>JARGXX010000004.1:0-1200000 GCA_030374765.1 Agarophyton chilense
AATGTTTCGAATCTTTTCTCCCATCCATCGCATTGCAACGCGTGGAAAACCATACCACGATCGCTCTCTCTCTCTTCAACCATGGCTCCGAAGCGCAAATCGAGAAGTGAGAACACTAGCGGGCGCGGTACAAAATCACGGCGGCTGGAGGGGATGCGGAGGGCGGAAGGGACAAGGGGCGTAGGCTCCAGGGCGCGAGTGGAGAGAAGGGAAGCGTGCGCTTGAGAGGTAGATCAAGGCAAGATTGTGGCGAAGGAGAGGCGAGTAGGGGCAAAGGAAAGGCTGTTCGCGCAAAGGAGACGGTGACGGAGGAGAGTTCGGAGCAAATCACGTCGCGTACGGGAGAGATGGTGCGGAGCGGCGATGGAAAACGGGATGGCGTGCGAAGCAACCGCACGCGTGTACTTAGAAGTGGATTGCGGGGGAGGGTGAGCAGAGCTCCAGGAAGGACAAGGAGAGGGGATGCATCCGAGCGGACTCTAAGTGCTGTACTCACGTCTTCAGCTGATGTGGAGCCGGTAAATCCATGCTCTGCACCTGAAGGAGGTGAAGAGATTCCGAATGAGAAGACGAAGGGGCGTAAGGAGGCAGAGAGAATGTTTGGAGAACGTGGATCCCGCCTCAGAGGCGTTGAAGAAGCAGGGGCATCGTTTACGGGTATGAGGGAAGAGGACGGTGATGATGAGATACAGAAAGGGAGAATAGAGAGTAGCCGTAGTGGGGAGGTTAGAATAGGTGGACCCAGTAGTGGTCTAATCGCGGGCGCAAGAGTCGTTCGAGAGAGAACAGAAGGAGAGAGAGTGTTGGAGTTACCGCGCGGGGAACAGCGGAAAGATGGGAGGGGGCGAACTTGGATTACGTGGAAGAAAGTAGAGAGCGTGCAAGGGAAAGAATTGGGAGTGTTCGAGTTACAGGAAGAAGAGCGATAGACGAAAGGGAAGGCAGAGAAGTGCATGTGAGTGAGGGGGGGAGAATGGGGTTTGCTGGAGGAAGAACACGTGGTTCAGGGGAGGAAGGCGATGGAAGAGTACCAGTTCTTTCTCATCAGAGAGAAGATGTCGAGCGTTTGCCACCGAGGAGAGGGGTGGGTTTGAGATTCGAAGGGTTTGAGGGGAACGCAAGGCGAAGGACGTTGGAATGTATGCGAGTAAAGAGAAACATTGTATTCACAAGGAATAATGATAACGGGGAGAATGCGAATTTAAATGTCGAGGAGAACGCCGTCCGTATAGTGGAAGATGAAGCAAATGATGATGAAATAGGTTTGTTGCCGCGGTCGATGCTAATTGAGAACATGAATGTGTTGAAGGGACAAATGGGACGTATGAAAGAAGACAGCTACAGTGTGATGGTAAGTTTGAAAATGACCCAAACGGAGCTGTATCGGGCGAGGGAGGAAATGAAGCAGCAGAATGTGCTGATTGAGAGTTTTAGGGAGGCGTTGAAAGGTAGAATCGCTGGGGAAGAGAGGGGGGAGGGAGGCGTGACGCGGCGACGAAAGTATGACATTGGAGTGCAGGAATGCTTTTATGGATTTGCACGTCGTGTGTATGATAGGATTGTTCATTATGCAAAACTGGAGGCATCGGAACTTTGCTTTGACACCGAGAATGTGGGTCGAAGCTGGATGAATAGAAGTGAGGCGGTTGGGGAGAGTAGGGAGGAAAGTTTGTTTGTGATGGGAGAGAAGGAAATGGTTTCGAGATGTCCAATTGAGGTTGCATATAAGATGAGACCGTATACGCCGTCGACAGAGGGCGGGAGCCATTCGTTGTTGAAGCACGTGGTAGAGACTGAGTTAATGGGAGAGAAATGGGAGTCGATAAGGGAAGCGGGGAGGAGAGAGGAGTGCGTGGAAAATGTAAGTGCGGATAGGTGCTTGAGACAGAGAATGAAGCACACATTGAGCGATGTGGTTGGGGTGCGGAAGCGAGCAGCGCGTGATAAGCTGTTTTCCATGCTTGGATATGATTTGATCGCGAAACGAGCTCAGGTGACTGAAGGGACGGAGCTTTGGGCGGGGTTGAAGAAGCAGATTGAGGAGGCGCAGGAGAAGTTGATGGGGTCGGGGGAGGATGGGAGAGGTAAGCTGTGTGCGTGGAAAACCAGTGCGATTGATGATATTACTTATTCTGGATCGAAGGTGTCTGAGAACTTGCAGGACTTTGGTGAGGCAGATATGTATTTTCGAAATCAGGTGTCGTTGAAAGTGTTGGAGGAGTTTATGGGCTACGCGGTAGAGAGTCACAGAAATGGAGAAAGGCAGTATGTGGATGGGACGGTGATGCATCTTGCGCGACTTGATGCATGGATTGGATGTGTGGTGACCACGATGGATAGAGACGTTGGGCGGGGAGGCCAAAGCCAACTTTTGTTCTCGACGCTGTTTGGGAGGTTTCTGCCACTGGCTGTTGAGGACATATTGAGGGTTGCCTGGAACATGGTGAAGGATGAGTATGCTGAGGAGTTTGAGAATGATGGATTCTGTGGAGGGAATCGTAGAGATGTGAGTGGGAATAAGAGAGAATCGCGACGGTTGGGGTATGGATACCGTCGAGAGAGAAAATCTATCTGGCGATAAGGGAGGAGTTTTTCATGGAGAATCTCACCAGAAGACTTGGAGCGGTGTTAGATTGCTATATAGCGTCATGTGGACCAGAAGAACCACGGTTCAAGCGCTTAGCGTTGGGGAGTAGGCAAGGAGTGGGAGAGTGATAAGGTACGGGGGAATAAGGGGGTAAGGAGGTGGAGCAAGATGGGGGTCGGCTATGGAAGAAAAGCAGCGGTGACTATTTTATTGGATCATGTGCCTTGGGAGGTATTATTATGGGTGCCACCCAGTGGTGGTGTTGTGCCACCAGTGGTGGTGTTGGAGAAGTAGGGCTTGGCAGTTGGGTCTCGGTAGAATCTGTTGAGGTAAAATCGATGGAAGCGCCAGTGCAATCGAGGGGTGAAGGGTGGTGCGGGGTAGTTTTGGCGAAGTACATGAACGGGGCCGAGAATGGAAGAGGATGATACGAGGCCGAACCAGGGGGAGACGTTGTCGGAGTTGGAAGTGTTTGAGATAGGAAGGGGGTGGGCGGTGTGGTTTTGTTCGTCGTCTGTTGCCCATCGGAGGCAAATGCAATTGAGAGAGACATCGACTTGATCCTGGGGTGGAACGAGTTCGAGGAACTGAACGAAGGCGAACTCTTTATGAGTAGAAGGGGAAGAAGGGGTGGTGAAGCGAAGAAGAGAGTTGAGCTTGCAGACCCAGGCGGTGGGAGTGGGGTTGGAGAAGCTGGAACCGGCAACGAGGATGTGGGAGAACTTTGGGGTTTTAGAGGGACCGAAGGAGGGAGCAGCGAAGATACGTTGAATGAGTGGGAGAGGGGGATCTTTGACGGCAAGCTCGTTTCGATCGGCGATGTAGTCGTCTAGGGTTGGGGTGAAGCCGCCGACGACCCATGCGGAATTGACGAATGTGAGACAGGTTTGGCGGAGAGTGGGCGAGTCCTGGTTGAGAGCTAGTGTTTCGAGTGTGAGTGTGACGATGGAGGGGAGTGCGAGGGTTCCAATCTGTGAGATGATGGCGATAGTGTCTGGGGAGAAGAGGTCCTGAAGGGAAGAGATTGTTGAGTGGGGGTTTGCTCGAAGGAATTTGTGAGCGGTGATGAGATCGGAAAAGGAGGTGTGCTTGCCATCACGGACGAAACCTGGTTTGCGGGCTTGGAAGGGAGGAGGAGGGGCATGGGAGGATGAGGTGACGGAAGGATCAGCGGAGAGAGAAATCCAATTGTTGACGGCATCGGAGCGTTCGATGGCACGGATGGTTTCGTTGTGCGCGGTGGGTCTGCGCTTGGAGGTTCGGGAGTAATGTGCTTTGAAGAGGGTATGGGCTTGTTCGAAGATGCCTGCATCGTTGAAGTGGAGACCCCCAAAGCGTCGAATGTCGTCTACGATGTGATCGAGGAGGTGGAATTTGAGGGTGCCAAGGTTGGAGGTATGGTATGGACCGAGAACATCGACAGATCTGTGCTTGAGTGCTTGAAGGAATGGATTTGGGAGGCGAGTTTGGCAAGACGAGAAGTGGTCCATTCGGGGACGGAGTTGTAGCACATGGAGGTGAGGAGGAGGTCTGTGTACTTGGAGAAGACAGTTGTGATGGGAGCGGAATTGGCTTCGTCACAGCAGCGGTCGAAGAAGGCGCCGATGAAGGGGAAGAACATGTCGAGGGCGCGGTAGTCTTTTGCTTCTAGCATGCCGCGGACGCTGTCAGTTGTGAAGAAGCCGTTGAGGGACTGCCCGCTTTCGGAAGTAGAGAAGTCGATGTGGAGGCCGGTAGCTGGGGAATGATTTTCGATGGGGGTGAGGATGAAGTTGGAGTGCTTGAGGATGGAGGTGCGGACGGAGTGGAAGGAACGGCGGGAGTTTGTGGAGCTGATGGTGGTGAAGAGGTGTTCTGATCTGAGACGTTCGATGGCGGCGAGCTTGATGAGTTTGGAAACGCCGAGGTGGAAGTTGTGGAGGGGTTCGAAGGGGAAGATGTTGTATGGGGTGAGGAGGGGAGTGATGTTGAAAAGGGGGTAAGACTCGAAGAGGGAGGGGTATTTTGCGAGGGAGAGGGAGTGGAGTGCTTGGAGAGCTTGTTCCTTGAAGTTGCGCGAGACTCTTGGCTTGCGGGCGAGGAGAGCTGCTTCGGAGTCCTTGAGGAGGGAGAAGTGTTTGTTGCGGGCTGCAAGGGTGAGGGGAAGAGATCGAGGGGGATGGGCGTGAGAGTGTTGGTGGAGCTGTGAGCGAGGGACAGAGCATCTGTGGCAGGGGTGCTGGGGGCGGGTGCCGTGGGAGATGGCGAGAATATCCTTTGCCTCGGGAATGTCTGCGCAGTAGCTGGCGATGATGGGGTGGCATTGACGAAAAACGCCGTCTGCGTCGCGGAAGGGGAAACCGGGGAGGGCGGAAGAGAAGAGAGGTTGAAGGAGGGAGGAGATGGTCTGCTGTATGAGTTCCATTTTTGTTTGGCGGGAGATGGAGGAGGAATGAGTGATGATATCTGCATCTGGAGAAGGAGTGATTGGGGTGAAGGAGGTGGGAAGATAGCCGAGGAGTGTGAGATTGTCGGAGATGCATTTGCGGCGAAAGAAGTCGGAGAAGTTGAGAAGGGTGATGTGGAGGGGGTAGGAGGTGATGGAAGAAGATTTGAGAGAGGTAGAGGACTTGTCGGAGTAGATTTGGACGAGGCCGATGAAGTAGTCGATACCGGTGGAGTGAGGGAGATGCCAGACGATGTTATCTTTTGTGGACTGCATGATGGCGGTCTTGAGTGCGGGGACGACTTTTGAGCCGAGGGTGGCTGCAATGGGGTGTGCGAAGGCGGGGGAGCCAGGGGCGGATGTTTGGGAGATGGGGTGGAAAAAGGTGTTCTTGAAGTGTGCGAAGGCGAGCTGTTGTTTGAGGACATGGATTGCGTCTTTCTGGAAGAGGGTTGCGGAGAAACGTTTGTGGGGATCGAAGATGGTGGAGGGGGCGAAACCAATTCTCTGGTGGAAGAGGTCTGCCTGGAGCTCGAGGCATTGCTTTGCGGAGGAGACTGAGTTCCGGAATGTTGATTCGGAGAAGTGGGGATCATTAAGGAGAGTGATGATTTCGTCAGCCTTTCGTTCTCCAAGCTTGGAGGCGATGGAGGAGATGTAGAGGACCATTTTCTCCAGGTGGGGGTTGTCGAGGGGGGGAGTGGAAGGAGGGAGGGGGGAGAGAGCGAGAGAGGAGGGGGAACCGAGAGGGGCAGTGGCGACGTGGATGGCGTCCTGGGTGTGGAGGGAGAGAGGGAGCTGGTCTTGGAGGTAGGAGTCATGGTGTGCAAGAGGGACGTTGTGGGAAGGGCGATGTGAGGGAGGAGGATGAGGGGGGAGTTGTGAGGTGGACTTGTGGCGTTTTGTGCGGGGGGGAAGTTGGGTTACTTTCCGCCAGGGGAGAAGAAGCGCTTGTTGGCGGAGAGGCGATGAGGGCACCTTCTCTGGTGCCGCTGGAGGGCGGGGATTTCTCGGGCGAAGAAGGAGCAACCGTTGAAGCAGCAGGAAGGCATGGTGGGTGGAGGAGAGGTGGTGGGAAAGAAGTTGGTGGGGGGCGTAGACGGAGAGAGAGTATGGCGCACACAGGGCACGTGACAGGGGAGGCCGGTGGAGAATAATATAGACTGCAAGGCACGTGAGGTCTGCCAGGTCGGGCTGCGATTCTATTGCGATTGATATGGATGGTACTAAATGTTCAATTTCTATTTTGAGGTCCATTTTGGGACCGGTTTTTTGTACTAATCTGTCAATCTAGAGCGCACAAAGATTGAATCTGCTCCTGCACCACTTTTCTACTTTTACCTTTAAACTGCGGCGACAGAAAGATTCACGCTAGTTTTACCTCCATCAAAACTAGAAAAACTGCAGATATGTGCTAGTCTTCCTTCCCATACAAACTAGCACTAATGAACGAATGAAAATATTTTCGGAAATAAACACCTCCAAATTTGGATAAATTCACGGGTTTTCGGTCATTTCAATTCGTCCTTTTTTGACCACTGAACTAGCATTCCGAGAACACTGACGCAGGGAGAAACACTTACCATCCATACGGATCAATCGTCCCTACGATGGTCATTATCACTAACAGACCTCTCCGGGAGGTCAACACGTTGGCGCTTACGCCTGTCTGATTTGGATTTCGAAGTTAAATATAAGAAGGGACTGGCTAATATACAGGCCGACGCTTTCTAGCGATTGGAAGCTTTAGGGGAAACCCAAGGAGAAATCGATGACGATTTGCCGTGTTTTTCAATGGAGATGAATAACGATGAAACGCAACTTGAAGATCAAGAAGATGAAGTGGATTACTCCCAATTGGACCCTCTAATGCTAACCCATGGAACTGAACCTCCTGATCAACTTGAGCGTTCCTCGATCACGGAGCTCTGCAATGAGAAACTAACGGAGAACTTCTGTACAGCGATACGCTCCCGTCTTAACGGGGGGGGGCGACATACTTGGAGAGCTAATTCGTTCCTATCAATTATATCGCTACCTATTGGTAATTACGGATCGATTCGCAAAACTTGTACGGACTGTAACGTTGAAGAAGATACCCGCCTCGGTAATAGCTGAGGCTTTCATAAAACACTGGTTGTATGTGTACGGGCCTCCGGAAGTTCTGCTATCAGATAATGGAAAACAGTTTGTCGCTAAGTTCTTTCAGAAAGAACTTTGCCAAACGTGTGCGATGAATCGCGTCAAGCTCTTTAAGAAGAGGAAAAAGATGACCCTTTTCCCGGCGAAGGCGCCTCTACAATTGGTCAGCATCGACATACTTGGAGAGCTAGTTCGTTCCAATCAAGGATATCGCTACCTATTGGTAATAACGGATCGATTCTCAAAACTTGTACGGACTGTACCGTTGAAGAACATAACCGCCGCGGTAGTAGCTCAGGCTTTCCTCAAACACTGGGTGTATGTGTACGGACCGCCGGAAGTTCTGCTATCAGATAATGGAAAGCAGTTTCTTGTTAAGCTCTTTCAGAGCGTTTGCCGAATAATGGGCATCAAGAACGTGTTCACCACGACTTACCACCAACAGTGTAATGGTCAGGTGGAACGCTACAACCGTATGTTATTAGCCGCTCTTCGGCATTACATCGCGGATCACCCGAAAGAGTTGGACATGTACGCAGACACACTTTGTTATCTGTTATGCGTACAACACGCATGTGCATACGTCTACAAAGGCGGCTCCTTTTCAGCTCGTGATATCACGTAGCTAGATGGCGAACCCTTGTGCATCTAGCGGATTGCTTCAATAGAACCCCATGCCAGTCGATATTGTTGATCAAGTCTACCAAGAGTAGGAATTCGTCATAATTGGCACGGAATCCCCACACAAGGGAAAGATCGAGTTGTCTCGTATATCTCCGCGCTGTTGGCGACAGGTACAAAACACAATAGGTATCGTAGGCGTTCCAAAAGATATACGCCGCCATCTTGGAAGTGAAATTGGAGAACATGATCGCCCATTATCCCGAGAACAGTTAGTTGATCAACGCGGAACCGATATAGGATATGGCAAAAGGATGTTCCACCAGACATCCACGAGGGCTCTCGGTTTTCGCCCAGTGTTATGGCAGCGCGACGTAGCGTCCAATGCGAGCATTCCGCCTAATTCGACCAATCTCGATCATTCGGTATGGAACCAGGTACCCCAAGCGGGATCTCGTACGTCGTTCCCAACAAGGATAATCCCAGTATGGAATGTCTCTCTTATAGAGGAAGCGGAAGTCCGCACGGAGCAAGGGCCAACGAAAGCAGAGTGCCGCGTTGCGTACATCGCGTAAGGCGCTCCATTCGTCGACGTCGACCTCGTATAAGGTCTCAATGTACGAGTATCCTTCGCCATTCATGCGAGCAATCCAGGGATTTAGATTCCAATCTCCAGTGAGAACGACCGTGCTAATGAACCGGTGCAGACGCTGTTATATCGGCTTGGTGAACCGAGCTCGGGCTTTGTCCATACTTTCGTTGGTAGACGGCGCTCGAATGATCCCAGCGAATGGTAGTAACGATTCATTCAGCATCACACCTGAATATGAAGGCTGTAAGAGCATGGAAAGGAAACCAACGCGAGGAGACCGCATTGATCGGAAGACCGAAGGCGCCGCAGCTTGCAAGTAGAAGCCACTGCTGGCCTAAGGGCCATCTGAGGGTACGTCTTCGTTGTTGGAGTTGTGCGTCGCGGAAGGATTCATCGCTGATCGAATCGAAACAGAATTCTGTGAATCGTCTGACGTCAAGCAGAAGTTGGTGTACTTTCGTGGAGACAAGGAGATTTCGAAAGGCCGATGCATGTTCCGGCATATCAAGACGTCTTGCGTCGTCTATGCTTCGCGCTTAACAGGGGGATGTGTAGTATTCTACTACCCTCGGAATACCGATGGAATAATTTTCGTCTAAGTACGATGATACTCATAGGTGAGTGCAACAGCTATGATGAAGTTATGAAGCGGCATCCTGCAGATAGCCAGCGAGGTGGTATGTTACACGTGAGATCTCGGCCTGAAACGGCGCATCCGATTCGACCCTTTGTAGGGAAATACCGGATTGGCGATGGCGCATATAGTGGGTAGCCAAGTGGCAACCAAGCCTACCCTTCTTAGGTGGAAGACCATTTATAGCTAATTATCCGTACTGTAGAGGGGTTAGTGGGCAAACAAAGTGATATCTAGATATTGTTATGTGCGGCGCTCACCCCCTTACACAGTACATAAGGCACAGAGTGGAGCGCCGACTCCAAAGTAATGGAGACAACAACGGGCTTACCAACCGTTTTGTTCCTTGTTCAGTATACCTTATCCAGAGATCCGGACGAGCTACAACCAGTAGTTGTCCGATCCGTAGTACCAACCACCCTCATTGGCGAGTGGGGCCTTACCACCCCCATTTTAGCTCGCTAGTGTTTTGCTCGACCAAATCTTCCCCTTAGCCGCAAGCAGCAATTCGGCAGTCCCAAACACCATTGCAGGTGTCTGCTCTCTCCGTTAGAGCGGATACTACACTCCTACCATTACCTGGGGCGCTCAAGTTTTAACAGGCTTCTTCAAAATCTATTAGGCTGCTTTTGGCCGCGGAGATACGAATCCCACCTCAGTCCTAGGTCTGAGTTCGTCTCAATCTCCCGTCCACACTGATTAAGGGATATTAAACTCCGAACATCTTTATAAGATAAATATGAACTCGCCGTATCGAATGGCGTTGCTCACATTGAGCCGGACGAACCTTTTACGGTTCTGGTTGTCAATCTGGGCCCTACACCGAAATTACTGGTAAAAACACAAGTTACTCTGTCGACCATGTCTTGATTCACCGCCATTGCCCCTACTAAGTTGGCAGCAGCTGATGTACTCTATCTCATACGATCTCAGAAGGAAGAGCACGGTGTCACTTTATCATCGACTAATCTGGACAGACAACCTTCCGAAGCAGAGAAAACCCTTATCCCAACGAGCTTTGACCAGATAGACCCCGTGAGAGAACTGGAGTAGCTAGACCTCGCCTATGTGCCTAAATCGCACCTTGAACGCCTCCGTGACATGTGACGAGAGTTTATAACAATTGAAAATGGCTCTCTTGGTAAGATTATTACAACGGAACACCGAATAAACTTTTAGCCGAATTCTGGACTGGTTGTTCAACACCCTTACATGGCAGGCCCCAAAGATGGTCAAGAGAAACAGTTCCAAGGGAACAAAATACTCTGAGCTGAATTGATCGAACCGGCGAAGTCACCGTGGGAATTCCTAATTGTTGTGGCTCCGAAACCTGATGGGTCCTGGCATTTCTGTATCGACTACCGTTTCTTAAACAACGTAACCGTTAAAGACGGGTATCCCATGCCTTGAATGGATCAGTAAAGTGACCCGCTCGGCATTTCTAACGGTTTTTAAGCTTCGGACGCCAATTAGTGATACTTGCAAGTTCCCGTCAAAAACTGGACCAGAACAAGACTGATTTTTGGTCAATCGGGACTGTGTTGTTCCAAACTAACGCTTTTTTGTCTGACTAATGCTCTGGCTTCCTTTCAGCTTGCTCTGGCTATCCTAGTGGCCCGCTTCAAGTGGCGTACATTCTTTGTTTATCTCGACGATATCATTGTTTTCTCAGATTGTCTGTATGACCACATCACCCATGTCAGTAATACTATGACCACGTTACGTGAGGCTAGAAGTATAATCAAGTTATGAAATTGCAGCTCCTCCACAGGTACTGTTAAGTATTTTGGTCGCATTATCCGTCCAGGACACGTTTCGTATCGGAAAAAGCTCGAGTGAAATCGCTTAGCCTATTGATAGAGCCTATAACTCAAAAATAACTACGCTCTTTTTTAGAATTTATAAACGTCTACCAACGTCTTAAACCCAGCTTCGAAGAAATAGCCCAATCGCTAACCGAGCTTCTGCGGGGAGGGCAACCACCTAAATTGGAACCCTTCACGGTTGCCCAGGCATATGATTTTAAATCTCCTACGTAGGCCACCACATCACCACTGATCTTATCCTTTTGGAATCCCGTAATACCGGTTGGAGTGGACACAGACGCAAGTGGCTTCCAAGTCGTTTTTGCTCTCTTTCCGACAAATGCGAAACAAAACCGAATCCCATCGGGTATTGGTCACGTTCGCTAAATATACACGAACGCAAGTACTCCGAGTCGAAGAAGTAGTGTCTCGCCGTTGTGCGGGTCTTCTCTACTGCCGCCTATCTTATGCGTGTGCATTTTACTGCCTGCACAGAGCAATTCTTCTTCCAATGGCTTCTAATCGTCTTGCAACCATCAGACCACTAAATGAAGTAGATATTACGCATAATTATGTATGAATTCGAAGTGATCTACAGAAAGGGCATGCACCACGTGCAAGGGAATGCACAGTCACGTTAAACCACTCACGGAGAAGCTCTGGGTCCCGATGATGAGAATATTCGTTGCTTCACCGTTGGTGATCGAGCACTGGACGAACCGGATTGGTTACACAATAATTGGCCTGAAACTCCCAATTGGATGCGAAATGGCACGCACATCTTGTCGCTGACAAAACTGAAAAGCCCTAATCTGGTAATTTTGTACTGATACCCCCGGAAAAGATGGTTTGAGAACAACAAAGTGACCCCTTCTGTACGAATAGACGAGCATGTTTTAATGGTGGCGCACAACCTTTTATCGAAATGAATGATATTGGTTACCTTGCCAAGACGGTACAATCATCCGGACAAGTAGTGGATCCACAAACTCCACAATATATAGTTTTGCATCTATCTCAAAATGCAACACTTCAAGGACAGGCCGGTGGACGAAAGAACTACCTCACTTTTCGAAGGAACTTTTATTGGCCCGCCATGGCAGTTAACTGCAAGGCAGCAGTGCGGTTTTGTACGGAATGTACTAGAAATTGCTTGAAATAGCTCAAACACTCAATAAATCTGAAGCTTTTCCCTGCATGGGCTCCTCTCTAGTTTGTAGCAATCAACATTCTTGGCCCACTACTAACCACCCAACGTGGAAACAAATTAAAAAATTTTATTACCGATCATTTCTTGAAGTTAGTTCGGACGGCACCTTTAAGAAAGATATCCAATTTCATGGTTTCCGAAGGTATTGTAACCCACTATGTATTTCTCTACGGCACTCCAGTTCATCTTCTGTCCGATAACGGAAAACAATTTTCATTTCGGTTTTTCCAGTACGTGTGTCGGATTCTGAACTTATAAAAATTTTCGCAACGCCTTACTGCCTCCAATTCAATGGACGAAACGATCAATTTAAACAAACGCTACTCGAATCACTTTGATCTTAAGTGGGCTATGAACCCAAACGTTGCGATCTGTTTACTGATGCGGTTACGTTTTCTTGCAGTACGCCGGTACAGCGTACAATTGGTTCGAATCCATTTGAATTGGTGCGGTCCCTCCGTACGTCCTCTATCGCGTCGTAGCCCTAGCCTAGACTGGAAGAATTCTTTTCCGTAAAGAATTACGGCCACAAGTGGAAAGAGTGGCCGACCAAGTTTATTTCATCCGGACGCAGTTCAATGGCCTCTGTCAAGTCGCAAACAAGCGTGATTTTGAATGTCGCCTACGGATACAAGTCCACTGATCAAATAGGAAGACTGTGCTTCCATCCGTAGAAATCATTAAAATCCTGATAGTTAAAAACGCTACAAGTTTTCGCCTTTCTTGGACGACTTATATAAGGTCGTCTCGGTCAAGTACGATGCTGTCGACTTAGAAATGGCCAACGCTCAAGAACGCATCTGCCTCGACCGCTTTTTCACTGCCCCCCACCGTTTTAAGAAGTAACCTCTGTTGGTACACAACCCACAACCGTAAATAATGGTCTGCGGCACACATAGGTGGCTCAGCCCTCTTCATTGGGTACAAGACCTTCTTTCTTGCCACATACTTCTCGAAAGAGCTCTGATTCGCTGCTCTTGTTGGAAACTACCCAGAATAGTCTCTCTGTAAAGCTGCAGCATGGTGTCTAAAGTCACTGGTTAGAAGACTCTAATACTCCCTCCGCCACTCCATCTGAGGAGGGAGAGAAAGATATTAAGGTAGACCCCGACAATTCTGTTAAGGAAGAGCCAGTCACGGGTGACTTCAACGTAGAAAGCGTAATTAACTAGTGACCAACTGAAGCAGAGACCTCGAAAAGAGTACGCCGTCCCGCCAATGCTCCCCAAGGAGATAAAATCTATTCGCGTTTCCGACACTTTGGAAAAAGCAATACCGAAACTTCGGAAGAAAAAGTTGGAAGCGGTAATGTACCTCCAACGAGTCTGAACTCACCGAAAACGATACCACGAAAGCTGTCAAGTGAGGAGGCGGAACAGGCCATGGCACAGAGCACTCTGATTCTTGAGTTAGAACGCGCACGTGACAGAACTATCTTCACCTCAGGAATTATACCAAGTAGCGCACGAGCTGGAGTCTCTCCAGTGCACGGCACGTACTGGCACAACTGCCTCCGTTTTCAACTTTCTCACCGTCAGGACGGAGATTAGCACGTGTGCTCGTGGAGTGCGACCCAGAACCTCATATTGGAGAGGAGTGTGCGTCACAAACATCGCCCAGCCGGATCATCCACGAGAAGTAAATTGCTGTAGACCATATTTTAGAACATTCATACAATCAGGGTTGTTTCATTCTGTACCTTGTTTGTTGGTATGGCTATTTTCCCGAGACAAACTCAGAGGAATCGATTCTGCATCTTTCACGTTCGAAACCGTTTTCATATCTCCGGCGAGCGTGGAAAGGGATCCCTGCAATGATCTTTAACGCCTGTGTAGGAAAGTAGAACCACTGTGGTGGGAGAGGAGGACGACAAAAATGAGAAGAAAGAATATAGAAGAGTGATCTTGAAGATTTATTAAGAAGCAAGAAGACTGCACAATTAACTTGGTCTTATTTGATTACATTGGTACGGTATCCAGAATTTAGAAAATACCATACATTGAGAAGCTAAAAGCTACTTTCTGTATTATCATCCACATTTGGATTGATATATTTACCACCTGAATAATTTTTATTGAAGGCGGTAAATCAAAGCTGAGCGCAGCTCGGCAATTTCAACATTGGCAGCGCTACGCAGCAGCCATACATCACGAAGTAAATGGGAGAATACGACCGTCTGACCCGCTGGAGCGACACTTGTCCCGCCTGTAACGGAGACACCCGATTCGGAATGCCCACTGGCGAAGCCAGAGATTCACCAAAACCTACAACGACAGGAGTAGCCCCAGCATGACTTTTCACATTTAATGATGGCGCGACATGGTTTCGTAGCTTTTTGTAGCTCCTTTATAGCTTGGCGTTCATTCGATTTAGCGGACGGTACCCCATTATTGGGTTCATTTTCAAGTATCGGATCCTCACCGTCGTAGAGGAGGTAATACTAGTCCATCTTAACAAAACCGGTAGGATGGCTCTCCTAGATATACAGAGGAGCAAACTGAAGTTGGTTCGCCTTTTCTGAAGGGATCCCATGTCTATCTCGTAGATTGAAATAGATAGATTAATTCACCGCCGAGCAGAGTTTGATGTTTTTCTGACAGATCCTGCGCCCGGCCACGAGTTTCAAGTCCACTTTGTAGAAAAAGGAATGAATTCCATAAAACTTTGTCGATGAAATCGAGAAATTGTCGCCAACTCTTGGGCGTTGATTTCACCATGTAGTGGGATGCGCAATTCAACGCCACAAATGTCGGAGCAGACTCGCAGTAGGATAAATCAGGGTCCGTCCTGGTCTAGAACCTCCCAGAGGATGGCAATTGCCGTTCTTATAGCCTACTTGGTGAACAAAACGGACGGACGCCCGGGCCGAGGAGTTTAGGGAAAGTATTACTCGTAATAATTGATGAACAGAGGTTCTGGCTTTCGAAACGACCTATTTTACCCCCTTGGAATTTGTGAACAAGGAGGGATACTCTTTACTCCTCCGGTAAGTCGACGGCGGAGGGCTTCTATATAAGGAAGTCTTTTTATTGGCACGTGTCGTTTGTGTGCGGTTTGACTGAGATGGCTCATGCTTCCATCAGCGTGGAATCGTGCTGCGGTTTGACACTCCCCTTCACGGTGATGGAGGGATGAGGCGTAGCTGGTTCTATATCACGAGCGTTTCGCTGGCTGTGGGGCTTGCTTGGGTTGTGCCACTATGTTTAAGGCTGCGCGGAGTTTATGGAAGGCTTGCTTGTCGAGGGGTTTGGTGAGAATATCTGCGAGCATTTCCGTGCTTGCGATATCTTGGTCTTAAATTCGGGTTTACTTCACAAGATCTTGCAAGAAGTGGCAGCGAATATCGATGAACTTACGCCGTTTGGTTGGTGCCGTTTGTTTGGCCACCTGTATCGCTGCGTTGTTGTCAACAAATAGGGTGGATGGGCCGGTGGGTTGCTGTCCAATGTCGGAGAGCAGTCGTCTGAGTCAAAGAGTTTGTTGAGCTGCACAGGAGGCTGCTAGGTACTCCACCTCGCATGTAGATAGGGGGACTCTTTTTTGTGTACCCCATTGCCACATGATGGGGCTGGAAGTGAGAAAGTGTATAATACCAGTATAGGATTTGTGGTTTCGGGAGCTCGCGAAGCTGGCATCGGCGTGGGTTGTGACTGGCTCGTATGGTACGCGTTTGTATAGGATTCCAAAGCGTTCAATTCCGCGGAGGTACTTGAGGAGATGGCGCAGTTGTCCCCAGTTTTGGGCGGTTGGAGTGCGCATAGAAACTGCAAGTCTACTCGTCGCGTGTACGATGGCGGGCCTGGTAGAGTCAGCGAAGTATCGCAGTTCGCAGACGGTCTGTCTGAAGGTGTGGGCTTTGTCTGGTGTAAGGGGTTCTTATAATATTGTGGGCGTAGTGTCGGATGTGTGTAGGTAAGGGGTGAGCTCTGGATTGCATTCGTGCAGATTGTGCTTTGTGAGTATGTTGCGGATCGTGTTTGGTTGAGAGATGTGAATTGATCCGTTATCCAAATGCTGAATTGACCAGTTCAGAAAGAGCGCCGGAGTCTCGAGACGACGGGTTGTGTATCGTCTGCTGAGTTGGTTGTAGAGTGTGGTGGTTAGAAGTTCACTTGATGAGGCTAGTAGAAAGTCATCGATGGTGATGGATATGAATATATGGCCTTGCTCGGTGTGTTTCAGGAAAGGGCATGGATCGCTGGTGGTTTGTGTATAGCCGTGCGACTGTAGATAGTTAACAAGGCCCTCAAAGTATATATGGGACGCTTGTGGTATACCATAAAGGTTACCGATGAGTTAGCCAGCAATGTCGGGATGCTTGTATATGCCGTTGAAGCGTGCTAGCTGTCGGACGAAAACCAGTGTGTCGTGGGTGTATTGTTCGTGTAGGAAGGCCGCTGAGATTTCGAAATATTCGATGTGCAGACTAAAAGCTGCTGAGAGACAGAGGATTGTGCATATAGGGGGGCGCTCGACCGTGTATGTGGTAACATGATCTGGGTCGAAGTGTTCGTGGGGTTTCATGATGTACCCTCGAACGTTGCAGCGTGCCTTGTAGCGTTCTATGTTCCCATCCTCGTTTTTCTTGTATCGATAGGTCATCTTTAGGGGGACGGGTTTTGTGTTTCCGGGTAGTTGGGAGTTTGGGATCCAGTATACGGTGTTGTTGGCGTCCATTGTGTCCAGTTCGGTATCGTGGGCTGTGGCCCAGTGTTCGGCGTCTGGGTAGCGCAGTGCATGGTGAAGGGATGTCGGCGGCTCGGTTGTAGGGGAGATGGAGGTGGAAGTGCTGAGGATGTTTGCTGATTTGTTTTGAAAGGCGTGGTGTGTTTGGTGCGCTGAGTCTAGGTGAGGATAGTATGGTTTGAAGTCGACCGCTCGTAGGCGCTGGTACCGGTTCGTGCTTAGATTGAGCGCAACGATATATGTGGGGGAGATTTTATGCATGAATCGGGCGGGATAGGCTCGGGGCTCGAGTTTCTTTTTGTAGTCGTGGTAATTGGGGATTGTGCCCAATTGTCTAAAGATGAATAATCTGGATGTCTGCGGTGTTGTTTTGTGCCACAGTTCGTACTGCGAGTGACCTGTGGAGTCATGGATTGTTAGGGTATATTTGAAGACTATGTCCTTCAATTCATCTTCCCAAACTGTGTCGTCAAACTTTGAGTAGTATAGTGCTGCCCGGGTTGATGATGTGATGGTGTGATTTACTCGCTCCGCCAGAGAGTTTTCTTGTGGCTGGTCGGGGATGTTTGATCGGTATTGGATGCCATGCGTATTGTAGCGGGTGTTCATGGCGTTGCTCTGGAATTTTTTTGCGTTGTCTGTGTGATAAATTGCGGGCGGGCGGCCTTTTCTGGAGCTGATGAATGACATTGCTAGAGTTGTGGTTTGTTGCACGGCCTTACGGTTGGGTATGAAGAAAACGATTAGGTATCGAGTTCGTGCGTCGAGATACGTAAAGAAATGATGGTTTCCATGTCGGGGTGGTGGTTAAAATGGGCCGCATGTGTCACTACTGATGTATGATTCTACTGGGTAATTGTGGGTTTTGCGCTTGTGGGGATTTGGGGATTGGTGTGCTGTAGGGCATGTGAAGCATGTGATGGCAGGCAGCGTTCGGTGAAGCGTCTTTGGGAGATTAGGGATGGTTTTTTTGAGAGCTATTCTTCTCAATTTGCTGAGGTTGACGTGGTTGAGAATGAGATGCTAGTTATAGAAACTGAGCGCTGTTGAAGTGTGTGGTGTGCGCTGCGGTGGTTGGGTGAGGTTTTGCAGATGCGGGGGTTGTTTTGGGCGTTTCAGTGCTTTGGATGGGAGGGATGGTGTCTGTTTGTAGAGATACTGCTTCTTCTCTTTTGTTCGTGATCTTGTGGGTGGCGGCGTGGGAAGTACTAGCTGCGGCGTGGTTTGGTTTGTCGCCATGCTTGTGTTTGGCACGGTGCGTGAGCTGAGAGCCGGCTTTGTGCTTCGTGTGGGGATAGATTGTATACGATATGCGTCTTTATACCATGGAGCAGTAGCTACTATTATAGTCTTTTGCAGATAGTGTAGGTTCAAGATGTGATCATGGTTGCGTGTGAGAAGTACAGCACCGAATTGTTTGGCCACATCGTGTACTGAGAGAATGTTAATGTGCTGTGTTTTGGGTGTGACGCAATGTAGGCGGAGAGGTACGTGATCAGGGTGCAGCTTGATCTGTATTGAGCCAGCGTGAGTGACGGGAGTTGTGTGGTTAGCGGCTGTAAGTGTGGAGATGTGTTGTGACCGTGACAGATTAGGGGGGGGGGGCCTGCGAATGTGCGTGGGGTGGGCGGCAGAGTCAAGTATGAACATCCCGTGTAAGTTGTTTTCCCGATGTTTGCATTGGTTCACATGAGCTTCCTGTACATCTTCAACGCCACGGTGGGCGTACTGTGGCGGATCGATTGGTGGTGCGTCGTGATATGGATGGGGAGGGAAGGGCTGCAGTGCGTAAGGGACGTATTGTGCTATAGGAACAGGGGTTAGGACTGCAGAGTGTGCGTGGTGCGCATATGGTCGAGCACCTGGGGCTGGCTCGGGTTTGGGTTGCGCTGCGGCTTGTTTCTGGATCTTGGGGTGCCTGGTATCTCTGCATTGCGCATCTTTGTTATTTGGTTGGACGCGCATGAACTGTTGGTGGAATCGGCAGGGTTGAAAGGCTGCGTTTCCCGTAAACTGTCGTCTGGGGGGTGGGCGCGGCAGCCTGAAATTTGGTTGGGCAACCGGGTTGGCTATCGATGGGTAGGTTTGCAATGTGGTGGAAGTGATAGGCGTTTGGTCGTTGTAGGACCTTAGGCGTTTGAAGTGGTGCAGAAAGTCCTTAATATTGGGGGGGTTGATGGCTATGAGTTGGCGGCCGATGTCCACTGTTTCAGGGTTGAAGCGCTATCCGTCTATTAAAAATTCGACTGATGTCGCTTCTTAACGGATGTTGGGGTATTGCAAGGCGATCATGTGTGCTCGAATGTATTTATGTTTGGTTAAGTAATCATCAATTTTAGTACCGGAGGTAAAGTGCAGGTTCTCGGCTTCTGGTTGGAGATATTTCTGATCGATGCGTGTGTAGGTCTTCAGGCGTTCCAATGTCGTACAATCACCTCTGGGGTATGCTACTGTCTTGTCTCGGGAGCGTGGTGACGCTCAACCTTAGAAGGTAGACGTTATAAACCTCGATGGTAACAGGGCACCGTGAAAACCCGCAGGGGCAAACGGCAGGCCAACTTGCCTATACCGTGTAGGTGAAAGATGGTAGGCGTCGACGCGCGGGAAAGCCTGTGTCGTAGTTGAGAAACGGTGAACCAAAAGGTATAGTCGTGATCCAAGTGGTGCCTGTCTTTATCAGATTAGGATGGGGGAGGTGCAGTTCCCTATATGCAGTGGACTGCACTCTCCAGATCACCCGAGAGGTGCAAGCAAGGCACGGTCTCTGACCTAGTGTCAGAGACCTGGCTAGCAATGGCTACAGTGCCAGGTGGCCACGCCACTACTGTACTATAATAAATATAATTAAAAATACAAGTACTAACAATTACTCAACCAGAAGGTACATGTCAACACTACACGTGGCTGACAACACCTAGATGGTAGCTCGCCCGGAGCTGCATGGCCGATGATCCGTTGCATCCATCAACTACAGCGTCAATGTAGTATATTGAAAACCTCAAAGGTCAGACTTTCTGCCACTATACGACAGACCCCCTTCCTACCCGTGAGGCACGCCCCGTGTCTTCTTCCATCAACCCATAGAAATGTAGCGAGCAACAGCGGCGCGGGCATCGAAGTGGTGTCTGCGCGCGGCGCGCGATCCCTTGAGGTTCAGACCTTGGCGCCAGTATCGGTTGGGGAGGGCGCGCGACGACGTCGGCGCACGAATTGAGCGACAAATATTCAGGTAGGGACTGTCATAAGGGCGATGCAGTGTAACTAGCGCGCTCGCGGACACCTCTAGTGGCCCTGCTTGCTTGCGATTCTGCTTCCGCATAGCCCCCTTTCTAACTAAGTTGTTATCGAACCTTTTCCGGTTGCTCAAACTTCATTTCCCTCCTTGGTCCCTGCGCTCGCCGTCCCTCCTGGTCGTTCCAATGGCTTGAACACCCTTCAGATATTGCTGGCCTTACTTGGCGGCGTCGCGACCGTAACCGTGCTGTCCGGCTTTCCCTGAAGGTTTCCTGGCTCCTCGACCCCAGTGGCGGGGCTATTGCTCCTTCGCTACCTCCTAGGTCGAGGGCTCCTAGCATTTCTGCAAGAATTCCTCCGTGGGTGGTCAATAACACCGGTCCTCCTGATTCCATTGTTCCTAAACCGACAGGTCCTTCTTAAAGTAAATTGTTGTCTCTTCTTGTATCCTCTACTGTTACATTTGGTTGTTCTTTCGTGTCCTCCCTTGTAGGTAATCTGACACGCATATGCGTCCACCTTCTGCGGAAAAGGACGTTTTTTCTCCCACTTCCTTAGGCCTGAGTACCACGAAGGTCTAAGCTTAGCCGTCTGCTGGCATCGTCTCCTTGCGACGGCGCCAATACCTGATACGGAAGTGTGGGGAAATTGCGCCTGGGGGTTTGAGGGTGTCCCCTTCTGGGCCCCAGTCGTACCACCTGACAGTATACTTCAGACCATTGTAGGTTCGCGTGTGGCCCACCAGACGGTCAACGGAAATTCCTCTGTGGTGTGGTCCTGATCTTTCGGGGGAACGCTACCGTGAGGGTTCATATGCTCCGAGTTGGGAGCTTCGTGTGTGGGAGCCGGGTCTGGAGCTCCCGCTGTTACCGCTTGAGGTTGCATTTCAGTCCCTTTTAGACGGTTGTAATCCGGATCATCCCTTGGTAGGTCATCGTTCACCTCCATTGGGGTGGGGTCCTCCGAGGGTCGAGTGCACAGAGCTACAGCTCTGGGCTCTCGGGCTGTGGTGCCTGCCTCAATGCGATGTTGAACCGTTTCAGGTGCTACCGTAATACGGTCAATTGATATCTTATTCGGTATTCCGTCCTGGTCAACCGTAACGGTGTGGTCTGATGCGTTCAATACCTTATAAGGTCCCCATGATTTGGATAGAAGCTTCGAATTGATATCTCTATCAATAGCTTCATCGTCCGTTTCATCACCTGGTCGTGGTCTTTTACCTGAAGGCGGGTTGTCTATGTAGACATATTGTCCCCACGATACAGAGACCACTTTGGTTACCCTACTGTCATAGTCCGCCTTGTACCGCTTCTGGGCTGCAGTGAGGCGGCTCTCTGCGTGTTTGAGAGCCCTCCTCAACCTCACAAGGGTATTTCGCTTGACCTGGGCAGGGGTCAGTGTGCCAGCTGCAGTTCTGGTGGTATGATCTCCTTGCACTACAACACCTGGGGGATGTCGCGAAAGAACCAAATCAAAGGGAGAGGTCTGCGTTGACCGATGTACCAGAAGGTTATAGGAGTAGGTGAGCGGTTGCACCAGCTCATCCCACCCAGTTTGGTGCTCTTCCGTATAGTGTCGTAGCCTTGATACAAATGTGTGGTTAAAGCGCTCGACCTGTCCGTTTGTCTGCGGGTGGTAGGCAGTAGTGAAATAGTGCTTGATACCCAAGAGGTTTCAGACTGCTTCGAAGAGTTTTGATGCCAGGTTTGAACCATTATCGGTAAGTAGGTACCGTGGTGCACCATACGGGTAGACCCCATTGTTGAGAAACGCGATCGCCAGCGTTGTTGACTTCGTCTCCTTTAAAGGTATCGCTCTCGTGAGCTTCGAGAACCTGTCGGTGATCACTAGAATGTGCTGGTACCCGTTCTTGGTCTTGCGAAGTGGTCCTAGAAGTTCTATCGCAACAAACTCCAGCGGAACAGCTGCTAGAAACAGCTTGAGGTACTTTCGATGATTTCGAATACCATCGCAGGTACGAACACAGGATTCGCATTGACCTACAAAGGTATAGACATCATGTGCCATGTGAGGCCAATAGAACCGTTGCATCAAGGTGTAATACATCCTGGTGGCACCGGGGTGTCCCGATAGTCGCGGGTAGTGCACGAGATACAAGACTCTCGGGCGCAGCGCCTTCGGAAACACCTTTTGAAGGCTACTATCCAAGGTTGACCTTCTCACGATGTACCCATTGTGGTCCACATCGAATGGTGATCCTTGGAAACCAATTTGGTCAGCCAGGGTTCTCCAGTACGCATCCTGCGCCTGTTCTCATAAAAAGTCCTCTCGGGTTACGGGCATGACGTTCGTTTTTTCTAGGGTCAGTATCTGCGTTGCCATGTCGGTGTTTTGCAAGGCACCTTCTTCAGGTAAGTCCCAACATCCTTCTAGGTGTTCGCCGGTACCATTTTGGTTTGATGACACCAAAAAGCAAGGGATATCATCGTCCGAAGGTTCTGTCTCTGACCCGTTTAAACTTGACATAGCATCAGCTTTGTTGTGCTTGATACCTGGACGGTACTGTACGTCGTATTCAAACTCCGACAGTCTTAACCTCCAACGGGCAAGTCTACCAGACGCATCTGCGAGTCCGAGGATCCACCTTAAGGCGTCGTGGACCGTGTGCAACGTAAAGCGCTCACCATACAGGTATGAACGGAGCAACAACATGCCCCACACGACTGCTAGACATTACTTCTCGGTTACCGTGTAGTTCTGCTCTGCCTCATTCATAGCGCGGCTCCAGTACCCTATAGGTAATTTGTCTCCGTTGTGCTGCTCCTGCATGAGACAACAACCAATTTGGGCATGGGATGCATCTGTATCCAGCTTGTACGGTAGACCTGTTCTCGGTAACGCTAAGATTGGCGGCGACAACAGCGCTCGTTTCAATTCCTCAAAGGTATCCATTTCGTCGTTCGATAGATTCTCAAACCGTTCAGGTTCACCTTTCTGGAGCTTCTTGTTGAGGGGAGCCGCTATTTTCGCGAATCCCTTCACGAAGCGACGATAGACGTTGCATAAACCTATAAAGGATCCTACGTCTGTCCGGGATCGTGGCAACTTGACCTCCTGTACGGCTCTAATGTTGCTCGGCGAAACCTCTATGGTACCAGGGCCTATGATGTGGCCCAGGTATTCCACCGTTCTGGAAAAGAAGACGCATTTGCGTTGCTTCAGCGTCACCCCCGCCTCAGCTAGTACGGTGCTTACGTGTGCAAAATGCTCTTCTACCGATCTGAAATAGATGATTACATCATCGATGTATACCAAGGCGGTTGTCCATTTATCCTTCGAAAGGATAATGTCCAGCGCCCTTTGAAAGGTGGCTGGAGCATTGGGCAACCCGAAAGGCATCTGCGTGAAGCGAAACAAACCTGCATGGAACGTGAAGGTCGTTCTATCTCGATCTTCCTCACCTACACGTACCTACCAATAACTACAATTGGCATCCAACGTGGTAAATACCTGCGCATCTCCCAAGGAGTCGATGCACTCATCAATTCTAGGTATCGGGTACGAATCCCTGACAGTACCGCTATTGAGCCTCCTGTAGTCCACACAGAACGTGATACGGTTATCCCCTTTCTTCTGAACCAGAACCACGGGACTAGCCCAATATGAGTTGGCTGGTTCAATTACACCATCTTGGAGCATTCGCTCCACTTCTTTGAGTTCTACCTCTCTCGCCTTCAGACCTGCACGGTATGGTTGCTGGTAAATCGGCTTCGAGTCACGGAGGAGCTCGATGCGATGCTATGTGGCCTTAATTTGGCCCAGATGGCCTGACCACATGGTTTCTAACTCCTCCAGAAGGTCGATAATACGGCCCCGCAGTCGGCCGTTTTCTTCACCAATCTGGACTATATGTTTCCATTGCCTCTCAGGGTCAGGTTCCTCTTCTATTTCTACCGATGCCTTATCGGTTAGCTTTGATTCCAAGTTGGTATTTATCTATTTATCGATACCTTTGTGGTTGTGGACGCATTTGCGCCCCACCTTCCTTATCGAAGGCACGCTCGCCGAGATCAGGGTGAGCTATGGTGAAAACCCTTTGTGTTGCCAGTAGTGCGATGCCAACATTGGTATTTTTCGGCAACTTCACGTCGTTACTGCTGAAGTTACTGAGACACACCTTTAAGTGTTGATTTGGGATGTTGTCGACAATCCCGTTGGCCATGGAGGTGAGGTGTCGATGTGCTAACCTCGGATCGTTTTGTACTATGACCAGCCCAGGGGTTGCACACGCCATCGGTACCAATATTTGGTGCATTGGCGGGATAAAAATCTGTTTGGTAATGCGCACTTTGTTGGAGACCTTTTCGGTTGATATTGTCTTCTTCGGTTTGACGAACCGTCCCCGTTTGGTTTCCGTATTACCTAAAATGGCAAATCGTGCCCCGTGACGTAGGGCGACGGTACGGGAACCAGGAAGGATTGCTTTGACATGTCTGTCAATGAAGTTCGTACCTAGTAGGCAGTCTGTTGGTAAACGGTCGACAACAAAGAATTGCAGTCTTACCTTGAGGTGCCCGAGCTGCACCACAGTGCTGAGCATACCTCGAAGGTTTAATGGGCGCTCATTTGCATCCACCAGCGGGTTGTTGTGGGGAGGTTAGCTCAAGTTCCGAAGAACCACCTCAGGTATGACGCGGGAGTTCAGGACGTTTGGGCCGGCCCCCGTATCCAACATGCAGGTGACCGGAACCGCAAGGCGATTGGAGAAACAAATTTCAAGCACTTACTTTATAGTTATTGTACTTCATATGACAAACCGGACCTGGTTGGGACGTGTTCTCTTCCACCTTCAAGGTTCTGGGTATCGATTGGCCTTCCGATTCCAGGTTGGGTTCGGCCATTACGCGAACCGTTCGGTGTTTTCCTCCTGTACGGGAGGGATTGAGTCCAAGTTTTGTGTTTCCTCGATGGTATTGACCTGTACCGTTGTACGGGGTTGGAACCTATTTGGTGCTTGCGTTGAAGACCCATAGAGGCATTGTTGATTCTGCATGCAAGCCTGAATCAACTGGTCTCTCATCCCTGGAGGTAAGTTAGCGCAATTGTTTGCCAAATGGTCTGTCGTGAAACAAAACCAGCAAACGAGGCCTCCAGTTTGGGGGTCTCGCGTTACCATTGAGGGGGGCCTCGAAACCTGGTTGGTAGGAGTAGTGGCGTAGGATGTGGGTTGCGAGTTATGGGAGCTCGCTTCCTGCATCCTATGCGAGCTCACTGCACTTGGCGGCGATTGTACTGAGTGTGGTGTACGCGTTGATGACCAATTTCCTACCGTCGAGGGTTTCGAGAACCGCCCCTTGGTCGCTACCAAGTGGATAGCGGTTTCTGTAGGTACTTCGATGTGCGAGGTACCCTCTGAGGTTGTTGTGTCTTCAATTTCCAAGACTGGCCTTTTCGATTTATCTTTCGAGGTTGGAGGCACGGCTGGTCTCTTTCCCAGCCGAAGGGTATCTCCAGGGCCCTGGGAGTATCGAGCCAGTCCATTGTAGTCTACCTTTCGGTTAGCGGCCAGGTAATTTCGAACCTGGGAACGGATCGCTTTGTCGACATTGTCTGCAAATAGCGACTTTAACCTCGAGGTAGTGAACACATTAGAACAACGGGTTTCCATATTCCAAAGCGCGAGCGAAAACTCGGATTCTGTTTGCCCCGACCTTTGATGGTAAACGAGGACTTCCGAGTAAGCCTCTTGGATAACCTCATCGGTGGCGTATGTTTCCATAAGGGAATTCACCACCTCTGGGTATGACTCCAACATCTCTGACCCATCCTCATCCATCGCTAAGGTTTTGTCGCGGAGCCTACCCTGCAGCAAGTAGTATGCTTGTACTTTAAGGTAAAACTGAAATTGCCACATAGCAGCGCCCTCGGAAAAACAATTTTGGTCACATGCAATCTTGAACTTCTGTAGAAACTCAATCACCGCAATAGGATCCGTACCTGTGAAGGTTGTGTCACCCATTTGGAAGCTAAACTTCTTGTGGTGCTTAGTAATCTTCCGAGCAACCTCTTGCGTATATTCAGAAGACTTGTTGATCAACCCATAAGTCTTGTAATCAACCGCTTTGGTGAACATATCATTCAACGGTTGGTGCACCTCCAGTTCCATTTAGGTGTCCGTGTCAGACTCGGGCGACTCATTGTATTGCTTTTTACCCTTTCGGTACTTTTTTGACGACTATTTCTTCGACCTGTTCGGTTTCTTCTTCTTCTTATCTTTACGGTCATCATCCGACGATGAACTCGTATCGGAACTAGGGTCTGACGAGTCGAGGTCTGAATCATCCTCTCGATTATTTCCCCTCTTCGTCCTCCGCTTCTTTCCTTTTCGGTTTCTTCGTCGCTCATCCAACAAGTCAGACGAATCATCCTTGGGACCACCTCCATGGGTATCCTTTTGGACGAAACCATTAATTGGTGGCAGATAGATGTCTTCAGGATCTACCTTCCCCGGGACCTCTTGACTCTGCCTTGGACCTTGTAGGTACTCACTATCAGTAGGTATGTGTTTAAAATGGGTGGAATGACCCATTTGGAACCCTTGTGGTATGCGCTTTGCAATGTTCACCTGTGTAGGTCGGGATTCTGCGAATCCCTCGGAAACCCAAAGGTCCTTCACAGCGCGGTAAACATGCTCCCTAGCATCTGTAAAGAGATACTGTTTCACCATTTCAGTTATCCTGTCCGATAGCTCTTGAGCTGCTCGGTCAACCACAATACGGGTATATGCATAGACGTCCATTGAAAGCGGAACCATCCGGGTATCCGACTTCTCCATAACGGTGAATGCATCCTCGACTGCGAGGGTGACGAGCGCTTTCGCTCGTTCTTCGAGCTGAGGCCTTAGCTCCTCCGCGGCAACCTCAATTGGTAATTCGCTTTGAGTTTCTGTTGCCATAGGCGGCGGACCATGTACCTTTACGGTTTTGTCCCGAGGGTACCGGTGCAGCTTCTCGGGGTTCTACAGAATCAGTTGAGCCGATTGGGCTCCTTTAAAACCTTTATGGCTTGGCGGGGCGCTTGCACCACCCGTATTCATTTTAGGTCGTTCCATTTGTGACCAATAGTGGTATTCTGTATTGCTTTGCGGGATTTCCTGAAACCAAATGCGTGTACAAGCGTCCAATCCTTCTCGGAATCTCGTGTGACCCGTGAAGGTACGACGAAACCTAAAAATACTTTCTAAGTCGGGAGACCAAAATGTCGTACAATCACCTCTGGGGTATGCTACTGTCTTGTCTCGGGAGCGTGGTGAAGCTCAACCTTAGAAGGTAGAAGTAATAAACCTCAATGGTAACAGGGCACCTTGAAAATCCGCAGGGGCAAACGGCGTGGCAACTAGCCTATTCCGTGTAGGTGAACGATGGTAGGCGTCGACGCGCGGGAAAGCCTGTGTCGTAGTTGAGAAACGGGGTACCAAAAGGTATAGTCGTGACCCAAGTGGTGCCTGTCTTTATCAGATTAGGATGGGGGAGGTGCAGTTCCCTATATGCAGTGGACTGCACTCTCCAGATCATCCGGGAGGTGCCAGCAAGGCACGGTCTCTGACCTAGTGTCAGAGACCTGGCCAGCAGTGGCTACAGTGCCAGGTGGCCACGCCACTACTGTACTATAATAAATATAATTAAAAATACAAGGACTAACAATTACTCAACCAGAAGGTACATGTCAACACTACACGTGGCTGACAACACCTAGATGGTAGCTCGCCCGGAGCTGCATGGCCGATGATCCCTTGCATCCATCAACTACAGCGTCAATGTAGTATATTGAAAACCTCAAAGTTCAGACCTTCTGCCACTATACGACATCCAAGATGGATTTGAGTAGTTCAAATGGAGTAGGATAATGACTTTGTGCTAGGAAGTTCAGTATATCGGCAGGAGGGGTTGATAAAATTAGTGCTCGGAGGGTGTGCTTGTTTTTGTTGAACTGCGGAATAGTCGCTGGGTCTTCGGGCTCCGGTGGACTGGAGGTGTAATGATTTTGTGCATTCAGTGTTGTGGTGTTAGATTCAAGGGCCATTTTCCAAAACACAGGATTGTTTCGGTCTAGTTGAGGGACGTTGAATTTATGGTCCATTTCTTTATTTCGTTGCTGCTGTGTGGTGTCTTGAGGGAGGACGTTGTCTGATTGTTCTAAAGAGGTTACCTGGAGAAGTTCGTTCGTGATGTTTTGGGCTAGAGCCTGTTCTTCGCGACAGTTATAGCGCTCTGCGCGAGAGCTTTTGGACACCGTAGTGGGAAATGTTCGTATGGTGATGGGTAAGAGAATTTATATGCGAGAGAGCGATAAAGTGGCAGGAGGAGGAAGAGTGTCGGGAAGGTGGAAAGAGGATGCCAGTAAGTGGGGTGATCAGTGGCAGCGTAGCGTGGGTTGCATAACCTGTAAACAAGGAGCGATAATCTTTACTCCTTCGGTCAGTCGACGGCCGAGGGCTTCTATCTAAGGAGGTCTTTTTATGGGCACTTGTCGTTCATGTGCGGTTTGACACTCCAACAGTCCCCGGTCAAACTCGGTGGAGCCGAACGCGGAGAATATGACGTGTTTACGTTTTGACGATATGTCGACGTGTCGAAGTGTCGATTTGTGATATTCAGGTGATCAGTGTGGCTCTGAATGATGGAGAAAGTGGAAGGTAGCGGGTGCGACTGGTGAGACTGTAACTTTATACCACAGCGGCTGCGATGAGGGCCCATAACCTGTGACAACCACTAGGCTATAAAAGCGTCCGGCCAGGCACCAGAGCAACGTGAACAGCTGTACTAGTAGTGATCTCCCACAGTCGCCTGGTTGTCCGGTGTCAGTTCTGTCGAGAAAAATTGCCAGTTGCGCAGATTCGGAAGAATTGGGTGCTCTGCGTCGTCCATGGATTTGTGTTTATAATAAACGGATCCCTAATCGAATCAAAGAGCTGTCAAAGGTGATCTACATGGCGTACTAAAACCCTGGCCTGCACTATCAATTAATGTTGGGCTTCTTTACTGTCCGAAAAAGAGGTCCTGGCCTGAGCTTCATCGTGGTATCACTATTTCCTCCGCCATTGAGATTTCGTATCCGCTTCGAAACGGTGCCCAATGTCTCTGATACGAACATCAGTCCGTTGAAAATGGTTGTGAATCCCGACTTATTCGTACATCTCGGTACCTTCATGGTAAAACTCGACGTCATAGTATGCCGGTCACTAGCGGCTCCAGGTAGACTGGAATTTGATTGCTGTGACAAATTTGGCGACGCAAGACGGCCCCACTTCAGGCCTGCGGAACTCGAAAACGTAAATAGGCCCCAATCGTCCGTCGCCCGACGAAGCGTGCTTCGCAGAAGCAATTTACCGTCCATGTAGCACAGGAATCACCAAGGGTCTCGCGTGAGTCTATCAAGGTAAGCATAACGGCGAAGGTTTCTATACTTGGTTCAACAAAAGTATTGGTGCAAGATAATTACCGTTAACACGGTAATCATGTCATACAGCCCCTTCCGTCATTATACGAGAAGTTTCACTTCTCTATCGAGAATGAAATTGTTCAACTCACCCAGGACATCCCTTTTCAAGTTCTGCTTACCAACCTTGACGCCAATTTCCAGTATCTGGTTGACAACCAAGTAATTCATTCGTTAACTTCGCATCCGCTAGCGATGTTCTCTAAGTAGATGACCACTACCGACGTTGTTTGACCTATTTCCTCGAGAGAGGATACTACCCCTGGTAAAATTACCCCTCCGCCTAAAGAGGAAAAGTGAACTATCACTATGGAGAAATCCACGAATACCTCCGGAGCTGACCGGTTCTCGAACAGAGGAGACCGGAAGCGCCCAAGCCATAATAGGGCTGATCTCGTAAATACCTTTCAATAGCTTGACTTCTGAAAATTACCGAAATCACAACTGAGAGCGTGTAAATGCCATTTTACAGGTATTTACGCTTATATAGCACGGTTTTCTAGGCGAAATTAATACCAAAGAACACTGGACTGATCTGATACCGGGCGTGCGTCCGATCGCTCAAGATACTTATCGGGGCGGACTCAAAGCTCGAGAAGAGGAGCAGTTCCATGCAAAAAAACCCAAGCCGGAGTGATTGAGCCTGATAAATCAGCTTGAGTGTTTCCAGTTGTACTGGCACTCAAAATCCATGGACGGTCCTGGGTCTGTGTAGAGCACCGCCGGTTTAATTCCGGGACTGTACGAGATTCGTCACTCAACCCCCCTTTGGACTACTTCATCAATTCTACCGGAAACAACACCATGTTTATGGCTCTAGATGTTATTTTTATATTGACCAGTCCTCGTAAAGGAGAGGAATGCGAGACAAGACCGAATTCTTTTTCCATTCGGGCTCCCACCGCATCAAGAGGATGCCGTTCGGTTTGAACAACGCTCCCATTACATTTCAGAGTTCTACCGACATTATTTTGAACCCCTATAAATATCGACGTGTCCGGTCTACTTAGATGCCAGCTTGTTCTTCTCCAATAACTTGGACTGTTACCTAAATGTAGTCCGGAACGTGGTGACGATATTGCGAGACGCAGGAGTGACCCTTAAGCTGAAGAAATGGGAGTTCTTAACCGATACTGTCAAGTATCCAGGACACATAATCCAGCCTGGACGGCTAATGATCGAAAAAGCATGCGTCAAGTCCCTCCCCTCGACGAAAACCTGCGCACGCAAACGTAGGTACGATCTGGATGGCATTGGAATCACAAACCACGCTTCAATCTTTCTCCCCAGTGGGAAACTAACGCGAGAGATGGAAACAATGTCTTCCATAGTTTGTTCCCGCGGCGCGGAATTCAATTATGATAGGCCCAGGTAGATTGAAAGTGAGGTCTTAAAGCGCATCCAAGAAGAGAAGCTTCCCCTTTATTTAATTAGGATAGCTAAGGACTAGTCTGGAAGGAGTACTACGACACCCAACGGAAGAAGCGCTATACCCTCTCGCCGGAAATGGATGGAACCCTTAATGTTACTTCAAAAGCTTCTTACACAGTGGTTGTGAAAAAGAGCGACAGTCAAGAACGTCTCTTCCATGCTCGCGTTGTGTTCGCCCTGCTGATTTCGGCCGAAATGATAATGTATTAAACGAACCCATTCTCTACGCAGACAACCGCATATGGTATTACCGTAGTCAGGAGAACCCTTGCAATGGCGCACCCCTCCCAGGACTCTTAGACCACCCGCTGATATTAGAAAAACCAGTTCAACGAGACTCAGTAGGTCAAGAACACCTAACCACTCGAAAATTTTATACAGGAATCTACCCTACTCTCCTCTACGTCTCTTCTAAAAAGGAGGAAGAGAACGCCCGTTCCATTCGAGATTGGTCTCCCATATGTCGGGAAAATCACAAATAGAAGGGCTATACCACGTCTGCCTCTTCTGGTCCCACTCATGGGTATTCCAAAAAACCGTCAAACACTGAGTCGCACGCTGAAGCGGAATCTGTTGCGCCAATATCATCGCAAGGATCCAGTCGCATCGCTAAATCGTCAAATCTACGCTGGATCTGTCCTGAAAGCTCCAGTGGGGAGCTCTCGAGCTCAGACGGTCGCAGCACCCTCCACCAAGAAGTACGCCTCAGTTACCTTACCCGACTTGCAATTCAGTAAGGATGACCCTGAACCAAGGGCGTCAGTTGCAGCAGCTCCGCGCACCTGCATCTGGATCCGAGCGTCTCGATTGACTCCAATATCATGAACGATGAAAATCTGGTGGCTCTGGATAAAGCACCGGTTGACAACGGCCCGAGTACTCTGAAAGGGAAAGAGCCGAAACCCCACCGCGGGGTCGGCGTGTCGGCGGAGCCATTGAGAGGGCTGGTCTCAACATCTGGTACCCACCACAAAGGTACCGTTAGCCTATATCGCCTCTCCGCCTATAGCAACGGTGGTCCCAACATCCATGAGGCCAACCATCAATTAGCCACAGACAAGTCAAAACAACAGCGGTATCAAGTAAACATTGTCAGATCCTGAGCACAATTTGACATTGATTTTCACGTCAAATTCAAACCAGAGCTATCTTTTTCTCCCAGTTGCTGGCTCCGCATCATTGAAATACTCGTTCTGTTCAATTTCTGACCGCCTCTCAAAGTCGCTCGCAGTCACTCTTCACCCGTCTCTCAATGGGCAGTGCTAAGGAAAGTAAGATTATCATTATTCACCAACAAAAGAAGTACGTTTGTATTTTTGAACCACATATTGCTGAAACTCTGGCACTTCTCGACGCAAAACATTTACATTTCAACTCATTACTTGCATCTAATGAAGACAAAACAATTTAAAATAATTTTAGAATGTTTTGTATAAATCTAAAGCCATTGGGAAAGCTTACGCTCACTGATGATTCATATGGATTTTTAATCGTTCATAATCACACTTATCTTCTCGTTGGAGCTGCGGTGCCCTAAGAATCTTTAGTTTTTTTCGTCTACACTTCTTTCAAAAGGGCACAGCTTTGTGCCGATCAAGTCACGTCCGTTTTAATTGACATGAAGCTGTTTCAAGGCGCCTCCATTGGCAGTTGTGACACAGGCATATCATTGTCTTCCTGTGCGAAGCGTGTTCTAACTGCCCCATCATAGCGCCAGGAATATCTAAAAAGTCAACATAACTCGTTTTTACAGAATGTTAAGTGCCATTCACATGCAATTCACACCATTATGGTTCCGCTAAATATAGACAAGGAGCATTGGGGTGTGTTCACCGGGAAGAAATTTATCGGGCGTCATGCCTCTCACCGAAGACACCGTATGGTATAATTTGGAAATATTTTGAGGTGTCCGTGTCCGACGGAAGTGATGGATTTCTTCAAAGAGGCTTTTGAGTGGACTTTACTGCACGGAAAGTTTCCGCAAGTGTTTCGGAGAAGAATTTTATGCTTGATATTGAGGCATATGAGCAGCAAACGGACGGATTTAGTAGTTGCCATGTGATTTCAATCGCAACCGAATTTGGTGAGAACACAAGGTTTACGCCTAAAAGACACACAAACCTGGATATAGCTCATAAAACTCAGATTTTAATCGTTGGATGTCTATAAGGAGCTAGGTGCTTCAAGTATTTCTTGTGTAACTTCCATACAAGCCGTGTATATGAAGAAACTATGCTGTCTGAGTATAGCCTTCAATATGGAGAGAAGTATTTCCAACTTATTGATGATTTTTTTTCTCACCTTTGAAGAAACCTGCAGTGCTGTACGATCGGTTGTTTATGACATATTGGAGAATGTGTTTTCTATGCAGGACTCTTGTAAATTAGAGTGTGCGGAGAGCGACATAGATGACATTTCTATGTCTATTCTTAAAGGTGAGGCACGCCACAATGGTGGACATCTAATTGGAGAGGTCGAAGATGTGTTAGAGCTTCTCTATACAGCGCCCACAAAAGGCTTTACGTATGGGCTATACTACTTCAGGTATGTCGTGAAAAGAACGAGAAAGGTTGGTCGTCATATCAAAGAAATATTCAGATGTCTTCAGCACAGGAACTATGAATGCAGTTCTACTGTCATGGTTTCTTGAAAGAGTAGTACATCAAAATGGACCGTAGATGTTAATCTCAAGCATTCAAACCACGCCGCTGAGCTCCCCGAGATTAAATTGGTCCAGTGATACGAGGCTTTGAATAATGCGATGAAGAGCAGATTTCAGACTTGGAAAAACAAGGAAAGGGGAAAAGGTGAGTGTAATTGGATTTCCCATCACCGGAAGTGCTTCCTCGAAAAGACTTTGGGCTTGCAAATACAAAAACACACTGGAGACGCAGTGGATGTCTCTAAAGATGTTGTTATTGTAAGGCATGGAACGTTCAGAACGATTGAAATGGTCCGTACTGCAATTACAAGCACAAAGTCATGTAGAACGAAAACTATGAAAGGAATTCTAAGAATGCCTGCAAGATAACTACCCGGCCCAGTACAGGATGTGTAAGTTCGTGGTGGCTCTGAATATAATGTCGCTGACGTCGTTCATGTCATGGGGTACGACATCGGTGACATCAACTGCACTGATATTGACAACGCGATATTTACGAAATAGCGGTCAGAAGACGAACAGGATACATCCCGGACGGCGGAGACCTCTAACTTACACTTCAGTTCTTTGGAACGTGTTACCCTTTCTTTGACTTGATCGAGAATCGAATGCAACAAGGAGGGGATTAAAAACCATTCAGAACTTGGGAGCACTGCTGACTTTGACCTCGTACTGTGTTTCATTTACCTCTATTAAGACGATTATGTGCCCTTAGAGCTCTTGCACTTCTCTGGCATAGAAGAAACCGGAGAGATTCTATCAACAGACGGTACTGGAGGGGAAATTCCGAGCGAGAAGTCACCTGCTGAGGATTAAGAGTCCTACAATTCTGAGGTGAATGGAGACGTCACAGAGGACAAAAGGCAAGTGGACCACTGTTTCAAGGCAGCTATCATCTCCTACCTCAGAAGCCTTCTCGTTAATGCTCCAGGTCGTGGTGTAGTCCGAGATGTGCGGTATATTGCAGAAAGCATGGGATACAATCTACGATGTAGGAATTCTATCTTTGTAAGTAAGAGGGACGTTCAGCGAGACTCTGGGGTTGAAGGTGACAACCGTGTCATCCAGAAATGTATATTGAAATTCATGATGGATGACGAGAAGAATCTCTGTGGATTCTCTCTTACAAACAAACCATTGACACCAGAGAAGGAAGCAGAGAGGAGATCGTACGTTGCTGACTTCCAAGAAGCCAAGCCCAATCACTCACCTTCTACATGTCGAGCCGGGATCAGACACTTTCCCCCCAAGATTCGCAAAGAGGTTCTTCTTATGACAAAATATCTGCACATGTACCTCCCGGATACCGAAAGATATCTGGAGGATGAGTACCATAGAGTGACTAATAATAGACGCTCCGGCAGATGTTTGGGTATGGACGCTAAATAAGCAATCCAAAGGACTTGTAATTCTCAAAGTTGTTCAAGATATTGGTCCAATTACATAAAGAACATCTTGAGAATAAGTTCTTTTTTAGTTGAAACTCGGAAAGAAGAATGACGGTCGCCTGTTGGGCGATTAAATATTGGATCAAAGACTATAAAGAATTCGGTGTTGTTCCTGGTATCTCTTTGGAATGTTAGTCGGTCGTTATCTTCTATGGGTTTCTTCTTTTCACGATCAACGGGACAGCTAATGACGATTTCACCTTAATCTTCTTTATAGGGTTCATCAGCGGCAAGACAGAGGCTGATTTTGTAGATACTGTAACGTGGTCTAAGACAGTGATACCTGTCCCCCTGCACTAATATGCATGGACCAGAGTGCTGCCTGTATCGCCGCGACCGAAAAGTCTTCGAGAAGTCCTTTATTATAGTGGATGAGTGGCACGTTAAGCAGAACCAACTGAAAAATGTAGTCGCTTGGTGTGGACACATCGGAAGAGGTACTTGGTGCGACGATATGTCCAAAGATTTGTTCCACTTGAGAATATCCAAAACGCTCCTCATTTTCACCGAACGGCGTGCTCGTTTTGTATCAAAGTTCTTTTCCGGGTTCACGGAAAAGCTCCCAGTTTGGTTTACACACATATATATATATGAGTAGACCGCAACTGCTCGTGGCTTGTCTCCGCAATATTTCCATCCCCAAGTTCTTCCTATTTTTAAAGACCAGGATACACAGAGGCGTCGAATTCTGGATATCGAGCGTATGTTCTCACCAAAAAAGTCGCATTCAGCGTCACTCCAAAATATCTAAAGATGCTAGCACGAAAACGAACGCAGCCTCGTACTGAGTCTAGAATACGTTCGATGACGGCACTGAGCTCACGTTATCGTTCTCTTCTCGATTTCCGTTTGCCAATTCCACCCGAAAGTTTTGATGAGCTCATACCAGAGAATAGAAACTACGCTTTCACGATGTTGAAGGAGAGTAGCTTGGGTGCATCAAACGATTATGAGGTCCAACGTTCTTACATGTCCGTATTGGACTATGTGCACTGGTCCGATCTTCAATTGAACGACGGGACACAATTGAGTATGTTGCTTGTTCCGAACTCAGTTGAAGTGTTTATCTTATTCGTAAGCTGGAAAATACAGAATTCCTCAGACTATCTACGCCTTTGAAAGTGCTTTTCGCACGGAAAGAAACAGTTGACCATGGAGGGGGAGAGAGTCAGCTGTTTTTCAGATGTGACAGTGATAATATGGGGTTCATGGGTTTCACGTGCAGGAAGACAATGAGATGTGCGTTTGCGTAAATTGAATAGATACTCATTGTGCCTCAACTTATGAAAGTTCTTGATGACTACGTTGAGATCGAAACATTCTATGATCCTTACTCAAAGTCAAGCCCAAAGCGGCTTTGACTCGATATTGTATGCGAGCTTCGAAAGAAATGCGGAGTTTTTGATATGAATGCGGTAAAGGAAAAGCTTCAAAACTATGAGCAAAGTTACGCTCCTCGATAATAGACGTTGATGCTTTCATTCACAAGGCGGCTGAGAAAGAAGTGCGAACCAATCTAGAATGGGACAATGGAAAAGCCTTGTACGAGAAACTCCATCGCTTGGCGTACGGATCTGGGCCTCCAGCTTTAGGAGGAGTCGAAGTCCTTCTTACAAAAGCCGTTGAACGCCTTGTTGGTATGGAAATTTCAAACTCTGCTCTTCTTGAGGAAGTCAATATCACTAGAGCGCAGAAGAGTAATGCAAAAAGATCAACAAATCAATTGGTACGACAAAGGCAGTCATGACTCCATGCGGATTACTAGACCACTAAATTGCGCATCAGTGAGGCCAACAAAGAAAAATTAGAGCTTCACTGAGAAGTTTACTGCAAAGAAAGCCCGAATGTGTCGCGAATATGAGTCCAAAGTTGATTTTCTTTCTCGAAACACCTCTCACATTTCCCCAGTACGGAAAACTGGCAAGTCGGAGTCTCTTCCATATATTCTACATTTATCTCAGGACTCTGTGACAAAGACAATTGGCAAAAGAATAAAGAGAGCCTGAAAGACGCGCAAATGAAAGCATTGCGCATTGTAGAAAGAATCCATTTTCACTAACATGTAGATTAAGAATGAAACCCGTTGATAGAGATTTTCCAGTGGAGCTCCGCACTTCAGCAGAGTACTTTTCGGCGTTAGGTAAGTCGTAAAACATATTCTTCTTCTTCAGAGATCCTGTCGTGAGCCGCTCCACAGCCATGAGAAGGGAGATGCGGGCATAGCAATTCAAAATGGCCTTCACTTACGTGCAATTTGTCTCACTGGGGTTCCGTGGAATGAGCAGCGCATTACGTTGACCTATTTACTAGGGAATACCGTGAAGAGCCAAAAACACATGGCGTGGTCGGGACTGCTTTTTGAGAGATGATTGGGGAGCGACCAAAAGGGGTATTTCAGTGAAGCGAAGCAAGCAACTGGGAGAAGAAGATAATGGTCGAGAACGTTCAATAAAACTGCTGCGGACGCCATGTCTTGGCTTGCGGGCAGGTTTGCCCCAAATTGATGGTCGAAGAAAGGCTTATCTGCATCGTTGATGACGTAGGTGGAGACGGAGATGAGCTTGAGAGCGCGGCAGGAGTGTATTTGCTTAGGAAGGACAGGGAGGTGGAGGCAAGGACAAACGGTCAGCGAGGTTGTGAAGGATTGAAGTGGACGTGTAGTGAAGAGGAGCGCCGAAAGATAGGGTATATATCTGACGATAGCAGCCGAAGCGTTCGCGGAAAGCGAACACTGTCATGATCAAGAGATCATCGATGAGTCCTATGCGATTTGCGCGGAGCACTTGTTGTGGGTCAACTGGGTGCGGGTTAAAGCCATACTCAAAGCTTCCTCAAACTTTGCTGTCATGGTTGCGACGAGCCTAGAGCTGAAACGCTCGCCACGAAAGCCACTGTCAAGTTTGTTATGACGGGCGGCTGGGTCTAACGGAGCGCAGGCGGCTGCTGCAGCCGCAATACCATAGTGAGTGGTATCTTGGTGCATATTCTTTGCCAATAACTGGCATAAGATGTTTGCGCCTGACGAGAAGACGCCAAGATAAACTTGTGGTAGTTGTTGCGAGAAAACGATGGCGGCGTGACGATTTGCTGGCAAAAGCGTTCTGAAATCTTTCATAAAACCGGTATGATAAAAGCATAGCGTGTTCAGCGGGGTCTGATGCACAGTGCCCGAGCGAGGATTCAATGAAGAGGCCTTGAAAGAGTCGCGCTGTAGCGCAGCAAAGAGGCGGGGCGTGACAATGACGACCAAGTCAATTTGAGACTGTGCGGAAAGATGGCGACGGGCGGCGCGCGCGGCGACAGAACTCGCATGGGTTAGAAGTATGGCGGTAGTAGGCACATAATGTCGGGCGACGGTGGCCCACGTTCATGCAGCGCGAACGAAGCACTGCCTGTCACGTCCACTTGTAACAGGGCCACGCCGTCCGCCGTAAGCAGCTTAAAACGCTCGTAACACACAACCGGCGCCGGCGGTACAAGTGTGCTAGAATCGCCTGTAGGTGCGATTTGGCAACCAGGAATGGCCGAAACTCTCGCCGCGTGAAGCCCCGCAGAAGAACTTGTGGCTAGCCTTCTTTTCGTCCTCCTCCTGCCGCCGCCGCCGCTGGCGTCGTCGTCTCGCCTACTTCGTTTGCTTGCGCATCATCGCGGTGCACTTCGACGGCGCGCGATGGGCACGTCGCCCGCGCGTGGCGCCCAGGCGAAATGTGCGCGCGGGCTGAAGGATCGGCGGTGTGGCGGTGGCAAAAACGGCGACAGTGGCGGTGGGGTGCCACGTGGGCGACGTTTCAACGAAGACCGCAGATTCTCGCCCGGTGGCCCATTCTGAGCGAACCACAACTTGCGCTTCGGAAAGCCACAAACACAAGGCAAGAGCCGAAAACACACGGCGTTGTCTGCACTGATCATTGAGAAACGGTTAGGGAGCGACCGAAAGGATTATTTCAAAGAAACTGAGCCAGAAACTGAGACAAGAAGGTAGTGCTGGTTTGAATTTGGCCCGGAATTCGATGTTAAATTGTGCTCAATGTTGAGGCCACCATTGATATAGGCGGAGAGGCGAGAAAGGTTAACGGTACCATTTTCGTGGGTACTAGATGTTAAGAACAGCCCTCTAATTGGCTCCGCCGACACACCGACCACGCCGTGTGTGTTCAGCTCTTTCCCTGTGAAAGAGGCAAACGTCGTACAGTTTTTCGGCGCTGGGACAGTTTTATGTACCCCAAAGTAGGATATTTCCAATGATCTCATAGAACCGGAAACAGCAGTCGGGCACAAACTGCCGACTTTGAGAGACACGGTGCAGCCGATGGGACCTACCATAAGAAAGAACGCGGATCGCCTCTCTGTACCTTACACATAATTGGAGTAACCGCCACGCATACGCGCGAAAGTGAAAATAGCCCCATTCCCGGACCACAGTGACACTGTGGAGCTGAGTCTGTAATATAATCTAATTTAGTTTACGCCCTAGGTCGAAATAGAAACCCCTACGGCGGTCAATAGAAGAGAAGCATCAAAAACGAACCGTTGGAAACGGAGAAGTTTACGGAGAAGGTTTTTTAGACTACAATTTTCATAGCCGAGCTTAATAGACACTAGAAGCCAATAACGGGGGGTAGGATCCTAGCGTCCGATGCGCGGGTCATACCGAATTAGTTAAATCTCCGGCATTTGGTACTGGACCAAGTATCCTAGTCGTGACCGAGTACGTCCCTACCATCGAGGGAACTCCCTGTAGGGATTATGGCACTTCGGAAGATAGCAGAACTCTGATCTTATTTGAGAACTATCTACAAAGGGAGCCATGTTGGATACACCACGCACGCAGCGTCACGATGGGGCATCCAAATCTGCAAGGTTCTCGAAATACGAGTAGGCTTCTCCGTTCGTTCTGGAGATCCAGGTGTGGAATCTCCAATCTTTGTTAAAGGAAACGGCCCCAATGACGCACCGCATCTACATGTATACTAACTGAGTTAGCTTTTCGCGGTCTTTCGTCACGCTTTCGGACCCAAAGTGCCCTACCGCGTCGTTTTGAATCGCACAGTAGCTGAGCCAGTCGCTCGTGAATTGGGCGTACCAAGGAATACCATCAGGAATTCCACCACTGAATACTTATGGACCAACGAAATCTTCTTCATTAACATCCGCGGGATAAAACCAGGAAGCACAAGCGAAGAGCGCAGTGTGCCGCATCTTGTTCCACCAGACTTGGTATGCATAGTGCAAGAATCCTAAATCGAAGACGATGATGGTTGCAGAACGGCTAGTGTTGAAGAAACATATGCCAGGCTAGGACCTGAGGAGGAAAGCGGAAACGGCACTGTTCGTGATCTCGGAGCGGGAAGTCCTGAAGAAGTATTTTTGTAGTGATATGTTGGGTTATCCAGGTCGTCGTTCGGCGTTTGTGAAGTCACCACACAGCGGGGATTTCTCATCGCGATTTCGCAGGTTGTACATGAAGAATTGAGGAGCGGTCGTGTTGAGGTGCGACGTTTGGAAGTTTGTTAAGACCGGGAAGCCGAAGTGAAGTGCGCTGTGAATACGCATTTTATATGCATTCGTTGCCGGTGCTCCGCGCTTAACGAGGGGTATATGTAGCATTCGGGATGCATATTCATTCGAATGATCGAAAATCATCGAGGTCGACATACGGAGGTCATAATCTAGTCTTGGTACTGTACTCGGTAAGGAGATGCTATGAGAACAATACTTTAGGGAACAACTGGAAATTAGAATTATTTTAATAGCACTGTACGCTTGCAAGCCTGCACGGTGTGACCACCAAATAAATAAATTATTTATTTATTTCAGAATAATTTCTTTGGGGTACATCACATTGTAGAAATTACAGTACAGTAGCTTTTTTGCCTCCTGGCACAATAAAGGGGGCGTGGCCCCGGGTGAGGAAAGTAGGGACTATCTAACAACCAGTTTACCACCATCTTGGTGTTCGCTAGTAATAGTAAAGTCGTTATCGGCGAAGGAGCATCTATACCATCAGTGCTAACCACATTTGAACTATAGCTCTTGTTCCAAAAATCTCCTCCATTATTGCGTCCTTTCCACCTGTTCGACACTGTGTTTTGTGTGTTTGTTCGTGTGTTTTGTTGTTGTTCTCCTGTGTTTTGCACAGGGTCGTCGAGCTGATCCCGTATTACTTCGCACTGCTGTTCCTAGACAACCGTTTCGTGTCTTCGCGTATCATTTCTTTCATCAGGATTCTCTGGCATTTTCCCTCACACACTCTTTCTTCCAAGGACATTTTCTCGCAAGGCCACACCAGCTCTCTGTGGTGCTTTTCGTGGACATCCAATCTGCTACCGACCACTACAGTCATCAGTAGATTAACCTAATGGGGTGGCAACGCATTTCCAACAGAGTGGAGTTTCCCTGTGAAAACTGACAACTGCGAAGTTCGGTCTATGTGGGGTGGGGAGTTTTCCTGCTTCTTGATAGCCGGAGACATATCCATTGGGTGCATTTAGCCCATGCATTTCTTCATGGACACCGTTATATAGTAATACGGTCGTTGATATATAAGAAGGCGGTTGAACACTTTATCTGTCGCGCAAGAGAATCATCAAGCGTGAACCTCTGATGATAAATAACTAGAAAAAGGCGTTCAAATCTTTCTCGGATCCGGTAAATAGCATATCGTTTACAACCATTGCCAGTACAAGGGAAAAACTCCGTGTATCCATAGTAGGAAAAGCTGGAAAAGCCTATAATTCTAGAAGAATCAATGGCTGAGGAACCAATGCTCCACTCAAAGCTGCCATAACCACCCAGAATCAACGAGACTGTACGCTGTAACTGGGATCTCCCAGAATTCGTCGAACGATTCTGTCCAATCACACGGGGTCTCATGTATATGTCGCGATTGATAGCACCCGCTTGGAGGTATGCCGGATTTATGTGAATGGAAGCAATGCAGATTTGGAGCCATATGGCCACTGAGAGCAGAACACGAATCGTGGGGAACTGTGCCGTAGCAGAGTCCGAATGAAAATTGTCTTTGTCCTTATCCATGTTCCCATGCGGTGCGATACTAAATTTTAGCTTGATTTTGGTGCTTTCCCCGTCATTTGTATTGACGAGGAAGTGGTGAAATGAGATTGGGTTAGCGTTTCGGTAAAAAGAACGAACTGAAACACGCTGAAACGCTTAATTGTCTAGATAATCGTTTTTTCTCTTTGCGATTTAGTCTTCCAGGAGCCACCTACGGGCAGTCTATAGTTTTTATTCAGTCAAAAATCGGTTTCCGAGAATTTTGCGAAGCTTTTCGAGTATGGGCTGAGCAGATGACTGGAGAGAGAAGGGGTTCCCTTTCGAAGTGGAATGGATGCCGAAATCCTTTGAGGGTGCATTGAAGCTCCTTAAATATATTGTGTTTGACAGATGAACGATGCTGGAGGGGTGACCATTTCATTTAGAGAAGTCGGGCCCATGATTTTGTCGATATCATCGAAAAGCAAGGGTTTTTCGTCGGTTGTGATCACTGTTTGGTCCGGAATAGGTTGAAGGCCTGGTTGTTCGACGACGAGAGCTTCTGTTTCTGGATTTCCTTCGGGCGAGAGATTGAAGCAGAGCTGGAAACGCTCAAAATCTTCCAAAAGCGTTGTACTGGATCGAAGACGAAGGTGTTCGTAGGCGACTACGCATATGTTGCCTCCTAGATCTTGTTCGGAGGGGATCGACACTAGGTGATCGTATGTCTTCTGTACATACCCTTGCTCTCAGAAGCGGCAATTTTGAACTTTCGAAAGCAGAAAACTGGTGTTTTGAAAGTAAGAAATATTTTGGACAAGACATTTTCATCTTATGACATGAGAAAAAGGTGCAGAGCATTGCACGTGTTTCGCACCATGTGGGCAGCAATTATATGCTCGTTGATAGGACTCTTAGTTAGGCTTGATATCAATGGCATGTGACAAAAAGCGAGTGCGAAACTAGACATTGAGTTTAAGCCTTGTTGAACGTTCCTGAGATAGGCTGCCTTCGTAGCATTCTCATGGTCAGAAAGCGCTGGGTTGGCTCGTGAAAAGGTGTATTTTGGATCCTGTATCATTTGTTGAATGAGGTAGCAGATTGACCCATGAACCGACTTGACGATGACAACTTTGTTATGCCTCCTTGCCGGTCGCCAAGAAAAGTTAATGTTGTTCTTCGCGCAAAGGAGCGCGATTTCTTTGTTGTCAAACTCGTAAGCTCCCTACAGCTCCGTAGAAAGGCCATGGATAGAAAGCCAGTGTGCGAATATCGAACGTTTCGCGGGTTTCATTTAGCGTTAGAATGAGAGAACCGCTACTGTGAGACCGGTTAAGGCGTCTTTCATGTTTAGTACGGGATGGTTTTCCCTTTCTGGTACAAACATGAAGTTTATCTGAAGATGGTCATTAAACTCGTTCAGATGACGAGAAAACTTTGTTTCTAGACGCGAACGGTGACCAGTCTTTATTCAACTCGTATAGTTCCTATAAGCTTCTTCAAGTAGAAAGGCCAGTGTGGGCGCTAACACTTTTGCTAGGCTACAAAGCTGCTTCATCTCTTTCTGACGCATATGAGTGTATAATTAGCACCTCTTAGCGAAAATTTCTTCGTCGTTGATGATTTCTGTTCCATTGACAATAGGGTACTGGGCCTGAATGAGAAATTCTTTTTTTGGTAGTGTTGAAGAAGGTACTAGTAGAAGACTCATACGATTTGATAGATCTTTCCCAGTACAATATGTTCACAAAAGAATCTCATCGATTCCATGAATACCAGGTGGCACTCATATTTTGTCCGACACTCCATGAATGTCAGATATAGAATGAATGTTGTACCCAAGAAGAATGGGACCGTGAAAAAGGACGATATTGAATGGAATGGAAAAGAATGAACTTTATTCATTCTGGTCAGTGGGCTTGAGCCTCACTGACATTGAACGCACCTTGGCCGGAAAATCTGACCCCAGCTTGATGCAATAACAGTTACTGAACTCTTTCAATAATATCCTTAGCTTTTTCGATCTTTCTACAGACAAACCGTTGCGTCTGGTGTTCGCTACAGCTGTATCGATTACTGCGTCGATATATGCCTTTGAATCAGTCCCGAACTCGGCTTAGAGACATTCCGGCGGCTTCATGCAATCGTCGTCAAGAACTTTATAGCTTCATCACTTGAAAAAATTTGCGGCAATACGGGCTTCTCCAGCCTTCATCTCTTTCTCGGTGTAACGAAATGACTGGTAGCTCAGCGTACTGGTCTCAACCTGAGGTAGCGTGGTATGGCGGGTCCTAAGGTCCGTTTAATTGATGGTGGGACTCCCAGAGTACTTAGTGCAATGGGCGAGCGTTAACTGCGTAGTCTCACAAGCCAGACCTATGGAAACGATGGCTAGAACACCAATTCGTGGAACTAATGTACCTTAGGGGGTAGTTTGGTATCCAAACGATGGCTACCTGATTCTGAAGGAGAAGCGTCACTCGAGCCAAGTAAATATAGATGGAGAGGCACTGGGATCTCCCTGGCACTGTAAAGCTATCCTATCAGACTAAATAAAATAAAATAGTTATCTAAATATGTCCAGCTGAGGTCGGCTTGTGTACATGGCGTTTGTAAGATACCTAAGGCCCTGTCGGCTTACAGGACTCAATCCTAATCGTTGCTTTTTCACATATCTCCCTCCTTAAGATTCTACCTTCACGACGAAGTCCAAATTGCGTCACAAATTTTTGGGAGTCTGGCCGTAATTGAACCTATACGCGATACCCAATCTTTCCTTCATGGTCAGAACCTCGTGTTCATCGGCACCCTAATAGCATGAACTAGAGCGGTGCCGTATCCGACATGTTGACGTCTCATGACCAATTTGGGGGATGTGAGTGCTTTGTTGCTCTGGTTACCATTGGGCGCGACGGGGTGTCGCATCGCCATCATCCTCGGGAATATAAGTACGTATGAGCTGACCCTTGGCGCCAGATTGGAAATTAATTCGCTTAAGGTACTGTACGCGCACCGAGGGGGTCATCGCCGATTTTCCTATTCCCAGCTATTCCTTTGGTGATACGTCGCGCGTCGCACGCCGTGAGCCACGGTGCGCTCTTCGTTCATTCGGCCTCGAGTCAGTCAGCCCGCCCGATTCGGTTCCATTTTCCCATCTTCCCGTGGTGGTATTCCTCCATTGATCGTGCGCGATGCCGAACTCGCCTTATAAGCCCGTCGGATACGCCACTCTCCCTCCAGATGTTTTCGCTTCCGTCGGTTCTCTGATTCATTTTCCGATGGACCAACCTGTGGGAAGGGGCGCCAGGGCTTCGGACAACCAAGCGGGGAGCGGAGCAGTGACATAAGAGCGCCATGGGAACCGTTATGACCATACTACCGGACGAAACTCGCGGGCAGTGCGTCATGCGAATCTGCTGACCTCTGTGGGAGAATACCTGAGGTTTGTCACGTGTATCTCGATGCCCAGAGGTTCGCCAAGATTCCCGATTTCTGGAGGGGCAATAAAAACGCGCGCAGCGTCTCTTGGTATAATCGTTGGTTGCATTGTCCTGTGGATCCGTGTTCAGCGAAGCACTGTTGTACCCTCATCCAAGCGAACTTGCCGTACAACCGTTGTGACGAGGAAGCTGAGTATCAGTTCAGGGTGATAGAACTCATTTCGGACCTATACCAGGACTTCATTTCTCCAAACGTGAGAATTCCTCCTGCGGGTCACAACCTCTTGGCGCTCATGTGCTTCAGATCGCCGTATGATTGGCTGTTTTGGATGTCCAATAGGGTCTATTGGAACGACATTCATGAGCCCGATAGTCGTTTGCGTCATTCCCTAGAGTTCTTCTTCTGTCGCCACCAAGTAGAGTTTAACGACGTGAGCGCAGAAAAACGTCCTCCGCTATACCTATCGCTTCCTCGCGTGGATGAGAACCAACGGGCTTTCTACTGGCGTATCAAGCCGCTCCTCTTGGTTCCAACGCCGTCTGTAGTGGCGTATCGTTCGTCCAAAGTTTTGGGCGATGAAAATGACCAAAGGTCTTGGTTGTCCTGGCAAGTACTCTTCGTTGAGTTCGGCGTGATGCCCTTTATGCCCTTATTGGATACCGCGAGTACGGATTCCGTGGTAGCGTCTGTTTGGATGATTGGAGGGTGTGGTTCGACGAGAACATACTCGATCTTAGAGGCCGTCTAATCCCGATTACGGGCATCATAACCCGTTTCCAAAGGAGACTAGGCATCTGTAATATCGTCCGTGGGACCTAGTTCGCCGTCGAGGAGATCCAGGCCCTTCTGGATCATGCCCTACAGGTGGGGTGGAGCAGGACTCCTGGGTTTCTTTGGTATGAGCACGATACCCACTCGTTCACGCCGATTCCGCTACATCCGCAGGGTCCCGATGACACTCGTGCCTATCCCGCCAAGCCTTTGAAGAATCAACCATCGGACATTCCGAGGAGTCATGTGCCTGACTATTATCCGAAGGCCATTGGTTTTGATCCCCTGTGCTTGGAGCATGATTTGGAAGCCACGCCGTTGGTTCCTGCTGGTATGTCCGATGGAGAATCCTTCGGTGGAGATCCCTTCATTCTACCCGTGGGGCCGGGTCAATCCTCCGGTTGAATCCCATGTGGTGTTGCCGACGGCCTCCCATCATCCAGCTCCTCCAAACGCTGCTTCTCACGATAAACTCTCCTATGAGCCGCCCGTCGCCCAAGCGGACATTCCTCCTGGAGAGGTTACTGTCGAAGGCGCTAGTCCTGTACGTGATGCAATGGCTAATAAGTTCATTGTGGGCGTCGATACCGTTTCGTTCTCTCCATTGCCTCATTTTCCCGCTTCGGTCACGGGTGCAGCCGCGGATCTCCGTCATGTCTGCCGTACCGTTGGCAGTACTGCCTCTATGAACATTGCGACAGTCCTGAGGGAAGCTTGCTTTTGGGCGCGTCGCTCGGCGCGCTACGCCTCGATTGTCCAACAGGGTGAAGATATGAAGACTTCCATGCTCAATCTCTTGCAGCAAAACGCATAAGTGATGTCCCAGAGGGTTACTGCCAACTTGGATGGCCGGTATGCTCTAAATTAGAGCGACTTGGAGGCTTCCGAGGGTGACAACAGTTTTTCAGGTGATTGTCCGCTGAAGAAGCGTGCTCGGCTCGCTGGTGCGGGTCCTATTGGTACAGTACGCTCCTCGGGTGATCCTAGCCCCGGTTTCGCTCCTGCAGGTTCTAATGAAAACTACAGGGTCACTTCTGCGCCCGCCTAGTGAGTCCTGTTGGTGATCGGAGCGCTTTGGCGAACCTTGAGGTCATGGCGAGGGCTGTTAGGCCTCTGTTAGTTATTCAAATAAAGTAATACTTGTGCTTTCCGAAAGTTGACCCTTTATTATTCAAACGTTCATTCCCTCGGACGGCGTCCAAACCTTGAGAGGTTCCTCAGGTCCTCCTCAGGTGTCCTCTGAGGACTGACTTTGTTCCCTGATGCAGGAGCTACTGCGAACCATCGTGCCGGGAGGCGTTTTGAGAGGCGTTTTGGTATTATTCGGGCCAATGCTGGCCCCCTCCTGAAGGCTGCGCTCCGTGATGCCGATTTTGCGCCAATAGCAAGCGATAAAATTAGCCGGAATGGTTTGAGACTTTTGCCAAGTGATTTCCTCGGGAGAATAGCCAAACCAAAGGACGCGAAAGCGCATTGTCCCATCTTCTCCTCGACCAGCGGAGATGATTCGTTCAATAACGTATTCCTGTTGGTGTTCCTCCTCTTGAGGGAGAGTGTGCTCCAGAGGGGCGAATCTATCGGTGTCTGTTGTAAGAGAATGGTCATCGTCATTGGCATTGACAAATGGGTCCATGGATTTATTCGGGTCCGCGGCTATTTCCCTAGGATCTTTGGGGACCTGAGCCTTTACCTGAGGTCGTGGTGAATCCGTTGGGCCAAGGGGCGGATACTTTTGTGGTCCTGAGGAACTGGGAGCTCGTGGCACCCGATCACTAGACATGGTGTCCTGTAGGCCGCCAATTAGTATCGTAATTGTGTGTTGACTGGCCTTAAGGACTATATATTGTCCCGTCGAGCGCGGTAGTAAGTTCCGAGTAGTGTCCACGAGTTCATCACTGTCTTATGGTGGCCGGTCCAAGTAAACCAATTCTCCTTTTGTGAAGGTAGGTGTGCTCTAGATGGCTTTGCCGAAATTGACCTTGTAGCGCCGTTGGGCTTTAGTCAGTACAGCTCTAGCTGACTGGATAATGCTGTCTATGCGTCGACGCAAGTAGCTCTTGGCCTTGGTAGGATCCATTCCTTCGGTAATTTCCTGGGGTATAATGGACTCCTGAAGGTCAAAAGCTATCGGAGGTGGCAATCTCGTAAGCGTTAAATCAAAAGGTGTTGTCCCCGTGGAATCGTGTAATTACGTGTTGTAGGCATTAACCAGTGGCTCAACTTAGTCGCCCCAGTCTTATTGATGCTCCGACACATAGTGTGCCAATCGGTCCAGAAGGCTACGGTTGACGCGTTCGGCTTGGCCATTGGTTTGCGGGTGGTACGCCGTTTTGGTTACATGTTTGATACCTAAGGTAGCACAAACGTGCGAAAATAAGTTGGATTCAAACTGGCTGCCATTATCCGTAAGGAGGTAGAGTGGCATGCCACAGAGATATACCCAGTGGGACAAGAATGCCGTGGCGATATCTGTAGCTTTTTTCTTTCCTAGAGGTAGGGCTCGGGTAAATTTGGTAAACCTATCGGTTATTACCAAGCCAAGCCGTTTCCCATGAGGCAACTTGAACAAAGGTCCAGGTATATCCTTTGCGACGATTTCCATCCGGCCTGCGGCCAGGAAAAGGTTAAATTTGGTTTGATGGTTGGCGCGAGACCCTTGGATTTGTGCGCACGAAGTGCAGTTCAATGCGATTTGCCATAGGTCTTGCGCCATCAGTGTCCAGTAAAAGAACTTCCTTAGGGTCTGGCACATCCGTCGGCCTCCACGGTAACCAGGCAAGCGAGAGAAATGGGCGAGGTATAGGAATCGCGCCCTCAGTGACCTTGGAACTATCCGTTGGAGTGCGCCATCTAGTGGTAAGCGACGACACTATAGTCCGAATCGGTCGTAGTCGAAGAATCATTCCAGTGTTCCTACCCATTGGGCCGTTTCCTTGCTGTACTCGTCTTCGACCTGCGCCTTTAGGAGCTCCCCAATAGTGATAGGTAGGAGCTCTTTTTCCTCTGGGGTTATTGCATTAGCCTGAGGTGGTATCGAATTGGGTGAAACTGTCTCCCAGTCCAATAAGTAGACTTCAATATTCTTAACCTCAAAATCACCCACTTTAACCGTACACATAAGGTTATCCGTTTCCGTATATACCTCAGCTCCATCGCCTGTAAAAGGGGTAGGAATTAGGTCGTCCAATGGCGTGTCATCAGTTCCGTCGGTAATGATTAGCGATAGGGCATCTTATGCCTGGTTCTTGATTCCTGGCCTATAGGTTATATCGCAGTCATACTTTGACAGCCTAAGGCGCCAACGAGCGAGGCGACTTGATGCATCGGTCATATTGAGTAATCAGCGGAGCGAATCGTGGTCTCTTTTAATGGTGGACCTAGTTCCCCCCAGGTATGGTCGAAGTGTTAGTTCAGACTATTCAATGGTGACACGTTCCTTTTCGGTAGTAGTATAGTTTCACTCCGTGCTGGTGAGCGTTCTGCTCCAGTATCCAATACGTCGATAGTCATTTAGTGAATCTTGTTCCTGTAGCAGTGCAGATCCCATTAGGGCATCAGAAGCGTCTGTGTCCAAGTCAGAGGGCCTATTGGGTTTTTGTAAAGCCAGTACCGGTGGGTTCAGAAATTTGTCCTTAAGGGTTTGAAATGCGTGATACTGGTCCTCGATAGGGCATTCAAACTCCGAAGGTGTTTTTTTCTTCACCATTGCGTTGATAGGGGCCAAGATTTAAGCAAACGCTCGGACGAAACATCGGTAAACATTGCACAAGCCCACGAAGGATCGTAGTTCCGTGTGGGTTCTGGGAGGTTTAGACTGGCGGATTGCATTCGTGGTTCGTGTGGCTACCTTTAGCTTTCATGGGAGGACGACGTGACCGAGATAATCCACTGAAGCCTGAAAGAAGGCGCATTCGCGGAGTTGCAGTGTTACTCCGGCGTCTTGTAGGATTGTTAGCACCGTCCTCATTTGGGGAAAGTGTTCCTTCACGTTTCGTGAGAAGATTATTACGTCATCTAAATAGACCAGGGCGAATTTCCATTTGAATCTGGACTATATGATGTCCATTACGCGTTGGAAGGTCGCTGGGGCATTCTTTAAACCAAAGGGCATACGGGTAAATCTGAACAGTCCTTCGTGGGTGGTGAAGGTTTTCAGCGCTTTCGCATCCTCAGCCAAAGGGATTTGCCGATATCCAGAACTAGCGTCCAGTGTTGTGTATACGGCTGCTGCACCTATGGAATCTAGATATTCATCCATAGGGGGTATCGGCAATAAGTCCCTCTTGGTTACTGCGTTCAGATTCCTATAGGCGACGTAGAACCTGACGGAGCAATCCTTCTTAGCTGCGAGGACAAGGTGACTTGCCCATTTGGATTGGATAGGAGCGCCAGCTCTATGACGTGAGCTTTGCGCATTTTGTCCATCTGTTCGGAGACAATTTCACTACCCATCAGGCCTGCACGGTATGGGTGGTGAAACTTTGGTCTAGAATCATCCTGAAGGACAATGCGGTGTGTAGTGGCTTTTATTTTTCTCATTCTACCTGAACACATGGTCTAGTATTCCCTGGGGAGATAAATTACCTGGGTCCTATAGGATTCGAATTCTGCACCCATAGCGACTGTCCCCTCCCGAAAGTCGACGACCTCATCGGGATTTGTAGTTAAAAATTTATCCAATTGGGCCTCCATAATGGCCACAGGGTCAGGTAGAGTGACGCCAATTACTGTACCTTTAGGTAAACGTACGGGTCTAACTCCGAAGTTGCTGACCGTGACCAAGAAGGGACTTTTCGGGCGAATGTGCATTATTCCATTAGCCATTAAGGTGAGTTGCTTCAGAACCGTTTTCGAGTGGTTCTGTATCGCCACGACACCTGATGACTGGGAATGGACCGGTACGGTAATCTGGGTCATCGGGGGGTATCTTTATGGCTTTCGGTAATCGAACCTCATTGGACTTGGTATCTTCGGATATAAATGACCGTTTGAGGTTAGCTTCTAAACTTCGGGCAGAACCAATTATGGAGATGGAAGGTGCCCGATAGAACGCGACTTTCCTAAGGCCTGGATGGATGCCTTAATGTATCGATCGATGAAGGAGGTCCCTAGGACTGCGTCAGCGCCCAAGTTAGGAAATACAAGGAACCACGTGCGGACTTTGAATCGTCTTAAGTGTATTTAAAGCGGTACTATCCATTTAATGTTCATTGGTCTACCTGATGTATCTGGAACCCTGGGATTCTTCCTTTCCTGAACAAAATCTTTTCAACCAAATGAGAGTAGCTTAGAATGGACCAAAATGGGACCAGCGCCTGTGTTAAATACTGCTGCTGCCAGTCGAGATCTGTTGGAACTTAGTCCCATGGTTACCCGAACTATATAATTTTCCTTCCTGAGGATACAGACAGGGTCGTTACTGTCTTCCAATTATGGTCCATTCTGAGTGTTCCAATGGGTTTGGTTTGTAATGAGAGGTGAGGAGCCCCTTGGCTCCTGATAGTCTAATTGTTTGAGGCATTGACTTAAAGATGAAGCATTTGCCTCGCGTCGAGCCTGTAAGCGTATTCCGATGAGATTTTCGTTTCTTCCTGGTGATGGGGTTCCTCTTCGGGGTCGTCCGTAAGGTCTACATTTGCATGAACCTGTAGGGCATTCATTGGGACATCTGGAGGGGTGGCATAGCGGTAGCTTCCAGGTGTTCCTGTGCCTCGTTGCTGTGCCCTGTTAAACATTCCTTCGGATCTTCGCACCTTGTAGTTCCCTTCCCTTAAGGCTCGGAGATGTTTTCGTCCGTTCACAGGCAGATACTTCGTTGAGTCCGAATCGGAATCACTTGTGTCCGAGCAGTTTCTTCTTTTATTCTTTTTGTTCTTCTTTCTCCTGCGGTTAATTCGTTCCTTTCCAGCGGAGTGGGGACATAAAGGATCCATCTCTCTATCAGATCTGATGGAGCCCTGAGGTCGCTGTACTTCACATTGTTCTTTGGGTCGAGCAATCTATCTTTCGTCTAGACGCCAAGCCTCTCTTCTGCTCCTAGATTGTCTTTCCATTGGAGTTTTCGGATGGTGTTCCCGGCGAGGGGCGGGTAATATCGCCACTCCTGGGGGTTCGGTAGGGGGTTTCCATATGAAAGCCGGATGGTTAACTTGTGGAGTGGTCCTAGGGATCGAATTGCCTGACTGGCTAGTGACTGCTACTTGAACGGCCTGTATGAGGGAGTCTACGAATAAACCAGACTCCATTACCTTAGGGGAGATTCGCGTAATGAGGTAATCCGTATGGTCCGCGATCGCTGTAGCGAGTCACGTGTCCATAATGGAATCCACATGGGCTGTGCAGAGCTCACGGAGACGGGGCCAGAGAGGGTCGGAAAGCCCTGCTCGTTTACTCTGCAGTGTATCCGTGTCCATCATGAAGGTTGAATGCAACGTCAAGAATCTTGCTCCGACGCATCGTGGGTTTGTTGTCTTGTTCGCCAATGGATTGCTAAGGCAATTGATGGAGTGCTTAAATGAACGCATTCGTCTTTACAATCTTTCTAATGACCCTTTGTCACTCTCCGACATGTATATGTACCTCGCCGTCCTCCTCTTTTTTCACACAAATGGTTCTAGTTTGAAAAAGGTTATGTCTATTCTAAGACAAGCAGGAAGCATCTCCCCGTCGTTAGAATCTGTCCGAATCACTGCCACAAATGTTTTGGCCTATCCTCCAACCGGTAGGGGCAGTCAGGGAAATGTTAGTTGGAATGCACAGAGGGATCAAACGCGGTATCTCACTGAAGTTGAAACTCTGGCCTTCCGAGAAACTCGCAAAATCTTCTTCACGCCGTTGCACTTGTTGGAAACGCTTGATGATGATCTGTTCGGCACCAAAGCAACCGACAACCAGGTAAAAATGTTAAGCTCTCGGAAAGCAGACAGGGAGGGGAATTCTGCGGATGAGGTAGCGGAAGCTCTTTTCAGGATCGTGCTTGCCATAAGGTTTCGGCGACGTGGGGAATTGCAAGTGGAATCTGTCAGGAAGCTAATGGCATCCCTCATGGATGGGCGTGGGGACCAAACTCTGACAGTTTGTATTGTTATAGCTGATCGAGGCTATGGAAAGGAAAGTTTTATGGAGATACTGATGGAACACGGCCTAGGTTCTGCTTTTGTCATGCCTGACCACATTATGAGATGCCATCCTTGGGATGCCATCCTTGGGATGCCATCCTTTTGTAGCCAAGTCGTTCCTAAATCCACTTCGAGGATATTTAGAGGAAGAGGCGGAAAGCACATCAGACGAAAGAGATAGCCTGGAGGTGTCCATGCATGCTGTACAAGCAACAGAAGGTGCAGCTTCCAATTCCCAGCGGTAGTCTTCTGTAGCAGACTCGTCAGTTCAGGGCGTTGATGTTTCCCGCGTCGTGCCAAGCACAGCATCTGGAGAGTCTCGGGATGTCTAAAGAGGTACTCGGGAAGAATTGTTCGCTGGGTTCGACAGGCGCAAGCAGTACCTCATAGACGACGAACCGATTTTGGGCCCAGAATTGTTCTTTGCCACTAAGAGTGCTAATGATTCTGCTCAAAAGTAAGACAGAACAAGAATGCGGCAATAGCAGTGTCGGAGCGTGGAACAGCTGAATTTTTTAAGTTATTCAGGTTTTTGTATACCGTACCGCCGGCATTGCAGAGCAGTTTGAACACCTGGGTCGCTGTGCCGCGATCTAACACAAACTTGAACAAAACATTGTTCAGTGGTGGACTAAGCAGCGATCATACACTTCAATCTTTTCGGGAGATCGCAGAGGGCCGAATACGTGAGGGTTGTGATGTGCTTACCCTCGGTCAGCGATGCTCTGTCTGGTTCGTGCTGCGCCAGTTCAGGGTAGCAGGGACAAATTCCGGGCCCTTTTTGAAGGCGAATTCGGATGTTTTGCACATGATGGGCATGGAGGGTGGCACCGTTGAAGAGGAAAGGACACTGCAGCAATGGTTTGACGTCTTGCATCGGGGATGGTTCAGCTCGAAAGCGTCTACAGAGGCCATGATGACGGGAACTATAAACGAACAAGCTGTTACTAATGCGCTGGAGGCGATGTCCTTTGTGAAGGCTTTCTATGAAGTGGGGATGGTGTCCGCTATAAACTTGAGGTACCTTGCTTGCTCTCCAGACGGTGTTTCGTGTATGGATACAGAGTGTTTCGGGCTTTGGTTTGAGGAGGATGTTATACAAATGGATGGAATGCGGATCGCGCTGGTTGCTGTGAAGATCAAGACTAAGGTGGCGGCAACAAAACTTGGAGAAATGATGAAGTTGGCGTCTTTGGATGTCGCACGTTGCACTTTTGGCGATGAAGTATTTCGGAAGTATGTGTAGGACAACGCTTGGAGCGGAGACACCAAGAAGATGTTCGGGATCTTCCTCTCTTGAGAGACACGCCTCAGGCGGAGGAGACGCGTCCCAGCGGAGCACAGAAACAGAGCCACTCTGGAAAGGCACGACGGAGTCGGGTGTAAGACCGAGGCCAATCCGGTGGGATATACCTAGAGTGTTTAGGTAAGCACGGCACAGTCCGGGGTGTGACCAATCCTAGGCGGAGCGGTACCACGGCGATTGTCGGAAAAGGAGCGAGGAAACAATCGTATGAGGTGTACGAGCGAGGTGAGTGAGGCGGCCACTCACGAGAGCCAAAACGGAGAACAAGAGGAAAACGGGGGCGAAACCCTAGACAGGGGCGAGACTACGACAAGTGTCGGCGATTAAATATGAACCTACGGTGGTGGTAGCACTCTGGTAGACAGAGGGGTGAATGAACTAACGTACAACGGGCGCTCACGCAGTATGCGGTGAAGACGCGCCGAAGGCGAAAATTTCAAAGCCAAGACTCCCTCCTTGGGATCTCCCAAGAGTGTATTTACTGGGGAGCAGTGCTCAACCTTCTAAGTAGTGTGGCGCGCGGCCCTTGACGGTGGGCGCGCGCCCGAAAAATAGACACTAAATAGCGATAGCGTAGCTAAATAAATACTAAATTATACTAAAGAATACTAACCATTAGGGAGAATCCAGGTTACGTGTGGCACGCCTCGCACTCGTGCGTCGGCATCCGTGCAGTCCACGTGTTCCACCAGTGTGCACCTCCGGGTTAACCGGCCGTTGGCACGCAATAGCGGTATAGCTTGTCATAGACCAAGCTAGTCCTCAAGTGAGCGAAACGTCTAAGTCCTGGGTAGAAACCGCCTTGGAGGGCATTGCCCTTCATATCCCTCTCCTTAAGTGACGAACACGCCGTCGAAATGGCGGGGAGGCAATGGTGCAACCGGCATTAAAGCGAGCCGCGTAACGCGTCCAGCGACCACTCGACTGTCGAAGGCAGAGCTGCACAACCGAACGACAAACGCACCAACGCGGTAACCACTCCTCGAACTTCGAGCGTTCTTCCGCATTGTACGCCAACTTCCAGCGAACACATCCCAATACCTCGGCGACCAGTATTCCCGATGAACGGTGGTAACAATCCCCGCCGGGGTTACTTCTCTTGTTTCCATTCGGCTCCCCTTCTGCGGGGGAGTGCCTCATCAACCGCACCGAGCCGATCCCGGGGTCCCGTTGAAGCTTCAAGCCACATCACTCCTGCGGAGGACACCTGGCCCAGTTACGACGAACTCGTCGGTCTAAACCCGCGTCAACATGCGGCGATTCTCCAGAGAGCTCCGTGGTTCCATCCGACAGCGGTCTTCGACGAAGAACTCGTGGCGTCGTATGCTGATTGCAATGCGCGTCTCCCAGGCGAGCTGCCGGCTTTGATCACCACGTCGTGTGATTGGCGACGCCTTGTGGCGGTTCCCGTTCACGCGATTCTGCTGCGAAGGCGCGAGTCGGTGGAGGAGGCGCATTGCATGTTTGTCCGCGTCGGCTATTCACGGATCAACCGGGCGAACTTTCAATACTCCATCCCCGAGGAATTCGGCTTCGACCTATGGATGTACCGGACTCAGGGTGAGATCGGCTATTGTGACCGCCTTGCGGCGTTGGAAACTTACGCATGGCGCGGTCAACTGCGAGCGCGTCAAGAAGCGATCTGCTGGGTTCGTCCGATCATTCGTGCCGAGTTCTGTCACCTTCGTCGTGAGTCCCGATATTGGTGGTTACAGAACTTCATCCGCAAGGAGCGTCGGGACAGATCCCGCTTTGGGTTCTTGGTCCCTTATTAGAACACGGAGGTAAACCGGATTAGTCCCTTCTATCAGTTCGGGCGATACGTTTCCCTGCCTGGGTGGTGGTCCTCCGTCGAGATGTGCCGGGGATGTTACGTGGAGTTGCCTCCAGTCGTCTCCTATCTGGGCTCGTACCTCATCGAGGATCTGCACTCCGGCTTTTGGTCCGTGATCCTAACCGAATGGGCAGTCCGCGCCGCGGCGTACATCTTGTGGGAAGCCTACGACCAGTATCGACTGTGGTATCTTCCTCCGCGTTTGCGTGGTTAAATCCGGCAGCTGGACCTTCAACTCCCTCTTGGAGGTGTCAATAACGCTGATGAAGCTCAGGAGCTCATCGACATCATTGGGCGTGTCGACTGGGCTGTCGTTCCTGTCCGGCAGAGTGGCCGTGGTCAAGAAGCCGGTGGGGCTGATCGGTCTCCGGGGCGTCGCATGCCCTTGGCGGGAGATTTCATCTTCTTTAACCCGTGGGAGCAGCAAGAGAACTCCGAGGTGGAGGCATCGGCACTCCGGATGGCTCCGCGAGGCATCCCATACGGGCACCCCGTGGGGTTGGTCAACTTGGATGACTTCTACTACGCCTATAGCGGTGATGATCTAGGTCATGAAAGACGTGGGAGACTCTGATGGTGCCGATACTACGGCGCAGACGGCGCAGGGAGCGACTCACGCAGGTGCAGTGGTCGATCCAGTGGCGGCGGCGTTGCCGGACGAACTGGAAGTTATCGAGGTTCCCATACGCTCAGAGGCGGCCGTGATCTCCCAGTTCCTTCGGGGTGTTGGACTGAACGCGCAAGCGCCGAGCGGCGACATCGGTACGATGAGAGACGCTCTCGTGGCACGCCTGGCCGGCGGGAGTAACTCCGCTAGCGATTCGGCTGGCGCGCACGGTAGTCCGGGTTCTTCGAACTGATCCCTTGGGATCTTGGTTAGTATATCCCGCTGTACGGTAATGTGTGCAGCAACTTCAAAAATATTAAACTGCTTCCGTCTATGACATATTCGTTTTCTTTCTTCTCTTCCACTTCTTCTGAGTGTCCTTCTCCAGGTCTTCTGTGCATCTTCTCCTTCTTTCAAGGGTCCTTATCCAGATCTTCTGTTCCTTTATCCCCATCGGCTGTCTTCTTATCCCACTTGGGCTCGGTCTATGGTAGCGGGCAAAGCCGTGACAGTACGACGATGATACTGTACCACCTTTGACCGAGGTAGGTGCTCTATCGGTTCGTCTGAATCCCCTTCGGGGCCGTACCCGTACCAACGGACCAAGTATTGGATACACCCCTTGGGTGGTAGGAGTGCTCCAAAATGCGTCCGACCCCGAACTCTTGTCGGTACACTTCCCGGCCATCCCGTATGACGGTGTCGCTATTTCCGGGTGGTACCCGTCCTGAGCCCGGGGGTACCGAAGTGATCACGCGTTGGGCGGCTTCGCTCCGGTCGGACCGTGCAGCACGTAAGGCAGTCCCCGGCTGAGTACAATGTCGACCCGACTTCGGCGGTTCATCTTCCCCAAGTGCCTGGTTTCCTTCGGCGTTTCCCACTTTGATTGGAGGGCCCACACCGGCGGGTAACCCGGGTGGTCGTTCCGCTAATCGGCGTGGTGAAGCTCGCTTCGGCGGTGAGATTCGCTGGGGCGGTGGCGCATTGTCGCACCTCTCCGTCCCACGGCGAGGTTCCGTGTAGTCACGTGAGGGTTCCAATGCGTGGCTGTTCGGCGTCGGCGCCGTGGATACATCCGCCTCCCTGTGCGAGATACTTGGCGGTGCGTCGTCCACTAGTACTGTATCAGACTGCGGTGCTTCGAGCGCATTTGCATTCCGTGTTGCACGTGTGGTGACACCTCGGCGAGTGATAGTGGCGTTTTCAGCAGCTGCGTTCTGAGGCTTGGATAGCGGCTGCGTCGAGTCGTGCAGGACGTCGGTATCAGGCACCCCTGATGGGCGAAGAATGACACGCGAAGGTGCGGCCGGTCTAGCGACGGTATCGACCGGATTACGACGGCTTTCGGGCTCTTCCCTCTCCTCAGACGATGCACCGGGGTTGTTGTCTGTCAGGTGGACTGGGGAGGAGCAACGGATACGCGACACGATTCCTCGGGTAGCGGAAGGTCAGACAAACCCCGAGATGGGTGTGGTCAGGCGTGGGGACGCGGGTGGACCTGGGGTAAGGGGGTCGAGGAATCCGTTTCAACGGGAGCAGAAACACCAGTAGGTTGGGAAGTTAACGGCGGAGGAGCCGATACCACGCGATCGTGGGAGATGCGTTTGTGATTACCAGCGAGGTCAACAACGAGAGTTTCTGGAGCTACCGAAATAACCCGAAAGGGGCCGTCGGCAACGGGTGACAGCTTGTGTCGTTTCTCCTTCTCTGGGTTCCAATACTCCTTGCGGATGAATACATAACCGTCGGGGGCGAGACGTGGCGGCGAGCGAGGGGCTTTGGTATCAAAGTCAAGCTTGTAAGCGGCCTGGGCTCGGCCCATTGAACGCCGTGCGGCGTGAACGAGCTTCGCGAGCCAAGTTTTCCACGCTTCGCGGTAAGCAGTCTGTGACGGAAAGGTATCCAGCGTGGGCTGTGGTTCCAGCGCCACGGGCGGTGGGGTAGGGGACAGTACCAACTCGAAGGGCGTTAATACAGTTGTCCTGTGCACCTTCGTATTGTACGCAAAGGTGAGCGCATCAGTGAACAAGTCCCAATCTTTGGGGTGGTCTGCAACGTATGAACGGAGTGTCGCAACTAATGTCCGGTTGAACCGTTCGGCCTGGCCATTAGTTTGGGGGTGGTAAGTGGTCGTGAACAGGTTCTTAATGTCCAAGAAGCGACATACATCCTCGAGGAAACGAGAGGCGAACTGTCTCCCGTTATAGGAGAGGAGGTTGACCGGTGGGCCGTAGACGAAGACCCAGTGTAGGAAGAAGGCTTGAGCCACGCTCATAGCGGAGATCTTCCGTAACGGTACGGTCCGGACCAGCTTGGAGAAGCGATCCGTAATGACGAGTAAGAACTTGTAATTCGGCTTTGTGGTAAGGAAAAGACCGAGTATATCGATGGCCACAAACTCCAATGGAGCGCGAGCTGGAAACAGCTTCAACTTCGTCGCGTGACGGCAGAGCTTGACACGGTTTTGAGCGCAATCGGTATAACACCGCACTGTTGCGTAGCAGTCCAATGCCATGGCAGGCCAGTAAAAGTTACGGTGTAGGGTGAGGTAAAGTTTCCGTCCCACGTCGTGGCCACTCAGTTTGGAGTAGTGCGACAACCGCAAGACTCTCGACTGGTGGTTATGTGGTACCACGATTTGTGGGTGCGATCCGACTGTCCGTACAAGGTATCCGGCGTCATTCACCTGAAAGGGAAGAGTACCTCCTCCATTGAGTTGAGCGCAGACCTTCGCGCAGGACGGGTCAGCGAATTGCTCCTGTATCATCTCCTCTAGAGTAATAGGTACGAAGTTCCCTGGCAAGGGTTTCTCGGAATCTTCCGAGAGAAGAAAGTCGTCCAGTTCGGAACCGGAATCTGAAGAGTCCGTGTCTCGTTCCTCGTCCTCAATGGTAGCGTCCTCGCCATTCACTGCAAAGCAGGGTATTTCATCGTCTTTGACGAGTAGTGCTTCGCCAGTAGTGAACAGGCGGGAGAGAATATCGGATTGGGTGTTGCACGATCCTTTTCGGTACTGCACGTCAATATCAAATTCCGCTAGACGGAGACGCCAACGCATCAAGCGGCCTGAACGCTCGGAGATGGAGAGTAGCCATCGAAGTGATGCGTGGTCCGTAAAAACGGTGAAATGATTACCCATGAGATAGGGGCGCAACGTTTGTAATGCCCAAACTACTGCAAGGCATTCCTTCTTTGAGACGGAGTAATTCTTCTCGTGGACGTTTAGCGATCGGGACCAGTTCCCTACGGGGCGTCTTTCCCCATGGGGTGCAGTTTGAAACAGTGCACAACCTACTTGGTAGTCGCTGGCGTCCGTATCTAGGGTGAAGGGCCTTCCAGGCTTGGACAACGAGAGGATCGGGGCGGGGACGACAGAATCCTCAAGAGAGTTGAAAGATTCCGTTTGAACGAGGGTTAAGGGGTCCAGTGTTGGTGGTTGGCCTTTCCGCAAAAGCACGTTTAACGGTGCAGCCTTGTCCGCAAAGCGGGATGAATCGTCGGTAGACGTTCGCGAGTCCCAGAAAGGAACGAAGCTCGGTTTGCGTCCGCGGTTCTTAAGCATGTTTGAGTGACTTAACACGAGTCTCCTCGATTGTAACACGTCCTGGACGGATAACATGGCCGAGATACTTCACGGTGTCCGTGAAGAAGTCACATTTCTTCAACTTAAGAGTGGCACCCGCAACGCGAAGCATGGTCATGATATCCCTCACATGAGTGAGATGTTTGTCTAGATTATCTGAGAACAGGATTATGTCATCCAGGTAGACCAGGCAGGTACGCCATTTGAAGCGGGCCAATAGGATGTCGATGGCTCGCTGGAAAGTAGCGGGGGCGTTGGTAAGACCAAAAGGCATCCGTTTGAAACGGTAGAGACCGGAGTGACACGCGAAAGCGATTTTATCCTGGTCTTGCTTCCTTAACGGAACTTGCCAGTATCCCCAATTGGCGTCCAGGGTTGTAAAGACGGTGGCGGTGCCCAGTGAGTCAATGTAATCGTCCATTCTTGGGATTGGATACACGTCCTTGAAGGTAACGGCATTCAACCGACGGTAGTCGACGCAAAACCTCCAGGAACCATCCTGCTTTGGGGCCCGTACTACTGGAGAAGCCCACGGCGACTGAGCCGGTTCAATGACTCCTGCTCGAAGCATTTTATCCACTTGTGCCTTTTCCTCCGCGCGTGAGGCGGGTCCGGCACGGTATGGGTGCTGAGAGATGGGTCGGGTGTCCGGTTGCAAATCAATCCGGTGTTACGTAGTGGCAGTCTCACGAAGGGAGCCGTACCACATAGTGGTGCAGTCCCTCAACAGTTCTCGCAATCGATGGCGGTATGACTCCGGGACGTGGCTGAGATCCAGTTCCTCGAGTTCTTGGACTGGATCGGGGCGGTCACCACTCGTTGAAACGGGCTGCGTCCCTGATGTCACAGGTGGAACCCCGGGTACCGGTGATGAAACGGGTTCCGGGCTGTCACCCTCCTTAGAGTGAACGAGTCCGAGAACGTCAGCTGCGGTCAGCTTTGTCGGCACCATAGCGATGGGGTGCGGCATGACGGACCCTATCACTTGGTTCTTCACCAGATACTGAGGTACAGTGTCTAGATTGGCGATCAACACGTGAAACGGTTGATTTGGCTCCACATATACAATTCCATTCGCAATTGCGAGGCTGTGTCTGTCACACAGTGACGACAATGGTTGCAAGACCCGGAGTCCATGTTGACGGGAGGTTACTTTCACCATCATTTGGGACTCAGGCGGGACGCATAACGGCGCTGCGAAGCGGAGATTATTAGATTCACGGTTATCCGGTCCAGGTTCCTGTGCTGCCTGTAGCGGGACGTGCTTCTTCGTGGCACGCCTAAGCGGACGAGGAACGATTGGAGTGGACGATCCATCCTCCATCTCGACACGCCGTTGGCGGGGGAAGATCGCTTCGACGAAGCGGTTGCAAAAGTTGCAACCCAAGATGACTGGGGTGGCTAATTTCCGACACACGACGAAGTCGAGTTTCACCACGCGAGCGCCAACGCGGACTACCAGTTCGATGAACCCCACCGTATCCAACGGTTTGTTGTTCGCGTCAGAGACCTCCGGGACGTGGTCACGGCGGATCCTAGACTGCAAAGAAGGCGGTAACACTTCCTCCACGACAAAGTTCGCACCGGCACCGGTGTCTAAGACGGTAAGGTGTCGCACCATAAACTGGGGTGAAAGGCTAAGGTCAGCATAGACCTTGTAGTTTTTCTTGGCCATCACCAGAACTCTATCTTGGAATCGGTTATGGGAAACACGTTTCTACGGACGACGCAGAACGCTAAAGTGTTCCGAGTTCACGTCATTCACGGCCTCTTTCCTTGAAAGGATTTTGACCGGGGAGCAAGGCTTGGACGCCTCGGGCGCCGTCGACCTCGACTCTGAGGGCGCCCCTCTTTGAGAGGAGACTCCCACATTTAGTTTTCCTGGGCCTGCTCCGCCGGAGGCGGCTGCTCAGGGCGTTGAGCTGGCAACGCCTGGGCATCAGGTCCAGAAGGTACCGCAGAAGCGGTGGGGTGACCAACCACGTCGGTGACACGGGATTCCGGTGCAGGTACCACCCGAGCTCGGGGAAGCGACACGTGACGTGGAACATCCGTTCGAGCACGGATATACGATGCAATCGGAACAGCTGCTTTGTCCTCCGGGGATAGGGCCTCGTAATTGACTACGACTTGTGCCCATTCTCGGAGAGACAACACACACTGTGGAGAAGTATGGCCTGGTTTGTAGCAGAGATGACAAATCAGCCCAGAGGCCGGTGTTGGGTGGCGAGGATCAGCGAACTTCACCGCTGGGCGGGTATCTCTCCAACCAGGACGCGAAAAGCGGACATTACCACTCTCATGTGGGACGCGTGGCGCACGGACGCGACCATTATCCGAATAGAGTAGCGTGTCATCCTCAATCATGTATTGTGACTCGTCCAAGGTTGAGGGTAACTCCGTTGTCGGGATGGAATGAACGTCGCTATGGGCTAGCTGCACGTTATCATAATCTCTTCGAGAGGCCTGTTCGTCGATCATCGAAGCTGACGGGGTACCCGGTTGTAACATCAACGCTTTTGCGGACCTAACTCTGGATCAAGGAGTGCGTGCGCGCAGGGCTTCACCTTCTGCGCGAGCGAACTGCACTAGTTCCAAATACGTGGCTTTAGGTCTATCTTCTCGACGTCGAGCAACAAGAGTCCGGATCGCCGGGTCCAAACCATCGACAAACATGGTACAACGCTCTTCAGTGGGGTAAACATTGCCACAGCGGTGGAAGGCTTTGTTAAGGCGCGACGAATAATCGGTTTCCGACTCGCCTGGACGTTGGCGAGTGTCCCGCAGGGCGCGTATCGCCTGCTGAATGGCGGAGTTAGTAGCATACGACCTCAGGAGGTACTGAACGGCTTTGGGCCAGCAGGTTACCCCTATTTCGGACGCGCGTGATGTACCTCTGACAGAGTGATACTGGTCTTCTGCAAGCCCAGGTAAGAAGTACGGTAGGGCAATGTAGGCCTGTCCCTCGGTCATTCCAAGGATGTCAGCTTCTGCGACAAAGCGTGCCAAGAAATCTAACACCAATATTGGGTCTTCTCCAGAAAAGAACTGGTTTCGTAGTGAGAGCTGCATTCGCTTAATGTAGTCCTTCACCCTTCCCGTACCACGTGGTGTACGATCCAATGAAGAGTCCTCCAAACGGTAGTACTGGTATGATAAGAGCTTCTTAAAGAGCGAATTGGTCGGTTTCAGCTCCTTCAAACCTGTGTGCTTCCTTCCCTTCGTGCGGGCGCGGATCACACCATGGGTGGCTGTTGACCGCTTAGAGCGTGAGGAACGCTCACGGCGAGCTACTTCCACCGATGAATCGGAAGAGTCGGACTCCGAGGATGAGGAATCCGACGCTTCGGGATCCGTTTTTCTTCGCTTCCTTCGGGCCTGGCGGTTCTCTTCCTTATTTCCCTTGTGGAATACTGCAACCGGCTCGGCGGGATCATCCCCCGACATTAGGGTTTGTTCCAACTTCTCCAGACGGCTTTGGACGCGCGAGAACTTGTCCGTGACGTCCTTGACAAAGGCAGAGGGTCCTCCAAGGAACTTTAGAATGGAGTTCACATCCGCACGGAGGACACGGAGGTCCTCAGAAAAATCCTGCGTAGCAGTGTCATCCACCTTCTTGCGAAGGGAATCAAACTCCTCTGCAAGGATGACTTGGGCTTCCTGCATAGAGCGGAGTTGCTCTTCCACAGCTGCAAAGCTGGGATGGAGGGTGACATCCCTAGCAGGGGAGAGCATCTGGGCGGCGGCAGACGCCGGTCCTGCTCCACTTGCTGGGGGTGTCGAATCAGAGACAGGAGGTCTCGAGGTCCTTCCACCTGGCACGCCATTCGATCCACCGGTATGAGACCGTGAACGGACCGGGATACGGGATGGTTGCGATGGTTCCGGTGCACCGGTTTGACTCCGGGTCTTCGGACGGTCTTTGGACGACCTGAGATCAGTATCCGTTACACGTGAGTATCCAAACCCGATCGGCTAGTGGGGCCAAGAAACTTCCTCAAAGAGGGCAACTGAGATCAACCTCAATTTGTGAGTCTTCTTTCCGATCAATCGTGATTGAGTGTGCCCGACTCAAAGTTCTAAGTCGTGAGACCAGTTTGTAGGACAACGCTTGGAGCGGAGACACCAAGAAGATGTTCGGGATCTTCCTTTCTTGAGAGACACGCCTCAGGCGGAGGAGACGCGTCCCAGCGGAGCACAGAAACAGAGCCACTCTGGAAAGGCACGACGAAGTTGGGTGTAAGACCGAGGCAAATCCGGCGGGATATACCTAGAGTGTTTAGGTAAGCACGGCACAGTCCGGGGTGTGACCAATCCTAGGCGGAGTGGTACCACGGCGATTGTCGGAAAAGGAGCGAGGAAACAATCGTATGAGGTGTACGAGCGAGGTGAGTGAGGCGGCCACTCACGAGAGCCAAAATGGAGAACAAGAGGAAAACAGGGGCGAAACCCTAGACAGGGGCGAGACTACGACAAGTGTCGGCGATTAAATATGAACCTACGGTGGTGGTAGCACTCTGGTAGACAGAGGGGTGGATGAACTAACGTACAACGGGCGCTCACGCAATATGCGGTGAAGACGCGCCGAAGGCGAAAAGTTCAGAGCCAAGACTCCCTCCTTGGGATCCCCCAAGAGGGTGTTTACTGGGGAGCAGTGCTCAACCTCCTAGGTAGTGTGGTGCGCGGCCCCTGACAGTGGGCGCGCGCCCGAAAAATAGACACTAAATAGCGATAGCGTAGCTAAATAAATACTGAAAATTACTAAATAATACTAACAATTAGGTCGAATCCGGGCCACGTGTGGCACGCCTCGCACTCGAGCGTCGGCATCCGTGCAGTCCACGTGTTCCACCAGTGTGCACCTCCGGTCCTAACCGGCCGTCGACACGCAATAGCGGTATAGCTTTTCATAGGCCAAGCTAGTTCTCAAGTGAGCGAAATCTCTAAGTCCTGGGAAGAAACCCCCTTGAAGGGCATTGCACTTCAGTATGTTCCTAAGGAGCACAGGGCACAAGTGTTACACAAGCTAATCGTGCTTGGCCTTCGCTACTCTATTTATGTTGTGGCTGCAGAGACTGGAAGCGTCTACTAAGTCATAAAAAATGCACGAGAAGTATCCCTACCGCGTGCAGGCATATTATGGAAGACGCTGCAAGGACTTTGGTGCAGTGGGCACATGAGGACGAAGTCTCTTTTCCGGCTTTCGTTACGGCAGAGTAAATGAACCTGCTAAACACTCGGCACAAGTTTCGAAAAATTGTTGAGAAACAAGTCTTTGACAACGGCTGTTTTACACCCTTGAAGCTGGTCAAACACGCGGCACAGAGCTTCTATTCTAAAACTAAAGCTGGTGTAGATGGAGCCACGCAACATAGATCCATCTTGCGCAGCTCAACCTCCCATTTGAAATGGGAGCAGTAAATCGTGTCGCAGACATTGAAGAAGATTGCAATTATTTCATTCTTTGAATGGAGAATGTTTGAGCGACAAGACTTGTTGCAGATGTCGGAATCTTTCACGTCACCAGGCAACTATCCCAACTGTCTAAATAAGGTTCAAGCAACGGCAGATTTGGTTTTATGTTTGACGTATCACAAGATTTGATTAGCTATGCTGCAGCTATTCAAATTCAAAACTCTGAGTTATTGAGTGTAAAAGAAGTAACCGCAGCAGATGAGGTGAAACCTTTGGTTGATTTGGCGTGGAATCGGAAGAGAAACAGGCTCGTGTTCTTCAACGTCACCAATGGCGTTTCCCTGCAACTCGATGTTAAAGGCCACTCTCCACAGCAGAAACAGATCGTTTCCTGTGCATTAAGCGTGTTGAAAAAGCCTGGTTGGAGGGGGCATGAATCTATTTACTGCTGTGATCTTTGTTTCGTTCATTTGAGCATAAGCATCTATGCAGGACTTAGGAAAAGCTGTTGAAACGTCTGGCACGTAAACAAGCGGCTCGAAGGTCGAAGAACGCCCCCGTCTGTGGTTACCACAGAAATAGAAATCAACGGTGAAAGTGGTAGTGGCAGTGGGGAACAAGAGACCGATTCTGGTAGTGAGCGATCCACACATAGGCAACGCAGGACGAAGTTTCTTGTCTAGGAGCAGTAGTGCAGTAAAAAGGGGTGAATGTGGAATACAAAGATCGGGCATATGGGTGCGGTATAGCGCACTTAACGGCATTTTTAAGGTTGCGGTTTCATGTCTGGAGCTCTGTGTTCTATCCTTCACCACTCTGAAATTTGGCAACATCTAAGGCTGACATTTGGTGGATAGATCGTAGTAAGCTGGATGACGCCTGTCAATTTAATTGGCCAATAGTTAAGTTTAGCCGAACTACTATAGTGCCAAAAACAGGGTTCGCTATAGCAGACCTTTAAACCTGGCATTAGGGATATGCCATCTCGTTTTGGATCTAACGATATCTCACTGTAATGCTTGAAACCTATCACAATGTGGTGTGACTTCTGAGGGTATTACGGAACACGTGGCGTGCGCTTGCAATTGAGAATACTCATGGGATGATGGATTGCTCTCAGAAACTCGAATAAATTATGAATGTCCGTCAAGTTACAACGGTACCTGAAGTCAAGGAGAAATTCATTATCTCTCGAGAAAGACGCAATACCGTTCAGCATGTCTCATTTCGCCACTCTGTCAATATCGCTTCCAACTCCAGCAAAAACAAACACCAGAACAACATCAGTTCAAAGGCACAACTCAGAAGAACTAACAGCCATTGACATATCGCCACCGCGCCGTCGTTCAAGACTCCTCCGGTGTATCAATCCTTCGTTTGTCGAGAACGCGATCTTATCACCATGTTCATCATGCGATCTCTCATTCTTGGCTGGCTATTCATGGATTTTACATCCCGATATTCTACTAATCTGGCGCGTTCTAATGTTTCTATACATGATTGTCACTTTGGCTGTGGTTTCTGTTTCAGATATTCCTCGAATGTATACCTTATCGTTTTGCATCTACTGCGCGCAGCTGGTTTGTTCTTGCGTTTGTGTTCTGTCCAGTTGTTTATCGGTTTTTGAAGCAAGGATTCGATTTCAAAAACGAGATTCGAGAAGACGAAGTGGCTTTGTTCACCTCGTGGACACTTCGGCAATTGCGCTATCACAAAACTTGATCACACTATGTCTATACAATGACATTATCGTATCAATACGAGATGAAGTAGTCGACGTGAACCAAACAGCGTTCAAGCTGGTACACTGGTACAGTCTAATCCCCGCTGGCTTCGAACTAGTACTGGGCTGTGCAGAGTTTCGCGCATCGTATTACAAAATCTTGTTCATTTTGAAGATTTTTGTCTTGTGCTCTGCGTTTCTGGCGAGATACATCCCATGGATGCCAAGAGTGTCGCAAGTTTACGACGATTTATGGCATGATGGTACGAATGCGTCAGCACTGATGGTGGCATTGCAAATGGCGATCATCGGAATTCTTTGTGGTGTTTCTGTGATGGGTGTGCAAAGAGCGAGGCAATCGCTCATACGGCGGGTGTAGTTCTGGAGTTGAAGGAAGATAAGTTAACCGTAGAAAGAAATACTGATTGCGCTGTTGTCAGGTTAACCCTTTACTGTGGAATCGTGATGAATGGAAAGAAGGTCTGTGATTTAGAACTAGTTGCGAAGGTAAGGCAAATCTGTATCTGCGTGTGATATGGAATGTGGGTCGTACAAAGCCGAGTGGATGCCGAGATAAGATAGAGAGGATACAGTGTAAATGGATTGCATGAGTGGATGAGCCAAACAGGACCATGCCGGACAGAGTTTCATACTCAACACGTGGCTCATGGCGGTTCCATCGTCTTTCACTCAACCAAGTAGGTTCGGACTTTGAGATGGTGTGGCTTCTATATTTGCAGCGACGAATTGGCGCGGGCCGTAGTCAAAGGGGACGACGTTGACTGTCAGGATCCAAGGGGCCCTTCGTTCAAAAGGGGATCGCAGGGATCAAGCCGCGGAAGAGCGGCTCCCACTTTCCCCCATGATGCTAGTTGTCATAAAGCATGAGCTTTCGAAGAACAAATATGCAGGCGGTGGGTGGAACAAACATGCAGGCGGTGGGTGGACCAAACAAGCTCACTCGTTTAATGACCCGTGTGAAAAGTGGAACAATCATATATCAGGGGGAGCGGTCCACCACACCGCCAAGCGCGCAAGAACCGAACGACTCGTTGAACCGTTCACACACTGCTTTTGAGTGGCTATATTACCAACGAGTCAGCCGGAGCAATCACCTGATAATCTCAACGTGTGCAGCTGCCAACACTTGCCTCTAATATGCGGGTAATTCTGAAACGAGCTCCAGTACGACCGACACAGGCTTGGCCCTAATACTGACGTTCCACAATCTCGTATCTCGCTCTGGAACGAAAACTCTCACTAAAAATAATTGAGAAATATGCCCGCTTCTTCCAACTGCGAACAGATCCAGCACTGTTTGTGCAGCCAATGAGAAAAGAGCCACTCACGTCTTTTCATTGGCCGCCCGCGGTAGTACGAACGGTCAGGTGGTCGTCGGCCCCTCCACTTCAAAAGCCCAAGAATCGCGACGCTCCCGTACTTAAGCCCCAACGCTGATCTCATCGCAGAATGGTGAATGTCGCACATCTTTCATCGTAGTTTCAGTCTCAGCTTCAGTCTCAGCTTCAGTCACGGCTTCAGCCGCAGCTTCAACAACGGTTTCACAACAAGCTGCGCCAACAACTGTAGCAATGGTTCACAAGCGGCTTCAACAGCACCTCGAGCTATAGCTTCAGCGAGTTTGTGCAGTGTTCCCAAGCGCGACTCGAGCAACTATCTCAGTCGCAGCTTTAACCGCAGCTTCAGCTCCATTGTCACCTTCTTCAGCCAAAGAAATGTTTGAGCCTTTGCCCTTGCATCGTCCTTCGGGCGAAATACCCATGAAAGCAGCCAGAGACCAATGCCCCATTTTACAAGCCGAGGGGTTTCATCAGCTATGAGATGCTCGATCCAGCTTTACCATCTTGTGGAACTGCCTTCGGTAGTAATCGGATATGTACATCGCCATGGAGCGCTACAACTATCTACTGCACCACACTCACCTTCAGACCTCCATGTCCTCCCCATCGGCACCTTGCGACACAGTACCATCTTCTGACTCTCCTGAATCGCTCTCTGCACTGCTCACAACTCTGCCTGACCTTCCGATGATTTCTTGCACCTCCCGCCGCACTGCGGCCGATCTCGCGTCGGCAACCGGTCCGTCGAAACTCAGTGGTCGATACCGTCTTCTCTCCCGCCTTCTGTGAATCACTGCAACATTTCCGATAGGGCTTTCTCCAAATGCGAATAGTGACCGAGTACCCGGTGTCATTGAACCCAGGCCGTTGCTTTGACTTCTCCGCACGCTGTGCTGTCGACTCAGAACCATGTTCCTCGTGGACGGTGACATGGGAGAAACAACAATCGATCCGATTCGTATAGGCGATCTTCGTGTCTTCATGATACGCATAGGACTCTGCAATAACTTACGACCAAGATCCTCAAACATCTCCTTTCGTTCCCTTCCCTCACGGCGGCTTGCCCGTCTAGCAAGGTCATTCAAACCTTCCGAACCTTGGTCGTCTGCCTTACTTTCTTGCGATGTTTCTGCTAATCTCTTTGCATCTCGGCCTCCAGTATCTTCGCCCGTCGGTACGATAAAGTTGCTCATGTACGGCACAAACACTTCGTTATAAAAGCGAATGATATCGCCCGTCTCTTCAGTCGTCGATGCCGATCGTGGCCCACCATCTTCGGCTGCATCTCCCGCCAACAAATGCCCGAAATCTTCAAGCAAAATGTTACGGGACACTGGTGGAGAATTGCTCAGAAATGTGGGATCGCTTGTGTGCTCCAATTGATTGTAGTGCCACACGATATGGCGGAACTGCAGTTGGATATGTCGGATCTTGGCCACTCCATATATCACACACAGGATGATCAAATCAACATGTCTGTTGATTGTTAAATTCCATCTGCACCACAGAGCATACTTCACGCTTCTCCACACTGTAGACCGAAGGTTGGTGAGGTCAAGTCTTCTTAGCAACTCTTCTGTTCTAGTGCCTGCCAGGGCAAACACCTTTTCAAAAAAGAAGTCAAGAACTCTTGCCCTGGCTTCAACATCTCCGTACAGTCGTTCCGGACGCTCCATTTCTTTCAACCTTGGTGTGCTCATCGCCTTTGTCTCTATGAATTGTCCTTCTTCGACCTTCTGCTTTTGCGGCGTCACCGGGGATTGTTCTACACTGTCTGGCTGTTCATTATGTGCTACTGACTGATCGAACATTTGTGTGTCTCCGCCAACACTAGCTTCTTCAAACTTCTCTTTTGGTGAGAATGGTTTCGGCCCATCTTGCGTAAGAAGGCAATCTCGACTATAGGCTTGAAGCACTCGCACTAGAGGGGAGTCATGTTTCCATGCCATCCATTCTAGAATACGAGCATCGCAGCTAATCAAATGATTAACCAAACAACGTGGCATCTGTGGTACAAGTGTACAGAATGTATCCAGCGCCTTAGTAAGCTCAAACGGAGAGACATTGAAAGCACGATAGGCAACTGTGAAAACTTGAAGATCCCTTCTACCATAGGCAGCGACAGTAGTCTCCCACGCGAAAGTGAGAAAGCTTTTGTGAAGGATGTAGTTGTGAAGTACATTGCTATTAAACTTTTCAGGCTGTTCGCGTAGCCGACGACGTTCCTTCTCGAGAATACCTTCCATTGCTGAGAAATAGACAGCCAAAGCTTCACGTTTGTACCGGGAAGTATTCAGGTCCGGAATGACGTCACACAAAGCATCCGAGTACCGTCTGCCAACATCAATGATAGCGTATAATGGGCGACCACCCCCAGTGACCCTTCTCAGATCGTCCGATGTAGCCACACTGTCTAGCGGGCATGTGAGACACGTTTCGCTTCGAGTTTCCGGTCGTTTCTGCTTCAGCTCACTGATCCACGTTGCAGATCGATTATTGTCACTGCCGGGAGTGAGAGCAACGTTTGATGATGGAGGTGTAGGAGGCACGACAGTCGTACAGTGTGGCGTAACGGCAGCTACTGTGGCAAGTGCCTCCAATGCATCAGGGTGAGTGGACAGATAGCGTGAGAAGCGAACCGGGGATGACAGTGGCGAATGCATGGCAGACCGAGTGCGTGTTCGACGCGGCGTAGGCGGACGGGCTGATGATGGGGTGACGGCAAAGTCGGAAGCCTTTCGACGACGTCGGGGGCGTGGGGTAGGTGCTGGGGACTGGCTTTCGCCGTCCATACGCCGCTTGCGATTGAGAGGTGTGGACGGCTGCGATGAGGCTTGAGGCGTTGACGGTTCTGCGTTGGTAGTGGGCTGGACCGGAGATCCTACTTGCACAGGCGGGTCTTTGTTGGGTTTGAGCGGTGCAGCGACGGATGATTGTACTGGACGGGGGCTTTGCGAGGAAGTTGATGTTCCAGCGCATGAAGACTGACGTGGTAAGGGGGGCGAGAGTGGTAAAGCAGTAACGGCAGTAAGCTGTGGGGCGTGAAGAAAGATACGTTCGTCGCTTACAATACGGTCATCGACAGCGGTGAGTTGTTGTGCATACACTTCATCTAGGGCCTTGCCATGGGCATCGATATCATCGTCAGTAGCTGGAAAGAACGGTAAGCGAGTGAGGATAGCGGGAGGTAGGAGAGTATCAACTGCGCGTTGGTATTGGTGCAACTCGCTCGGCACGGCGCATGTGATACGAAATACGGCGTTCTCAGGATCATCTGCTGCAATGAGACCGGACTGCATGAGGCAGGCGAGCAGCAAATGGTAGGCTTGAACATGGTTATACCACGAGCCGGACGGAGATGAGAGCGAGGCCTTTGCAATGATGAACAAGAGCCATGCGAGTCGTGGAACAGAGGGGTGATTGTGAAGCAAACGGCGACCGATGAGAAAGCGAAGCTTTCTCCAAACGTGTGCTGTTACCATGAAGGCAGTGTGCGACGGGGGCACGTCACGAGCGGATGGTGGTGGGGACGGGGGTCGCATGTTGCGATTGAAAAGGTCCTCGGGGAAGCGAGCGTTGAGTATGAACTCCGGAATGTGACGGACTTGGGCGTTTGCAGCGTCGAGTAACTGTGTGAGGGGGAGCTGGGGTATCTGGTCGGCGCGATAGGCGACGGAGGCGATGTAGAGAGCACAGGCGGAGGTGTATAGATCCGGGGACGAGGGCTCGGCGGAGTTGTGGATGGCGCGCGCCAAATTAGCGATACGGATGGGAAGGGCGAGGCTTTGAACGAGGAGGTCTATACAATCGGCCGGGGGGGGTAGTTGCGGCTGCGGTTGCTGTGGTTGGTTGAGTTGTTGGTGATTATGTTGTGAGTGAGCCTGCATCTGAGAGGGGGAGAGGGGGAGAGGGGGAGAGGGGGTGGTAGAACGGCACACGGAAAGGAAGATGTTGGAGAGATCCAGAGTTGTAAAAAGCGGGCAGGACGAGTACAGAGGGGGGGAGAGCGGGAGGTGATGAAGGAGAGATAGTATGGACGAGGAGCGTGGGGGGAGGGTTGGTCGCCCTTTTATGAGCAGCAGAGTGCAACGAGAGCGACGGAACGGCATGCGAGGCGCGCACGTTGAGCAGCGGTGGGGGCGAGAGACATAGCGCACACGTGAAGTAAACAAACGTAGAGAGCGCGTACGGGGCGCGTGCAGCACGCAGCCGCGCCGCCACCTCTACGCACGGAGCGCCACAAACACAAGCAAAAAGCGCCCACGCAAGCGGGCAGCGCGTCGTTTTTCCCGCGCTTTTCAGCGAGCGCGTGCCGCGCAGGGCTGCGCGTGACGCGTGTGTGCACCGCATGCGCGCACATACGCACGCTTCGCCACGCGCGTTTCCCGCCTTTTTGTTGCTTGTGGTGGCGGATGCGCTCCGGTTTGCGCTCCGCCTACCCTCCCCTCCTCCGCCCCCCCCCCCCCCCCCTTGGACGTGTGTCGCATATGCGCCGTGTATTGCGGGACGCCCGTGGGGGTGCTTTGCGCGAACGCTGCACTGGTCTTCGCATTACACCGCGTTTGGAGGCCGCAGGACCACTGCGGCTGTGGAGGGGACCGTAGACTGTCCAACTAGTTTCCGTGTATTTATCCTTCAGTCGTTTCTTTTTCGCGTTTTCTGCAGCACACAGACGCATTTTTTGCCAAGCTTGCGCTGCTCGCGGCTACTTTCGAGCGCCATACTTTTGGTAACTCTGCCTGCCTCTTTGGAGTGTCTACCATGCCGTTTAAAATCGTTCGACTTGGACACTTTAGACTACCTATACGTTGATTGTTTGCGTAACCCGTGGGAGCTTGGCTATAAACATCCATTGCCACAAACGGCTTTTCCAACACAAACCCTACCAATTGAACATGTTCCTTCTTGTTTCCTTCGCTGGGCCGCTGTCGACTTGGACGGAACCATTCGGTCCCTCGAAAATTCCCGAATTTGCTGTAATCGTGTTGAACGTTCATCCACTCAAATGACATGGCACGCGTTCTTTGTGAAAAACAATAACAATCACTTTTCGTACTCGCGTGACTCTCTTTAATCAATCTTCCATCGCAGTGTCAAGTTTCAATCAATCATGCCAATGATTTTCTCGACTAATAAAGGCAAAAGTACTGACAGTAGCGTTAAAGAAACGGCGAAAAAGTAATAAATGTGAAGCTAGAACACTACAATGCGTAACCATGCTCGCAAACCAAAAAAGTTATACACATCTCTTAGATTAACGTTTCAGACATGACGCTCTCCGTTTTGGCGATGTTCTACTTCCCCATACAAAAAGTATTGGCCGATTGATCCACTCAAAGTGCATTTTATTTACTGCTTCCCCAGAAATTTAGGGCATCGCTCTCTCGATCCCGAACGATTTTTGCTGTTGATTATACAAACCTGGTGAGCTGGCGTGGAGGCCAAAGCGCGGGGGCTTGAACCCTATCCACCAAGCAACTCCAAAAATACCATGGAAACCAGTGTTGAACGGCCTACTGTCAATAAAGCTGCGGCAGGCCAACCGCGTCACTACAACACGCCAATGTCACTGAAGCTGAGGCTGTCAGCGGCCAAAGAAAACTATATGTAAAACAGACGCGTGTACAAAAGGGTTTTCCGTATTTGAAGTATCAGAATAGTTCTGTTTCATAAACAAGACAACGCAGTTCTATTTTCGTCGTAGGTATCTGAAAAGAATAGATCAATCGCTGTCCAAACCTCAGGTGTTATGTTCAATCACCGGACAAATCAATTCTCATGCGTTCCTAGTAACAGTCCCGGTCATAGACGTCTCAGTTGGCGAAGAGCTCCGATGTAAAACGATCAGTTCATCGTAAGGCTACCCCCTCTCTGTGTGCTCGTCAGCACAGCGAAGGCTGCTTTTATATCCAGTCTACATCTAGTTGAATGGTATTGTACGTCTCTACTCTACTGTAGTAGCCACGACGTACTGTCTCTAGATACTAAATAGCTTGAAGCGTCATCTTGTAGCGATACAGGAGCTTGAAGTGTTACACACGACGTACTGTCTCTAGCTTGCAGCGTCGGCTTGTAGCTCTACAGGAGCTTGTAGTGTTACATCCGAAGCGTATGTATAAGCCCTTGAATGCGGGTCAATACGGCAAAAAGCATTTGATTGTCGTGTAGATGGGCCAAACCTCTCTCATTCGGGTTTGTAGCCATGAAGAAGTACAACGAATTATTACAGTCGGCTGTTTTTTATCCTCGACCATCGTGTTGTTGTATGAAGTCGACACAAAAACGGAGCCAAAGAATTCAAAATATAGGTATAAAACTGATTTGCAAAGAAGGTCGAAGTGTTCCGTCCAACTAGATCAGCGTTGCGCATTATTATCTTTGAAATGAAGCCCGCGAAGGCGCCGTTTGGTATTTTATTCTCGGGGATCCTAGTTTCTTTTTCGGATGACGTATGATCACATCTGGGGCTCTTTACCTATGTGGTCGTCGCTCTCTACAGCAAATTGTGAGTTGACGTTTGCGGGATGTAGTGATCTGCTCTATGGAATAGATCTAACACAAAAGAAGCGGTACAAATCGGAGATCACTTGAACTTGGCTATTTTTCACAGGATTAGATCTGACCCACGTCCTAGCTTTATGCCTAAGAGTCATCCTTTGTGCTACCGAACTCAATAATAGTCTCAACCCCGCCACCTACCAAATTGGGCGGGTGTTGGATTCCCTTTCACATTTTGGACAACGCTGTGTACTCAAACAGAGCTCAATGATCATCAAAAGATCTCTATAAGTTGGGAGAACTAAAGCATAATGGCCACCGCAATATCTCTTTTTCAAGAAGAAAAGTTGGCTTGATACTCGTGTTCTGCGGAATATTTTGTTAAGTACAACAATTCTTTCAAGGAAAGACATCTGGAGAACAGGTCAACGACACAGGTGAGCTGCATCGGATGAGAAGCAGGTTCGGGCATGGATCGAAGCCGAGATGGAGACGTGAATAAGTATTTGCACATGGTTGACTTCTCTTGTTGCTGCCTATCATTTGCAGCGAAACCGATGTCACTTCATGCAGTAGGTACAATGGTTCGAAATAATCTATGAAGCTAACTTGAAAATGTTCGAATGATCAAAAGCTTTTTCTGACACGAGTCGTAGGCGGCCAGATTTTTGGATTGTGTGCCTTAAATCCCGAAGTACGGTGGTGAAAGATTATGTAAACCACCCCAGCCTGGCTCACGAGTACAAGTATGATCCAAAATCTGTGGCCCGTGCACTCACAGGGTCTTTTCCGAGGGGCCACTTTACTTCGCCGGCCACATCGCGACACTTATCGAGGTTACAACCTCGAACCGGCTCATTGTGTTGATGTTGAAAGACTATAAGATGAATTTTTTGAGATAGTGATCAAGACCGATTGCATCATGCTTAGATTTCCACAAGGGCCCCGTTGATCTGTTGCCACTAGCGCTCGTTGCCCTCTAAGACGGTCAGGGATATGGGAGCATTGCAATCCGAGCACATGGTTGAATGCCTCTCCCTAGACTCCTAGAATCTGGATTTATTCAATAAAAACAATTATCATCATTAAATCCCAGCTTCAGGCGTTCGGTCTTTGTATAATGTATTTTAGTGTGTACATTCCATGAAAATTTGAGGCCTCACAAATTGGTGCTTTTGCTTCAGAAATGAGGTTCATTACCGTTTGTAATCGGACTAAACCTTCTACCTGTTCAGGTAAGGATTGAATGCCATCTACATGTGATGCTACCTCCTTGTGTGTCCAAATGCTGAGTTTCCCCGGTGTGAGGCGAATTGTGACAGCGAAAACTCCGCGGAATTCGCTCCGTCCGAAGAGAGAGGGTAGAGTAGGTCTACCCTCTCTCTTCGGACGGAGCGACAGAATGTGAATATGCAACCACGTAGTGGGTGTAGCATCCATGAACGGGAAAGCTGTTCAAGAGGTTGGCAGTGTAGGTCGTGGGTTCCGGCGAGGCCGCAGGGTCCAATAACTTCGAAGGATACTAGAGTCACAGAAAGGGGATTTGATGGCACCACGGACCGTGTGACTTCCTCAGTATCCGTTGTCTCTGAAACCGTTTCGATGGATACTGATGTTATCTCAAACGAGGGTGGTGGGGCGGTCATGATGCGATTATGTGAGAGACAATCGTGAGCGCCGTCTTTGTCCACTACGACCGTATTATTGTACGACGATATGACCACAAAGCGGCTTAAGGCCACGGACGAGAGTTTGTGGCGGCTTTTCCGTTCCTGGTTATTATTCTGATTGCAGATGAATAAGTTGGTTACCGTATGGGTTTCGAGGAAAGTCTGAATGGCTTGAAGACGAGAAACAACCATTATCATGGTTCGTTCCTACCGTTCAATGATGGTCATGAGTGCCTCGGCATTTGGTAATTCCTGGTTTAGAACAGAACTGGGTTGAACGGCGGCGTCTTCGGCAGGCTGAGCGGGGGAGGTTGCAGTGGGCGGGACAGATTTGGGAGTGGTGGGCAGTGGCGAAGCGGAGCGAGTTCATGGTGCCAATGGAAGGCGACGGATGGTTGAGAGGGTGGCGGAGACGGCGGGGGTCGGGGGTACGGAGGTTGGTTGGATCTGTTCGGTTGGCTAAGAAGCGGGTTGAATTGATGCAGACAATGACTGATGCAAGGAGCTTGATGAGGAAGACGGTGCAGGGGTGTTGACACGTCGCCCTAGCTTCGACTAGCAGGCTAGAGGCATCGTTGACATGTGTTTCGGCGGGGGAAGGAACTGGTTCCAGCAGCGAGGAACGTGGGATAGATGCTACCAATTGTAAGGATGCGTGGAAGACGTAGCTCAAAAGCGGGCAATTGCGGATTCTTGAAGAAGGTGGCTTCCTTAGTTTTTCGGATCGTCCGGGTTGCTCTTACAGTCGGAGATGGATGGAAAGGCGAGTCGGGATCTTTGCTTGTAGTCTAGTTCCTAGTCTAATTTAGTAGCCGTTAGGATCGGTTGCAAAGCTGTTACGTAGCTCGCAATCCGTAAACCCTGGTACGGCTGCTTCGAGCCAAAGATTACATAACTAGCTTAAAGTGTGTAAGTCTACGCCGCTCTGCTTTCCATAACCTAGTGCTACGTTGCACAATTTCTAATAGGATACATACCAGGTTTGAAAGGCTTTTTTGAAGTTTAGGAGAAAGCTGGGAGCCCCGCCTAGCCCCTACTACGACACTTGTGTCGCTTTGTGGGTGGATACCAACTTTCCATGTGACTGGACTCGTTGCGGTTGATATAATCCTTGAAGCGCACGAGCAATCAATCGCGTCATATGTCTGATAGACTCTTCGTGATACATCGATTTGATATTGCCTCAAATTATAATCGGGTATCGTATCGAAACCAAAGTCTATCTGATCCATTCGTACGCGCAATTACAAACACTATAGCTTTTTTAAATGCTGATTTACGCTCGAAAGATCCGACTGATTGTGCTCCAGACTTGGAAAGATCTTCCAGTTGTGGATATCTGTTCCAATCGACCCTGAGACCATCTTAAACCGCTTTCATGTCGGCGTTACTGAGCAGCATATCTCGGAATAAGGCGTGTGGGCGCGGGCAGATTTGTAATCAAGCGTTTACGTTTGATGAGCAGACACTTAAAATTGATCATTTCTTTGACCTTAATTAGTTTGACGGACCAAAATCAGCTCAGATATCTGTGGCCCATGGTCCAAATGATCAACGAACTGGTGATTCCTTGAACTATACCTTCATGTTTGGGTCAGGAAACGTTGAGTATACTGTGATGAGAGTTGGTTGTGATGGTAGGTCGCACGTTTTAGTCAGTTTTCAAGAGAAGCCTACATTTATTCATTCATATGCTACAACTGAGGAGAAGCCCAGCTTGATTTATTGAGTGAAACAACCACATCACCATCTTCCCGTCGAGCGCACATGAAAGTTGTTCATCCGAAGCGGTTTGAACTCATACGAGAACATCTAGAAAATCAACGTTGTGAACATGAATGCCTATATGCATATGTATAGCACCATGGTGTTAGTATGATTCAGAACGTCCTTGACGCTAAGGTGAAGTTTTTTGTGTTTTCTGGAAAGCGCATAGTTTGGAAGCCAGAAGATGGTACTGTCGGAGAGCGTATTTTTGTGCCTGATTCTCAGAAAAGTGAGGGAGAGAATGGCTGTCTACTGACTTTTGTACCAGATGCGAAAGCAAAGCAGTCCACCATGTACGTTGTAGATGCACAAACAAGAGACATGGTGGTCAAGGCAGATGTTCTCTATGTTTTGCCCTTTGGTTTCCACGGCATGTCCAAGAACAGAGCAACGTCGGGCACCGTTGCCTAACCAGAAAAGTGAGTGCCAGATCTTTCAACCCCATGCCAACGGTTTTGAGAGATATTGGCTTCGTATTCTATAGATTGGATCATGTTGTCAAGAACAGCCGTGTACTGAAGCTGAACTAAGATTATTCATTGTTCACAGTCAAAAGGAAGATGATCACATTCAGTACCTCGAAAGGTTGGCCCAGGAAATGAATTCAAGTGTACAAATTGCACTCAATCGGTTTTGACCAGTTCGATTCGTATCACAGAGCAAAAGGTTCACCGAAGAACAAGGAGCAAATGCCAACATGTATAAATGACCTTGTGACTTCAAGCGATAAAGGCATTCGCGTATCTGGGACCTTTGTGCGCTTTTTCGGTCTGCCCGGGGTCGACGAAACCCAGTCATGATAACTGCAACTGTTGGCGAGCTGCATACAAATACTTCGTTGATGCGTCCACAAGGGAGCATGTGCGGCAGTCTTACACATGTGTAATCCGCAGTTTGATTAGGCTCCCCTGCCAAGTTCTGCTCTTTCGGATTAAGTGCGTTCAAACTCCTTCACTTTCGCTTTCTCAGTGGTTTCGGCTTTGCTTTCTTCCTTCGTCGTCGGTTCAGCCTCCTTCTGGCTTTTATCACCCTTTTCTCTTCCAACATCTTCGTCAACATTGTCGTCCTTCTTCTTCTTCTCTTCTTTATTGTGGCCAACAGCTTTGTATTACTAAGCTGAAGGAAAGAATTCAGTAAAGGCTTTCTCTCTTGAGGAAGGCCATGAACTTCTGTGGTTCATGTCGAATTAACTCTTGTAAGTTTTCTCTACTTTTCTTTGGGAGACCAGCTAATGGTTCTCTACAGGCCGCATTTTTTCGCAGGCATCGAAAGACAACATGTTTGCAATCTTCCTTTCACATTTGTTCCACAGTCACATCTAAACGTTTTCTTTTCAACAAAGGTTGCGACTGGATGTAAGCTCGGAACGTGTGTTGTGTAGAAATGTGCGAGCATTTCTTCTGCTTTTCGCGCAGCTTTCTAGTCTGTACCAAACGCGGGGCACTGTGGAAGTAGACGTTTTCCTCTGGTCGACGAAGAAAGTGCAACCCTAACGTCCAGCATATCAATCGGGATCTGCACTTGGTCTTCCATTGTGTAGTGACTTCGGCCTTCTGTGGGAAATGAAATATATGTTTCAAATGTGTATTGTTATCTTATGATCCTCGAACCTTGCCGCGGAAAGACCCGCGGCTCAAGGTACACTAACGGGAATGCTATCCGAACGGAGAAGGAGTACAAAAGCTCGGCCCCGTTCCCTTGGCCCAAAAAACAAGGACACCTTCGCGAAATCAGTGCGTGCTAGATTCCTAGCACTCAACATCTCTATCCTAAGGGGTATCGACCGAGCGTGATGCGTTTAAATAGTCCGAAGAGCCAGCAAGGGGTAAAGAGAACACGAAAATTGTCTTGCCAGTCTTTTCTCGCCTTTATTCTTCCTAGTCTACTAACGCTTTTTACTTGAGTTGCCACAATTTGCAATGCCAGTCCACGTTTTGCAAGACTGTCAATGCGTTCGTTTTGAACGGTTCCGCAGTGGCTTGGTATCCAGCATTCACAAACTCTGTTTTCGTTACTCAGACTATAAAGTTTGTCGTCCTTATATTTCACGTCCTTCGGCGACCACGCTTGTCATCGTCAGCCAGCGCAGTGGTATTCTTTCTTCGTATCCTTGCCTTCTTGCCTCTCCACCTTGCGCTTGTCAGAGCATGCAGCCTCCATAAGAACTAGCTTGGAATATGGATAAAACGTTTTGAAGGGGCCGATATGACGGTTCGTGTTCAAAACTGCTACAATCATCCTTGATGTTGTGTTGATGTTTTGCTCGTGATGCGCACAACATCAAAATTGGTGGTTCCATTTTGTAACGAGGTTTATAGTAACAAGTTTTGCCAGCAATTGAATGAATAAAGTCTTCTATTTTCGCAAAGCTGATCATATGGATACCGAAAATGATGCCATACGATATATTTCCTTCCTGTTCAACACTCGGGAAGTGCTCTTTGAAAACTTTCAGCACCGTAGTGGTTCTCTTAACCGCTTTTGTTTAAAACGTACTTTATTTGGGGAACAGCAAATACATGTCGTGAGCCAGCACTCTAGTGCGTCTAATAACGCCTGTTCAGCTGCATTTTCTATGTCCATACGTTCATCGCTTACGAGGAAAAACACCGAACCATTGACGTCTGCAGAAACGCATGTAAATGTACTATGCGATTTATTTCGCAACTCACCCAACTCATCCTTCAACTCATCCTTGTTCACCTTCGCCTTCACAGGCACTTTTCACCCGTACCATGTGAACGGCTAGTTGACGTACAGCCTTCCTTCGCGTCATCTATGTTGTTGGAATCTAGGGCAGCAGACAATGGAGCAGGAGCATTCTTCTCCAGTACGTCGAGGTGCAGCTGAGAGACCGCATCGTCGTCCGTCCACAGCTTCAAAAACTGAGAAAGTTGTTTTACCGTAACACGAAACGCGAAGATCTCACGGTCAGGTGTGCAACTGATGAGTACTCCACTCTTATAATTTTCATTCATGTCAGTGCGTCGCACAGTATCAGAGGGACCGGCGTGGAATCCGATGCTCTCCTATGTCTCTGTTTAAATTGACGTACACTGTAAAATGCTGGCATCATTTGGCAGTATCGATGCATGGGATGGCCCAAATGGAACCATATTTTAAAAGCGATACACTTCGGACCTTAGTCAAGACAATAATTTTCTCATCCATGTAGCATCTAGCTAGTGATCGGTGCAACTGAACACATCCACGTTTCAAGGAGTGGCCAATACATGCAAATACATCGGTTGACCACATTCCAATATCTAAAACATTACATTGCGTGACCATGCTCACAAACCAAATAAGTTAGGCACATATGTTAGGATTACGTTTCAGACGTGGCCCTCTCCATGTCTGCGATGTTCTACTGGTTGGAAGGCAGTTTGAGAACGTTCCAACCGCAACAAACATCACATTTCGATGTAGTCTGCCGGATCGGGCAGTTATCACTAGAAAACCATTATTCCAGGTTTTATAGAATAGCGCAGAAGACTGCGAACAGAACCTCTCTTGCAGTTCTGTGACTAACCTGGAGCGCAGCTGGATATCTAAAAAAGGGCAGCACAGCAACGCCCGCCTGCCAGAAGTCTTCATAATCTAAATAAAACTGAACTAACCTATCTTCCAAAAGATTGTGGGCCAGGGCGACGATGTTTAGACATCGTTTTGACCTTCAAGTACCAACTGCATCCAGGACGGAGTCACTTGTTGATATCTCGAAGTTTCGGGTGCCTCTCTTGAAGGCGGACAACTACTACATCTGAAATAGGAAGGTGGATTTGAGCCTACGTGCAAAACGGGTTTGGGAATTCGTATCGGAAAAAAAATACGAAGACAAAACAAAAACACGAGAAACAAGAAGCCCAAAAAAAATTGGATCAGAAAGGAACTGTCGAAAAGGATCCACGAGAAAAGAACTTTTCACTGTCATGCGTTCTAATCTTCGCGCACGAGTCATTCGTTGCGCCAGTTATCGGCATCAAAACGCCGCTCATCGCCTGGCAACGATTAACATTTTGAAAATGGTATTTAAAGCCAGCATTGATGCGCTAGTGGGAAAGTACCAATACATTCGAATATTGTCTTGCGCAACGGTTCTGGAGTACATTTACCGGTTTGCAGTGGTAGAATCTGAACTAAGCGGCATTAAACGTGAAAAAGATAAAAAGCTACATACGGTGTTGAATCAGGTTCAAGATTTTGAAGTCATGGTTGGATGATCCGCAAGACATGGAAAGTCATCAAGAAATCCAAACTCGTTTTGATTCCATAAGAAGCACAACTCTAACTCGATGGTTCAAGAAGCACACAAGAAAAAAGCCAATCTTTTCAATTGTGTGTGATGCGAGTCCATTCAACGAAGACTTGCTACTTGTGTAACAAGTAAAACCTTGTGAAGAATGATTGCTTGAAGAATCCAAGAAGCACGGCTTACAAATGTGACAAAAATAAGAAGAATGATGGGAACCATTGTTCGGATGAGAACACCGCAAATAAAAAACATATGTCTGCTTCATCACATACAATCTCCTGAATGAGAATTCTTAGTATTTGTTGAAGGAGAACCAGTGTTACTTCGACTTTGGAGCATATAGGCACATGAGAAGCTTTTGTACGTCATTTGATGGAGGTGCACAAAGGGCCAATATACGACATACATCGGCGAAAAATGGATACAAGCTTTCTGTAAAAGATCAGGGGACATTGAATGTTGAAGTGAAGATGACGAAAGAATAAAAGTTTATCATAATAGAAGATTTTCGGTACATATCGGAGCTTCTATGCAATCTACCATCCGTTAGCTTTATTACAAAGGATAAAATCACATTTGTTTTCAGATTGTTTTCTGAAGGCCGTAGAATCTGAAACCAAACTTTCTGACGCAAAACATGTCAGCGTTTCCATCATCCCGTTTTTCGCTTTTTAAAGTCTTCAGGCCCTAACTTCTTTCGGTGTTCGAGAAAACGTGGTTTTTCTAATGGCTTTGTCATTATATACGCAACCGTACCCTTTGACATGCAGTACTGAACTGAAATGACACCGTCTTCAAAAGCCTGCTAAACATAGTGATAACGAATATCCACATGCCTGCTTCGCTTCTGGAAATTTGCCCAGTACATGGCCCCCGAATTATCCTGATAGATTGTGGTAGGCGAGTTGAGACTAAAAGCAATCTCCGAAAGCAATTTGCGTATCCATATGACTTTCCGAACGCATTCCGGTAAACCAATAAACACGGCTTCTGATATATACAGAGCGATACTGTTCTGTTTCTATTGGATTGGTGAAATCTGCAATACAGTCCTCACGATAGGTTTACGAATGTAGGTGCTTGAATTTGTTTACAGTAACGTAGAATACATTAAATATTGATATAGGGTCTGTCTTCTAGGTTGTAGCTCCTTGCAGAATTTGCTACTATGTCATGCTCAAATGCTTAGTAGGGTTTCACCACAGCACAAACTCGTATAAAGAGGGCCAACTCTCTCCCAGAGCAATAGAGAAAAGGAGGTCAGCTGTAATTCCAACAGTGGTATCATCGCACCCTCACAGCTGCATTCTCATTCGACCCCTCTTCTTCAGAAGGTTCTGTCCTCGTGTCTATGCATATCTTTTGCCTATCTTAAAATATACGAGGATAACTCGAAAAAGCTTCAATGATTCCATGCCCGCCGTGGTGAAGATTTTTTTCTGTGGATGCTTTGATTCGAAGCAGTTCTAGAATTCCAGGATTTATTGAAGTTCGTGCCCCACAATCCCGCCAAGCATGAAGAAACCGATTCATTGGAAGAAGAGACAAAAAAGATATTATCAAAGGCACGTTGGTATCTTCTCCAGGCTGTTGCTGACAAGCCTCTGCGAACCATTCGCAGTGAACGCCGAAACCCGTTTGTGATGTACGAAAAGCTGAAAGGGAGGTATGCAATACAGAATAGGGCGACCCGTGTTCAACTGCAGACGGAATTGCATCAAGTGAGATACTCTAACAACCAGACGATGTCAGAGTATGTTGATGTACTAGGGTCAATATTAGGTAGACTGTAGGAAATGGGAAGCGTTATAGAAGAATCAATGCAAGTTACAATTCTCTTTTCTTGTTTCGGAAGCCCTAGAAACTCGCCATATGGTGCGATGATATTAGCTTTTCATACAATGACCGATCAGAAGCTGGCTTGATAAAACCCTACAGCACGCTTGCTACAGGAATATGAAACCCGATCGATCTCTGATGCTGCGTTGCGACCTGTGGTTACCGTAGAATCGGAGACTGCTTTGAGAGTTAACTTCAACAGCAATTGTTTTGTTTGTGGCAAGAAAGAGCCCTACAAGAGAGATGGCTCATGGAATGAAAATGGCTCGACAACACGAGTAACAAGAAATAGTCATACAGTCAATGCATTTACCGCAAGAGAGGGGTAGGGCTGCCTTTTGCATTCGTAATCGAATGAGGTGCGAGTACTCACATGGTTGCCAATGAACTATTAGTCAGAAAATTCCACAGAATACCTCCTAAAACAATCGGCCTTGGTAATGGAAGGCTGTTCGAGTCCTATCTTTGGAGAACACTGAGAATTACTCTCTGCCATCTGGGTATGGAACAAGAACAAGACAAAGTACGGTTGTTGAAGGATGTACTATCCGCCAAGAATCCCGACTGTATTCTCGTGTCGTGTCCGAAACTGATAAAATAGGGAAGCAAAATAACATTTCAAGACTCTAGCTGCATAATTTCTGGTGATTATTCTGATATTATTTCCAGACCAAGTGGTGGTGTGTTTGAACTATATGGACGTCTATCGAGAGACACGGTCTATATAGCTGAGGTAGAAGAATCAAGGAAAGTGGGTCTATGGCACGAAAGGTTCGACCATATTAGAAAGCAGCGGATTGAGAAAATGGCAAGGGATAATCTGGTAGTTGTACTTAGCTTCAATGCTACACCAAAAGGCAAGCTCCTTTGTACGCATAAAGGGTATAATGCCCTGACTCTACCTTGAGAGCAGGCATGGAAATGAAGCTGGAATTGGAGAAGTAATCTACACCGATATCTGTGGACCTATGAGCACACCCGTGCCACGGAGTGTACGATCTAAAGAGAAAGCTTCCAATTTCTAATATCGATAAGAGATCAACGTCCGATGCAACGGGTTCGTCTGCTTCGGCCTTTTCAGGCGTGAGATCTTTCTTCATTTCTTTGGGGCGCGAATCACACCTTCGGTGGCTTATGACCGTCCAGAAAAGGACGGGGGTCTGTAATGACCACGGTAGTTTTCCGAAGACGATGGGTTGGAGAAGCCCGACTCGTTATGATCTGATTTTTCAGAGTGAGACCTCTGAGAGCGATTGGTTGAATTTGATAAATACGATAGAAAGTTTGTACGCTTCTTACGTGTTTGTTGGTTACTATCCCTTACCTTCTCATGCTTTCGTTGAAGCGAAACAGCTTAGGGATCGTCAAGATCTTTTTTATTCATCACGGTGGTTTTTTCAAGGTCTTGAGACGGGAATTTGTGCGAATGAATTGGGTATCACCGCTTTCGACGTTGTCGACTGGTCCAACAAAGCATATTGACATTTTCCCGTAATAGACAGAGGTCCTAGACCATTTTAATTATCGAAGAGGCATTGCATCTGCCACGCAGAATTTGGAATTCCTCGACGAGGGCATCGTGAGCTTCCCGCATGCTGCGGAGCTGTTTTCACAAACTCTCATTATAGTCTACGAGATTTAATCCTCTGGGTGCTAAGCAGTTTCGGTTGATGTGGTCAAATTTGAAATTTTACTTCGACGCCCTGGGTAGAGGTTCCGAGCCCTTAGAGCGAAGATTGGAGCGTGTACCTGTAATCTTTGAACAAAACTAGGGTTTCACGTCACTGACGGAGCTACTACACGTTATTGTTGGTTGGGCTTCCAAAGGCTGTCAAGTCGGCATTAGAGTGAATCTACCGGTATCCTGCTTGATGCAAAATCTTTCAGACATTAAAAAAAGAGATATAAATGCCAGAGAAATTAGAGTGACGTCTCCGAAGAGAATAAAAAAATAAGATGCATCTTCTTGTAAGTCGAGATCTCACGTTATGGTGCAATTATCCAAACCGAAGGAATCATGAAGATATTTTACTCTACCCCTAAAGAGGATATTCAAACTAGCGGAGCCCCTCCAGCTGAACACGACTAAGTCGGTGTGTAACTCAGAAGCCTAGTTTCAGAAAAAGAGGGGAGAGTAGAAAATAAGTGGTCATATCCACGATATGTGTGTAGGGTAGCCTCTGGTTAAGTCACGAGTCTACAGTAACGGTGAGGGAAACCATACAGTGTCGGAAGTCCAGTGTCACGAGAGCAAAAGAATAAACATTAACAAAAAGTCGCAACGACCAAGAGAGCGAGGGTCAAATAAAGCGGAAAATGAAGAATACAAAAGAGAGATCGATACCCAGTACTGGGTGAGAATCCAAAGATAGTGTGTAAAGCGAGCCGACGACAGTTTTGGTGAAGCTCCTGCTGCAGCAAGGGGGATAGACAGGTCTTGAGTTACGCAGACTACCCTCTGAGACTTTTAACTACTCTCAAAGGCGAAATAGTCTAGTGCCAAGAACCCTTGGTTGTAGAGTTTCGTGGTATAAACCAAAACGTTAGCAAGGGGAGGTAGAATCATACGGTTCTAGGGAGCACACGATAGGCTCGACCCAGGAAGAGGAGATTGAAAATACCTGTAAGGTGTGGCCGCACCAGCCACTGAAGGATGCAAGAGGAACGGTGGCCTTACTAAGATCACGTTGGTAGAAGATGATGCACAGGACACGCGGGTCCCGAAACCCGTAAAGACATTAGGCTTACCTTTATGGTCAACTTTAGAAACCAAAAGAAATAAAAGTAGTCCAGTACGTGCTTGTCTTTACAATAGTGACAGGGGTGGCCATGCTTGGTGAAAATATATATCTCAACAGCTACCCGACCTACGGTGGCGCCTCTCGCCACGTGACCACGAGGACGTGCCCTTGAGGTGCGCCTCCCTATCTACTTAGTCTTATCTAAACAATACTAAAATTGCGAAAAGCTAGGCTAAATACTGACTGATCCATTGTATTACACGGCGCAAGCCAGCAACCACCCCGGTCTACAAAGTGGCATAAATAACTCAGCAGTGTAGCTCACCATATTAGAGACCCCCTACTGGCGACAGCCTCGCCCCGTGGCTGTACCATTGTGCAGCGTTCGCCAGTGCAGTGTACCATAGTGCAGCAGTCACCAGTGCGGGATGCACTATACCATTTGGTAATGCCGCGCGGTGAGCCGAACGGTTTCGACCACCGTCGTGGTGCTTGAAGGTCATCATCTGTGGTCGTTCGTAACGGCTTCTCAATTAAGCTTTCCCTGAAGGTTGCCAATATTGATCGGGAGTTCGTGTACCAATCTGTTTTGTCGCGTTCTCCATTGCGGGCTTCGGGTGCGTTCAGTTCTAGACGTACTTCATACCTCGTTGGTGTCTTTTCTGCTTCTCCTTCCTTCGTCGCGCCGTACCTTTTTGGTGTCGTCGTTTTCATTTTACTTAACGAAATGTAAAGCGAAGTAAGCATTATTTCACCACGAAGAACGGTCAAGAGGAACGCTTCTACAAAACACTCGCGGCAAGACTACGACACTATGTAGAAGAACACTGAACTGGATGAGATGATTACTTACACCCTCTAACATTTGCGTACAACCTTCAGGTACACAGAGCTAAGCAGATTACTTCCTTCTTCCTGGTCCTTTCACATACAGGTCATGATATTGTCCTTCAACCAGTACAAGAGAACTACCGATCCCGATTACCAGTGTGGTCTCCGTTCCAATTAGACTACTCCCGTTCTTTTCCGCTCAATAAACGGAGAATTCGAGCACCTCCCAGGACACATTTGACGACCGTCATGGTTGGCAGCCGGCCCGAGAGCGTACTGTAGATGGCTATAAAGACCTTGGCTGCGAGGCAGTACCGCGTCGGTCCGCCTCTTCATCATTGTTGGTCACCATGTCTGGCAAGGGTACTTGTAGCATTCTGGATGCACCTGAGTTCGACCGATCGAAATACTACCAAGTCGCGATACTTCATTCATAAGCTATTGCTTGGCTATACTCGATTACAAGAAGTTATGAGAAGAATTACTTCATGGAAAGATTGGGACAGTAGAAATTGCATTAGGAAGTACTGTATTTAGTGTACACAGTCAGGCACCATCACCAAATATTTTATTTGGTATTATTTACCTAATTTGGTAGTGGCACGCCACGTGTATGCCTTACTCTACTGTACTTGCTTTGTTTCTTGGTACATTAAAGGGCGCAAAGCCCAGGTGAGGAGGGCGAAGGCCAACCAACAACCACCAACGAACCTAAACACCATCTTAGTGAGTCCTAGAAATCCTGAAGTGGTCCACCACGAACGGGCACCTTTAGTATCAGTTCTTAACCGTTCTGAGCTATAGCTCTTGTTCCGAGGATACCCTCTACTGTTGCGCGTTTACTGCCCTTTTTCTACAGCTTTATGTGTGTATGTGTTTGTTGCTTTCTCTACTGTTTCCTGGGTATTTGTGTTGTCACAAGAGTTGTCGAGCCGATCTCGTGTGCAATATTTACCGCCGTATCTGGACATCCGCCTCGTGAATACACGTATTTCCCCTCTTGTCCAGGCACACCTGGCTGCTTTCCGCACACTCTTCTTATCTAAGAACCGTCGCTCGCAAGGTGACACCCGCTCTTCGCGGTCATTTCTGTGGATACCCACTGCACCGAGACCTCTACAGTCTTCAGTGAAATACAACAGTACTCGCGGTGCGAACCGCAGCCGTAGTATCTCGAAGCCTCTAATCCGCCCCCGCTCTTGAGGTCGTGGTCGTGGCCATTACGTTACCGCTCCTGTTTCCTCTTCATCCCCCATCTCTGTTGGAGCATTTAGGTTCCCTCCCGGGTCCGGGCATTACGATCCGTACTTTTTCAGCACCCCGCATGCAACCCACCACCCTTATGGAAAGCATTTTAAGAAGCTCAATGCGCTTCACTTGGAGGCGTACTCTTAGTTGGTCTGGATTGACAAGGCTAGTTTAGGTTCCCAGTTCAAGCTTACCACCCTTTCTGGATATGCCTCATGGGAACGTTGGGACAGCTAGCGTCTTAGCGCCGTGCCATTAGCTCCACCGATACAATCGAGGGAGAATCGTTTCCGTCCAGGGAGAAAGGCTTGCTTTTAAATGCGCCAGCAGCACTAATCGTTTGGGGGTTTCATTCCTAACACTATTCCGAGCGATGTACCATATCTGCGTTGTAACGAGGAGTTCTTCTACCTCCGTAACCTTGTGGGATTATAGAACCGAATCGGTCCATCGACGAAGTGGCTGAAGCTTGACCGGGAAATGGTGATATTCGACACACCCTTCAAAACCATTCAATTGTTGGATCGTGACCGTCCGGGGGCGAGGACGCTACCACCGAGGCCCGTATCAGCTGTCGGAATAGTCTCGTCCGTACCATACATGGTTTAAATTGCTCTGAGTTCTTCACTCACACAACGGAGAATCGCGGCAAATGGTATGTTACCGTTCCGAATGGTGGGCAGGCTACGAGCTACCTCAATGGTAGGGCGTTCCGACTCCTCCCGTGTTGGCATACTTTGGCATCCACTGCAACCGAAACTAGGGGTACTTTCATACCATTTGGTCTGTGGCTCTCGCGGAGTAGGCCGTTCTTGTTGCCCTTCTAGCTCTTAATGCTGCCGGCAACGATATTACCTAGGACAGCCGCTGCTCCGACCCTCAGAACACCAATTATGGTTTCTCATCTGTTGGTCGCATATTCCGGCTTCCTCACTCTACAGTGGATCTCATCCGCCAGACTGGTGTGGGTGAGATTCTTTTCGGTACGGAATAGAACGTTGCCCAGCCAGAGACTTACATGGACTTTTCGCTATGGCATCCACGAAAGCATGACCAATGTTGGGAGAGTTTGGACTTCGAGAAGCTAGCCATCCCCAGATAGGCAAATCGTGTATTACCAGGCGAGGATCCCACTTGTGGATCCACTCAGTTCTTTAACCATGAGGTGGAGACTCCGGAGGGTATTACCCCCGTCTGTGAATGAGCAACGATAAAAGTTGAGTCCTGTAAGCCGCCGGGGCCTAAGGTATCTTTCAGACGCCACGTGGACTGGCCGACCTCAGCTGGACTCATTTAGATAATTATTATAGTTTAATTAGTTTAATAGATTAGCATAACAGTGCCAAGGAGATCCCAGCGCCTCGCCATTGCTATTTACTTGGCTCGAGTGACGCCTCTCCCTTAGAGTAAAATAGGCATCTCTAGGATACTAAATTACCCCCTTTGGTACATTCGTTCCACCAATTGGTCTTCAAGGCATCGTTTCCGTAGCTCCAACATGTAGGAGTACGCAGTGAACGACAGCCCATTGCACCAAGTAATCTGGGAGTGCCGCCGTCAAGGATACAAACCTTAGGACCCGCTCTACCAAGCTACGTCAGGTTGAGACCCGTACGCTGACCCACCAGTCATTGCGTTACATTTTGGTCTCCGGCCTTAGAATCCTCTAGGAATAATTGAACGGAGCACTGGAACGAAGTATTATCCGGATTCTAACCTTTGGTTTAATTTCCCAACGGACCAGAAGTACAGAAGCAACCGCCATTGTGGATGCAGAAAACACACCCAATTGACCAGACCATAGGACTCCTACGGTAGGACCGGTGGCCACTGCAACGCCGACGATGTCGCCTGAACCACAGGCTGATAATTATAGCGACCGCAGGAGCACGAGAAGCCAGCCGCAAGGAGTACTGACTCCTCTGGATGACCCTAAAAGGATTCGCCGAGATCCCACGGTAGCAGCGCGTTTACGAGAACGCCTCACCAGGGTCACCTCTAGGCCGGGAATATCCCAAGGAGAACCCCGTAAGACCGAAGCAATTAGAAAGAACATTCCCGCCGGGATTGCCGACTTTCTCTGGCCCCGTCTCCGTGAGCTCTGCTCGGCTCATGTGGATTACATTGTGGACATGCGACTCGCCACGGCAATCGCTGACCATACGGATTAAATCGTTACGCGAATCGTCCCCAAGGTCATGGATTCTGAGCTATTTTTAGACTCTCTCATTCAGGCCGTTCAAGGAGCAATCACCAGCCAGTCAGGCAACGTGGTCCCTTGGACCACTCCACAATTCAACCATCCGGCTTCCATATGGAAACCCCTACCGAACCCCCAGGAGTGGCGGTACTACCCGCCCCTAGCCAGGAACACCATCAGAACAACCCAATGGAAAGACAATCTAGGAGCATAAAAAGGCTCAGCGTCTAGAAGAGAGACAGGTCGCCCTTCCCAAAGGACAATATGAGGTACTGCGATCTCAGGGCTCCATCGGATCTGATAGAGAGATCGATCCTTTAGGTCCCTATTTCGCTGGGAAAAAAAGGAGTACCCGCAGGACAAAGAAGAACAGAAGGAGTAAAAGAAGAGACCATTCGGACACGAGTGATTCCGAATCGGCCTCGACCGAAACGACCGACTTTGAAGTGGATGAGGCTGCAGTTTGAGGCCTCAAACCACTGACAATAACCAACGAACTTTTCCTCAAGGTTCTAGACTACCGTAATTACCGGCTGGCCGACAGGTCCCCGAAATATTCTGGTTCGGTGGCTCGAAGAGTCACCAAGTGAGCCAAACGGATGCAACCAACCATTACGGACAAGTTCTCGGGTTCCGAACCCATTGCTGTCCTTATGCTACTCAGTTTGTTCTTTATGGCCTGTGATCAGAACGGTGTCCATGAGAGCGCCACTCTGTACCTTTTCCAATTCTTCCTTATAGGACAGGCGCGTGACCGAGTGGTTTCGAAGATATCTGGCACATCTGACCTCGTGGATTCTCAAGACCGTGAGCTCCTCAGGTCATACACTCAGGTTGTTCATTAACTCTTGAAAACTTACGCCACAGATGACTTTATAACGGATGCCCACCAGGAAGTAATATCCTTTAGGCAGAGCTCCCACATGATCGAATCGGCTTTCTCCGACGACCTATGGAAGAAGGCTTACCGATGTGGAAATGTATTCTCCAGAGGACGGCTTAAACGTCACTTCATAACGGGATAAATCCCTGCCATTCGGACACATGTCCGCAACTACCACACGGAAAACCCATAAGACTCCTTCTTAAGGTTCGATACTTATGCCGAAGGTTATGGCAAAACCTACAGGACTTCCAGACGGAATGCTGACTTATCCAGGGGACACGCAACTCTATTGCGTAAACCCAACCAAGCCCATGCAGTTAGCTCCACGGATTCGGACATGGTTTCATCACTCCATTATGCCGACTCGGGAGATGTCCTCTCGGTTAATTTCTGTGCTCCTCTGTCTGGACCCCCATCATATACCTCCCTGGGAACTACAGCGACCACTGGCCCACCTACACCCAATTATTCTCCCTTTCCGCCCCACCAGGACGTTTTGTTCGCTCCCCAAGGGCCTATTTCGTATGTCTTTCAATGGTCCAACCTTGTGACTTCACGAGGTATCTGCCTGAGGACGCATGCAAAAAGCTTCTAGCCTTAAGGGAAGAGAATTACAGGGTGAGGCGATTCGAAGGAATGTTTAACAGGGAACAGCAACGAGCGACAGGGACCCCTGGAAGCTCACGCTATGACACGCCTCCAGATACTCCAATCAAATCCCCACATGTCAACGCCATTGTTGACTCTACGGACGACCCCGAAGAAGAATCTTATCCTCAGGAAGAAACGGAAAGGCCGTCGGAAAACTCTTAGAGGGTCGACGTGAGGCAAATTCTCTCTCTTTAAGCCCCTTCCTCAACCAATTGGACGGCCAGGAGCCAAGGAGCTCCTCACCTCCCAATAAAAACCACCCATAATGCACCCCTCAGGATGAACCATAATGGGAACATAGTAATAACCCTGTCTGTATTCTCAGGAAAGACAAGTATAAAGTTCGAGTAACCGTGGAACTTCGTTCCAACAACTCTCGAGTGACCACAGCCGTATTGGACACAGACGCTGGTACCAGTTTGGTCCATTCTAAGCTACTCGCATTCGATTGGCAAGATTTCGTTCAGGCAAGGAAGAATCCTATGATTACCGATGCATCACGTTCACCAATGGACATTAAAGGAATAGTACCACTTTACCCCCAATTTGGAAAATTCAGAGTGCGCACGTGGTTCCTTGTATGTACTAACTTGGGCGTTGAGGCAATCCTAGGGACATCCTCTATCGATCAATACATTAAGGTTATTTATCCAGGCCTTAAAAAAGTCGCATTCTATCGCGCACCTTCCATCTTCATAACTGGATCCACCTCAGGGCCAGAAGCTATCCGCGAGCGAGCGATCATCTCCGAAAACACGAAGTACAATAAGGTTCGCTTGTCGGAGGCCATAACGATACCCCCGATGACTCAGATCACTGTATCGGTCCATTCCCAGTTCTCAGATCTCGTGGCGATTTAGAACCACCCGAACACGGTTCTGAATCATCTTACCTTACAGTAATATACATCCGCCCCAATAAGCCCTTCTTGGTCACAATCAGCAACTTCAGAGATAAACCCGTACGATTTCCTAAAGGTACAGTGATTGGAATCACTCTACCTGCGCCCGTGGCCATCATGGAGGCCCAAATGGATAACCTTTCCACGCCAACTCCCGACGAGGACGTCCACTCTTGGGAGAGGACAGTCGCTTTCGGGGCAGAAATCGAATCCTATAGGCCCCAGGTACTTGATCTCCTGAGGAAATACTAGGCCATGTAATCAGGTAGATTGGGCAAAATCAGAGCCACTACACACCGCATTGACCGGCAGGATGATGCTAGACCACAGTTCCAGCACCCATACCGTACAGGCCTGAAGGGTAGGGAAATTGTCGCCGACTAGATGGAAAAAATGTGCAAAGCTCACATCATAGAGCCGGCGCCTCCTAATCAATCCGAATGGGAAAGTCCCCTTGTTCTTGCAGCTAAGAAGGAAGGCTCCGTCAGGTTCTGTGTGAACTACAAAAAGCGAAACGCAGTAACCAAGAGGGACTCATACCCAATACCTTGTATGGATGATTGTCTAGATTCCTTAGGTCAAGCTGTCGTATTTACCACACTGGACGCTAATTCCGGATATTGGCAAATCCCTTTGGCCGAAGATGCGAGTGCGCTGACAACCTTCACCACCCACGAAGGTCTGTTCAGATTTACTCGGATGCCCTTTGTTTTAAAGTATGCGCCAGCAACCTTCCAACGCGTAATGGATATCATACGGTCCAGAGTCAAATGAAAATTCGCCCTGGTCTATTTAGATGACGTAATCATCTTCTCAAGTACCGTGAAGGAACACCTTTGCCATGTGAAGACGGTATTAACAATCCTACAGGACGCTGGAGTAACTCTTAAACTCCGCCAATGCGCCTTTTTCCCGGCCTCGCTGGACTATCTTGGTCACGTCGTCCTCCCAGGAAAGCTAAAGGTAGCCGCACGGACCACGAATGCAAACCGTCGGGCTTATCCTCCCACAACCCAAACGTAACTACGATCCTTCGTGGGCTTGTGCAATGTTTACCTACGGTTCGTCCAAGGGTTTGCTAAAACTCCCCCCCTCTCAACGTAATGCTGAAAATGGTACACCTTCGGAGTTTCAGGCCCTTACCGACGACCAATACGAGGTATTTCAGACCCAAAAGGACAAATTGTTGAACCCACCTATATTGGCTCTACCAAAACACAATAGGCCTTTTGTCCTGGACACAGACGCCTCTGATGTACAAGTAGAATGTGCACTGCTACGGGAACAGGAGTCACGGAAGGTCTATCGACCTATTGGATACTAGAGCAGAACACTCACCAGCGCGGAACGAAACTACAGTACCACCGAAAAGGAATGTCTAGCCATCCTATGGTCCGTATTGACACTCCGTCCATACCTCGAGGGAACTAGGTTTACAATTAGTACAGACCACTATTCACTCCGCTGGATACTCAATATGACCGATGCATCAAGTCGCCTCGCTCGGTGGCGCCTCAGGCTGTCAGAATATGACTATGATATAACCCATGGGCTAGGCATCAAGCACCAGGCAGCATATGCCCTCTCGCGAATCATTACCGACGGAACTGATGACACTTCATTGGAAGACCTCATTCCTACTACCTTCGCAGATGATGGACATCGGACTTATACGGAAACGGATTACCTTATGGGTAAGGTCAAAGTGGATGATCCTGAGGTAAAGGAGAATGAAGTCTACCTATTGGACTGGGAGGCAGTACCGCCTAATTTGACACCAAATCAGGTTATCGCGATAGTCCCAGAGAAGAAAGAGCTCCTCCCTATAACTATTGAGGAATTCCTACAGGCGCAGGTCGAAGACGAGTACTGCAAGGAAACAGCCCAATCGGTAGGAACCCCTGGATGCCTATTCGATTATGACCGATTTGGACTACTATATCGTCGCTCACCGCTGGATAGCGCACTCCAACAGGTAGTACCAAGGCCAGTAACGGCACGATTCATATACCTCGCACATTTCCCTCGCTTGGATGGTCACCCTGGAGGCTGACGAATAAACCAGACCCTAAGAAAATTCTTCTACTGGCCACTAATGGCGCAGGACCTATAGAAAACCGCACGGAACTGTACATCGTGCGCACAAGTCCGAGGGTCTCGCGCCAACTATCAGGCCAAATTGAAACTCTTCCCCACCGCAGGCCCGATGGAATTTGTCGCTATGGATATACTTGGACCTTTGCCTAAGTCGTCCCATGGGAAACGGTTTGTCTTGGTAATAACCGATAGGTTTACCAAACTTACCCGAGCCCTACCCCTAGGGATGACAACAGCCACGGCTGTCACCACGGCCTTCTTGTTCCACTGGGAATATACAGATGGCGTGCCACTCTACCTCCTTAAGGACAACGCCAGCCAGTTTGTATCCAAATTCTTCTCACACATTTGTGCTACCTTAGGTATCAAACATGTGACCACCACGGCGTACCACACGCAAAGCAATGGCCAAGCCGAACACTTCAACCGCACCCTTCTGGATCGATTGGCACACTACGTATCGGAGCACCAATTGGACTGGGACGACTACATTCAGCCACTGGTTTATGCCTACGACACACAGGTGCACGCTTCCACCGGGACAACACCTTTCGATTCATTGCTAAGGAGATCACCACAGCCGATAACTGTTTACCTTCAGGAGTCTATTATACTCCAGAACATAACTGAAGTGATAGATACTGCCCAGGCGAAGCGCTACATGCGCCGGCACATCGACCGCATTATCCAACCGCCCAAAGCCGTATTATCCAAAGCTCAACGGCGCTACAAGGTCAATTTCGACGAAGCCGTCTAGAATAAACCTACCTTTGGGAAGGGAGAATTAGTTTTCCTGGACCGGCCACCGAAAGACAGCGAGGAACTCGAGGATACTATGCGTAAGCTCTTACCCCGCTCTACGAGACCATACAAAGTCCTTAAAGACAATCAGCACAACATCACGTTACTAATTGACGACCTATAGGACACCGTATCTATTGATCGGGTGACACGAGCCCCCAGCTCTCCCCAATAACCAAAGTCCCAGCCCCCTGGCCCAACGAAATCACTACGACCTCAGGCCGACGCCCAAGTCCTCAAACCCCCTAAGGCAGTTCTCTCGGACCCGACTAGCCCCATGGACCCGGTGGTCAAGGCCAATGACGACGGCCCATCTATTCCAACCGACTCTGATGGATTCGCCCGTCTGGACCACACTCTCTTTCCGGAGAATGAACCCCAACCGGAATATGTGATTGATCGCATCATCTCCGCCGGTCAGGAAGAAGATGGAACTAAGCGCTATCGCGTCCGCTGGTTCGGCTATAACCCTGTGGAAGAAACTTAGCAAGAGCCTCAAACCATTCTGGCTAATTTTATCGCCCGCTATTGGCGCAAAATCGGCAGCACGGAGCGCAGCCTTCAGGAAAGGGCAACCATTGGTCTGAATAATACCAAAACGCCTCCCAAAACGCCTCCCGACACGACGGTTCGACGAAGCGCCCGCATCAGGGAACAAAGACAGTCCTGAGGCGACACCTGAGGAAGACCTAAGACGCTCTCAAGGTTCGGAAGCCGTACCAGAGCACGCACGTTTGAAAAATGCACGAGCAACTTCGGGAAAGCACAAGCATTACTTTATTTGACTAACTAGCAGAGGCCTAACAGCCCTCTCCCTGCCCTGAAGGATTACAAAAGCGCTCCGAACACCAACCAGACTCACTGGGGCGGTGCAGGAGTAACTCCGTCGTCCTCATTGAAACCTAAAGGAAAGCAACCGGGATTTAGGTCACCCGAGGAGCCTACTGTACCTATGGAACCGGCCCCAGCCCTCCGACCACGCCTCTTCGGCGAAGATTCACCTGAGAAACTATTGTCACCCTTGGAAGCCTCCCGTTCGCTCAAATTTGGACCATATCGGGCATCTGAGTCGGCAGTAACCCTTTGGAACATTGCCTGCGCATTTTGCTGCAGGGTATTGACCATAGCGATCTTCAGATCTTGATCATGTTGGACAATCGAGGCGTGGTGCGAGGACTGTCGCAATTTCCATCGAGGCAGTAGTACCAACGGTACGGCAGAATAGTATGACGCAGTGCCCGCGGGTTTCGTCCGATGGTACGGTCATAATGGTACCCGCGGCGCTTATAATCCACTTGGTATCCCGCGAATCTCCCCGCTTGGTTGTTCCAAGCCATTGTGCCGCTGCCCATAGGCTGGTCCGCTGGGAAATGGATAGGAAAACTGACGGAAGCGACAAAGTTCGGAGGCAGAATGGCGTATCTGACGGGCTTACAAGGCGATTCTGGCATCGCGCATGACCAATGGAAAAGTACCACGATGGGAAGATGAGATGAAGGAATAGATCCGAGCGAACTGACAGACGTAAACCAGGGTGGATGAAGCGCATAGGGTCGCCAAAGGAAAAGCTGAGACTAAAGAAGGCCTAAATAACCGTCAGGGGAGCATAAGCCGAGGGACCAGCTCGCCAATTTGCCACGAGGAATACGCCGGCGATGCACCTATGGCCAGTGTTCACGACGCACTTGAATTTCAGTCCCTAGGCAAATTAATTCCCACCCCGGTGTCAATGGTCAGCTCACACTTCCTCGTACCCCTGCAGGTGATGACGTCGCGACGTCCCGTCGAGCCCAATGGTAATGGGAGCAACTAAGCGCTCACGTATCCTGGGTCAATCATGAGGCAATCTGGACTTCGCCGTGACGGTCGAATCCTAAGGAGGGAGATATGTGAAGGAGCAACGATAACGGTTGAGTTCTGTAAGCAGCCAGGGCCTGGGGTATCTTAAAGATGCCACGTGCACTGGCCGACCTCAGCTGGACTCATTTAGACAATTTTTTTAATTTAATAAGTGTATTAGATTAGCATTACAGTGCCAGGGAGATCCCAGCTCCTCGCCATTGTTATTTACTTAATTCTCTCCCCTGTAGGACTACGCAGTAAACGCCAGTCCATTGCACAAATTACTCTGGGAGTGCCACCGTCAAGGATACGAACCTTAGGACCCGCTCTATCACGCTACCCCAAGGTTGAGACCACTACGCTGACCTACCAGTCATTGCGTTACAACGGACTCCATGAGGTGCATCAGCGCAGTGAGCAGCCTGATGTGGAGGGCTGCGATGAATTGATTTGCGAGGGTGTCGATACGTTCGTAGTTTCCCAGGGTGGGTCGTGTGATTCCGTCGATGGCGTCTATCGTTTGATCTGTATTGTTCTGCGAAGGTGGCGTTGTCAGGGAGGTCTGTTGACGCACGGTCTACAACCGATATCAGAGTTATGTGGGGTTGAACTGACGGAGTATGCGCTCTGGGTTGTTCACGAGTGGCAGGATCTCAGTGGGGGCACTACGAGCATGGTGGACCCAAGACCGGGAAGGCTGTAATAATCTACTAGGTCGGAAGAACAGATGGGATAGTTTTTCGTAAAGTCGCGGTTGGAACTCATAAATGAGAGATATGGTCATTAGGATGATATGAAGAAGGATCTTGCATAGATTGTCTAGTGGCTGGATAGATTGGTCGAACACGTGGTGGAACGAGTGAATTGGCGAGCCACATGGCGCGCGCATTTGAGAACCTTCCTAGGGAATTGCCATATTGGCAACGGCACATGTAATGGAGATCCACGTGTCGAGTTTTACTAGATTTTAAAGCTCAAAACCATTAGGGACCATACCCATAAAGTGATCCGGCTGAATGGATGACCATTTATAATTATTTATATGTTATAATGGCACTATTTGTGGTACACATAAAATAATGTACCAGAAATGAGCGCCGATTCCAAGTAGAGTCGAAAAAATGGAAATCACGACTCTTTTGATACTCGCATAATATCCACTGACAAAAGATCCGGACGAGCTAAAATAAAGAGTCAACCCAAAATAAATACTCAAGCCGTTTTGTTTATTATGTTCCATCCAATTTTCACAGTTGCATCGTCTACTCTTTTTGGCGAGTAGTGGCCTGCCAACCCAGTTATAAATCGCTGGTGTTGTATCTCTTCAATACTTTCTTCCTTCGCCACAAGCATCACATCCGCAGTACAAATTCTGTTGCATGTGTCTACTGTTACAGCAAGAGCGGAAAATTCCAACGCACGGTCGTGTTTGCGGCATGGTCATCTCGAGAGAATTTGTAGCCGCCAGCTTGTTACAGAGAAGATCTTGGTGGGGTAATCATAACGGTAATTGAAAAAGATGTTTTGTGCGCCTTACCACAAATGAGTTCTATATGCGGCAAACTTAAAACGACCCAGCACGATATAAAGAAACCGCAAAAGGTGCCAAAATAATTCAAACGACGTATTTCGAAGTGGGGAGACCCGATTTTGGGCACTGGGCTTAAATACATTGTAGTTTGCTCGGGTCAAAATAGTTTTCCCAACCACTAGGTCAAAAATAAGGACTAGATCGCCAAAAATAAACGAAGCCAAAAAAGCTTTAAACACCTTTATGGTGTTAAATAACCTTTTAACTGAAGATAAAAAAACCAAATGATACTCAAAGACTTTGGAAGGTGCTGTATGTATACCTAAGTGAAAGCGAACGACAAAATGGTGCCGCAGTGCACGTTTGGCGGCGATATCATTCTAGCACAAAGAAAAAACAGTCCACATATCAAGAGACATAACAAAACACACAAAACACGTTCAGTGCAGACAATAAACATGATGTTAACGCAAACAAGTAGCACTTTGTGCTTTATTTGCTATTGCGGTATACGAAGCATACCTTGCAGAGAATTTTTATCTTATTAAAAGAAATCGAACAACTTTTACTAACCAAATTATTTGAATTTAACTGTGATGCAAGTGTGTCGACGTCTATTTTGAAATCAAATTTGAATGTTTCTTCTCTTCCACTCTGGATTTATATATCCAAAAATTTTCCAAAATAGCAATAAAGGTTGTATTTTTATGGGACAAGATGTACACAGGTTTTAGTTTTCTTTGTGACTACACGGTTTTGAACAATTGGTAATAAGATCGTATACTAATTGTTACGGATCGGAGTGAATATAAACTTTTTTCCAATCTGTGAACGATCTCTTGTGGTGTTGGAAGTTTATTACAGAGAACAAGAATGTTTCGATATAAAAGAGGCGAAAAAAGTTAAAAATATTGACAAAGTTTACAAAATGTATCAATGTTATAATTATGGTCTCATATGAGGCCAATAGTGCTGTAGGCTCTGGAAATATTCGAAAGAGAATTCCATCCGAGTCAAGGACATCTTACGGGTATTACCAGGTCACCAATTTCAGAAACAATGGGTTGTGACATACTTATTTGTGCAAGCCACCTCAAAACAAAAAAAGACACAAAACAAAAAACAAGGAAAATAAAAACAATGAAAGCATATCTGGAACCTTCTATTTTAGTCATAAAAAGCGCTAGGCGCGTAGAAAGTTAAGTGCACTGTCACGCACGCTAAGAACGCCCTCCACTGTGATGGGGCCGACATCAAGCGCACTTATGGCGAAAGCTATTCCATCTAGAAACCCATGGAGATACGCCCGCGGCGCATGCAGCAGGGCCTCCTCCATGTCCGTGGTTGTGGCAGGTTGGCCACGTGCAACGGCGCTTAGCATGTCGCCGGCCTTCTCAATCGCGGCCACCTGAAATTACGATATCGCAGGATGGCCCGTAGAAGCGACTGCCGTGACGCTTCGTGATTAGCCGAACATTTCGCAGTCCTCTACGACGCAAAGTCCCGACGGCACATAGGTGCAAAAATAGGACGTAGAGTTAGGCATCTCGGCGCAGATTGGAAACGGATGGAAGAAGTATCCGGGGGCAAGGAGTAAAAAGTAAGGCGGGAAAGTAATTTATAATCGAATAGATTCGATTGCAGCTAGCGAGTCTTTGATTTAATTAGACGACCGTTTGCTTGCCCATACAAATTCAAACCACTGATTTCGCAATGCAAGGTCATGCCAGCCCCTGGGCAATTCAAATTAGTGACGCAACGCGAATCCGTTTTTCTTGTAGTAAGGCGCACAGTTGGAAACAGGCTGGCAGGTGAGAACAGGAATCTGCACGAATTCTCGCGCAGCTAAAGACGGGCTGGCAGGGCCGCACCAGAAATGGCACTTATTATTGTGCCGGCCTGCCGAAAAATGTTTTATGTAAGACAGACCTTGGTCGGCTAAGTCCGACTTTGGTCGAGGCATCTCTACAAAAGTGGCTCATATGTTCTCCTTTGGCACCACAATCATCTCTTAGCACAGTTTTTGACTCTCTTGTGATGTATTATACGCCTTTCTCTTCCCTTACTTGGAGATTTGATTCGGTTTCTACTATGACTGAGCGTTCTTTTTTGCGAGCCCTTTTCTCACGAGGAACTGCTTAGAATCTCCATTTGTTTACAGAATCAAGTCATAAAACGTTAGGGTCACAACTTACGGCCATAAGAGATTAGTTCAAGAATAATTGACCTTCATTGCATTTTTGATATTGTGTGAAACTACCGAAATTTGTATTTCGTGCATAGAGTGCCACCATTTGAGATATCATCTAGCGATTATTCAAATCTTCAAGGTTATGACTCGGAAGTGAAAGCTTGCAGCGTCAAAAAACATTTTTAACTGAATTTACATAACCTTATAAACTTTTACGCAACTTCATCTGTCAAATTGAGTCTATAATTAACGTTAGAGCTTCAGAGCCATTCAACGTCTCTTAAAATCTCTTTGATGAAATGTACCGTCTGCAGCATCAACGTGCAGTGCAAAATGTAACTGGAGCTATATCAAGATGATAATTAGCACCATAAAAAGTTGAAAAGCGAAAATTACAGAGATACGGACGTTTGGTGCCGCGTTAGAGATATAAAGGTTTTAGGAGCTTACTTTATTTGAGTTTATTATAAAAAGTGTCTTCATTGTGCCAGCATTATAAAAAAGAACATCAGATTTTTTAGAGTATTAGGGATGTCTTTATTTAGTTTTTAATTTATGGTCTAGGTCTCTACATATTTTATTTTATTACATCACATATGTATATTGATCATTTTTACAATGGCAATCTCTACCTAGTGCACTTCTTTCTGCTGTCTTTCTTTGACTTCCGTTCTTTGCCCTATTCTGGGCTGGTACTCTCGAGAGCATATCTACTACTCGTGTCCCCTTGGCTTGTAACCACTTGCGTTGTGTCCCATAATTACTTAGAACGGATATGACGTTTACATGATTCTAACCGTCCTCATATCGGTAGAAAATCGAAAATTTGTGCTTCGAGTGGTCAGGTGTGTTGAACACGTGGCACTCGGAAAAGCATGGCGAATCGAACGGAGGAGAAGCAGGGAATACAGTAGACAGTCGCCAATTTGGCACATTCGCATACGCGGGCTAGCAGCGCAGCGAGGCTACAGACCACGCCCATGCAAAGCGGCCGCAGCGGCGCTTCCGCCAGCCCTGCGTCTGGTGTGTGCAGCGTTTCTGCCGAAGGGCAATGCGGCTGCGGCGCACCACGCAACTTCCTTCACCCGTGTGAGCAGCCCCGCGCTGCGCCATGGCTGCTCAAAGTTCTAACGAGCCCGTCGCCTTTTATGAGCTTGCGCCGCCTCCGCCGCGTTCAATGACCCCCTCCACTGCAGACACCGTCTCGCCGCCTACCTCCGCCGCGCTGTCGCACTTGGAGCCGTTTCGTGACACTGAGTCCTCGCAGGAGCTCATTCCATCAGTCCCTTTAGAGCAGCTTGATCCAGCCGCTACCGGTGATGCTGCCATCCCGCTGCTTGACCATGATGAGCCCTTGAAGGGCTTCGACACATTGGATGCGGTGCAGCGCTTTTCTCTCGGGGCGTTGGCGGTCGTGCTTCTTAACCAGCACGCCAATGACTTGAATGATATTGCATTTGCTCGCACGCAAGCCTCAAACATTTTGCAAGCCTTGAATATTCCGCCCAGCCAACAAACGGCTCTCATCGCACTGGAACCTTCTTCCCCGTCACGATTGGATGTCATAACAGACTGCGTCAACCTGGTCGGCGATGATGCCTCCCGTTTTCGTTCTGTACAAGCCATGCTAGCTCTCGCAGTAGCAGCCGGTTCCTACGACGCTAGAAGTCGAGCGTTTTTAGCTTCCGTCGCAATGCACTTCCGCATTCCCTGGCCGGCAGTAGCCGCAGTTGAACTTGCAATAGCTATTCATCTCCTTGAACAAGCTCTAGCAGCTTCGTCTGAGAACCCGGCCGATGCCGCGCAGCAGCTTGTTGTCCGCGGCTCTACCGCAAGTGACGACAGTCAGTCCACCACATCATCAAACGCATCTAGGCCAAATGCCAAGTCGGTGGACCAACTACTCACTGAAAGAAGGAAGAGAAAAATGCGCGCCAGGAAAGCGATGAAGATCGGCGGCATCACTCTTGCAGGCGGTGTCATGTTCGGACTTACGGGAGGGCTCATTGCCCCTGCGCTTTTGACGGCACTTGCGGGAGTCGGTGTCGCTGGCGCCGCTGGACTTGCTGCATCTGGGACCGTTGCTTCGGCCGCTGTTGTCGGTGGCCTTTTTGGCGTTGCTGGAGCTGGCTTCACCGTGAAGAAGGCGAAGAATCGCGTGAGCACAAATTTAGAAGAATTTGACTTCGAGCACTCTGACGATCCACGAGTCATTGAAGAGCGAAAGCTTCGGTCGCAACGAGAGAAAAAACGAATTGAGAAAATGGTCGCTGAACAACTTCAGGCCGAGGCTGCTCAGACGCACCTGGCAATCGAAGACAACCCTGACGCAGAATCGAAACAGAAGCAAGATGAAATTGATGTAGAGAAAGAGCTGCCTCGTCCTCCAACACACAGCGATGATGAAGACGAATATGACGACCTGGAGGTCGGCAGCAAAAAGCGTTCGCATTTTGGAAAGCGTAAGAAGAAGAGAGAAAAGAGAAAGGTTGGTTCTCGAGGCCTCGAGTCTCGAAGCCATGTGGCAAGTCTTCACGTCTGCATATGTGTTCCGGCTTGGTTAACAGATCGAGGTTTTGGCAGCGCTCTTGACCAATTTGAGCCTGCTCTCAAAGTCGAGTTACCTTGTTCACAGCATATTGCCTTGCGATGGGATTCGCGCCGATTATTTGAGATGGCGATGGCATTCGCCAAGTTTTGGGCTTCTAAAGCCACGGTAACTACTCTGCAACAGACTTATCCCCATGCAGTGGCTGCTGCATCCACGATGGCGGGTGCCGTCGCGTTTGCCATTGCAATGCCTCTTACTGTTATGTCTTGCATGGACTATGTTGACAATCCATGGTCCATTCTCGTCTCTCGATCAAATGGAGCCGGAGAGGAGCTAGCAGATGTACTGGTGGAGCGAAGCTACGGCAATCGTCCGGTTACTCTTTTCGCGTATTCTATAGGAGCGCGTGTAGTGTTCAAATGTCTTGAGTCTCTTGCCTCTCGCAAAGCCCACGGTATCGTCGACAACGTTTTCATCATGGGCGGTGCCGTCACTGCTGATCCAGAGCGATGGAAGAAATTTTTGCCTGTTGTCGCAGGCCGAATCGTCAATGGGTATAGCTCCGATGACTGGGCACTTGCGTTCTTTCACAGAGGATGCGGGCATGGCATGTATGTTGCTGGTCTTCGGAAAGTAGAGCTGGACAAAGTGGAAAACCTGAACATGGATTACCTTGGGTTTGAAGGGCATCGCGAACTGAAAGACTTCATCCCTCGTGTTATGCGCGCGATGGGTGTCGGAACCGGGTACATAACAATGCCACCGGCCAAACTCGTGAAGAAACGCTGTCGTTTGAAGCGGCGAAGCCATTCGCTGGTATGTGAAGAGCCGGGCAAAGTACAACACGCATTAAATGGAAAGCATTTGCCGGCAGGCACGGACTCAGATTCGGAATCCAAGAATTCTGTCAACTCATCCTCGCAGAATGGCACTCGAAGCGATCAGAACGGTGTTGTTTTACCTCTACCGATTGCGCCAAATATGGCAGAAGATAGTGGTATCATATCTGATCACGAAAAGTTGAGATCGCGTCGTTCAAACTCTGATGCAATTGCAACCACCAAGTCAAAATCATGGTCGAAATCCTTTCTATCATGGGGTTCTTGGTCAGGGAGTGGCTTCCAGAAGAAATCCAAGGGGACAAAAAAAACCAACGAGAAAGGAACTGAGGTTTCTGTTCACGATATCAAAATTCCAGACCAGGTTGAAGCGATTAACGTCGTCATATCATCAGAGGAGGAGGAGGTCGATAAGATCCCCGTGGTTGGTCCTTCTGCGCTGGAAGAGCCTTTTCCGAAAGACGATGACGATTTCTATGACATCGATGATTTTACTGTAGAGGCACCACCACAGAAAGCTAGCTCCGAAGTTGCCGGTTTAGATAATGTCGAAGCCGAAGAAGCTTTTGATTGGGAGAAACAAAGGAGAATCTGGGATGAGCAGGAGAGACAAATTGGGGAACGAGGGTACGCGGATTCCGCACTCGAAATCGAAGCACAAGGAAAGGTTATTCTTGGTATAAGCGTCGAAATCACCGGTCGGCGTCTACACCCCTTCGTGGAGCAGGACTCAGAGCTTCCCGTAGCGAAGAAAGAAGAGATCTTTACCAACTGTTTAGGGGACCAAAGCGGAATGGCCATACGCTTATTCGAGCACGAAAAGCGTACAAAGACAGTCCCTTTAAACATACTGAGGTATACGGAGCGTTATCCCAAAATGTTAGGGGAACTTGAGATCATGTTTCAGGACAAGGCCCGGCGAGGAGATCTACGGATCGCTGTCTCGGTATCCGTGGATGAAGAAGGTGATGTTGCTGCAAGTGCAGAACAGCGTTTTGAAGATGGCAGCGTGGGTGAACGGGTGGAGCTTTCAGTTCCGCGCTCGGACTTGTGTACCATTAGCGAAAGGCTACGACTAGAAGCAGCTGAGAGAAGTCGAAGAGAGGCAAGACGGGAAAAGGAGGGATTGAAAGCTGGGTCAGTAAAAGCACTTCCCGCTCCGAATGATTCGGAAACGGCAAATGAGCCGCGTCAGAATATCGTTGAATCGGAATCACGATTAAAGTCGGGATCTACTGAGATGGACCACGGAGCAAAGGAAAGCGGAAGAAACTTAAGTTTTCAACCGGATGCCACACCGCCGCTACAGCTTCCATAGCTGGTTTTGACTTGTTATATCGTTAGCGAGTATTATTTGAATAGTTTACGGCGAAGTAATGTGTTGAGTTTTAAGCGCTGGGACGTTTGCTTTGTGTATATGTTCTCACTGAGAACTTGTCCATGATCGCTACTAGCTCGATGCAAAAACTGTTAATTAATATTAAGTAGACCCATAATCTGAAATGTAAAAATCTCAACCTAACTGACACTACGAAATGGGTGTGTCATCCGCTGGCCGTATACGGCGACGCTCTCATATGGGGAACATGTTTGACGGTGTCATGTTATATAAGTCAGGCACGGCTGAGATGAACGAAGAAAAAAGAGTGTTCGTTTGGGTGCTCTCCACCGCAAAGGGCAGATAAAGTTATATCATAGGACAGGGACGGCACAAATTGCGTGTCAAATTGCATCTGCTTGAGCACGTGAAGGGAAAAGAGCATATCACGAAATGGCATTTCACGATCCCTCCGTGTGACACGGGGCTTGAGAAGCTAAAAGCTAAATAATCTCGCTTACTTGGTCGCTCTAGACACCCGCGCATTGCGCTCCCAAAGAAGCCAACGTGAGGCGATGGCACCAATTTTAGATGCAGAAGCGATCGTTTGACGGAGGATGGTTCTGAACAAGCGAGAGCATGTCGGCGCAATCGTTCGATGCGCAGAGGCTATGTAAGTTATGCTGTTCTTCTTTCGTATAAGGCTGGGGGTTGTTTGCAGGTTTCAAACATTGTACGCTGATGAACGAAGGAGAGAGAATTCAAGTCGAAATGTGGAGGAGAGTGTGAATTTTGGTCCTCATGAGAGCGTTTGGCAAAGCAACATTGAAACGTATTGCATTGAAATAGGGCTGTTGTAGCAGTAGGGGAATACAAGTGCAAGAGCGCTTGTTGCGAGAAAGCTTGCGAGAAAGCTTGCGAGAAATGGAGGATGATGATGGGCGAGATTGATGGCGACAAAAGGTGGGAGAGAGGTGCGGGAATTGGTGACGATGCAGTGGGGGGGTGGTGGGGGAGCGCATTGAAAAAAGCTGAGCTGAGAGCTGGGGGCGCGTCGAACACATACATAGATAGAGGGGTTGGCGCGCGTCCTTACACTGCACGCCACTGCGCGCCACCAACGCACAACAAGCGGCACACGAAGCGCCGCGTCGAACGCGCCCCATAAACACACGGCGCCCATCGTGCAGCACGCCGCCGGCACGCGCCATTAAGAAACCGTATAAACAAAGATAAAAAAACAGACGTTTCACTGGGTAGCCCGTATCCGCAGTGCTACCGGGAGCCACGACGGCACGAGCCGCGCACGTCGCCGCAGCAACCGCCCGCCAAGCCGCCAAATTGCCAACGCGCCACCCACATGCCCAAAAAAATCCTGCACTACGCTCTTCGCAACCGCCGCGACGGCCTGCCCCCCGCGTCACCGTCGTCACTTTCTCCCCTTCCCCTCCCTCCTAGAACGAACGAGGCGCTTTCCTTCGAGCTGCCGCTGTTCTTTGCTTCCCCACCCCCCACTGCTGCTTTCACACTTCACCTGCTCTCCCTCCCTCACCTCTCCCCCTTCCTCTCCCTTCCCCCTTTCCCCCCACCCCGTCATCAATCGGTTTTCGCCCTTTTTGCAGCCCACGTGACTGTTTTTGCGCCCAAGCGCCCGCACATCCTGTCTTTTGTGTCTGCTGTCGCATTCTTCTCCTCGTCATCTTCTTCACTGCCTCGCCAAGTGCTCAAGTGCACAAGTGACCCAAGTGCACAAGTGACCCAAGTGAATATAACCCCACGCGCACACTTCCCATCGTTCCCTCCCTGTGCATCTACCGCGTAGAGTCGCACCCCCTGCCACAGTCGTATTTGCTCGCCTTTTCCTCAACTCTGTGCTACAAACAAACATGGGAAATATTACCAGTTCCGCCCGAAATTCTACTCCCTCTGATACCCCTTTCTCCCGACCCCGCCGCGGTGCAAAGCGTTCTCGCCGCAAGCGCGATCGCGCCCTTGCCCAGCGCGCGCCCGTGGATCGAGTTGTACATCATGCGTCTGTCCCAAATGCCGACCGTATTGACTTTGATCCGCGCAATCTGCCACAGCGCGATGCTCCAAGAATGCATCCCGACAATGCGCAAAGAACTCGCCGAGCCCCGAATGGATATCATACACACCCTATGTCAACTACGCAACAACAGCAATCCCTTGTCGGATCCTTACCACGTTCTTCTGCCCAGGATGCTAATCGAAGGCATCAAGCCGTCACTGCAACGCTCCAGGTTCCATATGTCTCTGAAAATCGCCCCACCCCACCTAGTCATGCACCTATCAAGTATGGACGTCCAGATAAGCTAGGCCTCTATCGAAAGGACTTTATTAATGTCCATCGCAAGGACTACACTGGTCGAATAGAAATCCTTCAAGGCTCTGTGGAAGGTTTATCGAAGGATGATGAGACTGATTTGCTCATTGTTTACTTGCGCGAACGTGGACAATACAAGGCGAATCGCGATTCATCTCTGGCTGCCCTTAATCGTTCTGGCATATCGCTGGCGTCTCTTGAACGGGAAAGCAAGATTGAACCTTCCTACCGACGCCACTATCATTGCTGGCTTTCTCGGCCGCTGCCGCGACCACGACCGCTAGGATTTGAGTACAAGCGACTTTTGGTATATGAGGATCCTGGCGAGGAGCTTACGCGCGACGACAGTATTATTCTTGACATAGTCAAATGCTTAACTACTGTCATCGGTGGAGATGTGCAGATTCAGTCCGTCTTGATCCCTCTAAGTGGCGCATTGTTGTCGCCCTCCTTAAGAAAGCACTTCGTTCAGGCAGCAGTTGAAGTGGCCTATGCCTGGATGCACATGGGATTGCCATTGCGCACTGTTAAGATTCTTCTGCCTGAGACAGATATCACCAAAGACATCGAGATGTTCCGCAGGACGAAGGAATCCCTGACTAAGGGTTCCGTTGTTGCACCACTCATGCCACCTCGCAACTATGATGTTTTCTTTTCATTTGCCCCAGCTGATAAGGATTCTGCGAATGACATGATTGAATATCTCACGAGGAAGAATCCTCTCATTCGCATTCACGTCGCCGAGTCACGCGATATATCTGTCCGAAAACGTGGTGTAGTGGACAACAAGATAATGGACGCAGTGAGATCCAGTCATACATTTCTGGCACTGTTGTCTGATGACTACTTTCATTCTGTTGAGTGTACGGAGGCATTTTCTCTGGCATTCTGTCGTGATTTTGAGTCTCTTGGAAACTTTGTTGTTCCCATATATTGGAGAACGTGTGATCTGACACCGCTTGCTCGCAGGCTAGTCGCCACGGAGGGTGTTGATTGTCGTGAGCATAACTTTACTCGCTCTACTGTGCTGCTGAACGAAATCCTTGATGCTGTTGGGATTAGCAAACCTGAGGAGCGTGACACCGCAGCTCAAGCCGATGACTTGTTTGAAGGCGCTGGAGCCGGTTCCGGTATTCAAAATGATCCCGAATGCAGACTGAGAATTGCTGAAAACTTGTTAATGAAGCGCGACGGAAACGAGAACAGGGAGTTGTTTGAACCACTCGCCGAGCAAGCGGAAGGGGAGGAAACTGTATCGCAAATGTTTTTCGACTATCGATGGAGAGATAATTGGGCAATTGATTTCAAGGAAGTCGTGTTTGGTCCAAGGATTGGCGCTGGCGGCTTCGGTGAGGTCTATAAGTGTCGACTGAACCAAAGAATGGTTGCTGTTAAAACGCTTCAAAAACTTGAGGATGACGACCCTCAGGCTTTGAAAGCTGAGTTTATGGTTGAGATGAAGCTTATGTCCAAGCTTCGGAATCCTAACATTGTGGAGTTTATTGGGGCTTGTATTCATAGTCCAAATCTTGCAATCATCCTTGAGTTTATGCCTGGCGGAAGTCTTTATCGAGCAATTCATAGGCGGCGCCGCAATCAGCTTGGACCCTTCCCACTCATCAAGACTGTATGGATTGCTTATGGGGTTGCGAAAGGAATGGCCTTTTTGCACTCACAGTATCCAATCGTCATACATCGCGACGTGAAGTCACCCAATGTACTGCTTGGGAAGAATGTCCGAGAGGTGAAGATCACCGACTTTGGCCTGAGTCGGTTAAGAACTGGGTCTTACGTCAATACCGGCCCAGGTGGTACACCAGAATGGATGGCACCAGAGCTTCTGCGCCAGGATCCATTCAATGAGAAGTCTGATGTGTTCTCTTTCGGAGTCATCTTATGGGAACTTGTCATGTGTGAGAAGCCGTGGCGAGATGATCACCCTATGCAGATTGTGTTCAAGGTCGGTAGCAGGGGAGAAAAGTTGCCAACCCCTCCACCAGAGCAATGTGCTCCCGAGTTACGGGAAATGATTGTTGAGTGCTTTGCAGATGACCCGAGACGTCGACCTACCTTCGAGAATCTTGTGCAAAGGCTGAATGTATTATGTCATCGTGTGGAGTCATAGCACTGTTCTGGTACGGAAGTTTCGATTGAAACGCAGATAAAGAATTACCTGAAGTCGATACAACGCATTTTGAGCCCTTGTTAAGATGAGGGACCTTGATTTCCGAAGTCAAGGTTTTTTTCTCACGCGAGAACAATTGAAGGGGAAATTCCAAGATCGTTGGGCTCGCGCGAAGTGTATTTTATCTGCGAAAGGGTTGGACAGCAACCGTTCTTCATCACGTTGAGATTTAATTGTGACAGGCTGTTCACAATCTCTCGGAAGCTACTTTCGTCTCTGAAGTAATTATTCTTTTTAGTTGTTTAGGTTCTTTGGGCATGTGGCTCAGCCGGGGTTTCTCGGTGTTGCCACAACCATGAACTCGCCCCAGCGACGAATTGAACGGGCCTTTTTTGTACAGCATGCTTTCGTCCGTTCTCGTCGAATTGATTGTCGATCAAGAGATAGTCTACATTGTTGAGATAAAATCCACTACTGGCGAGGAACATGGAGCACCATGTCATTGTAAAACAACGGAAATCTTATTTCTTGCAGCGTAACATGCATCTTTTAAAATCCACCTGACATACCTCTTGAGTTGAGGCGACGAGATGTCTCTGTCGATTTAGATGTTGTTCGTGCGATAGACTTCAGAGACGCCAGCGAATAGCAGTTTGTGAAATACGACTCCGAGGTTCGTCGAGTGCGAACAGTGGAACAAAATGCGCCGCAATTGGAACGAGAAAGAACGGTCGTGTTTAATCACACCGAGTAGAATGAAACCGTTTATGAGTGCTGCAAAACACTCTTGTGGTAGATTGCCAAACTACAATTTACAGATTGACTAATAATAATCAGCACATTGAAATAAGGTAAACATAACCAGCTTTTACGTACATGAATGCAACCTTTCGTGGTGGAATGTTCCCTTTTAGATCTGGAAGTATCATTGCGTCTGGTTGCATCACGCCTAAGAACCAACTGTGAAAGAATATCGCAAAACACTTCAAAAAGTGACCTAGAGACCCAATGCGCACAAAGAATACTTCACAGGTGGGGCATAGTGGAGAAATAAACAGCATGAACAGCATGAGAGAAAAATCCAATCGTTCAAAGCCGTACTAAGCTTGAGTGGATACAATCATTGTACAAATGAACGCATTACCAATGTGGCACCCAATGTGGGATGGCAGGAACAAACGCGGTGGGGGCAGCAGGAACAGCATGAACATGAGCACCATTCAAGCGCGGGATAACAACTCGGGGAACAACGGAATCATCAGCGGGAACAATCGCAGCGTAAGCGCGCTTCTTGCTGACAGTAGGCACCGGGCTGTGAGCCATTGCGGCGGCGGCTGCAGCGGCGGCTGCAGCGGCTTCCTCAGCCACTCGGCGCTTAGCCTCAGCCATGGCTTTATCAATCTGGAACCAATCGTTCATGGTTTGCTTCGCAACAGTGTCTTGTTCGAATATCTTTTGCGAGACTTCTTTGACCTCCTTGAAGTCTTCGGCCTCGATGGAGATGCGCCAGTCGAGAACCTTGAGGAAGGAAATCTGTTCAGATCCGAAACGGAAATTCGGGCCGAGCAGCTCGCGAAGATCCATTGCTGTGCGGCCTGGGAATTCTTCGCTGAGAAGCACAGCAAAGTAACTGGCGACAGCTACGACGCATTCCCAACGCTGCGGACGAGCCCAGTCACCTTGACCAACGAAACGACCGCCGTGGCGCACGTAGCGGCGAAGTAGGCACACAACGAGCACCTGTTCGTCAGCATTGAGCTCCAGATACTCGAAGAGCAAGCACAACCACTTTTCAACGGTGTGACGCGGCAAATGCGGACCAACGTAGGCCACGACAGCGTCTGCAACCGAGGAGCGGATGACCTGGGAGACAGCAGGCGCCTGTGCAGAGCGGACGCAAACGGGCAGACCAAGCTCCCGGGCGCCCTCCCAGTTTTCGGCCCATTTCCCCGTGCGAAGAGGCGTTTCCCAGCGACGTTTACCTGGATATTCGGCTGCAGGCGACACGAAGGACGACTGGCAAGCCGGAACAGACGTAGAATCCGAGAAGTTGGGGACAGTGGCTAGGGGGGGCTTCTCTGCCGGGGAGAGCGCGGACTTGTGAAGCGCCAGGGACGACAAGTCGGACTTGGCGGTGTGGCTTCGTCGCAGTACCTTGGCCTTTGGCTTTCGGGCAGATGCGAGCGCGGGCGCGGGCGCGGGCGCGAGCGCGGGCGCGTTGAAGCTCGGAACGACTTGCTCGTCCATGCTGGGGCACAGGCGGTGAGAAACGGAGATGTTGGTACGGTTACGACACGGGAAACGTTGTGTAGACGGATTGGGTTGCGATGCAAACGGCGAACGAAAGCGACAGACTTGGCGCGAGCAGCTCGAGAAGAGGTCTGCGCGCCGACGTGCCTTCCGAGAATGTGGGCACACGGGTGGTCGAGAGACGGCGTTGAAGCGTGCTGTCAGAGGCGCGAGTGGCCGACGCAGATTTGCGTGCGAAACGGCAGGCCACGGCGGCGCGCCGCTATCGCCCGTTGCTCTGATTGGCGCAAACGACGCATATGTCGCTTCCATATCGCAAATTCCCGGCGCTCATTGGCTACGGCCGTCGCGATTGCCGGTCGGGTGCCATATCTCCATCTGCTGCCCATCGCCCGCTTACACAAGCCGAGCGCAACCTGCTCTGCAATGCACACACTCGCGCCCACACACATTCAAGTCGACACGTGTACAGCTGTGAAGCCCTAGTTCCTTCAAAGTTTTTGCCTTTTTCGGCGCAGTTTCGTTTCGCACACAAGGCCATCTCATGCGCGCGGATCAATTTCGCTTCAAGCACAGACGCGGTCGCAAGCATTACTATGCCGGCACCGTCGCCGAATCAACTACGCGCTCGGGCAGCCGCTTTGCAATCTCACGAGGACCTTCTCCGCGACCAGCTTCAGTTTTTCACGGAGAACGACGCCGTCGAGTGTCCGCCAGACGCCGATGCACACTTTCTCGAAGAGCAGTATCTTGCCGCCGCCTCACGCGCCACCCATGTCGACACCGAGTCGTCTGCGCTGCTCCCTGCCATTGAGGAGCGTCCCGTACCTCCACGCAGTCGCAGTAGACGCCGGAACGTGAAAACAGCCCACGCCTCTTCGTCCAAGCCATTTCCGCTGTCTTTCCGCGTTGATGATTCGCATCCCTCGGTTTTTGCCCGGCGCGAGAAGGAGCAAGAAACCGCCCCACCTGTTGCAAATCCTTCTTCAATGCCCACACCGTCCTCTGGCTCTCCAGGAGAGAAATCCATCGAGGAAACCTCTTTGCAAAAGCACTTTGAATCAACTTCATCGCGATGTACGCCTATGCAGCACGCATCTTCTATGTTAGCCTCAATGTCCCAATATCAAATACACGAAGCGCAGCGCGAAATTTTCGCTACACTCAATCCAGAGAGCATCTCCTTTTTGAGGCAACGTTCATCACCAACAGTCAGGCCATTGTCACAGCCGAATCGTGCAAAACCGCCACCCTCCGAAACAGCGCATCCTCCGGCCAAGGCCCAACGACCACGTTTTTCTTCCAGTCACACACAGCTTGGACAGGATGCAACTGAGAAAAAACAAAAGGAACACGAGCAACTCGAACAAGCGAAACGATTTTGGATGACTGATGCCACTGAAAAGGTGCCAACGCAAGAACATGTGGACGCGATTTTGCAGAAAGCTGTACAAGATATGGGGCCCATTGCAAAAGAACGCTTTGATCTAACAGGGAATCTGTTAACTGCAGAGCAAATCGACGCACTTCCGACTCATAAAGGACTACATCATCACGGTACCTCCCCTGCAAGTGCTGGTTACACGCTAGCCGATCTGTTAGTTCTAACGAGATCCACATTTCTTTCTCAAAGAGTGATGGCTCTAAAAGTATTGACAACCTTGATCGACAACCACGGGGAGCGCATAATCGAACCCATGCTAGCATCTGATTGCATCGGGCTGGTGTTTGCTCCTCTCCCGGCCGCGGATACTTTTCATTCCGCCCTTACCAGTCAAGTGGCATACCTCGAAGCCGTGGAGTGTTTACTGCAACATTTTTGCGTCTTAGATCAAAATATGCTAATTCGTGATAGCTACTTTGCTTCGGACTTCTACTCACCGGCCTTTGCTCGGGAGGATGACTCTCCTCTACTCAGCATACTGAGTGAGCAGCATATCATCACCACTTTAATCGAAATCGCCAAAGCACGGTGCACGACTTTAAGCTCCGTAGATTATTCAAAGCGAGCTCTCAATTCCGTTCGAATGATTGTTTCTAACTCCCAAAACGCATCACAGAACTTCGTCCACGAAACGGACCCTTCAAAGCCTTCTCGTATACTGAGCATTTTAATGCAGCTTGCAGTTGGAACTGATAGACTCAACCCGTCTACAACACTGCTGGCATGTGATATTGTTGCCAGCGTGTTTGCAAAAGCTGCATGGCTTGCTAAGGGTACAGATCATGGCGCCAAAAAGATCTCTTTTTCCGAGGATTTTCTTCTGGAAACTGCCGCCCATCTGAACTGGGCGCTCAGAGACATTCCTTTCGAGCTAACTCCTATGAAGCAGGAGGCTTCGAAAGGGGTTCTTCGTTTGTTCCGAGCGTACCTCTCTCAAAACTATGGTGTGCATATTATATCGGCCTTTCTTCCAGCAATCTGTCGCCTAGTACACGAGACAGACGACAACCTCGCCATCGAATCTTTTCTAGTGCTCGAAGCTTACGTACATTGTCTGGCTTTGAAATTGGTACAGGAGTCCGGCGAAGAACACGATGAGAGTGCGTCTGAAAAAGATGCGACCGCAAAAGAACCTACAGGCCCCTTGCTGGCAATTTTTACCAAGGATCAGCTCGTTGGACTCACCCCTCAAGTGGTAGCTGCAGCTAAGATTGTTGTCGCCACTAGAAATCACCAGGCACAGGCACCCTCACGCCGCGCTGCAGCCGGCCATTTCGTGGCTACTGCCCTTACCGTCATACCAATTCCGTTCGATGATTCATATTATCGTCACCTGAAGTGTGTAGCGTCTGAAGCGAACCGTAGAATAGTTCATCCGGGTTCGTCTACTGTGGTTTGTGTGAAGGAAGCTCAAGCATATGCGTCTCTGAGCCATGCTACTGCCCGCATTCTCAACGGCAAGCCACTCGAAACGGAATTTGTCCGCCAAGAAGTGGAACAGTTAATTAATGCGGCTCATTGGGAAAAGAGTGTTTTACCTAAAAAGTCTCGTGGTGAAGGTGGGTGGCGGTTAATTGCAAATGCATGCGCAGAATGGGTGGGATTACTGTCTCGTTTGGAGTGTACTGTTCGTACTCTTGAAAAGGCCGCTGCTTCACTCTCATGCGTAAGTGATGTCCAAGTTATTCTTGACTTGACATCAAGGTGCATACTCAGGAAAGAAATCCTTTTAATTCTGGGTGGTGATATCGGAGCTTCCGAAGCTGAGGCAATCGCACGGAAGTTTATTCCTCAAACCTGGAGCGGCCTGAACGATAGCAAGGAGTTTCTATGTCAGTTTCCAGAAGAAACCCGGAACGGAGATCCAACGAAGGATGCTGTGCTGGTTTCTTTGGATGGTTTGGTGGGTTTGTGGCTTAAGCAAGCCGGTGGCAGTGTGGAGGGTATACAACTCTGCAATTCGCTTTTTCGATCTCAATTGCTGAACAACAGCTTGCTCTTCGAGAGGCTGGTCGAAGTGCCTCTGAGCCAGTGTGCTGCGCCTCTCGCCTTCTTTGATTTTCTTCTTCAGGTAGGAAAGGAATGCATTGAAACAGACGGCCGTCTGATAAAATCAGTGTCAAAGACCAAGAGAAGCACTCTGTCTACAACAACGGACTCCCAATTTTCAACTTCGGTTTTGAGTCTTACTGATCACCTTGTTTCCAGGGGACCAGTTTCCCTGATCTCCTCCGAGGGGATTGATTCTCTGGGGTCAATTGTGTTGAGCATTATGTGCGGTGTAGAAGCAGATTCAACATTGCGGCAAAACATGTGGAATCGATGTGTTGAAGAATGTGGTGGCGCTGCACTTTTCGAGCTGGCAGAATTTTTAAACCCAAGTGACTTGGAAGGCATGTCCTCCAGAACATGTCTGGAGAAGGACGACATGATCGCCAGATACATATCTGCGGCTGGAAACGGCTTCCTGGACCCAAACCGTTGTCCGGACGTGGTGCGGAGGATTGTATTGAGCAGGCTTTCAGAGTACTGCGCATCTCCGGAGAGTACTACCACGCTCGAGAACCTATTCCAATCATTGACACCACCAACTAGAAGAACCACCCTTAACAAAATTTTTCAGTTTGCCGCCGTTGGAGATCGACACAGTTATGAGTCACTCGCAAACTGGGTACGGAGCCTATTGTGACCATCATATTTGACAATGATCGCATGATGTTTTAGACAGGTGCTATCAGAAGCTCTCCTATGCTTGAAATGCTTGATTCCTCGCCTGTCACCAGAGTTTTATCCTCAAACAAGGCACGGTCAAGCCAGATGCCGAAACCAAAGCTCAAGACAAGGACGCACAATCCCACACCGAATACGACAGCCTCGTAAATGATGCTATCTCTGACTTGTTCACAAAATCCAGTGTCAGGATCCCAAAAGCTTTCCGCCCAGTCTCCTTGCCGGGGGTTATTACCATCAAAGCTTTCCCTCGCGTATTTCTTTTCGAGTTCAAAGACTCCTTTCGGGTCAACCATATTAATTCCACCTCCAAATGCCCTATGGCTGTACGTGTCTGAGACTACACATCGCCCGCGAGTGCATTGGGCATCAAGCAGATCAGACTGACTTTTTGGAGATTCTTCCTCGTTGATATCTCGATTATAGCCAGCACAATCTGTTTCACGGGCACATTTCACAGTGCTCTCTGTGAACCTGTTGTGATGAGCGAAAAATGCTCGAACCAGTGCCAGCTTACCTGCAGCGCTAGGGTTGTTATATCGAAGAACCTTAGCAGGAAAGAAAGGACCAGCATAGTTTCCAGGCTCGACTATAATGTTTTCGTAGTCCTCTCCCAAGTACTCCTGGATCATAGGACAATTTGTCCAGTTGCCAGTCATGCAAGTGATGACGTTGTCAATAATAGTTGTGTTGACTTGGACACTTCTGGACTTTTTTAAGGCGATGGAAACCACTGCTGATGCGATGGCATGCGCAGCCTCGTACATTGATCCCCGCTGGCCGTCACGACTTATCCTTAGTTTAGTATCCAACGCAGAATGGTATATTTCCGTGCTGAAATTTAAAGGATAGTTGGTAATGCTCACAACGTCGATTTTTCTATCTTTGAAATAGAACTTGAAGCTTTGTGATGCATCAATTGGAGTTAATGGTACGTCTGAGCCATAATCGAATCCACCTCGCTGAAATTCAAGTTTGCGCTGCTCAAAAGAGTTTCTCAAATCTGATTCGAGCATTGTACTTGTACCATTTTCATAATGGGCGAAGAAATTTGAATCGGACATGCCTTCGGTTGTAGTGGCTGGTGTAATCAACTGTCCAATGTTAAGCACCTGGATATCGGCGTCCTTGAATTCCTTGAACTTGAGATTGTCGATGAAAGGCTGGTTGCATCCCTTTTCACCTTTGGTAAAATCAGCTTCTTCGGTGCAATTAAACTCCATCATATCCCTCAAAAACCTTGAAGAGCCGGCGTAACCCCATGTCTCTGCGTTGAAGGCAATGTATACAGGTTGGCGTTCGAAAGCGCTTTGTCTTTCGCTGTCACGCCAAAAGACTGCCACCTGTGCCGAAACAGCCATGAGGACGGCTAAGGATGCTATTTCTGCTCCAGCGCCCGTTCCAAACTGCGGGAAAAACGCATAGGAATCCATCGGTGCTGTTATGAACAAATATTTGGGGCGAAGCGCAGGCGTAATGGGACGAACGCGGCCGAGTGCAGACCAAACAGAATTTGTGCCTATGGGAAGACAGGTCTTGTCTTTTAAGCATTGCTGAGACGTAATGAGCGAACCTGCATTCTGGTCGTTGATTGTGCTTTCGCTGGTTATTGTTGCGGAGGGTGTAGGGGTCATGCTGGTTGCGCATGCCCACATTCTACCAATGGATTGAAGTTTATATTGAGGGGAAAAGGTGTCTTTCTGTTCAGTGTCGGGTATGGCGTTAGGATCACGAAATCGAGCAGCCGACTGGAGAATGTGGCCGGCAAAAGAGGAATTGATGTGGAAAACGTTGAAGGGGATGAATTGCTGAAGAATGCAGTCACCCGGGTTGTTGCGACGCGGATTACTCTGATTGCACTGCTCCTCCGAACCTATATCGCCGTAAAAGTTGTACAATCGATTGGGTTCCGATTCCTCAAGCGAGTAGTTGAAAAGGGGGTCGAGTGTTTCGTTGGAAACGGCTTCGTCGACAAATTCATCCGGGCGCTCGGGGGGTCCTCTGTACACGATGAGAGCTGCAAACTTGGGCAAAAACCTGATGCTGGACCTGACCTTAACTGAGAAAAAGACGCGCTCGGGAACGAGAACGATGGCTCTTTCCGTCTGGCGTTCGATCTGGCGCAGCTCTACCACGTTTCGCGCATGGCGCAGGGGGGCCTCGCGAATGTCTGCGTCGCACTGACCGCATCCGCGGGAGGAGGCATTGTTGCTTTGCATGATGCACATGGGCAGGTTTGAGTAGCACCTGCGGCGAAAGCGGCTGAGCCTTTCGAGGGTGACGGCGCTGATGGTGGTGATGGTGGTGAGATGCAGGCACAGAAACAAGGCGAGTGCGGCGGAGAACGACGCACCGCGGTTGGTGGGGAGCATGTTCGCTTTCAGTCAGAGGGGGAGGGGCACGAGGGAGAGGGTTGTGAAACGGTGAAGCGAAGGGCGAAGAGACCGGTAACAAATCAACGCATGGCCGCGCCTTTCAAAGCGCAAGCGTACGACGATGCGAAGCGCAAGAAGGAGAGTTGGATGCGAACGTGGTGCATGGATGTCGACCGTACCGCTGCAGACCAAGCAATGTACGAAGCTGTAACTGTTGATGGGGTGCGACTGTCAGCTATGCTTACAGCTTACAGCACAGCGCTGAAGCGCGCGCAACACAGCAGCGCGCGGTGGCACATGTGATTGCAAGCGGCTCGTGCCGAATTGACAAGGCGTCACCGGAGTCGAACTTTCGGCCAATCAGAAGCTGGGGTTCAACATCCACTACCCTGCTCAACGGCACCGTTGAGGCAGATTTTGCTCCTAACAAACAACATCGCCGTATACGAGCTCACCCCAATGGCAAAATCGTCAACATCGACCCAATTGCCGGAAGCTAAGTCAAAAGAAGAGGTGAGTCAATGATGTGAACCAAAATCTTCTCGGCAATACTAGCGCGCCAAAAGTTTTTTGAATGACACCTTCAACATCATCCACAAAAACAAGTAAGCTCAATCGATTGCTCTATAAACCTGCTTTATACATAGCTCATTATCATATCCTTGGAAAAATATAACTTTGTTCGTATCACATACTTTTTTTGATTCAATCCAAATAAAACTCACGACGTCAATAGTATTCGTTTAAATTGTTCATTTCTAAATTGTATGTCTCTGTTATTTTCGTGATGATAACAAACATGTATCTGTCGTATAGTGGCAGAAGGGCTGACCCTTGAGGTTGTCAAGAAACTACACTGACCTTGTAGGTGATGGATGCGAGGACTCATCGGCCATGCAGCTCCGGGCGAGCTAACATCTAGGTGTTTTCAGCCACTTGTAGTGTTGACATGTACCTTATGGTTGAGTAATTGTTAGTAATTGGAATTGTAATTATTTGTATTTAAGTACAGTAGTTGAGTGGCCACCTGGCACTGTAGCCAGTGGTGGCCAGGTCTCTGACACTAGGTCAGAGACCGTGCCTTGCTGGCACCTCCCGGGTGATCTAGAGAGTGCAGTCCACTGCATATAGAGAACTGCAACTCCCCCATCCTAATCTGATAAAGACAGGCATCACTTGGGTCACGACTATACCTCTTGGTTTATTGTTTCCCAACTACCACACAGGCTTTCCCGCGCGTCGACGCCTACCATCGTTTACCTACACGGTATAGGCTAGTCGCCCCGCCGTTTTCCCCTACAGGTTTTCACGGGCCCTGTTACCATCGGGGTTTACTACGTCTACCTTGTAAGGTTGAGCGTCAATACGTTCCCTACGGTTGAGCGTCACTACGCTCCCGAGACAAGACTTTAGTATACTTCAGAGGTGATTGTACGACCGTAGCGAACGCTTCACAGATAATTAATGATTCATACGCAATTTATTACAACTAAAAGTGTATAAAGGTGCTCACATATACATTCATTTGCTTAAAGTATAAACAAAGCTGAAACTTGCGATAATGAACCGATTTGTTTTGTGCACAGCTAGTTTTTAGATTCCATTCTGTGCCTTGATCTAATAAAATCGTCATTGATAAACTCTAATTGTAGTGCAACGCCAAGGGCGGCGGAAACACACGAAGATGTCCGAGTCTTCCTCCAAGGAGGGTAGCACGGCGACGGAGCCTCTCCGGAGTGAACACGACTAAGTCGGGGTGTAAGGGCGAGGTTCACCGGCACGCCAAGCGGGGAGAGTGCGGGATGCTAGAAGGGAGCAGACCAGGTATGAGCTGTATCCCACGGGAGTGGGCAAGTCTCGAGATCGAGTAATGCACCCACAGGAGTGGCGGTAAACCCGGTAAGCCGGCGCGCGGCACACGGGCGAGTGGCACGAATAACCAACCACAAAGCAAAAGGGGGAGCTGCCACGAGAGTGGGTAAGCGATAAAGGGGGGACCACCCAGTGGGGGCGATCGGGGGCATGGGCCACGAGAGCCAAAAGAAATATGTAGCAAACCCAATACTGGGGCGAGAACACGGCAGTGGTATGAAAGATATACACGCTAACAGCGGTGAGTCTCCTGTTGACGCAGGGTGGATAAGTCTACCGTTAGAAAAGCGGCTTCACCTCCGTAGAGTGTGGAAGACTCGCGAAAGCGGAAAAAGACTTAGAGCCAAGAACCCTGGTTGGGGAGGTTTACTGAGTGTCAGGGCGAGATCGCCCTGGCACTATATAGTGTAGAATACTGTAAAGAGCTCCCTAACCTAGCGTAATAAAGCTAAATAAATAGAGAAATATCCAGCTATTCTGTGCCAACCTGTCCTGGGCCACCCGTGGTACACGTGGGTAAGTCACACCCGAATCGGGGCCACGGCGCACGGCCGCCGGTGCACTTCGCGTACAACGCGTATACACCTGGCTACGCCAGCCCGCTAGTAGCGGTACTACTCACAGATCTCACAAGTATTCTCCGAGGCGGAAAAACAACCAAGTCCTGGAAAACGGCCCTCACGAGGGTTGCCCTTCATATTGTGGAGCAAAACCCGGCGACGGGAAGTGCTCTCAAGGTGTTCGAAGCCTTGCTCCCTGGGGGAGGCAGACTCAGAGACAGAGCCCTCCGTTCCACCCGTAGTGTGGGGTGTAACTCCCACGGGGGATTCCGGCAGTACCGACGGAGGTGAGGGGTAGAAACCGTTGGATCGGGAATGGGTATGGGTATCCCAAAGAATGGGGAAAATCCGGCGAAGAGGAAAAACGGGGCGAGGGTCGGGCACTAACAGGCACCGGACCCGAGAACCAGAAAAGGGGCGAAACAACAAAAGAAACCCAATACAGGGGCGAAAATTTGTCCTCAAAAGGAAACACAATAAGCACGCAACAAGTAAGCAGAACCCCCACGGGGTATCGTGCACGCAGGTCGTCTGAGCGGTCCCAAGGGGGTGGTTGCACGGAACCCAAACGTGGGCACTCTCCAAGTGGAGTCGTTTCCCTACGCAGGCGTTGCTAACCAGAGCCCGTTCCGGGTTGTAAGGCCGAAACGATGGCGACGAAGAACCTCTAAAGGTATCGAAGACCAACCTTGGTTCCCATTTACTTTGAGCTTCGGACGGTCGGATCTCGTCTCCCTAAGTAGGGCCCACTAACTAAACTCTACAGTAGTGCACACCTGCTCAGGGCCATACACGTGGAGATCCCATTGTCAGGGCCCAGAAATTCAACGTTCTAACAAATATCCGAAAAATCGGTGCCAAATTAAGCCACGTGTATCACGGGGCCAATCCAACCATGGGCCATCCGAATTTCCACTTCATCGGCGAATTCTAACCAGAAAACAGTGCCACCTCAGCACACCTTAGAGGGGATCATAGTCATAACCCTCGGAGGGTTCAATCCTCATTCTATGAGTTGCATCTTCACTTTCCCCTAACTGGGCGTTGCTCTACACATATCCCCCTCCTGAGGCGCGAGTACGACATCCGCGATGGTGGGCGACGCGCCGAGACGAATGCATAAGAGTGCAACCAGCTCGCTGGGATCCACTTCATCAGATGCCAACAAACGCATTGCGGCAAAACTCCAGTCTCCTGGCAACAACCGTTCTCAACGTTCCATCTCAGCCGAATCCGCATCCTTGCGTGCCAGTCCTCCGATTCCTCTGCATCGTCTTTCGCTTCGCCGGTCTCCTCTTCCGGTCATCCGGCCTCTTCGCTCACCGATGAGCAACCAAAACAATCAACCCAACCGTCTCCCTGCGGGGTACTTCTCCGGCTTCCGGTCCGCTCCGCTTCCGCAAAGCGCGTCATCGGCTGCGCCGCACATTCCTATCGCGAACGCGGCTGCTGCTCCGTACGGAATGTTCCCCCCGAGAGGGTGGCCGCCATACGATATTGTAGGACAATTCCCCCAAGGGGGAAAACCTACGAAGACGTCCGGATCTTCCTCTCACGAGGTAACAGGCGCTGTAGAGCCCTCCCAGGGATCGGCGCGCAATGCCGGGTGTAAGCCGGAACCGAACCGTCGCGACGGGCGCAGGGAGGCTGGAAGAAACCGAGAATATCCGCCGAAGCGGTGCTTGCGTATCCTCTGAGGAGGCAAAATCCACGAAAGTGGCGAGCACGACAGGTGTCAGTGCGAGCCGCAAGAGCGGGAATTGCCCAATGAAGGGGAGGAAAAGGGAAGGAAAATGGGAACGGAGGCAAGAGAGCGAGGTTGACCACGAGTCGCAAGAGGGGACTCGGGAATAGCCGGCACTGCCGGGTGTAGCAAACCGTATACACGGGCGGAACCACGAAAGTGGGAATAGATACCCAACACACGAAGGCTGCTTGAACGTCCAAGGGGGTTGGGAAGCCGTGCACCACGGGAAATCCCTCCGTAAGGAGTTGTATATCCGCGCAGGCGGTTCGACCCAGAGCCAAGATCTGGAAGACCAAGATCACCCTTGTTGGGGAGACTTTACTGGACCGGCGGCTGCGAGGCCGGCGGCCTAAGTACTGTAGTCACCGTAGAATAAAATAAATAAAGTCTATCCTAAATAGCTAAGTGTCCGTCTAACAAAGGGGCCAATCTGGCGGCCACGTGTCGCGCGGGCGCTGCGGCCACGTGTATGGCACCCGGTCCCGCCGGTGCATCACCGGCGTTCCGGCCATCGCCGTGAAAACGGATTACTCTTACTCATAACGAGGTTGCACGCCGGAGGCTCCGGAAAAAACTTAAGTCCCCAAAAACCCCCCTGGAGGACGTTGCTCTTCATATCCCCCCCTTAAGACAGGGCGAACACCTCGAAGAGGAAGTCGGCATGGCAGCTCGTCATGATAAGAGCGCGTCCGACACCGGGTCTCCGGAAACCAACACACGTTCACCAAGGATCCCACGCACGCTCTTCGCATCCGATTCCAACCACAGCACACCAACACGCACCATGTCCAACCCCGACCGTCATAACACATCCGCGACTCCCGCCCTTGGCGGTTCCACCGGTTTCCGGTCCGCGCCCCACCCTGGGGATGTTACCAACCTCGCGTACAAAGACCGCCGTATTGGCGCCCGCTTTCGCGGACAGGCGGACCCACCGCAGTGGCCGACCTACGACGCCCTTGTGGGTGCAAATCCGAGAACTCGGCATGGCTCCGCGATGTTGCGGTATGCGCTTTGGTTTCACCCATTGGCTGTCCGCGACGAGGATTTGTTCCAATCCTACACCGATAATTCGTAGATGCTCCCGGGCGACCTGCCCGGCGTGGTGACCATGTCCTGGGATTGGCGTAATCGTATCGCCATCCTGGTACACCACATACTCCGCCGACGCGGTGAATCCTCTGCGGAGGCTCAGGCCGCGCTTGTGCGGATCGCTTATCTCAGGCACCATCGGGCGCCTTTCGAGTTCCCGATACCGCCAGAGGTCGAATTCGACGTCCACCTTTACCGCACTCGCGGAGAAATGTCGTACTGTGACCGTCTTAACGGATCGGAAACCCTCGCTTGGAGGGGCACACCGATCGCTCGGCAAGAAGCCCTTTGCTGGGCACGACCGATTCTTCGGGCAGAGTTCCGCTACCAACCGCGGCAGTCGCGCTCGAACTTTCTTCAGAACTTCATCCGCGATGAGCGGCGTTGGCGGGTCCGAACCGGGTATTTCGTACCGTACCAGAACACGGAGATTGAGCGCATGGCGCCTGCTCACCGACGTGGTCGGTACGTCAGTCTCCCAGACTGGTGGTCCTCCTTGGAGGCGTGCTGGGGTTGCTTCATTGAGCTGCCCCCAGTCTTCACCTATGTAGGGTCGTCGTTCTTGAACGATCCCAAGTCGGGGTGGTGGTCCGTCGTGGTAAGCGAATGGGCCGTCCGCACTGCGGCTTTTATCCTCGCTGAGGCGTACGACCAATACCGATTGTGGTACGTGCCACCGCGTGTGCGCGCTGCAGCTACGCCATGCGCATCCGAATGTTTCGGGAAAATTACTAAGTCCTCCAGAACCCCTCCCAGGGGGCGTGCACCACATATACCCCTTCTCAGACGGAGCGACAACCTCGACGAGGGACGTCGACGCCGTCGGGAATACATCCGCTGTGCACGTCCACATTTCGGTTACCGGTAGACACCTCCGCCTGGAGCGAATTCACTCCGATTTCATCGGCTCATCCTCATGAGAGAGAAATTCTATCTGCGATCGGAGTGCGCCCCGCGAGTTGCGGTTGTGATCCTCAGCAAGAGTGAAGCGCAGTCACCAAGTTTCACGACCATTCCTTGTCGGGTTCCCTTGTTGTGGATACTGTAGTCCGCCATCCCGATTGTTCGGTTGTGTTTCACCTCTGCTTGCGCGGTATATCCCTCCATGAGGTGTTTTTGTCAGCTTCATAGCCTTCACATTCCTCCCTGAGGCGTTCCGATTCCTCCCTGAGAGAGTACGCGGCCACCGAATCATCGGACCACCTCCCCCCCGCAAGGGTAGGAGCGCACGAGCTTCGTCAACACGGCTAGTGCCCGGTGTCGTGGGTCTTGACTTCCAGTGTCCTTCCCGTGCTGTCTACTAACTCTCAAGGGAGATCGTGTCTCGAACCGAGTTCCAGCTTTGCGCGGACGGGCGGTTTTTCCACCGGTCCAAACCAGGATTACCGGGTTCAAAGCGGTCCACAACGCAAAACGCGGATAACTTCAGATGCAAAAGTTCTGGCACTAACCCGACTAGTCGGCGTACTCACAAGAAGCAGAACTTTCAATTGCACCCAAGAATGGGAAGATTGAACACCATTAAGTGGGAAGTCGCGACCTGTTTCAGTTCAGGATAAGAATAGAGCGGCAAACTGAAAAGATGTCATATCTCTGACGTTTTCCAAGATAATTGGGTTCCGTCTTCGCCAAGGCGCTTGTATATCTCCAGAATAGTCTTTGTCCAAGTCTCATCCGACTCAGAGTAGTATTCCTGGAGTAACGGGGTTTCCGCAACTGGAATCCAGGTATTACTGTAGAGATGAAACATCCGATTCTGGAGAAAGCAACCGTAAGCAAACGGGGAGCCTAATCGTTCTGAACGATTTATAAACAAACGAAAAAGGTCTCCAGGTGACCTGTAGTGTACAGTAGGACCCACGCAGCGGTGATGGACCAAGTCCACATCCCAAGTATGGGGCTTCACCACCACGACTCGTGGGCGACCAGGGGCAACAAAGCTGATCAAGAAACGATGAAATCGATTGTTGTACACCATAATGAATGGGGAAAAACCGTGATTACGGATCACAGAAGCAATCGTGAACCAGCAAGCTGGATATAAAACCCATCAAGTGTAAACAACCGAAAACGAAAGGGGCGATCAGACACGACAACAGTCGGGACCCGACCGCTAAGAGCGAGCATTGTTGTGACCTCACACCAAGTGAGAGCCTCTCCCGTATGAACGGCATGAATAATAAAGCCAACCATACTCCTTCTTCTCCATTTCCGACCAAACAACCATAGTTCTCCTTCTCTCCACCAAGGTGGGCTACTATCCCACTTGGGCTTTCACCACCGATGTCGGGATTCCCGTCCGCGTCCTGCGGTGATATGAAACCACTTTAGAACGTGGGAGGTGCTGCATTGGCTCAATGGAATCCCATTCGGGACCCAACCCGTGCCAACGGACGCAATACTGTATGTAACCATCCCGATGATAAGAATGCTCCACGACGTGGTCGATAACGAACTGGTCGTATAATTTCCGGCCCTGCCGTGCCTGTGTCACAGTGCCATACTGGCAGCTTTCCGCCATCGCGTGTGGGCTACTGTGTCCGTCCCCGCAGGGGTCCACGGCTTGGTACGGCCTTTCCCTGACCTGGGTACGGATACGAACCGGTTTCTGGGAGGCTTTGACCGCTTGGCGTGGTACTTCCGCCATGGCGTCGTGACGAGAATAGTCATTTTGACGTCTTCGGCCGAAGGCCTTCCCATAGGGCAATTGTCCCAGTTTTCGGGTCGGGGAGCTTACCGAGACTTCTCGTGCAGAAACCACCATTCGGGGGAACGCGGACTAATCCCAAAGCTGGGTTTCTGGATCGCTCTCCGCGAGTTTCCTTAGTGGAATCCGTCGCGACGGTGGTGAACTTCACGCAGGAGGCGGTTTTGCCACGGGGCGTCGTCTCTTGACGGTTGAATCGCCTCGAGCGCCTATTGGTTCATCTCCCCTGTCGGGTGCCACTTGGTCACGTGACGTGACCAGCTGATGGCTGGGAGCACTCCGCGCCGTGCTGCGTTCCGCCTCCTCACGTGAGGGCGTGTGCAACGGCGTTGCCGGTGTGTCGGCTAGCTTCGGCGACAAAGTACCACGTCGGGCGTGCATCTCCGGCTCAACCGTGTCTCCATTACGAACGTGCTGTGACGTTTCCTGCGAATTGTCCCTCTGGGAAGCAAGGTCGTCACAAACTATCCCTCTCGAGGGTCCAACTTTACTCGGCGACGAGGTGCTTCCGTCATCGACGTGTCCGTTCTCCGGAGTGACCGGTGCGACTTCGACAATACTGTCGGGGTCAACCGAGACAATCGGAGTGTATTCGTGACTGCGCGAGCGTCCTGAACCAGTGTCAAGCGTGCTGGGTGTGTTTCTCCCGTCCTGTACGGTGTGCTTGCCCGGCCTAGCCGGTGTATCCTGCCTTGGAGTTGGTTTCCACACTTCCGGTGTAGTCGGCTCAGAGGATCCCGAGAGGGCCTGCTCTGTAGTGTCCAGAGTAGCTAGTGTCGACGAACCGTGACCCACGGGCTGCGGATCAACGCTCGACGGCACAGCCGGTTCATTATCGCAAGCGCGAAAATAATCCTTCGATAAGATCGCTTCGGCGAGAGATTTTTCACTTTGTGGCAAGACAACAGATGTTGAATCCCATTGGTGGGCACCATCCGACACAAAAGCGGTAGACCTTCCCCAAAAGGGCAAAAGATCCAGAGTGGATGTTATGACTAGCGTAGTTCCATCATAACCCGGAATGTCCGGCTCCCCTCCGTCATCTTCGACGTGTAACGCATCCGGACTGACCCGTGCGTCCACGACGACAGTTTTGGTAACAACCGAGACATTCGGGTTTCTCTCGCACATTTGCGGTTGATCGACATCAGGTTCCAGTGTCCTGGGTTGGGTTTCCTCGCGAGGTACGGTGTGCTTACCCGGTATAACCGGTATGTCCTTCCGTACTATACGAGTTGAGCCGTCGGACGAGATCGGCTTAAGGGAGCCCGCGAGGGCATTCCTTTCAGTACCCAGCAATGCTGTCGAAAGAGGACCGTGATTCACGGGATGCAAATGCAAAGAACCATGAATGTCTTCCAACGGCGGTGCCGGTGATGTTTCGCGAGCGCGACTAACATTCAGCAACGACTTCGCTTTGGCGGGAGACTTTCCATTGCGTGGCGCTTTCTGCAAACCAGAATCCCCGGGGGGAGTGCCATCGTGCACAGATGCGGTAGAACTTCCTCGAGAGGACTCGGCATCAGTGGCACGGTGCAGATGAGTGCAGGGTACGTCCGTTGACGAAGCTTTCCGTCCACCAATATCCATTTCGATGTGTCCAGAGCTCCGTGTACCACCGTTATCATGACGCGACGAAGCGGTAACAGTCTCTCGACGAGAGTCAACATCCCCTTCCCCTTCCTTAGACGGAGCGGCATAGAGAGTGGTAGAAACGCCCAACTGGCGGGGATAGACACCACGCAGTGGCGTGAGAGAAGAAAAGCCATTCAGGCCAGCGTCCGATTGAATCGGTATATCAGAGAGTCCCACGGGTGGGTTGTAGAGCGGGAATCGCTTATTGGCGGGTAAAGCAACCATCTGGATGGGATAGATTAGCCCTACCGTAGAAACGGGAACTTCCGCAATATGGGAGGGATTCCGAGAACCATCCTCGTTGCGAGGGGCTGAAGCATCCAGAGTTCTGTTAAATGGCCCTCCTCTGCGCCTTGGGCGTATGCAGGCCATCGAACGCTGAACAGCGGAAGGCATTACTGAAAGCCACGAGTTCCAGCAACTCTCATGATCCGAACAATTCGGTAGCCCATCCAGCAATGGCTGGGATTTGAAATTCACCAACTCAGGTGGTATCTTTCCGACGTCAGTCGTGCAGAACCGACTGTAGTCGATGACAACAATCCAAGAACCATTGGATAACTTAACCAGTACTGCTGGTGGCGACACACACGGCAGTGTGGATAAGTTTAGCGTAGACTGGAGACCTCCGACGAGATTATCCCCCTCCTCAGAGTGACCCATTCCGGTTGAACCGGTACGATCCCCTTGAAGGGTAAAGATAGACATGGGGTGAGGAGCAACTCTTCCAATGACTTCGTTCCTAACCAGATACTGGTGTTTCTCTCCAGAGTTGGAAACACATACACAAAACGACTTGTCGGGCTCAATGTGAACCATTCCATCCGCTAAAGCGAGTTGATGCCTGTTCGACAGTGATGGTATCGGTCGAACGATTCGAGTACCGTGATGACGAGAACTGACACGCACCCAAGAGTGGGACTTTGGCGGAATGCAAAACGACTCGTCGACACGAAGCTTTGTAGACTCGCGAAAAGCGGCGGGGAACTCCTGTGCAGCAGGAAGAGGAACGTGTTTCTTCGATGCCCGCTTCAGCGGTTGACGAACAATGGGGACGGTCGATCCGTCCTCAAGTTCCACCTGCTTAAGGCGTGGGCGGATGGCGTCGACAAACATGTCGCAGTAGTCACATCCCGGTATAACTGGCGCGGCCAGCGAGCGGCACACAATAAAAGTTAGTTTAACCACCATCCGCCCTAGCCTGACGACTAGGTCGATCACACCAACCGTTTTCAACGGGTTGTTATTGGCGTCTGGGACGTCGGGTACCGTTTCAGAACGGATGAGTGACCGCAATGGCGGGGGTAAAACCGATTCCACAATAAAGTTCGGCCCAGCATCTGTATCCAGGACAGTGAGATATCTCACCATAAACTGCGTGTGCAGACCAAGGTCAGCGTAAAACTTGTAGTTACGCTTGGCCATTACCAAGACTCTATCCGGTATCCAGTTATTTCTAATCCGTATCCACGGTCGACGCAAAACACCGAGGTGTTTAGAGTCCGCGTCTGCGGTGTCCTTCCTTGTCAGGATTTTCACCGGGGAGCGAGGCATCGGCGCCTCGTGCGTCGTCAGCCTCAACTCTGAGGAGGCCTCTCCCGAAGGGGAGACTCCCTCTATTCTTTTCCCTGTATAGGGTCCTGGTCTGGCGAAGGCCCGACTTCCTCGGCAACGAGTGCATGATTCCGTTGCACGGTAGCTACCGCAGGAGCGGGTTGAGATCCACCAGCGTGGTTTGGCGCTGGTGCGGCGCGTGCCGGCTGAGCTGGTTTGCACCGAGAATTCGGAGTGTGGGCCAATGCGTTGGGGAAGTCCGTCTTCGCGCGGAGATATGACGTGAGTGGCACGGAGCCGTTCTCCTGCGGGGAGAGGGCTTCGTAATTATCCACCACTCGCGCCATATCGCGTATCGATAAAAGGCATTGCGGGGAGGTGTGCCCGCGCTCGTAGCACAAGTGGCACACCAACGTCACTCCCGCGTGTCGCGGTACGGCATTCCGAGCATCGGTGTATCTTCTGGGTTCCCGGTTTCCAACCCATCCAGGGCGCTGACTTCGTGTCATTCCGTTCGAGTACGGCATACGGGGGGCCGGAGTGCGGCGGTCATTAAGATAAAAGACCTGCCAGTTCTCCGTGTCCCTTGCGGTTGAGTCAACCGAGACATCCGTCGTAGACGGTAATTCCGTTGTCGGAATAGATAAACCATCGTGATGGATGACATTCATATTGTCATAACCCTGTTTGGGGATGCCATCTGTCGCCAATGACGGTGAAGAAGAGTCCAACTCAAGGAGCAATGCCTTAGCGCCCTTCGACCGGGTTCCCGGATTGCGTGCACGTAGTGCATCTCCCTCTGCGCGGGCAAACTGTACGAGTTCAAGGTAGGTCACGTTGGGCTCTTGTTCACTGTAACGGGCGACAAGAGTCTTGATGGCTGGATCCAAGCCATCAATGAACATCGTACAGCGTTCCCCAGCGGGGTATACATTACCACAACGGTGGAAAGCCTTATTCAGGCGTACCGAGTAATCGGTCTCGAGCTCGCCGGAGCGTTGTCGAGTGTCTCGCAAAGCGAGTATTGCCGCTTGTATCGCGGAGTTGGTTGCGTAGGAACGCAGGAGGTACTGCACGGCTTCGGGCCAGCAGGTCACACCTCCTTCGGAGGCTCGCGACGAGCCCCGAACCGACAAAAACTGATCTTCAGCGACACCCCGTAGAAAGTAGGGTAGCGCCACGTAGGCTTGTCCTTCGTTCATTCCGAGTATATCGGCTTCCGCTACAAAGCGGTGTAGGAAATCCAAGACCAGAATTGAATCATCCCCAGTAAACGACTGGTTACGAAGTGAAAGCTGCATCCGCTTGATGCAGTCTTTCACTCTACCCGTGTCACGCGGTGTCCGACCTAAAGAGGAATCTTCTAGCCGGTAATACCGGTAGGACAGAAGTGTCCTGTACAGAGGGTTGGTGGGCTTCAAGGGTTTGAGGCCCGAATGTCGCCGACCCTTGGGGCGCGACCGGATGGCCCCGTAGGTGGCAGAGGACCGCTTTGAGCGGGAAGAGCGCCCATAACGATCCTGTGGGTCATCGCTCACCGACGAATCGGAACTCTCCGAGTCACTCGGTTTACCGTCCGACTCAGATGATGAGTCGGACGGGTGTCCGTGCTTACGGTTAGAATCCCGGTTCTTCCGGCTCTTCCGGTTCGGCGACTGGGTCTCTCGATGAGAGAAAATCGGTCTAGCCGCGTTCGCGGGCGAGGTTTACGTCCTCTCGACCGACTCAAGTCGGCTACGGAGACGCTCGAAGCGATTTTCCATACCTTCTGCGAAGGAAGACGGAGCGCCAAAACACTCGAGTAGTGTATTGACGTCCGCCCGCAATACGCAGATATCCTCGGCTAATTCACTTGGAGGGAGGTTAGCGAGGCTTCCTCGTAAAGAGGTGAACTCCCTCGAGAGGGTATTGTGAGCAGCCCGCAGGGAGCGGAGCTGCTCTTCCAAGCGTACAATCCGCGCTTGGTCGACCAACCGCGGGGGCGGAGAAACCACCGTTGCGACGGTCGTTAACCCGGAATTGGGCTGCGGGTCTTCAGTGCCGGTGACCGGTATCTCCCGGGAATCCGGTGTTGGAGCTAGGGCCTGTGGAACATCAGTGCCCCTGGCATCACCGCCTTGGCGGGAACGGCTGCGTGTTGCAGGACGCTCCATGCTAGGCGGTTTCCTTGGCATTGGCCACACCATCTCGACGGAAGAATAGAAAGCAAACCGGTGAGACCGGAGAAAACCCGTTAAACGGAAAACAACCTCGGAGAGGACACAAGCGGTCTTGACTTCTAAGTCGGGAGACCAATTTGTAGGACAATGCCCCCAAGGGGGAATGCCTACGAAGACGTCCGGATCTTCCTCTCACGAGGTAACCGGCGCGGTAGAGCCCTCCCAGGGATCGGCGCGCAATGCCGGGTGTAAGCCGGAGCCGAACCGTCGCAACGGGCGCAGGAAGGCTGGAAGAAGCCGAGAATATCCGCCGAAGCGGTGCTTGCGTATCCTCTGAGGAGGCAAAACCCACGAGAGTGGCGAGCACGACAGGTGTCAGTGCGAGCCGTAAGAGCTGGAATTGCCCAATGAAGGGGAGGAAAAGGGAAGGAAAATGGGAACGGAGGCAAGAGGGCGAGGTTGATCACGAGTCACAAGAGGGGACTCGGGAATAGCCGGCACTGCCGGGTGTAGCAAACCGTATACACGGGCGGAACCACGAAAGTGGGAATAGATACCCAACACACGAAGGCTGCTTGAACGTCCAAGGGGGTTGGGAAGCCGTGCACCACGGGAAATCCCTCCGTAAGGAGTTGTATATCCGCGCAGGCGGTTCGACCCAGAGCCAAGATCTGGAAGACCAAGATCACCCTTGTTGGGGAGACTTTACTGGACCGGCGGCCGCGAGGCCGGCGGCCTAAGTACTGTAGTCACCGTAGAATAGAATAAATAAAGTCTATCCTAAATAGCTTAATGTCCGTCTAACAAAGGGGCCAATCTGGCGGCCACATGTCGCGCGGGCGCTGCGGCCACGTGTATGGCACCCGGTCCCGCCGGTGCATCACCGGCGTTCCGGCCATCGCCGTGAAAACGGATTACTCCTACTCATAACGAGGTTGCACGCCGGAGGCTCCGGAAAAAACTTAAGTCCCCAAAAACCCCCCTGGAGGACGTTGCTCTTCAGACATGCTTGTCGTGCGCCATCCTGGGCATCATGCGTCCGTTCTCCGGCTTGCGCTGTGGTTCCACCCGATTGCGGTGTTAAACGAAGCGCTCATAGCGATGTACACCGATGGAAACGGGATGCTTCCGGGCGATATTCCGGCCGTGGCGACAACTTCGTTGGATTGGCGACGCCGCGTAGCGGTTCCGGTCCACGCTGTGGCGCGCTGGGGTAGTGAAACCTCGGCTTCCGCTCATGCGTCCTTCGTCATTCTTGGCCATCAACGGCTTCGCCGGGCTCCTTTCGAATATCCCATCCCCGATGGTCTCGGCACCGACATTCGGCTTTACCGCACTCAAGGTGAGATTGGTTACGTCGACCGCCTGGCGGGTTTGGAAACACTCTCGTGGAGGGGCATCCCGATAGCACGGCAAGAGGCCATGTGCTGGACGCGACCGATTATCCGGGCAGAATTCCGCTACATGCGTCGACTTGCGCGGGCCAACTTCCTCGCCCTGATCCACTTCGAGCGTCGAGCACGATCCCGATTCGGGTATTTGGTCCCGTATCAGAACGTGGAGATCGAACGCCTTCGCGTGGCCGACCGACGGGGTCGCTATGTCCTCATTCCACCGTGGTGGTCGAACCTCGAGGCCTGCCGGGGCTGTTACATCGAGCTGCCACCAGTCATCGCGTATTACGGTTCGTACCTCATCGAGGATCCCGAGCCCGGACTGTGGTCCGTGGTGATTACGGAATGGGCAGTCCGCGCGGCGGTGTTCATCCTCTGGGAGGTGTATGACCAGTACAGACTGTGGTTCCTCCCGTTCCGGTTGAGGTCCGCGATTCGCAGCCTGGACCTGAGCATCCCACTTGGTGGAGTAACCAACGCCGAAGAAGTGGCGGGTCTTCTCGATTACATCGACCAGTTGGACTGGACCACCGTTCCGATTGAACGAAGCGGGCGCACCGTGGGTAGCCGGGATCAGGACCTGTCACCAGGAAGGCGTACTCCCTTGGGAGGTGATTTCGTATACTTTGACCCTTGAGAAGGGCAAGAAATCACCGCGGAGGAGGCGAACGAACTCCGGTTTGCACCACGCCATATCCCCGAGGGGCATCCGATCGGTTTCGTGGACGCGGATGAATATTACCACGTCTACGACGGCGACGATCCAATGGTGGACAACGAACCCGACGACGGGGAAGCGTACGCCGAGGCGGAGGTCGAGGGATCCGAAGCGGAAGGTCCCTATAACGCGGGGACGCCAGCCACGCCTTACGTGGATTTGGATAACCCCGCGGGGGCTGGGTCGGAGTACGCGGTAGCTGGACCACCTCCGGTTCTACCGGTGAATCTCCCAAGTGGTGGGGCGTCGCCCCAAGCGATGCGAGCTCCGCTCCGGCGGGTCAAGCGGCCGTGATCTCCCAGTTCTTGCGACAGGTGGGGCTGCGGACCAACGCAGCGAGTGGCGATGTTGCCGCGATGCGCGAGGCCTTGATCACCCGCCTCCAGGGAGGTAACCAACCCGGGGGCGGTGAGCCGAACCCGTGACGGGGCACGCGATCCCGATGGGGAGTTTTCCCTTGTGACTTAGAGTAGTATCCCGAGTGCTCGGTATTCCATCGATTGCTTCGAATAAAAACCAAGTGACTTGTGTGACCCAAAACCTTCCTTCATTAGCCTGTTCTCAAGCAAACCTACTTCTCTTTTCTCTTCCACCGAGGTGGGTGTTATCCCACTTGGGCTTTAACAACCGATGCCGGGATTTCCGTCCGCGTTCTGCGGTGATATGACACCACCTTTGAACGTGGTAGATGTTCCATCGGCTCATCCGAATCCCATTCGGGCCCTAAACCGTACCAACGGACGAGGTATTGAATATGACCATCCGGATGGTATAAGTGCTCCACTATGTGGTCGACCACGAACTCCTTCTCGTAGACTTCCTGCCCTTGCGGTGTACGCGTCACCGGACCAAACCGGGGTACGTTCGCAGGTGCGTGTGGGCTACTGTGCCCTTCCCCCGAGGGGTCCATGGGTTGGCGTTGCCTTTCCATGCCCTGGGTAGGGGAACGAACCGGGTTCCGGGTTGCCTTGGACGCTTGGCGGGTTGCTTCCGCCAAGGCGTCATGACGAAGAGCGTCAGTTCGACGGCTTCGGCCGGAGGCCTTCCCGTGGGGCAATTCTCCCTGTTTTTGGGACGGGATGCTTTCCGAGAGTTCTCGTGCAGAGGCCACCCTTCGGGGGAACGCGGACTCATCCCAAGGCTGGGTTTCGCGGTCGCGTTCCGCGAGTCGTCGGGGTGAAATCCGTCGCGACGGTGCTGGACTTGACGCGGGAGGCGGTTTCATCACGGGGCGTTGTGCCTTGCCGGGTGAGCCGCCTTGGGCGTTGATTGGCGTATCTCCCGAGCCGGGTGTCGTCTGGTCACGTGACACGTCCGGCTGATGGCTGGGAGTACTCCGCGCCGTGCTGCGTTCCGCCTCCTCACGTGAGGGCGTGTGCAACGGCGCTGCCGGTATGTCTGCTCGCTTGGGCGACAAAGTACCACGACGGGCGTTCAACTCCGGGTCAACCGTGCCTTCCTCACCAACAGGCGGCGAAGTGCGCGGCGAGGAACCCCTGCGGGGAGCGAGTTCGTCTTCAACTATCCCTTTCGAGGGTTCAACTTCACTCGGCGACGAGGTGCTTCCGTCCTTGACGGTCACATTCTCCGGGGTGACCGGTGCGCTTTCGACAACGCTGTCGGGGTCAACCGAGACACTTGGAGTGCGTCCGCCACTGCGCGCGGGTTCTGAACCAGCATCAAGCGTGCTGGGTGTGAATCTCCCGTCTGCTACGGTGTGATTGTCCGGCTTAGCCGGTGTGTCCTGCCGTACAGTACAAGGGACCACTTCCGATCGATTCGGCCTAGAGGGGCCTGCGAGGGCGTGCTCTAAGTTTTCCAGCGTAGCTGGTGTCGACGAACCGTGACCCACGGGCTGCGGGTCAACGCTCGACGGCATAGCCGGTCCAGTATCGCGAGGGCAAACAGCATCCTGCGACGATTTCGGTTTCGCTTCGGCGAGAGGGTTTCCACTACGTGGTGCGTCCTGTCGAGTAGAGTCCCCGTGGGGAGTGCGATCAGACGCAGATGCGGTGGTGCTTCTCATAGAGGGTTCAGCAACGGCTGTAGCGCGCAAATGCGGAGATGGCACGTCGGTAGACGGGACTTCCGGATCACCGTTTTTCTTGCTGGCGTGTCCAGGAGTCCGTGCACCACGGTTGTCATGACGCGACGAAGCGGTTTCCGTCTCTCGACGAGAGTTATGAGCCTCCTCCCCCTCCTGAGACGGAGCGGCATGGGGAGTGGTTGAAACGCCCAACGGGCGGGGGTAGACACCGCGCCGTGGCGTGAGAGAAGAGAGGCCATTCTGGCCTTGGTCCGATAAGATCGGCAAGTCAGAGAGTCCCCAGGTAGGGTGTGGTAACGCAGAAGGTCTGGAAACCACGGCAGTGGGCTGAGCCACTGTTGTGTGCCGAGCACCATCATCCTCAGAGAGGGATTGTTGACCCATTTCGGTTACTTCCAACGTCGGCGGCGGGGCGAGTACAACGCGGTCGCGGGAGATCCGCTCATGAGCGTCGACAATTTCCACCACGATGGTGTCGTCTTCCACCGAAATGACCTTGTAAGGACGGTCTGCGACGGAAGAAAGCTTGTGCTTCTTTTCCTTTTCAGGGTTCCAGTACTCCTTACGGACGAAAACGAAGTCACCGGCTTTGATTGGCGGGGCCTTACCGCGTACGCGAGAGTCGAAATCACGCTTGTAAGCGGCTTGGGCACGAGCCATCGAGCTTCGGGCGACCGGGATCAGCTTCGTAAGCCCCTCTTTCCACCTGTGGCGATAATCCTTCACGGAAGGGAACGCATCCAGCGTGGGCTGGGGTTCTAACGGGACAGCGGGCGGAGGGCGGGACAAGACCAGTTCGAATGGGGTCAAGCCCGTAGTACGGTGTATCTGCATATTGTACGCGAACGTCAAGGCGTCGGTATATAAATCCCATGTCTTTGGGTGGTCGGCCCCGTAAGAACGGAGAGACGCTAATAGCATTCGGTTAAACCGCTCCACTTGGCCATTACACTGGGGGTGATAGGTCGTTGTGAACAGGTTCTTGATGTCAAGAATCCTGCACACGTCCTCGAAGAATCGCGATGCGAACTGTTTTCCGTTATCGGATAGAAGATTAACGGGCGGGCCGTACACGAATACCCAATGGGTTACAAATGCTTGTGCAACCGTGAAAGCGGGTATCTTCCGTAGAGGTACGGTCCGAACCAGTTTTGAGAAACGATCCGTGATAACGAGTAAAAACTTATGTCCACGTCGTGTGGTGAGGAGCTTACCGAGGATGTCAATGGCGACAAACTCGAGAGGAGCCCGTGCCGGGAATAGTTTCAACTTCGTTGAGTACTTGCGAAGTTTCACCCGATTCTTAGCACATTCGGTACAAAACCGCACCGTTGCGTAGCAATCCACCGCCATTGCGGGCCAGTAGAAATTCCTTCGCAAAGTAAGGTAGAGCTTCCGTCCACCGGCGTGTCCACCAAGTTTCGCATAGTGCAATAGATGCAAAACTCTAGACTGTAGAGTATGCGGCACCACGACTTGTGGGGATGACTGAACCGTCCTGACGAGGTATCCAATATCGTTCACCGCGAAAGGGAGTTGTGCACCGCCATTAAGCCAGGCGCCAATCTTCGTACAGAAGGGGTCACCCTGCTGTTCTCTGACCATCTCCTCCGGGGGTATTGGCACAAAATTACCCGGCGGGGGTTTCTCTGAATCGTCCGAGACGAGCAATGCGTCAATATCATCATCTGATTACGGGCTTTCGTTCCATTTATCGTGTAACCAATCCGGGTCCCCCGGTGTTCCATCGTCTACGACGAAGCAAGGTATATCCTCTTTATCGACGGCTAGAGCTTCCCCATTCGTGGGTAAACGCGAGAGCGCGTCCGCTTGCGCGTTCTGAGTGCCCTTCTTGTAGATCACTTCAAAGTCATATTCCGCGAGGCGGAGTCTCCAACGCATTAAGCGGCCTGACGGCTCCGAGATGGTCATGAGCCATTGTAGGGACGAGTGATCCGTGTAAACGGTAAAGTGCACACCCATGAGGTAGAGGCGGAGTGTAGAGAGGGCCCACACAACTGCGAGGCACTCCTTCTCCGACACGGAGTAGTTCCGCTCGTGGACATTGAGCGAGCGTGACCAGTACCCATTGGGTTAGCGTTCTCCTTCGGGAGTAGTTTGAAAGAGCGCACAGCCTACCTGGTAGTCGCTAGAGTCCGTGTCCACGGAAAATGGTAGTCCGGGTTTCGGTAACGATAGAATCGGTGCTGATGTGACAGCCTCCCTAAGGGAGTTAAAAGAATCCGTCTGGGCGGACGTAAAGGGGTCCAGTTTAAGTGGTTTACCTTTCCGCAGAAGCGCGTTCAAGGGGGCCGCGATGTCAGCGAAGTTAGGGATAAACCGTCGGTAGACGTTGACCAATTTTAGAAAGGAGCGCAGTTCCGTCTGGGTAGCGGGTTCTTTCGCCTTGCGAAGGGACCTCACTCGAGCTTCCTCGATCATTACACGTCCCGGACGGATAATGTGCCCGAGATACTTCACAGTATCCGTAAAAAACTCACATTTCCTCAGTTTGAGGGTTATTCCAGCATCACGTAGCGTGGTCATTATGTCCCTAACATGGGTGAGATGGTCATCCAGATTGTCTGAGAATACAATGATATCGTCAAAATAGACCAGGCAAGTACGCCACTTAAAGCGGGCAAACAAAATGTCGATAGCACGCTGAAAGGTAGCGGGAGCATTGGTTAGACCAAAAGGCATCCGTTTGAAACGGTAGAGTCCCGAGTGACAGACAAACGCAGTCTTATCTTGGTCCTCCTTCCTAACGGGAACCTGCCAATATCCCCAATTGGCGTCCAAAGCCGTGAACACGGTAGCAGTGCCGAGAGAGTCGATGTACTCATCCATTCGTGGGATCGGATACACGTCCTTGACGGTAACATCATTCAAGCGACGGTAGTCGATGCAAAAGCGCCAGGACCCATCGGGTTTCGGAGCCAGTACCACTGGGGATGCCCACGGCGACTGAGCCGGTTCGATCACTCCAGCTCGGAGCATTTTGTCCACTTGGAACTGTTCCTTTTCTCGAGCCTTGGGGCATGCCCTGTAAGGGTGTTGAGCCACCGGTCGGGTGTTCGGCATTAAATCTATCCGGTGTTCCGTTGTATTTATCTCACCAAGAGAGCCATCCCACATTGTGGTATACTCCCGTAACATCTCACGCAGACTTTCACGCTGTGACTCCGGTACATGACCGAAGTCGAGTTCCTCGAGTTCTTTCACGGGGTCTACCCGGTCGTAACCCGTCGGAACGTGCTTCTTTTCTGTTTCGGCAGGTTGCGATTCCGAATCATTCGGTGATTGGACGGCAGCTTCCTCCCCCTCCTTAGAGTGAACGAGACCGAGGACTTCGGCAGCGGTCAGCCTAGTGGGGACCATCGCGGTGGGGTGAGGCATTACCGATCCAATAACTTGGTCTTTCAACAGTGACTGGGGGGTGGAGCCCAGATTAGCAACGAGCACGGTGAACGGTTTGTCTGGGACAATCTGCGCGACTCCATTCGCCACGGCGAGTTGATATCCATCGTACAGGGATGAGAGAGGCTGAATGACTCGTAAACCGTGTTGACGGGAAGTGACACGCACCCATACTTGGGACTCTGGCGGGATTCGGACAGACGCAGCCATGCCGAGCTTGGTAGACTCCCGAGAAGCGGGTGGAGGTTCCTGCGCGGCAGGGAGCGGTACGTGCTTCTTGGAGGCACGCCGCAGCGGACGACGGACAATCGGGATCGACGAGCCGTCTTCCATCTCAACACACTTTAAGCGGGGCCTTATGGCGTCAACTAATCTGTCACAGAAGTCACATCCAAAGATGATGGGGGCAGCCAATTTCCGGCATACAATAAAGTCTAGTTTCACCACGAAGGAGCCCAAGCGAACGACGAGAGCGACGGTTCCAACCGTTGACAACGGGTTGTTATTCGCGTCCGCGACGTCGGGCACCACGCCAAGGCGGATCTGAGACCGCAAGGGCGGGGGCAGCAGCGACTCCACGATGAAATTCGGACCAGCACCTGTGTCCAAAACAGTAAGGACTCGAACCATAAACTGGGTAGAAAGGCCAAGGTCGGCATACATCTTGTAATTGCGCTTGGCCATTATTAAGACTCTATCCGGGACCCAGCGGTTAAGAACACGTGTCCACGGTCGATGTAGAACACCAAAGTGTTCAGAGTCCACGTCTGAGACGGCCTGTTTCCTCGTGAGGATTGTGACCGGAGAGCGAGGCGGAGATGCCTCGGGCGTCGTCAACCTCACTGTTGGGGACGCCTCTCCCGAAGGGGAGACTCCCGAAATCAGTTTTCCTGAGTCCCATCCGCCTGGGGCGGGGCCTTAGAATCCTGAACCACTAGCAATGGGGCGCCAGCGGCGGGGTTTGAAGGAACGGGGCGGTGGTCGGGAGCCTGCTCGGCAGGGTAAAGCAACGCATTGCGCGGTTTCGCCTCCGGAATACTCCGTGGAAAATCGATCTTCGCTCGAAGATACGACGTCATCGGAACAATCCGCTTTTCCACTGGGGTCAACGCCTCATAATTACCGATTACTCGGGCTACTTCCCTCATGGTGAGGATACAGTCCGGTGAAATGTGACCGTGTTCGTAGCATATGTGGCATATGAGTCCCGGGCGTGAGGGCTGCAAACCGGAGCGAGCATCCGTGAACTTCACCGCTTGGCGGGTATCCTTCCATCCAGGGCGACTCTGTCGGAGCGCACCGTTTGAATACGGGATGCGAGGTCCGTGAACACGGGGAGAGTCTGCGTACAGCAGGGGTCCATCCTGGGCCGTGTCATATGAGTCGTCCGTCGTAGACGGTAGTTCGGTTGTCGGGACCGAATGGATATCGCTTCGGGCGAAGTGTACGTTGTCGTACTCCTGTTGGGGGCGCTCAATCGCAACCAGCGATAGGGATGGCGACTTCGTTTCCATCACCAACGCCTTGGCAGTTCGCGACCTGTGTCCGGGGGCACGAGCTCTTAAAGCGTCACCTTCCGCTTGCGCGTGTTGGACCAACTCCAGATACGTGGTCTTCCTTCGGTCTTCCCGGTAACGGGCCACGAGTGTTCGGATAGCGGGGTACAGTCCATCGATGAACATGGTGCAGCGCTCTCCGGCGGAGTGTACGTTCCCACTACGGTGGAAAGCCTTGTTCAGGCGCACAGAGAATTCAGTTTCCGTTTCTCCAGACTTTTGGCGCGTATCGCGAAGAGCGAGAATGGCCGACTGAATCGCGTGATTAGTGGCGTAGGACCTCAAGAGGTATTGTACTGCTTCTGGCCAGCAGGTTACCCCTCCTTCGGAGGCTCTAGACGAACCTCTTACAGAGTTGTATTGATCCTCGGCGAGGCCTTTCATAAAGTACGGGAGTGCAATAAACGCCTGTCCTTCGGTCGTACCGAGGATATCCGCTTCGGCGACGAACCTCGCAAGGAAATCCAACACCAAAATGCGGTCTTCTCCAGAAAAGCTCTGGTTCCTGAGGGACAGTTGCATACGCTTTATGAAATCCTTCACTCTGCCCGTGCCACGGGTCGTGCGATCCAAAGAGGAGTTCTCTAGCCGATAGTATCGGTAAGAACCCAACTTCTTGTACAGGGGGTTAGTGCATTTCAGCTCCTTCAACCCGGAGTGTTTCCTTCCCTTCTCGCGGGCGCGGATCACACCTTGGGTGGCCGACGACCGTTTAGAACGGGATGAACGCCTGCGATGGCCATCGTCAGAAGACGATTCTGACGAGTCCGACCCATTTGAATTGTGAGAGCCACGTGACGACCGTGAGAAGTTCGACGAGTCCGAGTCATCGCTGTCACGCTTTCCACGCCGACGGCGGGTATCGTCCCTTTTCCTCTCGTGTTTCGCTTGGTGCGACACAGCAACCGGCTTCTCCGGGACGTCTTCCATCAAGATGGTTTGCTCTAACGTCTGGATACGGGCGCTAACACGATTGAATCGGGTCTCGACACCTTCCACGTAAGCGGGGGGACCACCAAAACATTCCAACAGGGTGTTGACGTCCGCCCGCAACAAGCGGAGGTCGTCAACCACTTCCTTCATAGAAGAGCTATCACACCTGGAACGCAGGGCTTCGAACTCTTCCACGAAGGCATTGTGCGCTTCCCGCATTGCGCGGATCTGCTGCCTCACACTTGAGTTGGTGTCGATGTGGAACTCGTTTTTCTGGGCCTTTTCGTCGGCAGAAGCCGGGTCATCCACGGCAGGGGCCGGTCCAGCACCAGAATTGGGTCCATTCTTCGACGCCTTAGGCGGTAGCTTGTTGTTCTTGGAGGAGTTCGACCCCTTACTCTTGCCTTTCGGAGCGGCTTGAGGTAACGGCGGGGGAACCCTTCAAGGGTCCGCAGGCATCACGTCATTGACGGAACGGCTCCGCGTGATCGCGGGTTCCGCTTCCGACGGTAGTCGTGGCATGGTTGTAGCGTTGACGACTAAGAATAGGACAACAAAAGCTTTCACCAAGTGGGTCCAAACCAAGAAATTGGAAAGCAGATCTCGACGAGGGAAGACAGCACAGCAATGTGAAGAACAACCGAACCAGGTCCCCCTAGCCTTCTAAGTCGGGAGACCAGTTTGTAGTGCAACGCCAAGGGCGGCGGAAACACACGAAGATGTCCGAGTCTTCCTCCAAGGAGGGTAGCACGGCGATGGAGCCTCTCCGGAGTGAACACGACTAAGTCGGGGTGTAAGGGCGAGGTTCACCGGCACGCCAAGCGGAGAGAGTGCGGGATGCTAGAAGGGAGCAGACCAGGTATGAGCTGTATCCCACGGGAGTGGGCAAGTCTCGAGATCGAGTAATGCACCCACAGGAGTGGCGGTAAACCCGGTAAGCCGGCGGGCGGCACACGCGCGAGTGGCACGAATAACCTACCACAAAGCAAAAGGGGGAGCTGCCACGAGAGTGGGTAAGCGATAAAGGGGGGACCACCCAGTGGGGGCGATCGGGGGCATGGGCCACGAGAGCCAAAAGAAATATGTAGCAAACCCAATACTGGGGCGAGAACACGGCAGTGGTATGAAAGATATACACGCTAACAGCGGTGAGTCTCCTGTTGACGCAGGGTGGATAAGTCTACCGTTAGAAAAGCGGCTTCACCTCCGTAGAGTGTGGAAGACTCGCGAAAGCGGAAAAAGACTTAGAGCCAAGAACCCTGGTTGGGGAGGTTTACTGAGTGTCAGGGCGAGATCGCCCTGGCACTATATAGTGTAGAATACTGTAAAGAGCTCCCTAACCTAGTGTAATAAAGCTAAATAAATAGAGAAATATCCAGCTATGCTGTGCCAACCTGTCCTGGGCCACCCGTGGTACACGTGGGTAAGTCACACCCGAATCGGGGCCACGGCGCACGGCCGCCGGTGCACTTCGCGTACAACGCGTATACACCTGGCTACGCCAGCCCGCTAGTAGCGGTATTACTCACAGATCTCACAAGTATCCCCCGAGGCGGAAAAACAACCAAGTCCTGGAAAACGGCCCTCACGAGGGTTGCACTTCACTAATGGGCAGTTTCTTTTTTTCAGTCGTGGTATTCACAACGTAAGTTTTCACTTATATATCATTTGAAACCATTGCAGTGTTCTTTTTATTGTGGGGTACATTGTTTTGCTCATTTTCTTGGGTAATAATCTACTGTTTATTCTTAGGACAGTTTAAAAAGTTGCTATGTTACGAATGTAGTAGAGTTTTTGAAGAGGCGTTTATATATGTGGTTTTTGAACACAAACCACTCTGCTTTAGTATCGAGCAGAAACAAAATGCTCTAATGTCTGCGTTAAAAACGTCAGTCTGTCGGTTTCAATTTAGGCTGCTAATTATTAAACTTTCTACTGTCTTTTCATCTGACTGAAGCTTCTTACCAGAAGAAAACATTATTCTAGTTACAAAAAAGCTCTTTCCGAGCGCTACAGATCGTCGGCTTTTAAGAGATGAAAACCACATGTTCTTTTAACTTCTTTGTTCTTCGAGACGAACAGAGTAGCTTTGAGATAGTAATCATTAAAAGCAGAATTGCACCAAGCGCGGGGCATTGCAGGTGATTGTTCCAGGCGTTAAAACAGAAGCACCGGTTGGCTGTGGGAGGAATGGTTGGTGGCTGCTGCAAAGCACGCTCAAGCGCGTGTGGAGGGAATGAAAAGCTTGGAAACCTGTAATAAACCCGTCCGGTCCGGTTAAATCACTGAACTGCACAGAGGACGAAGGCGAAGAGCTAGGTTCGCTCACCGTTTAATACAAATGGTGGCTGTTGACGTCGTGCACTTAAGCGGCCCGAGTTTCCGGCCCTATAGTAAAGCCTACTTTGGTCCAACTAGACAAATAGAGTATTTACTAAAAGCTACATCAGTGTCCATTTTCGTGTACACGTGCAGCTCATGTGTCATTCGCTCCGTTCTGGGGCATTACCCCCGATTCCGTCGTTAACGTGTCCTGGCCCTGTATAAACGCTTGTTTCAGCAGCAGCTCGACGTGGTCAGGTGCCCGTCAAACGCCTTATGCACTAAATCCACCGTTCTGTACGCCTTGCCGGCTAGTACGCGTGGTTTCGTCACTATACTTCAGTAACCGAAACAATGGTTTCGAAATTTTTTCTGCTTCATCGTGATTTCTATTTTAGATTATGCGAAGAGGGCCATTCATGTTTGAAAAACATGCCGAATCCGCTTCTGCAGCGCTCAAATTTCAATATAACCACTAGATTAAAAATACTGCAACCTGTGAATGAATTTGGTAAACAAAAGGTTCCACACACGTTAGAAAATGGTAAATATATATCTTTAGAAGAAATAGTGACCAATTATGATCTTCTAATGGTTCAATGAACCAAATAAGATGTTCGGAGAAAATTAAAAGAACCGCGATCCATAGAAATAAGAATATTGTGGCTTTTAGTGTTGATAGAATGGCTGACACCGATGTGCAATCTAAACTGCTACTGAAAGATGAATGTAACTTGTTCTTGAGCGACAGATAATTGAACGTGACTGAGAGTAAGAAGCATAAGTATTACGGCACCATGTATACCAGCAGATCTAGATTGTTTGTAATTCAAGGATATCCAAAGAGTCCATACGAAGGAAAACTGCTAAGAGGTGGTCGAAAGAGAGATGGGAACCTTAACAAAGTGCTACGAACAAACTATAGTACACTGAGAGATGTCGCGGCAATACATATTCCAAACGTTCTTTCCCACGTGCTCCAGATCGAGTTCATGCCCTTTACGATGCTCCAAAACGACCTACATTGATGGAGGATCTTTTTAAATATAAGGAGCAAATACGAATGCAAGTATGAGTGCAACAAGAGCATAAAAATGCTAATATGCCTCCCTTGCTTTCCAAAATGTCCAAGCTCCGGGTCAGATTCCGAAGTGCGGTAAAGCAAAAAGAAGAGCAGTCCGCGGTTGAGAATATGGTGGAACAAGTAGTGTATAATGTCTTCTTCTCCTGTTTGGCCGGTATCCTTTCTTCTGCACGTGATCGTGGACCTCTATATCATGCAAATAAGACGAAAGAAGTGTTGCGTCTTGTTGCGTTTGTAATCAACCAGGCAGAATTCATGTACGCGATTCATTTTTTTAAATATGTTCAGAAGCGATCAAAGCTCGATGCACGTCTTCTCACAGCACTTTTTCGGTGTCCAAAGCACAAGCACCATTGTCGACCAAGTATCGTGGTAGCTCTGCCGACAATCAGATCTCTGTGTTGGTTAGTGGTCTTAAATTCTAATCATTCTCACAAGGCCGATACAATTAGAGTTTCTGAACGATTTGTTGACGAGCGATGTTGCACAATGAACAACAAGATGCTTAAGCACTTTTATTTATTTCTGGGAATGATTATGAGCAAAACGCAGTAGTTTTGGAGAATAGTAGAATACAAGAGCTCCCATCGCCGAGCAGTGGGCTCTGTTGTAGACGGAGCAGACGTTTGAGCCACCATTTGTAATGATATTTTTATAGATAAGCAAAGCATTTTCAATAGAAATTGGTTTCTTCATCCTATCGCTAACCCAATTGTAGAGCAATCCCAGATGGAGAAATACCTCTCGGGTGTTCGAGTCTCGCTCTCTTGAAGTGGATAACTCAGCGAACGAGCCTTCGTGCCACCGATGTGTGGGTGTAAGACCACCATGGTTCAGGAAACAAATACGAAGGTGATGAACCCAGGATAAAGGGGAAAAATCAAAAGAGGTTCCAAGGACAAGGATATTCCGTAGAAAACAGCAAAATGTAGAGCGCAACTGTACGACGCAATAAGACGCACGAACAAGCGCACATAACTATTAAAGGGGTATCCACACTAAATTAGCGAAAAAACGGGTAAAAACAACTCTATACAGATGCGTTGTACTGACCTGAACACAGGAAAACCAACAAAAGAAAAAAACACACCAATAAAAATGGTACAATGACGTCTGAGCTTCCTGAGGGGATAGATTAGCCAAACCTGTGGCGGTTCCTCCCGTTAAGAAATGATGAATCGAGTACGCGACAAAATCTAGAGCCAAGCAATCGGATACCATTTACTTCGTGGTAGTGATGCCGTTGAAGCCATCGTTTGAGTCTATTCCAGACAGTAAACTACACGTGTAGACTATAGTAGTGCAAACCAATCCTGGTTCATACATGTATCATGTGTGTAGCACCAACCTTACACTTCCATCCTTTCACTCTGGTGCTACTGTAAAGACTTAACAAACATACCATCTAAGGTGTCTAAAATACTAAAAACTAATACTACTCATAAAAAAGTTTACGTGGTCCTCGGTTTATCTAATGGCATATGAATGGTGCCCTGATTGGATAAAAGCGCCCGTGTTGCTCTACACGAATATCAAATCCTACTCAGGGGAGGCCAATTCGACCCAGGCCAGTTCAACCCAGAACAATGCTGTGTACCACGTCTGCAGTACTTTCATTTTTCATCAACGATCATCATGGAGCTGTGGACAGTAAGGCTCTGAATGATGAAGGAGGCGTCAGAGAAATTGATAAATAACGCCAATAGAGTCAGTTGGAGAGCAATTTACTTCATTCAGGGAGCAATATAAGGTATTTTGGAAAAGAGAAGAGGGCTTTACGAAGAAAGACATATTGATTCTACTAAACTTAGAACAAATTTAATATTATTCTGAATCTTGTACAGTCGGGGAGTTTAACTATTTAGATACAGATAATACTCTTTTTTGCCGTTTTTCGGTGGCGAAGAGAGAGGCGATCTAGTTATACGAAAGTTCACAGATGATAGGGAGTTTTGGCAATAGTCAATAGAGCCATGAAATACAATTATTTGAGGTTACGGTGAGTTTGTGCTGCAATAGTGTGAACTATGACGCTGAGGATCGCCAACAATCCTCCTTCTCTCGGTTCGAAAAGCGGGCTCTTTCTTCTCTGTTGACTTGGCTTCCGACAATTGGGTCGATGTTGAACCCCATTCCGTCATTGGAGTAGGAGCTAACTACCTCTACGGTGCCGTTTAGGAGGGTACTGGATGTTGAACCCCTGCTTCTGATTGGCCAGGGGTCTGACTCCAGCGACGCCGTGTCAATTCGGCACGAGCCCGCCGGCACGCGCCTCGCCAACCCGCCGCCCACGCAACGTCGGCGCCACACACTCCGCCCGTCTGCGTCACTTTCGGTTCGCGTTGCGCGTCGCCTCGCCATGGCGCCCTCCACACTGCGCGCCACGTTCGTCGCACAACCTCCGTTGCAATGCGCCCGACAAAGTTACCTCACACCCCGTCTCACGCCACGGCGAGCGCGCCGCCCTCGCGTCGCGCCGCTGGCGTGGCGCTTTCGCGCCGTGTTTCTGCCCCCCGACGGGGAGCAGGACGCTGACGCTGCCGACCCCGCCGACCCCGACGCTGAGGAGCGCCGCCTTGGTGATTTGCCTGATTCTCTGTCCGCGTCTACCTCTCCGCCGCCGCCGCCGCCGCCGCCGCCGCCGCCGCCGCCCCGCCCGCCGCCGCGCGGCTCGCTTTCTAACATCGACCGCTTGCTGGAGGACACCGAGCCGCGCTACACCACCTGGCAGCAGGACCGCGCCTCCACTTCGCTCTCCACCTTCAGCTACGACCGCCCGTTTCTCGGCGCTGATGAGCTTAATGAGTCGCTCAAGCCCTCGCATCTGCAGCGCCACCGCCATGTGCTTGCCCCTGACGAACAGTTTGCCGCCGTTTTCATGTGGGACACCGTCGTGTATAATGCACGCGAGCTCGAGATGCGCGCCTGGGCCGTAGTGGCCGAGGAGAACACTCTCCCGCCTCCCGACTTACAAGACATTGTGCGCGCCGAGGACATGGCCCCCGAGGCCGCCGTGCAGCGCGTCTTCTACTGGTTTGCAGAGTGGCGCGACATCAAGCGCTACGTTTTTCGGAAGGCTGAGGTGTACCAGCATCTCTGCGCTTCATATAAGTTCCACGCCCGAGAGGGCGTGCTTGACTGGCTGCGCAATCTTCACCAGTACGGTGTCAAGAGCATTTTGTACTCCCCGCATCCGAGACGCTTTGTCATGGACGTGCTTCAGCGAATCGGCCTCGCCTCGTTTTTCACTTCTGCCGACATTGTGGCCGCCGACGATGAGTGCGAATCCTTGGAACAAGTTTTCTTACTGGCCGCTGTCAAGGCGCAGCGACCGCCTAGCAAGTGCATCGTTTTCACCGATAGACCGTCCGCCGTCACTGCCGCGCACGACGTCAGCGCAAAAGTTGTCGCCCTCCTGGGTGTGCATGCCGCTTACGAGGTCAAGTCTGCTGATCAAACCGTTGCCGATTATCAACAACTCGTTTTGTACAACATTCGCCGTCTGTTTTCACAGCAGGGAGCTGAGTTTCTTGATCCGCGCACCGAGCTTGAGATTGATCGCAAGTAATTCTTCGTCTTTATGCTCCGCGTGTATATACAAGCCAACTCAACGCATACCACAGTCGTCTGTTTCGCAGATTGCTTCTTTTTATTTTTGTTGCTAGCTCGTCCTGCACTTTCTTTATCTCTTAGTCGCCCTCTAGCACATAATTCTCCGGATCTCTGTAAAGCTTTCTCAACAACTCAACGTTTAACCAGTGCGCCGGTCTCACCGCTGTATACCGTCCCAACACCACTCCTCCCAATCTCAGGTCTCCGATGCAATCCACAGCCAGATGACGGCAAATCTCGTCCGAATACCGCAGTCCGTCCGAGTTGAGTACTTTCCCCCCTTCCTCGTACAACAGAGAGTTGTCCATTCCACCTCCCAATATGAGCCCTTTCTTGCGCCACCGCTCCAGTTCACTCCTGGACCAGAACGTTCGAGCCCGAGCCACGTGCCTTCGAAACGCGCCTTCTGACAGAGTGAATGCCACTCTCTGAGTACCGAGGTTTGAACGTGACATGCCATTTACAAACGTCATCACCTCCAAGTCAAGAGACCTTACGCCTGGCAGAGGCCACAGTGAGGCGTGTGCTTTACCATCTCTGGAATCAACGCGTACCGCTCGTCGTACAATCGTCAAGCGTTTTGCAGCGTTCAAAGGCACCACCTGCCCCTTCAAAGCGAGAGTGAACGCCCACGCCGACCCGTCCATGATGGGCAATTCAGCGCTTGAGGTGTGCGCTTGTACGTTATCCACGCCAGCTGCCGATAGAGCAGCCAGCAAGTGTTCTACGCTTGAAACGGTGGTGGCGGAAGAAGATGGCGCGCGCAAGGTAGTGCACAGTGTGACATCCGCTACGTTTTCAAATGTTGCGGGGATGCAGTCATTGCGATGATGAAAGGTGATGCCGGCGTTTGCTGGAGCTGGGCGCAACGTCAGCTCGGATGGTGTGCCTGTGTGAAGTGCTTTACTCACGAAGCGCATCGCCCGTTTTATTGTAGTCTGTCGCGCCATTACAGAGGAAACGCTTTACGCAAGGCAACGGATGGGAAAACTAGTTCAAACGAAGATGCATGCAGTTCGCAGAGCTTGTCAGACTAGATTCTGGGAACGTTTGGCCTTAATTTCGCAGCGAATCGATTATCCTATCCTTGCTCGCGAGCATCTACAAAGGTCGTTTATCTCGTCACCGCTTTGCCCAGGCCTGTCCGCCGCGTGTTTGCTCATGCAGCCAAGCACTACCAAACCTTTGTACCGCCATTCAATTCACCCCCATGGTTTCATACGCATTTAGCTCTTCTTTCACGGGACTAAGAGTTTTTGACAGACAAATCACAGGCGGACTGTCACAGGGGTATTCTACGCAACGACGGTCAACTGGAGGCAACCGTTGCAAGCTTCTCATTCGAAGCTCCTCGTCGAATGAAAGCTACGATGTTATTACAATCGGCTCGGGACTAGGTGGTCTTTGCGCCTCAGCATTGCTTTCTACGTACAATCTACGCACACTCACTCTCGAGTCACATACTGAGCTGGGTGGAGCAGCCCACTCTTTCTCAAGAACAACGCCGTACGGCACCGTGACATTTGAATCAGGACCTCATCTCTTCTCAGGTCTTCAGTTTCCTTCGGACAACCCCATGTACCATGTTTTGCGCGCAGTTGATGCAAAGCTTGACGTCACTGGCTACGACGCCTGGGGAGTGTTCCTCCCGGACTCGTACGTCCGAACAACGCTCAGAGCACGAGAACCGCTTTTTGAGGAACTCCTAAACGTAGCTGGAGGTCCAACCGCTCGGGCTGAAATGGAGAATCTTACGAAGGTTTTGCGGCCATTGGGGGTGGCTGCAACTCTTTTGCCACCAGCAGCATTAAGGGCTTCAGACATTATTGGTTCTGTTCGAGTTGCTGCTCGATACGCATTTTCTCCAAGCTCCCTCTCACATATAACAAGAATACCGCAACTGTCTCAACCATTTTCAACAATTCTTGATCGCTATGTGTCTGACAGATTCTCTCGCAATTTTCTTAACCTCTTGTGTTTCTTGCTAGCCGGCGCAACAGCAGAACGGGTTCCAGTCGCTGAGGTAGCCTTCATGTTCCGTGAATGGCTTGGTGATGAGACCATTCACGGCGCCCCTGTTCTGCAAAGACCTGTAGGTGGTGCTTCTGCGATAGCAAAGTCGCTGGTCGAGGCTATAGAAAACCATGATGGGATAGTGCAAACAAGAACTCATGTAAGTCGCGTCATGATCGAAGAAGGTCGAGCAGTTGGGGTGCAACTGAAAAACGGTCGGATCATCCGAGCCAATAGAGCTGTCATTTCGAATGTCTCTGCTCTTGATGTGAACAAGTTGCTGCCGGATTGGAACACAAATGATAAGAACTATCAAACTGAACAAAGTGGTCGCGAAATGTGTCCATCCTTCATGCACCTTCACGTTGCACTCAAACTTACGGATGATATCCGATCTCGCCTACCCCAAGGCAATCTGGAGCCGAACTATGTCAGCGTAGAAGACTGGGGTCTTGGCATGGAGCATCCTGATAATGTGGTTCTGATTAGTGTGCCGTCCGTGCTGGATCAGGATATGTGCCCAGTTGGTCACGCGGTGCTACATGCTTACACACCAGCCACGGAACCATATGAAAAGTGGCGGGACCTAGAACCCGGTACAACAGAATACAATGAATACAAAGAGAAGCGGTCTCGAATCTTGTGGAAAGCAATTAATCGCATCTTCGGCGTTGATGTCCGTCCAAATGCGTACGTTTCGCTTGTAGGTACTCCGCGAACTCATGCTCGCTTTCTTCGTCGACGATACGGGTCATATGGCCCAAAGGTTGATGCAAATTTGAGAGGTTTGGGTCTTCCATTTCCGGGCAGTGGGGATTACCCGAAAGGATTTTGCTGTGTTGGTGATGGTGTGTTTCCAGGTGTGGGTGTCCCTGCTGTAGCTGGAAGCGCATGGATTGTGGCAAATGGAATAGTGAGTGTTGGGGAACAAGTTGAACTGCTAAAGAAGATAGGATTATGAAATGGATTATCTTTCTCGTGTTGCGGCCTCAAGTCTCTATTCTTAGCAGGCTAAGTAAAATCACTAAAAGAAACTAAAAGACGCTCTAGAGCCAGGATTGGCCAAAAGCTTTTGAGGGGTGAAGCTCCGCATTCCCGAACAGACTTCTTCTGCAGTGTCGGTGGTTCTGGAATAGTCTCTCGTCGACATTCTTCAGTTGGAGAACAACGCTGCGCAACACGTTCCACCTTTCATCATCTTTGAGCTCGCACATGCAACTTGTTTTTTTGTCTTCTTAGACAGTGCCCGCTGTTCCTGAACTCGTTTCGCGAGATAATTTCGCCAATGGTCGTTCTAGTCCTCCCCGTAGTAGAAACTCGACTCATGGGAAGGGTCCTGGAGAGGTCTGTGGAGACTAGACACACTAGCGCCCCGAAAGGAAGTGAGACTGCTCGTCGAGGACGAGAAGGACGAGGCGGCAGACGTGGGGGGTCCCGCGGCCAGCCTCCGAAAGCAGCTGGTCGGAGTAGCAGGATTTTTGCAGGGTGGGAGGTTGTGTATCTGTTAGATGCAATAAAGAGAGGACCAGCTTGTCGAGAGGAATAGGAGCAAATTGCACCTATGCACGCTGCGCGATTTCCTGAGTAAGGTTGACAAGTGAAATCGTTTAGTTTTCGGTTATGTGCATGTAAACACTGCAAATAGTGTGGGCCACACTAATGGGTAGCTCCTGAATTTCAAATTGCACGCCTGCGCAAGTCGCAAAATGCGATTGAGCCTGGCGCTAACAGATTTGTCACTGAAAATACGGAAACAATCTGAGCCCTGAATGTCACCATCGTCTCATACACTAGCGACGTAATCGCTGCAAATCCGATGTAAAATGACTGCTGCTTTGACTGCAGTCACTAGTGTCTATACGACCACTGGCCTCATATGAGGCCAAAACTACAACTTCGATAATTTTTGTAAACTTTGTCAATTTTCTTAAATTTTTGTGCTCAGACGTTATCAACACTTTTTCTCTGGCGTCAACCTCAAAGATCACGAATGACCGTCCACAACCTGTAAACAACATCATCTCTACTTTATTCTTTCATAATTTATCAAATCTGTCGTCATCTATGGATCCCCGTCGTGTACTGGGAAACAGAGTAAATACCCGCGCGCGTTTCGTCACAAACGAGACCGACTGTAAACTTTTCTTCAGCAATCAATGGAAGACAAAAATTGTCAGCAAAAAGATTACAAAAGTAGATGCTGTTGTCAAAAATAATCTAAGACACACTTTTATCACTATAAACTTCTAGTTACCTAGTCGTGAGAAAATATGCACTCTCAAAATCTTCAATGTTAAAGCGGGGGTTCACTTCACGATTCCGAAAACTGCTCAGGAAGACATCAATTCGAACGCGGACATAAATGGTTCTTTTTTTACTCACTACGTTTCGAATAATTTAGAGCAGCCTATTGTCATGGAAGGTGATGAGAGTCACACAATAAATCCGTCGAGCCCTCTGACTGTGACAAAAAGTGACACGCAAGACAGATTTGTGGAAGTTCATTCGACGAAATGGACAACGGAAAATGTATCCTTGACTCTGAATGGTCCAGTTCAAATGCACCTATGGAAAGTCACAGAACCTATTGGTGATTTCATCTCTGCTATTTATGCACCCTCGGGACTCTCCCCATACGATTTATTCCTGTATATATTTCCTGTAGCTCATTCGAAAAAAATAATTCCATCTACCAACTCTTGGCTTGAAGTTGAACGCTTAAAACAGACTACTGGGGGGTGAAATTTTGAATTGTTTCGGTTTTATGGTGTTAATGACACCCGTTGAGTTTCCAAATAGAAGATTGCTTTGGTCTAAAGACACTTTTTCTAAATATATTGAATCTCCGTAGCTGGGAAAGATCATGTCATGAAATTTCCTTGAACATATAAGGCAATTTATCGTTATCAGTGGCTCTGAATACGACCAGAAAGCAGATGAATGCAGATGGTCATGCATTTCTGAGTTTGAGAAAGCTTAAAATGACCATCAGAGTACTTTCGTAACTCCATCACACACTTTGTGCATGGACGAAAGTATGTCACTTTGGCATGGACTTGGAGGGAACTGGATTGCAATTGGACTTCCACACTACACTGCTCTTGATAGAAAACCTGTAAATGGTTGTGAAGTAAAGACAGTGTGTTGTGGAAGGAGTGGAATTATTCTCAAAATAGAAATCACGACGGGAGCTACGCAACCAGATGTACAGCCTTTTGAATCGGAACATGTGCATGGAACAGTTGTTATAATGAGATTTGTTGAGAACTGGTTCGCAACTGATCGAATCGTCTGTGCCGACCCATATTTTGCATCAGTTGAAATAGCCGAAGAACTTTTAAAAAGAGGAATGTTTATTGGGGTTGTAAAGACAGCCATCAGAAGGCTTCCTATGAAACATGTTTCCGAACATACGATTCCAGCACGAGGCCAGCACATGTCAATCGTCGCGAAACTACCTAAATTGGATCGAAAGATGATGCTGTGCTCTGGGTGAATCGCGAGAAGAGATATTTCATCTGCATTTGTAGTAGTACCCAATCAGAAACTCCCATTTCTCGTGAAAGATTGAGGACAACTGATGGAATAACAAAGAAAATTCCGCTTTCTATTGCTATCCCAGGGGTTTGCGAGGAGTACTATTCTTGTTGTTCAAGAATTGATAGGCATAATAGGTCACGTCAAGATGATTTGAATATGGAAAAGAAGTTTGAATTGAAAGAATGGTCGTTTAGAGTGAATTCTTCTTTGCTTGCAATGTGCATGGTTGATGCTTGGAATCTGTACAAGGGTGCATACGGAAACACATTGAATCTTACACCGCATAATTTCTATTGTAATCTGGCAGACGGATTAATAGATAAAAAATGAGATGCTATTCGAACTATGAAAAGAAAATCCAAGGAGGAAGATGAAATAGAAAACCCATATATGACTGCTACGGGCATTCATTTAATGGAGACCAATCGAGAAAGAAGAGCAATGGATGGTTGTTTGACGTCTCAAACATATCAAGGACGATGCAAAGTCTGCAAAACCACCTACAAATCCAAATTTGTTTGTTCAGAATGCAAAAAGTACAATGATATGGACGTTTATATATGTCACGGTGAAACCGGTCGTGATTGTTTTATAGATCATCTGCGTGACGTTCATCACATTTCGAGCAACATTTAGTCAATAACATTGATGGTCGTGTGTCAACATGCGTTTTCAAGCTTCAGAGGCTTTTTTTAAAAGTATAAAGCAAAAGTTCAAATTACCTTAAGCCCCCTACTAATTCTATCCGCGTTATTCAACTTGTTAGATATATTATGGTCTCTGACGAAACCCAACCAGGTCCACTACTACTATCCAAACTAAACTTATCCCTTGAGCACATGTCACCTCATTCTATCTGCTGTCCAAGTGGACGCAAATGCGTTTTTAGACCATAATAATTTTTATAATTAGTCGAGCTCCCGTAGGAGTTTTCGAGTTACACTGAACTCAGCGAGGTTTTAACCCTGTCTTTACCAGTCTCCGAGCGGTCGTGAAACCACTGAGCTGCTGTTAATGAAGGTACCTGTCTAAGGAATGTACTTTAAAGCAGGAAGAACATGGTTAGAAACTAGTTTTTTACTTAAAGAATAGAATACGCCGCTGTAGAATGGAAACCAGCGATTCTAACTTAATTTTTTGGAAAATAGAACTGGCCTCATATGAGGCCAAGCTGGCCTTATGAATGTTTGAATATTGCTCTCGTGGACTAGTGAAGTTCACTGTACTTGTATTTGTATTTGTATTTGTATTTGTAATGTATATTTCTTGGCGACTGTTTGTGTAACAAGTTCTCTGACTACAAATACCAGACCGCCGCATTGTAAACGTCGGATGAGACCCCAAAAGGCGAACACGGACGAATGCTTGTACGCTGAATACACCCTGCACCTTTCACTCAGACTTTCCTGTATCTGACACTGGCCATCCTTAGTTATGGGCCACTAGGCTACGCCCTCGCCCAAGGACCTCTCTTCCAGGCCCAAGTTTTCCTGGGATTCCAAATCTCCGCCTTGGACTGACGGCAAAGGAGACCAGGAAGAATATCGCGATGCTCTTAGTTTGTGGCATACGTTCCACAATTCACTCCCCGTTAATAACAACAACAAGATTCCTGCAGCGTTGCAGGCTGTTTGTCTCAAGTCCCAACTGTATGGACGTGCCAAGGACCTGTGTTCCGGAATTACTGACGCCCAGCTCGTTGGAGAAGAGTCAGTCGCTCTGATCGTCGGTGCAATCTACAAGCGTGACGCTCTCTCCGTCGTGAGTGAAGCCTACAAGACCTTCAACGTGCTCCTGAACACCCGTCGTGGGAACTCGGAAAACATGAAGAACTTCGAGTCCCGTTTCTCTGCACAGGTAGCAAAGTTTAATTCGATCTCGAATACAACCAAGTTGCCAGAATGCCTCACAGCACTCATGCTGCTGTCCAATGCTTCCATTGATGACGCACAACGTGTTTCCGTTATGGCCGCTGCGTCTCCCTCAGATGAAAACCTCGGTGCCCAATCTAGCAATGATCAGTACCTGTCTGCTGTCACCTATTCCTCCGTGGCATCCGTAATCAAACAGTGCGACAAGTCTGCTCGCTCGCCCACCACGAACGGCACACTGAATGCCAGCTCCGGTGGCTTTGGCAACAGTTCCAACAACAGGAACTCTAGGAACGGTGTTCGGAACCGCATCTCTCCCACCATGAAGTATCCATGTGACACCTGTGGCAAGTATGGCCACTGGAAACGGAATCACCGTGCTGATGGCTCCTTAGCCTTTGGTGTGAAGTCCTTCGACAACCCGCAAGTTCCGACTGGCAACAACTCGTCCAACTCGTCCAATCAGTCTAACAACCGAGGAGCAGCCTCTGGCTCGTCTTCTGTATCTGCTGCATCGTCCTCGAATGCCTCCAAACAACAAACTCTTTCCTTCAACATGGCCACTTTTGATGGATCAACGGAGTCACCGATGCACTTTGGACCTCTCTTGGACAGTGGCGCTCCATACTCGGCAATCGGTATGGTCGAGCTCAACATGCTCGCTGACCACTCTGGCTTGCAAACCGGACCCGCTCTTGACCCGATTCCTGCCGCAATTTATGGATACACTTCCTGGCAATATGGCACTGGTAACCACGCCAGCCAACCGCGAGATATTCTTGGGTCGATTTTTCTTACGGCCAACACCGACAACGGTAACCAAGTTCGAATCAGGCACTTGGTGCTTGACGGCTCGTCTCAATGGGTCGTCGGGCGAATTGTGACAAGCAAGGCAAACATCGAAAACATCGGCCGGAATGCATTGGTTCTCGCTGCAAATGGCAAAGAAGATTTCATCTCGATTGTGAATCACAACTTTCTTGACTTCATCAAGCTCGAGTGTTTTTTTCCGACTATGCCATCAGCTAACATTAACACTGGATCGTCACTCTCATGCATGTCTGCGGTTTCCCTCGATCTGTCACCGTGGACTGAGGTCAAGAGTGTAATCGACAAGATCCATAAGCATGTGTGTGGACATGCCGCCTTTTCCGACTACAAGCTTCTGCTCGAACGTAATGGTCTGTGGAACGATGTTGTGTCTGGCTACCTTACTGAAGTTGTCAACGCTTGCACCGCCTGTCGGTCAACCTCTCCTCCAGCTCCGTCCCGGAAAGTTTCTATCAGCTCCTTGTCGAAAGAGATCAAAGAAGTGCTATCTGTTGATCACTTCTTCCTCGAAGGCCTGTGTGTCCTTCATTTCATGGATGTGTTCTCGCGCTACTCCGTCGCGTATGTTGTCAGTACAACTGCCCTTCATGAAGCTGTAATCGGCTTCGAAGCAACCTGGGTAGCACAGTTCTGGTATCCTGACTCAATCATTGGTGACAAAGCATTCAACACCGGCGCATTCAAAGACTATGCTGATGCACTCAGCATCCCCATCAAGACAGTTCCGCCTCGTCGGCATCACAAGAACGCCATCGAATCTAAGCACAACATTATTCGGTCCGTCTTTCTCCGTCTCAAAGAAGGTAGTGGTGATGAGTTCGATGCTGTCCTTGCTGCATACAAATCTGTGTCGATCTCAAACGACCTCTATGGTAACGATACCATGTCAGCATTTGAACTGGCGAAAGGGTTTACGAAGCCAGTCAATTCAAAGCCTGCTGAACTTTGTGTCCCCATCGATGTCATTGATGCCCGTGAACAGCTCCAAGCTTGTCGCAAGCTGGCACTCATTATGCGCTCTAAAGCACTCACCGAAGCACCAATCGCCATTGGCGACTCCGTCGAAATTTTCCAGAAGAAAGAGAAAGAGAAGCGTGGCAAATGGTCCCAACCCAAGACTGTGCTCTCGGTCGATCTTCCTGCCCGCTCCATCACCGTTCCCGGTGCAAACGGCCGATGTCTCACTGTAGCCTTTGAAGAAACTCGACCCGCCATGTCTCCACTTTGTTTTGTACAGCTCGTTCAAGAAGGGATTGACTCCCTTGACGCCTCACTTTCTGACCTTCTCGGTGATATCCCCCCAACTGATCACACGGATGACCGCGACGATTCAAACCTACTGGTCCACGACCGTGACGACCACGGCACCTTTTTGATGACGGTAACAATGGACCTGCAGTTGGTGATCGTCTTGATATACTCTGGGATGAAAAGAATGTTGTTTACCCTGATGTTGTTCACTCGCAAGCAGATAACGGTACCGTGACCATTCATTATGACAATGGTGAAGTCGAAGCAGACTTACATATGACAACCGTGCATTGGAATCACTCCGAGCCCACTTCGCTTGCTGCTGCAAGCAGCAGTCTGTCCGGTGGAAATTTGCAAGTCACAAGCACTGAAGCCGCTGTTCTATCCTCCATGCTCGAACACTTCGGCAATAAACCGTTCTTGCGCCATCAAGCCCAAGGATTCGACCAGTTTTCTCTCGTCAACGCGTACGCACGTGAAGAAGAAACTTTCCTAAAGACGGCACGCCCCGTCTATCACCGCGACGTTCCCCCTGGTGCCAACGTCATTAGCAGCCACACACTGTACAAACTGAAGCACAACGACGATAACAGCTTTAAACTGAAGGCGCGCATCGCACCTCATGGCAACGAAGTCGCACTCAAGAATTTCCTGAGTACTGACTGCTCTACGTGCCCGCCAACCGGTCTGCGCGTACTAGAGTCTATTGCTTCTCTGTTTGGTTGGAAATTGTACAAGGCCGATGTCAAAGCCGCATTTTTACAAACCGGCGCAGCTCAGCGTGATGTTTACGTTCGCCCGCCGAAAGAAAGCGCTGTGAAGTCCTCCCATGTTTGGCTCTTGCTCACTGTAGCCTATGGTTTGGTCAACGCAAATGCAAAATGACAAAGTCAGTCCGACGCAGTAATGATAGACCTCGGTCTAACACAGTCCAAGTTTATCCCGCAACTCTTCTACAAGAAAAAGGATGGTAAGCTAACACTGCTCGTGGCAAAAATTGTGGATGACCTCAAAGCTGCCGGTACTGAGGACAACGCTCTCCGCTTTCTAGAAGAATTTAACAAGAAGTTCAAGTTTGGCGAAATCAACAGCGGCCCTGGGAAACTCCGCTATTTCGGCATCAACACAGTGCAACATGATGACTTTTCGATTGAAACCAACGCAGAAGACAAGCTTAACGCTCTTTCTGAATATTCTCTCACCCGCATTCGCCGAAAGCAGTCCGAAGACCCGATGAACAAGTTAGAGAAGTCAGCCTTTTCTTCAACCAATAGCTCGATCGGATGGATTGGCACCGCTGCTACACCTTTCTGTTCATTTTATGCGAGTTACCTCCAGCAAAAGGCACCCGAACTCAAAGTCTCACACCTCGTTGAGCAAGCCTCAATCGTTCAAAAGCTCAAGAAGCTTGGCACTGTGATTGCCTATCCACGCCCTTCGCAAGACAAAGCCTACGAGCTCTCTGTTCTAGTTTTTGCTGATGCATCGCGCATTGACGACGTCGGCCAACTCGGCATTGTTACTGGTTTACTCCTTGGTCCGATGCAGAAGGACGCGATCTACCATGTTGTATCCTGAGTTTCCCACAAAGCCAAACGCCCCGTTAAGAGCATCCCTGCTGCTGAAATCTTTGCCGCCGCCGAAGGAATTGACGATGAAAAGATTATCTGCAATGCCTACAACGAACTGCTTCCTATCCGTGTACGTCTACGCCTCTGTGTCGATTCGAAAGATCTGTTCAGTTCTCTTTCGACGCAAAAGAACTCTATCGACAAGTCAATTCGAGGAGACGTCAGCTCGCTTCGCTACGAGTTTCAGACTGGAGCAGTGGATAGTATTTCCTGGATACCTGGGACTACGAACTTAGCTGATCCGCTAACGAAGCGCGACAGCCCTCTCACACAAGCATTGCAGTTGACTCTTTTCTCTGGCCAGCTTTCCATCGACTTCACTGCAGTTGCTGAGACCAAGGCGACAGAAAAGAACTTCGGCTGAAGAAGGAGCAATATGAATGTTTGAATATTGCTCTCGTGGACTAGTGAAGTTCACTGTACTTGTATTTGTATTTGTATTGGTATTTGTAATGTATATTTCTTGGCGACTGTTTGTGTAACAAGTTCTCTAACTACAAATATCAGACCGCCGCATTGTAAACGTCGGACGAGACCCCAAAAGGCGAACAAGGACGAATGCTTGTACGCTGAATACACCCTGCACCTTTCACTCAGACTTTCCTGTATCTGACAATGGCTATTCTTAGGCCTCATGTGAGGCCAATCCGCCGGGCGTGTAGGCACTAGACCTTTCTGTCAGTTTTTGACTTTCAAATGAGTTGATCACAACAAATGGAAAGTGATGCATTGTAATTAGAAGAAGGGCTGTCGCAGAACAGTTATCAAAGCATTTACAAAAAACAGAACAGTAAATTAGCTAAACATGTTTTCAACAGATATTCAAAAAAATGGAGCCAAACGCATCGTTTGTAAAGCACTCTAAACCCAAGAAAAAACACAGTCATTAGCAGAAACAGCGAGTCTTTCTTAGAGATGCCAATCTTAAGACTTGTATGCTTTCGATTCATCATGGTATTGACTCGCGATGAGACAGTCGCTGCTCTGCGAATGCTATCTGAAAAGGCAGTCAAACAACGTGCTGAAATTGAAAAGTACAAAACTGCAAAGAGTACTGATAAGAAAAGAGACGCCGTTTTTCCATTTTTTTTATTCATTCTACAACAATGGTTGTGATAAAAGCATTTTAAATATAACCAACTTTACTGCTTTTGAATTCCAACAAATTTTTGGATTTTTCGTCACACACATAAACAAACATTGGAATGTTGGACGTGATAAAAGATGTACGTATGGCGCAAAAGATTTTTTCTTTATGATATTATCAGTTATAAAATATGCCGGTCAATGGGACTCTTTGTCGGTAATTTTTGGAATAAAGGGTCCTACTTTTGAAAAAATTCTTATGTCGTTCGTTAAAAATAATTTCATATCATTTTTGTGGACTTTCTGTTAATAAATTGACGAAAAAGTATATAATTGAGCTTCTGCATGAAAGGAATCAACCATTTACATTTTACATCTACTCTCTTTATGCTACTGATGTTTACTTTAAAAAAACCAATATGCTTTCTGTGAATCTGCAGAAAGCGAAATTATACTACAGTGGCAAACACAAACTGTACGGCTTCAAGGTTGAAGTTAGTGTTCGGCCGAATGGATTGGCTACAAACTGCACAAAACATGTACCTGAGTCACTTGCGAAAACTGATATTTTTCCAGGAATTTGGAGCATCACAAAAATGCGTCAGAAAAATCGGAGCAGGAAAGCGAAATTTTGGATGAAAGGCTACACTCTAAAACAGACCTCATAGCTGGGCAATTCTTCTAGACAAAAGTTACCAGGGCATCGTTGAAAAGGTACTATCAATTCACCCAAAAAAACCCGAAATGGTAGTTTAGCTGCGCACGAACGAGGGGACAATCGAGGTAACTCGAGTGACAGAATCATCGACGGGAATTCTAGGGCGCTGTTGCTCTTTGATGTCGGTCGTTTCGTCGAAACACTGCTTGAAAGAGGAATCCTACAACAACTTTTTTCACCTGGCCGTGGGTTTAACCAACATACACCTGAAATGGCATCGGACTCGCCCAGAAGATGATGAGTTCTATAGTTTGTACAAATCTCGCCTTTATTCAATTGGAAAAGAACTAGTAGAGAAGCGCAAAACGTCGCAAAAACTCTATCGTCAGTGAAAAAAGCGTCACCTCGAGGTGGATTTTCGATCCATTAAAGCTGCTCCTGACCATCGTCATTCGTATCCCGAAGCCGATCCAGGGGTAATTTAATTCAAAGAGCAGCTTCAAGCTTTGCAGGCATCGTTTATAGATCGAAAAGCTTCATCTTTACGTACAATTCGCTGCGAGAACTCTTGATAAATGATCCAGATGCCACTCACATCGAAACCTCATGAATTAGATTACGCCATCGTAGCCTACCGTCGCCTTTTTTCCAACAAAATGAGGACAGTTTTGCGATTGCGGTATTCAACGTTTTTCGCTTGGACGTCAAATCATCAAAATCCTCCACGACGAACAGCTTCCTAGAAGCAGACATAGACTCAAAGGGAGCTTTGTCGACATTTTTCGACTACTTTTTGCTATTCGGCCCACAGAAGTGAAATCGAACTGTATTCCTAATATGATAACGTTGTACAGTTCGTTTCATTAGCTCTTGATATATCTCCAAGCGAGAAACGAGATCCCTCGGCCGGCGCCATGGCCTCTAATTTTCAAGTCAAACAGTACATGTACATGTGCTTTGGCGCCGATACAGTTCACGTTGTGCGCTTCCCGAGTTATAAAATCGATCAGGATCTCCGAAGCAAAAACCGTTTCTATCATCGATGTCCACTCGCCATTCTGAGCGTCCAGGGTGTTTTTCAGCCAAACGTCAAGGTCTGTTTCCGTCGAATAACACTTCTTCTGTCGATTTTCTCCAAGCCGGGGTCCGAAATTCTCAAGCTGTCTTTTGTAACGCGCACATCTGCAACAGCGGAGGTCACAGCAAAAGACAGAGAAACCAGAATGCAGTAACAGATTTTCTTACCAAGGATCTTGACCACTATGCTGCATTCCAATACGGCGTGAAACATATTCAGTTTGGACAGGGTGTAGATCATTTCAAATGTGTAGGAGAACTAGTCAATTGAATTAAGAACCTGTTCAAGGTAACAAAGACGATTCGTGTGTGTTAACTTCCGTCGACTACCAGGTTCCACGTTTTTCACTGCTGAAGCTTCTACTAAAAGAACCACAATTGTATGAATAATACTGTAGAATATCAATTTCACATCTTTATGACTTGTACCAACGCCAGCGGAAAGATGCGACGAAATAATGCATGGTACGCCAGTGATGGCAGTGATAATAAAATCGATAATTTCCAATGGGGGTGGCGTAGATAGAATAACTCTTTCTAATATGAGATCAAGCATCGCTCCAAGAGTGGTTGGTGTCAAAGGATTACATTTAAATCTTAATTCTGACGATACTTTCAGCAGTTCTTTGAGAAGAGTTTCATATGCCTGGAATGCCTTCGTGCTGCTCAGAAGCTGCAATGCCAAACATACAGAATTATACCTACAGAAAATCATCTTCTATTCGAAGGGGTGCTCTTCCTCTGGCTCAATCGGAGCAGTTCAAGATGGTCTTCCAATGGCTAGAGTTGAATGATGGATCATGCGGTGAATGCGACTGTTTTCTTCACGATACTTGAAACGACCACGTATTAAAGTGTCAGAGACGATATTTTTCAGCGAATCGGGCCATATTATATGAGTGGGATGTCCAATGTGCAGGAGTTCGAGGGTTTCAACAAGGTAGGCTTTATCCTGCTCCTCAACGAACTCTAATCCTGCTGCGCTTGATGGCATTATATATGATAGTGAAGACTGCTAGTGTATCGGGGATGCCAAAGAAGCCACGGTAGTGTCAGTAGCTGGGGAAGTACGTTGTGATTAAAGGCCAAGACGCGGTGTTTACTACCTTCGCTCAATGGATTTTTTTCTTTCACAAGTACTGATGTCCTCCGATTGATGCGCTCTGTGTGTGACGAAAGAACCGTAACCTTTTGCGCGCACACGAAAGGAGAGAGTGATCAGAGAGTTGTGCAGGTGTGTCTGACAGAGTGGCATATTACAACCAAGCTGTGCGGATTGGCATGGTTGACAATCGGAACGGAGGGTGTTTACGTCGGATGTTTCGCTTGTTGGCATGCTGTGCTCCTTAGCACTACATGCTTTCCATACAAAGCTGAAGGGTTAGTAAATGGCGAGAGCCCCCTAGACCGACATGATGAACTGCGTGCACAAGATTACAAGGTAAAAGGCCGAATTGGCGCGCCAGAACATAAAACGGCATATGAAAACGTCCTTGGTAGAAAGCGGCGCACGATGGGCAAGTTACAAATAGAATACGACGCCAAATCGCCTCTGTATCGCAGATAGAAAAGCAGCAGTAGCGGACAAAAACGCAGATCCAGATACAAAAACTGCGAGGAACCTGGATACGGGCGCAGATACGGCGCTAAGGGATGCCCGAATAAGAGACATTCAGCAGGGTGATCGCCTCAACTACAGCGGCACGTCTGGTCCCGCTGTAAGAAAAAGAGGTCTTCTCAAAGCCACGAGTTATCGCATGTGGCTATCAATTTGTGAATCAACTGTTACATATTTTGTTGCAAAACAAATGGTTGCTTCTTGTCAGAATTTTCGAAAACGACAACTGTTTTTCAGTTAGTAGACCACTTTATTTGAATACCATTATTTCAAAACCATTTTGTAACTTCGTTTACTGAGAACACATCTTCTTTGGAATTCACTCAGCTAATGTGATATGGCTTTTTATTTGCGTATTTTGGCAGTATTTGGTTTACAGACCTACGGTTTGACTGTTTCGCAATCTGGAACAGTCAAAGCAAAATCTCTTTTGACTGAAATTGCATGCTGACACATTGACTGTAGTCAAAATATTGAAAAGTATCCCAGTTAAACGGAGCTCAACACCACTCAGTTTACCTGGACCAGAAAAGGCTTGACTGCAGTCAAACTTTGACTTGACTTAGCTTTACACGTAGTGGACCATGAAGAGAACAACACCTCTCATGTAGCGGATGCTTCTGTGCCTGATCTGTGCCACATAAGTATCCAGTTTTCACAACTCTGACGCACTGATAGCGTTACCTCCAGCGCCACTGCAAGCAGGCAACGTGCAGCACCGCCGCCACCTGCAACGCCGCACCAAGAACGACCCCTCTCCCGTGCCTGTTAGCACGCCACCTTCACAGCCCCCCGGGCACCCAACCTACACTATCGCCGTCTCAACACGCAAATAGCCGTCACAAAACCATCTGCACAATGGACCCAAAAGCGCAAAGTACAGCGCTTCTATTCGCACCATATGTACAGAGCAGCAATTTAAAGCCCTGGTAAACCCCCCCGTTTACAACGAATAGTATTAACATTTTGAACGTAGATGACCATTTCAAACTCTCCAAAATATCGTCCGTCATCGGCAAGGTTGAGTGCCGTCAAAATAGTATCAAGACCTTTATTTTGAACTACTTTGAGTTTGGTCACGTGCTCCATCGTCAGCCCGGTAATGTTTGCAATTTATTCGGCTGGGAACTTTGGGGGCAAACCAAGATTAACGACGCTGGTAGCTTGTACATATTTAATTCTTTTTTAATCAGTCCATGATGGCAAATATGCTGTAGAATTTTATTAAGACGTGTGTGCTGTGTGAGATCCAGAGCTATAACCTGCCGGAGGCTGAACTCAGCTTAAATAAACCGGTCTCATGACGCAGCTGTGCATGGCCTGTATCGCAGAAGCTGTGTATGACATGAAGAACAAATTGTGCAACTTCATAGTCAACAACCCGCCAGACGGCGGGAAGACAGAGGTGGACAAAATGAGATACAAGGCTGCACGCAGGGTCGAAAAGACTAGAAAGCATGCCGGGGTGGCCGTTAGTGACGAGGATGGCAAAGAAGGAGGAAAGCCGCCAAAAAGGTATCCAAGAAGGCTGCCTTGTAAGAATGCTCTATGGCTGTTAATCAAAATTCCATGGCCATTGATTTTAGGGAGGCCAGAGACAACGACGATGATGAAAATTTGCAGTCGAATGTAGAAACTTAGAAAAAGACGCATCGGGCGTGTCAGAGTGAGCTTGGCGCTACTGTTTCGATTCAAGAGAGGTCGTCGTTGAATACAAGTGGAATAAGGCGCAAAGGTTGTGCACCTATACTGGAGATGGAAAGCGTGTGAGCACTACGACGTGATACATTGCTACTGCAAGTGTTTCATCCAAGGATATCTTTATTACCAAATTCTCAGCAGTGTCAACATTCAACCCAATCGCTAGACAGAACCACGTGAGTTCGGTCCGTCTATCGCAAATACTCCAAATCATAAGCAACCGCGATGAACAAAAGGTTGGTCAATATCTATCTCAGAGATATTGAAGCAACCCCAGGTTGAAGTCCTCTGCTTCGTTCATAACATCATCAAAGAGATTGTCTGTCTCAGCGCTTCCCACCAGGAGTTGGTGTAGAGCAACGCGTGCGCGTATAACCGGCCGGGGCACCATTCATATGACGTCCGATATATCGGGGACCAAGTTGATGATTTTATGAGTAATACTAGTTTTTAGTATTTTAGACACATTAGAAGGTATGTTAGTTAAAGATCTACAGTAGCACCGTAATGAACGGATGGGCGTGCAAGGCTGGGGTTACACGCATGATACGTCTATGGACCAGGATTGGTTTGCACTACTATAGTCTACACGTGTAGTTCACTGTCTAGAATAGACTTAAGCGATGGCTACACCGCCATCACTACCACCATGTAAATAGTAACCGAGTGCTTGGCTCTAGATTACGTCGCCTACGCGAGTCCCCATCTCTTAACGGGAGAAACCACGACCGGTTTGTCTATTCTATCCCCTCGGGAATCTCAGGCGTCACTGGTTCATCTTTATTGGTGTGTTTCTTTCTTTTGTGGGTTCTCCTGTGTTTATGTCAGTACACCGCCCCTGTATAGGGTTGCTTTTATCCGTCACTATTTTGCTTATCCAGTGTTAAACTCGTTACTGAGTGGTATAGTCGGATCTATGGTATGAAGCAGCCTCCCCCGCAGAATTCCAGGACGCAGGATGCATTCAGTGAACACGTGGTGTAACGAGTCGAGTTGCTTGCCATGGTGCTCCCGTAATTGCGATCATTACTAGGAGAATACCATAAAGGCAACGGTACATATACTGGTGATTCATGTGTAGGTTTTTACTCCCCTTTATCGCTAGAAGTCTAATAGCGATTTTTCCCATACAGTGATCTGGCTCTGTAGCTGACCACTTGTAATTTTTTATATATTATTTGGGCACTCATTCTGGTACAAATTATTTAAGGTATCAGAGGTGAACGCCAACTCCAAGTAAAGGAGACTATACTGAAATCATAATTCGTTTGTTTCTTGTTTAGGATTCCTTGTCCGAACATCGGGAAGAGCTATAATAGAAAGTTGGCCCACAAATATTTTTCGAACCGTCTCGTATCCTCCGTTTTATTTACGTTCTAAAGATGCACTGGTCACCCTCGCCGGTGCATAGCAGCCTTGTAACACACTTCTAGATCGCTTATGTTTTAGCTCTACCATCCCTTTTCCCTTCGCCGCATGCACCACTTCTTAGATCCGAACTCTTCCGCATGTGTCGGCACTTACTGCAAGAGCTGATTCTGCAAGTGGTCTTCCGGTTTAGAAACACTGTGGTCATCTTCAACGAATCTTTCGTTCCTGGAACGTGGAGTCGATATCGATACTAAAAAAAAGTGGAATCGCCCTTTCGTATTGATTATCGAACCCCCCCACCGGCAATAGCGGAAATTATCGTAAATTAGCACCAGCTCAACAAATCGAAGATACCAATGACTTCGCACATGAACGCAGATTTGATATTATAAGATACCGAAGATCCGAATCTCTTTCAGTACTAGTTGCTTTGGCTCTGTCGAACCACTCTAAAACCCACGCTCGCCTCATCTATGGAAGCGGAGAGCAGCTGTAGCTTCAAACTATGTCACGATCATGCTTGTTGCATGATGAAGGGGAACCCTCGGATGTGATAGCGTCTGTAGCAGTGGTAGTCGCGCCTACCGCAGAAGCCCTAGTGTACCTGTAGTTCTCAGATTTCAAGAAAAGAATGATTTCCGCAGATAATTGCGTCGTCTGAAGTCTGAATCAAGTGCGTTGCGCATGCTCAGTGGCGGCTTGGAATTGCAGAACCCTTCTTTGATCGCTGATGTCGAAGATTTATGAAGTGCGCAACAGGCCATTTTTCGTCAAGACGAAGATGGTCGGATATCTTCATCAGTGAAAACACTACGTAAGAATTTGTACCATTTACGAAATATGTACGGAAATAAATCCCAGGCGCTACCAGGCTTGGCCGTGGATGCAGATGAACTTCTCAATCGAGTTGATATTCGTTTAAAAAGCCTGGAGGTGTCTGTTCACACCAGAACCACCGCTAAACCAATCTTGCTGGAAGAGAAACAAGCTCCTTTGAAAGAAGCTCGTTCGAAGAAGTCTAAGACAGGACGTAAGAAGCTGAAGTTCGCATGTAATTCGAGTGAAGACTCGTAAATTACGGAAAACGGCAATTCCAACACTCATACTTCTGACGACCAAGTCAGGTCAGATGACGAAGACATTGGAGATGGTCATCGAAGGTTCCGATCTCGGAAGAAGGTCAAATATTAGTTGTTTTCGAGAAAAAATGCTCACCTTACTAAGATATTAAGGTGTTCCTGTGCACAAATCCGCTTCATGGAAAGGTCCTGAATTAAAGAAACTATCGCCTGAAGGAGATGGGCGAGAACCGCTCAGGATGGAAAACTCTGATGGCGAAGGATCACAGTAAGCGTTCGGAGATCGGCCTTAATGGTTTAAAATTTGATTTGAAATGTTCTATCCTAGTTATCGAGTTCCTCGCGCTTTTCGTTGCCGAAACCGACACCTTGGAGCGGAGTAAACCATATGCATTTGTCTCTTTACCAAACTTTTTGAAACGCTTCGCTTTTATAGCAATATCCTTCCGTATGCAGATCTTTGACAGCCGATAAATGAGACGTCTCCTCCTAGGCAAAGGTGGTGGAGTTTTTGCTGCGCAGCTACGCGACTTTAAATGAAAAAGGTAATGCAATCCTGGACTAAAAGATTGTGGCCCAAAATTTTCATGAGGGCGAAGCTGAGTACAAATCAAGTCTTCGCTAAGTTTAAGACCGCCGTTGAAAGGTCCACTCGACGGAGAAAAAAATTACCTTGTACATTGACGGGCTGGACTCCAGTGTCAAGTATTTGGTAGCTTTATATCGCGAAAGGCATGGAAAAGTTCCCTTTTTGGGTTAACTCAGTTTTCTCAAGCTGAAGGAGACACGGCAAAAGCGCGTGGTAGTACTCGCCGTTTAACAGCTTTTGGTACCTCTATGGGGAAGGAGAGGAGCTCTTCAAGAGCCGACCTAGACAGGAAACAGCTACATTTGGACTCCAGTAGACTCACGAGAATCGTTGTTGGCACTATGAGGCAGTGGTTCATGGGAAGGCGCGGTCCATTTAATGGAATATCCGATCTCATCCGTACCCACAGTAGACCTACCAAACTCGGAATCTCAAGAACAAGATTTCGCTATAGTTATAGAGAGCCGTTGCCCTAGGTAACATCTGTACACGTAGCCACCACGGAGAGAAATATGGAACGGAAAACACGGATTGGCGGATACTCGCACGGCCTATCCTTCATAATCTATGTTGAACACCCCTCATGACGGTTTGATATGCTATTCATGTAATGGAAGGCACCACTTGAGTACGGAATGCACGCTTTATGCAGAACATCTGAGTTTTATCACTGCCAATTATGAAGCTCTTTTGGAAGCGGAAAGGATCCATGTACCAGCAGCCATGTATTTGAAAGCCAAAAGCTGGTTTTCCCAGACACCAACGCGCTGCGCAGACCAGACTGTCGATCAGAGTGCTGAAGAGCTACAACCCAAAGCCCCGGTCGGAAGAAGGGTCTTTGAGGCAAATAAGCCGCCGCAGCCGGGAAAATAATTGAGAGAGCCCATAAGGACTCTACGCTAGTCGATCTCTTGGTGCCGACCACGGAGAGCTCACCTCCCTGCTCCGACAATCAGAAGCCCAAGATTTTCTTGAAGCCTTCCAATTTTCCGACGTAAGAAACTAATACGCCTGTCCGAAAGCGAGTACAGGTTAACTGTGAATTATACCGTCCCAGGATATGATATAATTGTCCGTTAAAAGGGGAAAGCTACCTCATGGGAATGTCTTCAGGATATTATAAAGTGTATGCCGACACCGGTTCTGACAGGAATCTGTTGACCCGTCGATTGACTATCATGGGTAGAGGTGCTGGTTCCAAATATATACGATAATCGGAGCTCGCCCCTGGTGACCTGGAACGTATCCAATATGGTCTGGTACCAAATATCCGGGATGCAAACAAAAATGTTTTGTAAGACGCTTCTTAGTCTTAGTCTAATTCTTCGTCTGTAATTCTTTAGCTGCAACAGTGGTGCTGCAATTTGATCGTTGCAACAGGTTTGTGGAAGCATTTATCCTGCAAAGGAAACTAATGCAACTAGATGGTGAATCCAATGTACCATTTGTTTGCAGGTTGCCGCGTCGTTGCTTTTAAGCATTTCCTCTTTCACCATCTATGGAGTACTGGAAATCCGAAAGATGTATCTCACCGAAGATCTGAATGGCGAATAATGCAATGCTAAAGGCTCAGATCCAAACCTCGGTTCAAGTAGGAACACAGAGCCATGTAATCGTGGTAATACAACCAAATACTTGTATGTACGAATCTCATGGATTGCTATTTCCTAGCGGTATTGTTCAGGTTGAACCTGGTAGAACGTTTTGGATACTTTTGAGTAACCTTAATCCTAACCAGTATTCGATACCGAAGAATCAGGTTGTTGCAAGAGCTTTGCCTCCCCCAAAAATAGTGGTAGGTTCTCATATTTCTACTGCAGAAATAATTGGATCAACCCATGTCTGTGACACAGACGAAGAAATTCAAACTCGGTCTTGAGATCAATCGCAAACTGGGAAGATCTACAGAGCCTGGTTGCAAAGCTAGATTTAGCGCATGTGTGGGAACAATACAGAACGAAGATCAGGTCAATGCTGAGGAAGTATGCCTGCATGTTAAGTGGAAAGTTAGGCCAGAGTTTGGCTAAGGAACATCATATTGATCTAGTTTCAGTGTCTCGGCCCATCTCCCAAATACCATACAGAGCCGGACCCCGAACTCGTCATATCGAGAAGTAAAACGTCCGCAAGATTCTGTGAGAGGGATTCATAGAAGCAGTTCAATCAGATTGAGCATCACCAGTAGTTCTCGTTCCAAACCCCAATGGTTCTTTCAGATTCTGTATCCTTAATGGAAAACAGAACGCACTTAAAATTTTGGATACACACACGTTGCCCCGAATGGACTAATTTATTAATGGAATAGAAGAATCAAATGTTTTCACCACTCTGGACGCCTACTCTGGTTATATTCAGGTGTCTATAGCGAAAGAAGACCTGCAAAAGACCGCATTTGCATGTCATTCCAGGCTCTACCGTTTGAAATGGATACTGTATGGCTCAAACAATGCACCAACTACTTTCTAGTGTAATCTGGACATCTTGCTTCCGATATATAAGTTTAAGACTTGTCTAGTTTACGTAAAAGATGTGATTATCTTTTCCCAAGATATGGCAAGTCATTTACAGCATTTAGGGGATATCTGCAGAGCATCTCAAACCGCAGGTATCACCTTGAATTCCAAGAATCGTGAATGGTTCGCTGGCACCGGCAAGTACTTGTAATACGTGCTCAAGCCGAGAAATGTCGAAATTCAGGAAGTACAAACAGCTCTCCGCAAGGTGAAATATCCGTCGTCACGGGAACAACTACGTTCTTTCCTCGACTTATGAAACGTCTACCGACGATTGTACCCCAATACTTGCGTAAAGTGGCAACGCTTACGGCGAACTTGCGTGACAGAAATCCAGTACACTTGGAATGGTGCAGGCTGGCTTACTGGAAAGCGTTCGACACGCTGAAGATCATAACTATTTCTTCACCGGTCTTGAAGTTACCCATTCCCAACAGACCGTATTCACTAAAAAACGACTCTAGCGAGTACCAAGTAGGGTGTGGCATTTTCCAAACACAGCCTGATGGTGAATAAAAACTCATTTGGTACTGATAAAGATCGCTGAACACAGCTGAGAAGAAGCATTCAGTTTCAGAAAAGGAATGCACTACAGTCGTTTGGGCTCCAGCCTCCTTAAGCTCGTGTCAAACGATGGTACTTGCGCCTTTCTGCGATTGAATTCAAAGTGAATTACAAGACAGTATTGGCCAGTATCCAAGCCAGCGCGCTATCAGGACTCAAAATATTGGGCGAAACACAAAACAGATTGATTAAGAGATACATCGCTTTTCATAGGACATCCCTTCACAACCTTCTGAAGAAGCGATACAAGAGTCACTCGGCAAATATTCGGTTGTGGACCTGTTTCTTACCTTAGCAGATTCTGACCCCTCAGATGAGCTGAAGCGAATGAAGTGCACTGAGTTTCTCTATAAGGAGCACACAGGTACTTTTCGTTCGTTGGTAAACTCTTGTCTTAATGTGGGGGAGGATTTCCCTTCCTCTCTCGATTCACGAAGAATACTGTAAAGAAATGTCTATAATCACAGTCAAATCGAGATATCGCAAATCTTGAGAGGTCGAGTGCTACACATGACGCACTGCAGCCGATTGTCTAGTCATCCAGAAGTAGTTCTTAGTCACTCTAAGAAAAGACTTTAAGTGGCCTAACTTGGAAATGGACTGCCATTCTACGGCGAATTATTGTAAATTATGGGCAAAGAATTGTTTGAAGCTACACAGGAAGTGAAAAACGATGACATTGTTCCAGGTGAAGTGCCTCTAAAATACGTCAGTATTGACATCTTTTGTGAAATGATTAGCTCAAGGCGTGGCTATCGCCACCGATTGGTAATCAAAGAACCCTTCTTGGGGTCTGTTTGTGAACATGGAGCAGATCACAGCAGCCGTAATCGCACAGGCTTTTATCAAGACGTGATTATCGTTTATTGACCGCCAGGAGTTCTGTTATCAAAGTATGTGAATCAATTCGTTGCGAAGTTCGTCAGATTGTTTGCGGCATTATGGGCATTCGAAACGCTTTAGCACGACCAACTATCCCCAATTCAATGGTCAAATGGAGAGTTTCAATCGCACCTTAATAGAAGCAATACAAAAAAACTTCGCCGGTCACCCAAAAGAAGGGCAGTTGTTAACCGATACTCTTTGGTACGCGTATAAATCGCGAGTGCTTTCTTCTACGAATACGGCACCGTTCGCCCTCGTTCTCTCACGCAGTTTTTCAGCTTTACCGGTTGTGCTCAAAAACAAGACAGGATTGAAAACGCCGACAACGGCTAAGTACCATCTTAAATGGAGGTATGATCTGAAGGAAAGAGCGCAAGAAGTCTCTAAAGATTTATCTAAAACGTAGGCTCGCTATAAGCGGAGCAGGGAAGCTAGAATGCGAAAAGAGAAGTCGAAGGTCTAAGTATGAGGTCACGTTTTCATGCGGGTCGGAAGACCTGATAAGCAGAAAGAAACTCGTCATATTTTATTGTCTAAAGCAGCCGGCCGCTTCAAAGTGATGGTACTTCGTGATAATAACGTCTTAATTCAGACATTTGGAGACGTATAAATTGTATCGCGAGAGTACTTTGAATTCGCGCCTGACCCGTAAAAGGAATTCAGTATATCTAGTGGAACTAATGAAGAAGAAAATGCTGGGGACTAGCAAGGCAACAGCCCAAATGATTCTGAGGAGAGTGAACTGCCATTAAGGTCTCGAGGAGAGGATAAAACTCCTGATCTCTCACCGCCGGCCTTTGTGTATCCCAATCGCGGACAGTTTCCGAAGCATTATCATATGCCCCATGGCACTCAAACACCAACAAAAACTGAAAGAGAATCTGAAAACGGGAAAGATATTTTAGACGTTGTCTTCAAGTAATTGGAGAAAATTGCGGCCGAAAATGAGCTCCTTCCGCTTCAGGCTGCACTGTCAGGGGAAGCACAACTCGTTGTCCCGCCGAAATTGGCTTCCACAAGGTGCAAGTACCTTAGGCAAGAGCGTATGCAGTCAAATAAGATTGGGCTACGATGCCTATGAGCTGAAGAAATGACGCCTCTGCGGAGAAACAGAGGACTGTAGAACCGGTGCCACAGAAAAACAGAAGTCAAGACCTACTCGAACACAGCCGTTCAAAATGGTAAGGAGCTATTCTCTGGGAAACCCAGTTGTATTCGGCGTGGTACTAAAATAATAACCGGTAATCAATTACACCAGTTTGGTGACAGTTGTTACACCCAACAACGATCAGATTCGGATAAACCGAAGCAGGTGTATCCGAGAATGGGTTTATGGAGTGGAAAGAAGTAAATTTCAATGGAAACGGAAAAAAAGGACAACTCTTTAGTTGAGAAGGATCCTCAACGAATAAATACACTGCCCTCACGGGCAGAAGGCCAGTTAGTCGATGAGAAAACGCCTAGCGACGCTGAGACTACTAGGACAGAGACGCATTGTTCAGCTCAAGGGCGTTTCAAACCTTGTAACAGGAGTTTTGCTCCAACAGCGGAAACATTAAGAAAGTCCCATGAGTAGGTTATGGATCGCATATGTGAGCATGGCGACCATGAGAACACCAGAAAAATACTCCATCGCATTCGTTTGTGCGATTTTTCTCCGGAAGCGAATGCATTGGATTCTATAGCTCATATCCCCTGTTTGCTGCTCGTGCGACATCATCTTAGCGTGTGATTATTTTTACGCAAAAAGATCGACATGCCGTTTGTAGGGGGTCTTGGCCCATCCCATTTTTAATTATGGGCTACAAAAATGTTTTATTACCAAGCGAATGCGTAGGTAATTTTATTTCCGAGTGAAACAATCCAAGAAGCCTCTACATGGTCGGATTGAATCTTATCTCCACCTCCTTGCGGTGCCGGCCGGCCAGTATTAACTGGCTAACGGAGAAAGTCAAGGAGTGATCCGTGGTGGGTGTGAAATCAGATGCTATTAAGCAGATGTTTTCAGTTACGATTTCTGACGCTAGTAAGCGAAAGAATTCAAATTAGTGGGGAAGGTGGGACTGCAAGTGTGATGTGGGGGATACCCCACGAGCACGACCAGTTTTAGAGACTACATTGAGGACTAAATTATGAAAGACTGCGAGTGTGATGAGGACGAAACTATATGCCTCGGGCAGGACCGGAATTGATTAGGCGTCATGTAGAATCTACAATCTTAAATAATGTCAACTTTCTCACTCTTCCGTCGCGGTGAGGCCCGAGAACGTTTTTTTAAGCTGTAAGGGTGAGTTGCCGAGGGGGATTACTTATTCAAGAAGATACGAGTAATCGTATCACAACAAGGTGTGGGCGTGGGTGGAGGCTCGGCGTTTGACTAATCTCCGAAGCAAGCGCGAGGCAGCAAGTCTTGCTAAAATAGTAGACAGTATCATTAGATCGTTTGGGATTATGACAGCCCGGCGTGAATTGGCAGTTGAAGTCGCTCTACGGCGCTTGGCAGCCGTCATTATGGCGGAGATCTCAGGCAACTGGGATGCTGCTCGCGAGCTAGGGGAGGAGGACAACCAGTTAGTCCCGGAGAAATATCGAGGAAGGCTGCATAAATCTGCAAAATTACGTCGTGAACTCGCGGGACGCTCCCGAAAAGATAAGTCTGTGCCGGGTGACGGGGAGACGAATTAGGGAGTTCATTTAATAAAACAACAACAACAACAACTCGGGGAATTTGGAGTAATGGACATGCGGGACTTGCTTCCCCTACAGTTGGCGATCCCAGGTGGATCTGGGCATGTGCAAGAACAAGCTAGTATGAATAGTCGACTAAGGCAGCGTTACGCAAAACTGCGCATGCTGGACACGGTTACTCGAAGACTTGTAGCAGGGCTGAATGGCCTATATGCCGGGCATGTCTTCTCTCTAGAACTTCAAGGTGAGGAGAGAAACGCGGTTCAACGGGTAGCGACCACCTTCTTGCGAGACATCGGGGAGGCAGCATGCCGCCGAAATTATTTCATTGCGGCGGCTGCCGCCGTTAAGGATGAAGGCATATTTTATTATGGTGAAAAGCACTCCTGGGAGCTTATCAATCCTGATCTGGTGTCATTGCCGGTCGAAGGACTGGCGGCGTCTGCGGACGTCTTGACATTACTGCCAGAAGATATTCGGGTCGCTTATGAGTCGCGAGACTCACAAGTGAAACCGAAGCGGGAAAGGGAGGCCCTCCGGAAGGCCTTCTGTGGGGTTGAAGGAGGAGCATACAAAAGGCTTATTGAAAAGCTGGAGGGTGTGGGAATAATATCGTTAGAAAGGGAACAAGCAGAAGTAACGAATGGAGTTTTTGCGGTCCCAAAGAAAGAAAAGGGCAGTCCACGCCTAATTATCGATGCAAGAAATGCTAATAACGCATTTTTCGCAGCCCCAGATACACAGTTGCCCAACCCAGCAGACCTTGCTAGTCTTTATCTGCCTTCGGGCACTAAGCTCTATGTAGGGAAAACTGATATGGACAACCAGTATCACAGAATGAAGATGCCTGAGTGGTCACGGACGTTATTTGGTCTGCCCAGTATCAGCTATGGAGACTCGCAGTTGTTCCCTGTTGTCTGTTCGATGCTGATGGGATGGTCTCATTCCGTCCACATAGCCCAGAACGTGCACAGGTTTCTGCTTGAGAGAGCCGGGTTGAGACAAGAAGATTGGATACCGGATGTGATCGAGGTCTCGGCTTTCCGTTATGGGGCGTACGTCGATGATTATTTTTCTTTGGGTACCAGTTTGGAGAAAAGCGTACAGAATCTGAGAGTGGTTGTCGAAGAGTCCAGGAAGAGTAATCTGCCTTCCAAACCACAAAAAATATCGTGGCCAGGAGAGAGTGAGTTTACGGAAGTCCTAGGCATTGAAGTACACCTCAATGGACTGCTGATGCCCGACGCAGTAAAGTTGCGTAAACTAATAGGGTTAACGGAAGCGGTCATAGGTAGGAGAAGATGGAATGAGAAAATGTTACAGCGTCTGATAGACAAGTGGGCGTGGTTTTTAATGCTCCAACCTCCCCTGTTCTCAGTTTTATCCGCGATATACAAGTTGAGCCGAGCAGAACACCAGTCCGTGGTGGTTTCAAAAGCCGCCAAGCAAGAATTATCTTTGCTCGTTGCTCTCTCACCCTTAATACGCATTGATTTAACTAGAGAATTTGCGGAGACGGTGCTTTGCGTTGATGCCAGTTGCTGGGGAGGAGGCGTCGTTTACACGGCGACAGAAGACCCTCTCTGGCTGCTGAAAGCGTCCGCGGATGATAAAGTACAATGGATTAACGCACAACCATGGAAGCTGGCTATTAGACACAAATGGCATAAAAAAAATTAATCACCCATCCATATCCTCGAGGGGGAAGCGTGCATTTTAGGGCTTCGATGGGCACTTCGACAACGAAAACATTTTGGCAAGCGTCTGATAATCTTCATTGACAACCAGGCTCCTATTGGAGCCTTGAAGAAAGGACGCAGCAGTGTGTGCAGTTTTAACCGGAATTGTCGTAGAGTCGCGGCTTTGCTCTTGGCTGGCAACATGAGACTGGAAGCATTTTACGTGCCGTCAGTAAATAATCCTGCTGATGAACCCTCCAGGCCTGTTTGAGCTAGCCAACAAAAGGGTAAAGCCAAGCACTCTCCAAAATTACATTAAATACTTGCAACGCTTTGTCGAATGGTTGAAAACACTGGATGATTCTGAAAGAAAGTACTCTACGGCACAGGAAGTGGACAGGTTGTTCACGAGGTATTGTGTGGAGCGGCACAGTGCAAACCCAAACTTGCAGTGGAGCCAAGCGGCCCAAGCCAAAGCAGGGTTAGAATTCTTCTACCCGAACTTAGTTGGAAAACTACCCTTGTCGGGACTAAGTATACAAGGGTGGGTAAAAGCTAGGCCGGTACAGCATCATGGGGTTTGCCCTGAACCGGTTGCTTATGAAATAGCACTCGACCTGGTTTGGCATGGACAACCGGACATAGGCGTGGGAGTACTACTGCTGTTCGATGGATATCTCCGTCTGGGGGATCTTTTGGGACTTGGAATTGACGATATTGTGATACTGGATCTATCAAGGAAAAGGCCGCACTATGGAAGCATGAACATTTCTATTTCAAAGCGCGGCCGAAACGAGGCAGTAACAATACGCCCATATTTTATGGCAGTATTGTTGTCTCGATTGATGGAAAAGAAAAGGGTATTAAGGGAACATACGCTTTTTAAAATGCCTCCAGAACGATTTAGGGAGCATCTTCGGCGTGCCGCTGCGCGACTTTCAATAACACAAAGTGTTACCACTCACATGCTGCGTTTTGGCGGTGCCACAACCGATAAACTTTATGGTCGCCTCACTGACCATGAAATAAAGAACAGAGGTCGTTGGGCGTCAGATAAGAATTTTAAACTCTACATACAGCCCCACAAGTTCTATGGGTTCATAAAAACTTTGACAGACGCCCAGCGACTTCAGTTCGAGGCGGCTATTGCCAGAGCAGCAACGTTATTCAACGTTACGCTACCCGCTTGGGTTGGGGGTCGGGAGAACGTGCAAGCACTAGAGGAAGCTAGGAGTAGAAATTAAGGGATGCTACAGGAGTTAGTGATTTTTCGGTGGGTCAATTTCAGTTTTGGACGGAAAATTGATCAGAATCAAAAAGCTCGGTTTAAAATCAATAATATCTGAAAAACTCTGATTTTCGGACCTCATCGGGACTTCTTGGGTCCTGGGGTAGTATGGCGTGGAGATGGGTTTGACGGAGGATGGGGTAAACCGGCTAGGGCTGGCTAGACTTAGGCGCTCGCATGGGCTTCGAGTGGAATTACAATTAATGAATGCTTTACAATAAATCCTTAGAAATGTTGTTGTTTCAAATAGTATTCTTTTTGTTTAAGCGCGAGCGGTGAGCGAATGTAGTTCTATTAGCATACGAACGTAGAGAGCTGGCTAGATTGTTGCAAGTAGGAAATAGTAAAAATTTGAAACCGAGGAAAAAACAAGAAGTGGTTGAGAAGAAAACGTGCAGAAACGCAAGTTCAGGAATCTTACAGACTATCACCTATCACCTACCGTATGAAGCTCGAGAAGCGATAAGAAGAACTGAAGACCTGAGAAGCGAGAAGCATATGCAAAGAATTCGGAAAGCAAAAAAATGAAGACAAAACATAGAAGAAAACTTTGAAGACACAAAAGACGTGGTCGGCGTGGGGCCCGGAACAAGCAGTAGAGTTTCAATTACTTTATGGCGCAGGTATAGCGTTTTACAAGAACGATAGGCACCATATGCAACATTGGACTGCTTGTTGAAGCCACATCGGCTTAAAGAGCCGGGAGGGTACTATTTAGCCGTCAAAAGTTACGGGATGTGACTTTTATCATTCATTGTCCGTGTGGAGGCGCGGCTCGCCCCTGAACATCAGAAGACGGGGTGTGGTAAGATATTACGAGAGAATGATTAATATCGAGAACGCCGTTTGTTGCGGCTTTCGAGCACATGTATTACGTTTCACGTATTTCGCGTTTAGCGAGGGGGGTATGTAGTATTCTACTGCTTAGGAGTCTCGATGGTTCCGTTGTCGCAAAAATCTGCGTATGAATCTCATTACTGAGTAGTATAGTCGGAACTATGGTATGAAGGAGCATCCCCTCCAGGATGCCAGGAGGCAGATGCATTTAGTGATCAACTGACATGACGAGTCGAGTGGCTTCCCATGGTGCTCGCGTATTTGCAACGCTTTTGAGAGGAATTTCATATTGGGAACAAGGAATTCAATGGCGATCTACTTGTCGATTTCTACAAACCTTTATGGCTAGAAGTTTATTAGGGGGTCATACCCACACAGTAGACTGGCTAAGTGGCTGACAACTTGGAAATATTTTTATATTATTTAGGCACTCACCCTGACACGTATCATAAAAGTTACCCTTCGCAAAGGCTGAAATATGACACTTTGAACAAACTTTAATTGTATCTCCAAAACTTTTCACATTTGACCTTTGACAGCAAATTCAATAGCTTTGGCGTAGAAAATACCATAAAACAACCTTCTCAAATGCTTCCACCCCGAATCTCGCTCCTCTTACATCCAAAAGAAATCCTGTCGATCCCGAACTATCGAGATGTAGGTCGCAAGGTCCAGAATGAAAACTACGAAACAACGGAAACTTAACACACAAGGTCTGTGACCATCTCCGCCGCCACACCAACAGCCAAAAACGCTGCCTCTTGCTGCCCCGACGACAATCGAGCGAAGAAACGACGTGTCTTCTGATTCTCGGCCCTCATACAGTTTTTAAACACACGGCTATGGAATTCAACAACTTATTTTCTCGCTCTGCTCTTCGCTAGAATAATCTGTTGGGATTGTTTCTTTAACTGGACTCTACGCTTGTCTTACTCCCTCTCTTGGCGCCGTGTGGCTTTGTTTTGAGCAGTGAGTTCATTCTTGCATTGTTCGTCTCGTTTCGCCGTGTCTTTCTTTCTCTTTTCCTTCAGAATTTGCGCAGAGGTTCTATGCTGAGCTGGCGCACTGCAGTAAAGTGGAACTAAGTTCGGAAGAGATATGCGACGCCCAAGTATCTCCTTATCTGTGTAGATGGGTGTAATTGTTTTCATGTGGGTATTGCTTTCTGTTTCTGTGCTTCGAAACAGCAGTGACTGCTTGAGCTACTTGATAGTGTCGTTTAAGTCACTTTAAAATATGTGGCCTGCCTTTTTGCACACTTCTTTGTCGGTCTTTCTTTTCTGCACGTTGGCAATCATGTCCGCAATGCATCCGCCATTCTGCACTAACATATAACTGTCTGGTGATTTTGTGCGTTTGTAGCGATCTGCAAAACCTGAGTTAAAAGGGAACAGTCCAGTGTTTTCAAATAAGCGTTTACCAGTTGATCTCGGAATGGTTTCATGTGCATATAGGGCACATTCAAGGTTAAAGCGAGGTGTTCGTATTTTCGGCACCGCGAAACGGCCGAATTGGTTTTAAAGGTATCTTAATGACAGTTTGACGGTTTTGTTAAAACGGTGGTCACAAGGTTGAAGTATATGAGAAATATTGTCTTACTCCACAATAGGAACATTGCTGTCCCTTTCGCATTTCATCACCCATCTACTGTCCATGCGCTTATGAATGACCGTCCGTAGAAAGCACGTAAGATTTTGACTCCAGCACATGCTTTTGCACGAACTTGTCTACGTGTTTCATGAACAATTCAAGGATTTGAATATCAACCGAACCATTCTCTGTACAGTTTCCCACAGCCTCGTTTTGCATCCAATTCGGTCTCTGAAACAGGTTTAACACAGACGAACTGTTCTTATAGATATCAGGAAAAGACTCAAACCAATGCTGAATGACCTCTTTACCAGATACTATGAAGAACGGTGGGGCTTTCAACCCCGAAGCAGAACAGACAATTACGGCTGTAATATGCTTTTCAACGCCCTGCATTTTCTGCGTAACTTTACAACCGCCATGCTTCGGTGCCGCAGATCAGTATTCCTTTGTTGCCTTTCCCCACGTTTTGTCTACGACGGTTTCGGCCATATTCTGTATGCACGTAGGATCTTCCAGAAGGCCGAAGTGTTGGGAACCGATTCTTTTTACGAAGTCAAAGAACATTTTTGTGAGCTCATAGGTGTCCCCTTTCATCTTCGATTTGTCTTTCGGATAATGCATTTTGAAAGTTAACTATCTAAGTCTGGAAAAAAAACCAGTGCATGGGATCTCCAGACGGTTTTCCATTTTTCCATCCAATTCGTTTGTCTGCAGCTACTCGTCTCATGATGTTCTTGATTGTGTCATTTTCCACAGCAAACCCAAGTTCTGCAACTCCTAAGAGTCGTTAAAAGATCAGCTTTTCTTCTTCATATGTGGGAATAGTGTTGCCCCCAGTCTTAGAGCACTTCACGTCGGGTTGTTTTCCATGAAATGAATGGTATGATTTAGTATCGGTGAGGTGCTTTAAATTATAGAAGGTACTTCTACTCAGTTGGGTTGCATTGGCTATTTCACCCATCTTTCGTTTCGTCTTCGTATCATGAAGCAGAGAGACAGTCACTTTTTTCATCTGTCGGCGTTCTTGTGCATTTGTCTGGCCGTGTTTGTGCCTGGTGGTTTGCCTGCGCATTTATAAAGCCATGGAAGGTGTATGTGGTGGCTTGGAAGATGCAAGATAGTGAAAAATTACCGCAAAAATAAGTTCAAAGAATTATTTTTGTAATGAGGTGACATCTTTGTCACAGTTTTTATTGGTGTTGCCGATCTACAGTTTGAATGTGGCGCGTTATTTTATATCATTTTATTTGTCTCATTGAGACGAAAAAGCAGGTCGGAGAAGATTTAGAATCTGATGCAATGACTCAAAGATATGGACTGATCAACGAAAGATTCCAGCATCGACCTTTTTCCAAAATCAGCCTTTTGCGAACGGTACCAAAGCTAATCACCGACTCCAAGTAAAGGAGAAAACATATGCCTCATGATACTTCTGTTCTTGGCTTAGGATTTCTAAACCGTAGATCCGGAAAAGTTCTACAAGAGAGTTAGCCCACAACTATTTTTCGAGCCTTTTCGTATTCTACGTTTTATCAACGTCCCACAGTTGTACTGTTCAACCTCGCTGGCAATTATTGGCTCTATGTTGCGCAAATGCGTCCACATTATTTGATGCTTCATCCTGGCCATGTTGATGGCGTAAACTGTGGATCCAGGAATGTGTAAAGTGCTCCAGCATTGCCGGAACACAAGTGGATAAAGTGCCAGCTGGGTTTGCACTTTCTATACCATCGCTGGCGTCGAAAGCCATAGTGGCACATTAGGGAAAATAATCTGGTGGTTGTATTTTAATTGGTTATTGTGCTGCTTTAAACGCTGCTAGCAGCAATTAGAGTGTTCCAGAAGCACATAGTAGTAATTATCGAGTAGTAATTTGTTTCAGCTCCAGTTTGGAGGTCCCAGATATCTATGAAAGAGGCTCTGATGTCTCCGAGTTCTCTCTCGAACGACCTCGACCATTAATTGACACAGAAAAAATACACTTTTCTTTGGCTTAGAGCTCTTCAACTTTATCAGAAGGTGGGACGTCTCCCGCCTGGGATCCAGTGAGGTGACCGTCCCGGAAAGAGCAACCCCATACATTATTAAAACCTATGGGGCGTTTGCGGCAATACAGGGAACCAGATAGTCGTTAGCCGCTGGACGCAGCACCCCCTGCCAGCTCACTGTATCAGTTGAAGCGCCCTCGGCATGAACGGGAAACGGTCTATGGGCACCAACTGTATTTGGTTTGTCTAGGAAGCCCCCACGGATTGAGAAGCCTTCGACAGCCGTAAATGATTGGTGGCAATCTGATATCTAGTACTGAACGGGACGCTGCCGCAACTGGTTCCTCGTAACCCTTCCTGAAAAAGGCCAGCTTTGGGTATAGATTGAAAGCTTATCTTTTGTTTTATTATTTCTCCTTGGGAAGCCTTGTAAGAATTGTACGCGCCTGGTTTGGGTTAACGGAGATATGGGAAGGCTGAAGAAATCGTTACAAATACGGAGCGCCTCAGAGGAAGCTAGGAAGTCTGACTCCAGGCGACTATTGAAATCAGTTTTTGGTTGCGTTATTTAAAGAAGGACAAGAAGAATTTTATATCGGAATACTTTTTTTCCATTTATCTATCTGTTCCATTCAATAACGGAAAAGGCTTTCTGTCACCGAAGATTACTGTAAATTCTGGCCGACAGCGTTGCACCCAAAGATGGCGCCCACATATACGTTTCTGTCATCCATGGAGTCATGCACTGACGTCACCGTATGCTAGCGTCTACACGCCCGGAGGATTGGCCTCACCTGAGGCCAGCTTGGCCTCATATGAGGCCAGTTCTATTTTCCAAAAAACTAGTAAAAATCACTGGTTTCCATACTGCAGTGACGTATTTTATTTTCTAAGTATCAAACTAAATTTCTAACCATGTTCTATCTGCTTCAAAGTACATTCTATAGACAGTTGTCTTTAGTAACATCAGCTCAGTGGTTTCACGACCGCTCCAAGACTGAAAAAACAAGCTTCAAACCTCTCTTAGTTCAGTATAAGTCGAAAACTCTTACGGGAGCTCCACTAATTCTAAAAACTATTATGTTCTAAGGACGAATTTGCGTCCTCTTAAAAAGCAGACAGAATAAGATGACATCTGCTAAAGGGATTGTTCCGTCAGAGACCATATATAACAAGCAAGTTGAATAACGTGGATTGAATTAGTAGGGGGCTTACGGTAAGTTGAACTTTTGCTTTATACTTTTGAAAAACGCTTCTAAAAGCCTTAAAAACGCATGTTGACACACGACCATCAATGTTGATGACTAAATGTTACTGTAAATTTGATGAATGTCACGCAGATGATTTATAAAACAATCAAGACCGGTTTTACTGTGATGTGTATACACATTTATATAATTGTACTTTTTGCATTATGAACAAACAAATTTTGATTGGTTCGACTTCGTTTCCGAGTAATCTCCATTATATGAATGCCGGTACCGGCCATACATGGGTTTTCTATTTCATCTTCCTCCTTACATTTTCTTTTCATAGTTCGAATAGCATCCCAGTTGTTATCTACTAATCCGTCTGCGAGACTACAATAGAAATTATGCGGTGTAAGATTTAATATGTTCCCGTGTGCCTTCTTGTAAAGATTCCAAGAGTCAACCACGCACATTACAAGCAAAAAAAGTATTCATTCTAAAAGACCATTCTTTCTCTTCGAACTCCTTTTCCATATTCAGGTCATCTTGAGGTGACCTATTACGCCTATTAATTCGTTAACAACAAGAATAGTACTCCTCGCAAACCTCTGGAATAGAAATAGAAAGCGGAATTTCCTTTGTTATTCCATCAGTTTTCCTCTGTCTTTCACGAGAAATGGGAGTTCCTGGTTAGGTACTACTACAAGGGCTGATGAAATATCTCCTTTCAAGGTCCCCCCAGAGCACAGACATCATCTTTCGATCCAATTCAGGCAGTTTCGCGACCATTGACATTTGCCGGCCTCGTGCTGTCATCGTATATTCGGAAACCTGTTTCATAGAAAAACTTCTGATGGCTGTCTTTACAACCCCATTCAATCGCATTCCTCTTTTCAAAAGTTCTTTGGCTATTTCAATTGATGCAAAATATGGGTCGGCACAGACGATTCGATCAGTTGCGAACCAGTTTTCAACAAGTCTCATTATAACAACTGTTCCATGCACATGTTCCGATTCAAAAGGCTGTACATCTGGTTGCGTAGTTTCCATCGTGATTTCTATTTTGAGAATAATTCTACTCCTTCCACAATGTCGTATAGTGGCAGAAGGTCTGACCTTTGAGGTTGTCAATATACTACACTGACCCTGTAGGTGATGGATGCGAGGAATCATCGGTCATGCAGCTCCGGGCGAGCTACCATCTAGGTGTTTTCAGCCACGTGTAGTGTTGACATGTACCTTATGGTTGAGTAATTGTTAGTGATAGTAATTGTAATTATGTGTATTTTAGTACAGTAGTTGAGTGGCCACCTGGCACTGTAGCCAGTGGTGGCCAGGTCTCTGACACTAGGTCAGAGACCGTGCCTTGCTGGCACCTCCCGGGTGATATGGAGAGTGCAGTCAACTGCATATAGGGAACTGCACCTCCCCCATCCTAATCTGATAAAGACAGGCATCACTTGGGTCACGACTATATCTCTTGGTTTATTGTTTCTCAACTACCACACAGGCTTTCCCGTGCGTCGACGCCTACCATCGTTTACCTACACGGTATAGGCTAGTCGCCCCGCCGTTTGCCCCTGCGGGTTTTCACAGGCCCTGTTACCATCGAGGTTTACTACGTCTACCTTCTAAGGTTGAGCGTCACCACGCTCCCTACGGTTGAGCGTCACTACGCTCCCGATACAAGACAGTAGCATACCCCAGAAATGATTGTACGACACACAACACACTTTCTTTAATTCACAACCATTTTCAGGTTTCCTATCAAGAGCAGTGTATTGTAGAAGTCCAATTTCAATCCAGTTTCCTCCAAGTCCATACCAAAGTGACATAATTTCGTCCACGCACAAAGTGTGTGACGGAGTTACGAAAGTACTCCGATGGTCATTTTTAGCTTTCTTCAACTCAAACACGCATGATCACCTGCATTCATCTGCTTTTTGGTCGTTTTCAAAGCCAATGAAAACGACAAATTGCCGTATATGTTCAAGCCAATTTCGTAACATAATCTTTCCGAGCTACGTAGATTCAATATATTTAGAAAACTTGTCTTTAGACCAAATTAATCTTCTATTTGGGAACTCAAAGCGTGTCATTAACACTATCAAACCGAAAAACATCACAATTTCACCTCTAGTAGTCTTTTTTAAGCGTTATTTGTTCGAGCGAGAGTTGGTAGATCGAAAATGTTTTTTCAAATGAGCTACAAGAAATATCTACATGAAAAAATTGTATGGAGAGAGTCCCGGAGGTGCATAAATGGCAGAGATAAAATCTCAAACAGGTCCCGTGACTTTCCATTGATTCATTTGAACTTGACTATTTAGGTCGAATATTTTTTTTGTTGTCCATTTCGTCCAATGAACTTTCGCAAAACTGTGTTGTGTGTCACAGTTTGTCACAATAGAAGGTCTCAACTAATTCATTGTGTGACTTTCGTTTTCATTCGTAACAGTATTCTGCTCTTCATTGATCGAAGCTTCAATAGTAATAGAAGCACAATTTTTATTTTGTTGAAATTGATGGCTTTTTGCGCAGTTTGCTGAACCGTGACATGATTCCAAAGCAAAGTTTAAAAGTTCTCACTTTCTCGCGACCAAGAACCTTGAAATTTATAGTGACGAAAGTGTGTCTTCGATTATTTTTGATCACAACGTTTAATTTCTTAATCGTTGCGCTGACCAGTTTCGTTTTTCATTCTCTATCAAAGAAATGTTTACAGTCGCTTTCTGATGTGATGAGACGCGCGCGGGTGGTTACTCTTTTTCCCACTACACGAAGGGGATCTATAGATAATGACAAATTTGATAAATTATGAAAGAATGAAGTGAAGATGATGTTTTTTACAGGTTGTGGACGTGTTTTTGATGTTGACGCCAGAGAAGAAGAGAGTGTTGAAAACGTCTAGGAACAAAAATTTAAGAAAATTGACTAAGTTTACCAAAATTATCGATGTTGTAATTTTGGTCTCATATGAGGCCAGTGGTCGTATAGACACCAGGCATGATAAGACATCTTCTCATTCCTAGAAAGCTTACGACCCTTTCTGCAGTAGGACATTTCAAGTCGCATGGTGTCCAAGAAAAACCTTCCTTTCGAAGGAGTCTCCATTTTCCAGACCACTGCATGATCTGTACACATTCCTCCATATTTTGGGGTCGCTTAAAAAGCAACCCCATGCTTCGGCCCAGCACAGACACGTCGAAGAATCCCAGTGCGAAGCAGAATGAGCTCTGATCGGCGTCCCTGTGTAACTTTGCTCTCTCCATCCATTCTTCGTCGGAAAAAGACGATCTCGACTCCGTCGTGCATAGCAAAGTTGTACAACCCAGAAAAATGTCATAGCCACAGTAGCTGCCAGCTAAATTCGCCGGAGCACACCAGGTAGAACCTGAAAACGAGCTAAGCGTGATTTTTTATTATACAACCACTACAGACTTTACTTCTTGTCCATCATGGCGAAATATGTTTCGAATTTTGGAACCTTTTTTTATGCGCATCACAAATAGACTTCGTCCGCACATCGAACGAAACAACACTAAGTTTCGTAAGACTCTTTCAGACGAATCGAAGTCGCTTGTTTTCTGCTCTACACTGGAGGTTCGACTTGCGAAAAAGTAGCCTCTCAACTCGGAGTAGGACAGAGTACGGTCTTAGAATGTGTCTCACAGATATCTGCAGCAATATGCAATTCATTCAAACATTGCGTTACTGAGAACGACGTAGAAGCGGCAAAGGAATGGTTCTTTGATATTTCTGGACTTCTCTACTGTGTAGAAGCTGTCTATGGCTCACACATAAAAAGGCCAGCGTGTCCACCCGAACAGTACTACGTATAAACATGTTACAAGGCTACACAGGAGTGGTTTTTATTTGCAGTTGTAACTGCAACCCGGAAGTTTAAATGTACTTGGATATTGTATGCCCAGGGTTCCTGGATATTCAACAATCTACCATCATCTACTTTAAAGGCTAAAATTGACATTGACATGTGGCTGGGAGATACAATTTTGGGCATGCTTGTTGTTGAGGTTCTAATCCGACCGTATTTGGTTGGTAAGTGTGCGTTCAGTTTGACCATCAATATGATGAAATAGTGTGTAATGCCAGAACAAAATGCAAATGTAGTTCTCCGAACACGGGACAAGCTGTCGAGCTACACTCTCAAACCCGTCGATGCGCATGTGGTATGCTGAAGCACAGATTTACTGTGCCGGAAGCGAGGAATCGATTGCAACACGAGGACGACTTTATGAAGTTTATTCTGATTTGTGCCATACTGCAACAAATGATTATTGAAGATGGTGATGCAGAACATATAATGCTCCCGGCAGATGTAGAATATGACGATAACATTGTCACAGATGAGGCAAGTGCAGAAAAAAACAACGTGATGCACTGCGTTATATTGTAGTCAAGAAGTTGAGTGCTCTCTGATCACGCATTTTTCCCGCAGCTTTTCAAACAAGCGTTCCAGTACACTCACAGTCATATACCGCTCTGTCTTGCTGTCATGCAGTTCAAAAAGTTAATAAGAGTTACCCCTTTTCTGTTTCTTTGTAAACTCTTCATGAATAGCGTCTTTAAAAAGTTTAATTCTTTTGCGTAAGCTAGGTGTCGGCACCTCACTAACACTACTTTCATCTTCCGTAAAGTATTTTGTAAGAGAATCGTAAGGTGCATCCCGGCGCTCCAACTCGTGCATTTTCTCAAGGTATTCCGACGTATTGAATAATCCATCATCATCAGCATTGCATCCCGACTGTTGCACTTTCGAGATAAATAAAGAGTACTCCTTTTTAAGGCGAATAAACTATTTCAGCCATACTTTGGCAGTCAGTGCGTCTGATTTCATGATTGGTTTGGACTAGTTTGAAAGCTTTATTAAAATCTTGGTTGAAACTTCTAGTTTGGGCCTTGCAGTTTTCACATCCAGTAAGTTTCATTATCTTTAACAAAATGAGTTCTGTTTTAAGATCGTAGTGCTCGAGATTACTGGTTTGACGGGGTGGCTTAAACAGCTTTTCAAAAGCAGTAGGCAACGTTTTGGTCACATTGGAAGGTTGAAGTGTCAGGTGTGACGCAGCGGGAGTTGATCGAGGTGCAGAGGGGTTTGATGGTCTTTGGGTAGAAGCTGTAGTGGTTTGGGGGAATGGAATATTTCGGGATGGAACTGTACAATCCTTGTTCGCGTCAAAGGTTAATTCTATGGAAGGTGAACCCACATTCAGGATTGGGTTGTAATCAGCGTCCTTTACGTGTTTACAGTTCTTGCGGTACTGGAAATGTGAAGTCATCTGTTACAATTCTGTACTGGACAGCAGGTTGACTCGCTGTCCAATGACCGTTACGTAGTGCCTTTAAGTATCGAGCAGTGAGTGGTCAAGGGTGTGCATCTTTTCTACTTGGATCCTGTGGTACATTCTTTCCACTTAGGGTTTTTATATCTTCTGAATTGATGTTCACGTACTGTCTGTAACCGTTCTAGTTATTCTACTTTTAGTCCCGACGGAGTGCATACTATAGTTTGGATGACGACGGCTTCGCCGGGCACACCCGGATTTCGTCCCAGATAAAAGGAGGGCCGGCACTCGCCGGACCTCTGACGAGGGAATCAGGACATCGATCGTCGGATTCTTGGGTGTGCCCGCTCAACTCGCTCTGCTCTTCTACCTCAACCTCGCCTACCTCTCTTCTCTAGTCACCTCAGTCACTCAACCCTTCGTGAAACCTTCGTTCAACCTTCATGCAACGTCAATCCGCTACACTCGTCAACATTACGACAGCGGTTTGGGTTGCTCTGTTTCGGTTTCCCGCCACTTCGATACACTGTCTGTCTCAAGTGTTTCTTTCATTAGCCCTTCTAATTATGTTTATTTTTTAAACAGGAATAGTTTTCCCAAAACCACTGTTATAATAAGCAAGAGCTTAACTCTTATTTTTCGAGCTTGTTTAATAATATGCAAGATTTAAAGAGCACGTTGCCCCGGGTTTCACTAATTACTTAATGTTTCTCCTGGTCTACGCCGACCGGGACCACATGTACTTCACTTCTTTCAAGACCATTGCACACAATGGTGGCACATGGTGATTCCAAAAGCGCTCCAACGCCCACACAGGCATCAGAATCCGCAAATGCAGAATAAAATGCGATGTTGTTATACCGGCCCTTGCGTCCCCGCAAACTGCTAAGTTGTGCACAAATGTCATCGTGTTATCTGCTATTTTCACACCAGCAGCGACAAAACCGATTCGTTTAAGGACATATCTCCTAATTGTTTGTACTCACTGTTACAAAAGAGTTTTGGGATAACCAACATCCTTTCTATTTTGATCTTGGCAACAGGTTTGGCAGCAGCTTCTAATGTTAGCTGTGCTGCTGCCAGAAACGGCTAACCTTTCGGAAAGCTCTTGAGTACTGTTTGAATACATGTATTCTCAAAATAACTAGAAGCTGCCTTCTCGGCATAGTAGATATTGCAGAGGTGTGGGGCTTTAACTGCGGACATATTCACAGAACTTCATCTTTAGATTCAAGCAACTGCTTGAATTCAATGACAACTTCACAGACCCATCTTAATGATGATCCGAAGTAATTTCTCTTCCACGATGCTGTTGTATCGCGCAGCAAAACTGGTAAACATTAAGTTTTCTGAGTTGGATCTTATTTTCCTAGCTGACTTGTATTTAGGACTGTTCACTTCCATCGTTTTTTCTGTGCACCGAACTTCACTGCAATAGCTGCTCATCATCATTGGTATTCTTCTATAGATGACAATGTGACCAGCGGTTGCGCAATTGTTACGTGAGTCACACAATACCCGCGCTTGTCTGTGTGTGGAGTAAACTAAGTCACTTTCATGAAAATGGGACAGGTGAAGTACAGATATACAGACCCACGATTCAACTTCGTCGACGACTTGGCACGTCCGCACATTGTTTTCGTTCACCCGACATTGGTCCCCGCCACGGCAGTCCTCGTCAGAAGTACAGTCATTTGTAGGAATGGTAGTGGACATAGATGCAGTGTCGGCGGTTTGAGAGGAATTCAAGAGCGGGGTCGTATTGTGGGGTGAAAAGGGTACCGTAGAAGAGTTCGCATAAACGCCGACGCATAAAGATATGTCTTGGTTGCAGTTCTCTCCCTCGGAACACATATCCTTTGAAGTACATTGAAGAGCAGAATTATAGCATATACAAGAACGTCCGGCTGTGCATGTTTGGGTGAAATCATCCACTGTTACACATGCCCGGGGTTGAATACAATCATAGATGGACTGGCACTTCTCGAAATTCAGCTGCACTCCGTCCAAAGAAGATGCTCTGCACACGAATATGTTTGCAAAGCCTTGGCATGTTTCATGATCATCACAATCAGTCGTGGTCTCACAGAAGGGCTTGGGATCTGTTTGAAGGCAGAAACAAAACTTGTCAAATGGCGTGCAGGGGACTATCTGACCATCTTCTACAATGACACAGTCTCGCGAGCCTGAACATTCAGTTGACTGAGAACAACTTTCAAAGTTTTGACTACCAGCCTCGAATTCGAATGACTCGGTGCTCGGATATAGAAAAAAGTCATCGACGCAGAATCCATTGAATGAATGACAGATCTCCCCATGTATGCATTCGATGTCTGTTTTGCATGGGACCCGTTCGAAACAGTAGCAATAATCACTTGAAGAGCTGCACGGAAAAAGGTTCAAGAAGGATTCTACGCATGTTAAATCATCGTAGCAATCTGCATCCGTCTCACATGTAAGGCGAGTGATGTCGCGTCCCGAGAGGATGGGGAAACCTGTGGCCTGCACAGGGATTTGTCGGACGGTTCGGTCGGTAGCAACAGAAAGTGTAAAGTGAGAAACGAGAACTACCAAAGAAGTGGTAAGCGCGTGATTTGGGTTCATTTTGGAGGTGACTCATACCTACAGCGACAGCATCAGAGTGCATAAAGGTGCAGGCTGGCTCATATGTGGAGTTAGTTTTATGCATGACGAATTTTAAATGAACTTGAGCAATGGATACAGTACGACGTAAGGCAAATGAGTTTTCGTATCTTCATACTGTACCTTTGGTAGTCATCGCTCGTGTTTATTATTCAAAGTGTGGTATAAGCAAAATGTGAGGTTGCTGTGATGGATAGTGTGTATGCATGCACTAAAGATGTGCATACGTGCCGTGATGTAATTGGTGGGATGCTAATGCAGCACCTCCTTCGCATGCTCGTCAACAATGTATAGTAAGGATTGTGGCGTGCAGAGCGGTGGAGATCCAATCTGAGGAGGGCGTAGAAAACCGTAAGCCAAGTGGAATTTGTGTTCCTTGCAGGTATGGATACCGACCGTTTTCATATGATTGAAGGACACAGTTATTGCGATTTGCGATGGCTGCAGGAGATGAGAGCTGGGCCGCGCAAGCGCAGCAGGCGAGATGGATGTGCGATTGTGCGCGAATTCACTCGCATTGGCGAGGAGAATGGCGGCGAAATACGTTGATAAAAGTACCCTGTATGTGAATGATGCAATGGCGGCAGCGGTTGCATGGTTCAGTGTAGTGCACCATGTTTGCATTTGTTGGTGCAGAAGCACAGCGCTTCGAAAAAGCATCCGGCCAGTCACTTGCATAACCTATAAAGCGATCCTGTACTTGTGTAGAGAGCACCCAATAGCGGAAACAAGCCTTTTAACGCTACGCAACAACGAAGGGTAGCAATTGCAACTCGTGATTCCGGTAACGTTCAATTGCCATGTGCACCAATCAAAATGAGTTTATGGACAGCAGCTCGTCACAGATCTCTCGCAGGCATGCGTAACAATGATCACCTCTATAAAGAAGGAAGAATTCACTATTAGTTGCATACACGGTCCTTTTGAGCAGATTAGAGATTTGAAAGACAAAGAGGTCACTCCATCTCCGCACAAGACTAGGCTAGTTGCGAGCCAAAAAAAAACCAAAAATTGCTTTTTATTCGATCAGATTTTGTGACTTATCTTTTTTTTTCTCAGTCGCTCTAGAGACTCCTCCGTCGCTCGTGCTGGTCGTCAATACCGGAGAGCACAACTTTTATACTTTTTCTCTCCTGAGGACGTCAACACAAATCATACTTGGCCAAGCTTCTCAGATGGAGTATGTCCTGTATGCACTGCATTAGTATTCTTGTGTCTCTCTAGTTTTCTGCACTTGCGACATGTCTCATTCGCATCTGCAGCCAGCATGAATACGTGTGAGTTTCATCAAAAACCTACGGTAGCACTTCACACAACCCGAGGCATAGGACGTGGTTCAAATATCCTCGTGGGGTTCCTCCCCATCTTCACCCATCTTCACTCGGTGTTCCAAAAAACCAACGCGTGACACTTTTCTATCTCACTGAATTCCTTTCGAACCACAACTCTGATCTAGAGGCAACATTTGAAAACCGAACCTGTCTGCCCAATCAATGAGGAGCATCGTCCGCTCAAAAATAGTCCCATCTCAGAAGGAGTGAGTCCCAGAGCAAAGTGCTGAGAGCAGCTTGTGGCGCTTTCACCATTTGTCTAATTGCAAGTTTTGTCTTGGATGCATGATATGCTCTCTGTTTCAGTAATTGACTATGGCAAGGCTAGATAGACTATTTCACGAAAGACAAACCCCCCGCCTTTTTCCTCGAGCGCCAGGTACAGATTGATACCACGCCAATTACAAACCCAACTTTATGGCCATCCGAAGTACTTTCTCTTCCATTTTGCTGTTGTACCGTGCAGCAAAACTTGTGAACATCAAGTTCTCAGAGTTGGAACGTACCTTCCTCGCCCTCTCGTATCTGGGACTATTCACTTTCATAATTTTTTTTGTGCATCCAACTACACTACAATAACTGCTCATCATCATTGGTACTTCTTCGAACACTACAATATGACCAGCCGTCGCACAACTGTTCCGTGCGTCACACAGCACTCGTGCCTGCCTGTGCGTGGAGTACATCATATCATTTTCATGTAGATGAGACAGATGGTGCACGGATATGCATACGCTTGGTCCAGGTTCGTTAATGTTTTGCACTTGTTCCTTTTCTTCACCTTGTTCTATGCGTTCACATAGCCGAACGCCATTCTCATTTGGGCGACACTGTTCCCCACCTCTACAATCCGAGCTTTCATCACAAGGCCGGCCAAAAACAGAGCCTGAAGTAGAGGAAGATGAAGGAGCTGAGGTGCTCGGAGTTTGTGAAGAATTCTCTTCTTCTTGTGAGGGGGAATTTTCGACTGCTGCGTTAATGGGGGTGAGCGTGACAGAATCGCCGAGACATACAGAGGTGGTTTCGACCTGGGTGCAGGTCTCCAACTCATCACACATATCATTTGAGGAGCACTGAGGGTTAGAATTTAAACATAGACATACTTCTCCAAGCGCGCATGTTTCGCTGTGATCCTTATTGAGTACACAGTTGCGGGGTTGTTTGCAGTCCTCGACAGAGCGACATATCTCATAATTAACTTGAAACCCAGGCTTGGTGGATGCAATGCACATGAAAGAAGTCCCAACCCCCCGGCAGCTTTCACCAGCACCACAATCGTTCGAGGTTTCGCACCTAATAGCGTTATTCACACAGAAGCAACCATTATTCCCGTTGCAAGAAAAAGACTGGCCATTATTCCAAAACAAACATTCTCGAGATCCTGCACACTCACTTGATCGGGAACATTTTTCAAAGTTTAGCTTACCGCCGGATGGGGAAGAATCTAGTAGACTTTGACTGAAACACAAGCCATTCTCGGCGCAACCTTCTCCAGACGGACATTCATCGCTTCCCGTGCACTCAATTATTGCAATACAGTAACATTGAAGATCTGAACTTAAACAAGGCTCAAAATTGCCTCCCTGAAACGACAAACATTTCCGAGCACCTCGACATTGTGTTCCCGTTCTGCAAAGCTCGCCAGTGAGGCCCTGTCGAGATACAGTGGTGGGTAGAGTGGGATCGACGAGGAGCCGAGAAACGATTTGGTGGGCGGGAGCTACATGAGTCAAAGAAAAAAAGAGTAAGAAGAAGGTGGCGGACAAGAAGTGCGGCGATGCCATTGTCGTAGAGATGTATTCAATCGAGACACGAGGCAAACTCTGGTGGACATGTGAGGGGCGCGTTGCCCCTTACTACAGGCCATGATGGATATGTATAGACGTTACCGACGGGAGCGGTGAATAAAGACTGACTGTCGTGTATGTGGTGTTAACCCTAAAGAATATGAATGCTGCGCGGTGTTTCCATAGGACATCACGAGGATCATGCTTTTGGGGAAGCCATAGGTGCGAACGCTTGTGAGGATATATATATACCAATCTTCGTTTCTACGTGCCGGGACTTGAATGGTGATAAATATGGTGTAAACACAGCTCAATACGGAGTGTACGCCAATCAACGAGGTAAGAAAGTTTGTGGTATCATTTGTGGCAATGGAAGTGCATTCTTATGTGAATAGTGCACACGCTGGCTAAATTGAAGTATCTTGATGAATTGTATGGGATACAGCTGTATATCAACACGAAAATTGCCGCTCGCAGCAAAAGATTCAAACTGGACCTTGTCGGCAGTGAAGCTACGAAGGGTAACATTATCTGCGTTTTGCGCGAGATATAATTGTGAGTGATGAGCAGGACGGTAGGAATGAATCTCGGATGGTATGAATAAACAACCTTTCGTACATGGGGCGTCTAGGACATGAAATGGCTCACTACGACGTTGGCTCGAAACAGATCGTGTCTGAGGCATAAGTTGTCACTGTGACGCGCAATGAATGGGGCCCAGGCACCTTTGTCGCGGTGCCATCATGGTAGATGAGTATGTGTCGAGATGAGCTGCATTGGGGCAGCACCTTCAAAATGAAAAAAAGAAGAGCACCGCTTGCTGAGAGCAAGCATGTGCTCGGAGGAAGAACAATTTGTTGAGATTATTTCGCATTGTAGGATTGCTGATATCTGTGCGGTGATTGGTAATCACACTCTTTGGCAATCCTATTGCGATAAAGAGTCACTCTGTTTTCGATATAACGTGCTTACCTTACCAAAAAGGCCCGATTTGATATCACACTCAGACCAATATGATAACCGAGGACAGCTCATGTATCAGCGCTGTCACAGCGCGATAAGACACAAATTCAGCTCGCAAAACGAAGAGGGATATCTACAAATAATTTCGCTTGTTGCGCTGCCAAAGTCAAAAACTTGTTTTCTTGCAGATCACGTATGCGTGGGAGAAGCAGTAGTGGTTGAGTAGGACTTGTGGTCAGTAGAGAACAAGCCCTTCCTGAAAACACAATATGTGAATGCACAAAACTTGTCACCGCCAGTAACAGGTTTTGCAAGAAAAGAGTCACGAACTTGTAAACGTCATATCCGTTCAAATTTAGTTTGGGGACACAAAGCGGGTGGCTACAACCCAAGGGGGCACAAGTAGTAGATATGCTCTCGAGAGTACCAGCTCAGGATAGGGCAAAGAAAAGTCAATGAAAGACGACAAAAAGAGTGAGTGTAGTGGGTAGGGAGTGCGAATGACAAGATGACCAATATATATGTGGCAGGCAGAGACGAAGGTATAAAGGCGTGATGTAATAATTGAAACGTGTTAATGCCTATACAAGGATGAAACAATGGGTATATATTGTAGAGCAACGCTCAGTTAGGGGATACTTGAAGATGCAACTCATAGAATGAGGATTGAACCCTCCGAGGGTTATGACTATGATTCTCTCTAAGGTGTGCTGAGGTGGCACTGTTTTCTGGTTAGAGTTCGCCTATGGCGTTAAGATTCGGATGGCCCATGGTTGGATTGGCCCCGTGATACACGTGGCTTAATTTTGGCACCGATTTTTCGGATATTTGTTAGAACGTTGGATTTTTGGGCCCTGACAATGGGATCTCTACGTGTATGACCCTGAGCAGGTGTGCACTACTGTAGAGTTTAGTTAGTGGGTCCTACTCAGGGAGGCGAGATCTGACAGTCCGAAGCTCAAAGTAAATGGGAACCAAGGTTGGTCTTCGATACCTTTAGAGGTTCTTCGTCGCCATCGTTTCGGCCTTACAACCTGGAACGGGCTCTGGTTAGCAACGCCTGCGTAGGGACACGACTCCACTTGGAGAGTGCCCACGTTTGGGTTCCGTGCAACCACCCCCTTGGGACCGCTCAGACGACCTGCGTGCACGATACCCCGTGGGGGTTCTGCTTACTTGTTGCGTGCTTTTTGTGTTTCCTTTCGAGGACAGGTTTTCGCCCCTGTATTGGGTTTCTTTTGTTGTTTCGCCCCTTTTCTGGTTCTCGGGTCCGGTGTTTGTTAGTGCCCGACCCTCGCCCCGTTTTTCCTCTTCGCCGGATTTTCCCCATTCTTTGGGATACCCATACCCATTCCCGATCCAACGGTTTCTACCCCTCACCTCCGTCGGTACTGCCGGAATCCCCCGTGGGAGTTACACCCCACACTACGGGTGGAACAGAGGGCTCTGTCTCTGAGTCTGCCTCCCCCAGGGAGCAAGGCTTCGAACACCTTGAGAGCACTTCCCGTCGCCGGGTTTTGCTCCACATATATATCGAAAACGTTCTAGAAAATAGTATTGTTCTTCTTTCTGACGCCGGCACGATGACGACGACTTTTATAATGAAGTCAAAAATCGTAGGCTTCGGGGAACTTGATATCGCATAAACGGCACCAGACGTCGGTGTCTTTGTAATAAACGCGTCGTAGTGCGTTTTGGTGCTTACAACCGCCTTTGTGTACTTTTAATTGGCGCTGGCTCTGCACGTTGATGCTACAAACGTCACAGCGCTTCACGGAGGGTTTACGAGATGGAGGACGGCGGAGACGCTTCTCACGCTTAGTAATGACCCGAAGGGTGTGACGGGCGCGCGGGTGGCTAAGAGGTTCGGTAGACGGCTAAAAGTCGGTGAGGGTTGTGGCTTCCTTGGTGAAGCTGACAGCTTCCACTTCCGAATCGGAACCTTGCAAAGTTGAATATTCGCTCAAAGAAATTGAAAACGTTGGCACCATATGCAAGACAAAAAAGTCAGTAGTTGCACACAATACCAAAAGAGCAGTGAAATTCATTTGCTCTTGAACGAATACCGAATGGCCGTAGGGTGTGAGCCCTACGCCGTATCACGCGGTTTTGTTAACAACAGGAGGTGCTAAACAGTCCCACGTGAGTGACGGGTTCGCAGAAAATGTCGGCGCAGTCCCGGTAGAAAGCGGACCCAACCCCAAGTAAAGAAAAAAAAGGAAGAAAGGTGATGGCAAGAGAGGCACAGACTGTGCTAAGAGATAGTTTTGGTGCCAGAGAAGGAGGTGGTGAGCCGCTTTTGTCGAGCTGACTTCACTAGAGTTGGTCAGAGCCGAACGAGGTCGGCCTTATATAGACAACTTGGAGGGAGGCAGGCGCGAGAATTCGTGCGGCTTCCAACCCGATACCGGCCAGCCTGTCCCTAGCTGTGCGAGAATTCTTGCGGCTTGCGGCCGGTGTAGAAAAGCCTGTCTCTATCTGTGTTCCTTACTCGACGGAGAACTCATTTGCGTTGCGCGTCAAATGTGTGGTGCCCAGGTACTGGCATGATTTTGCGTTGCCAAATCAGCGATCCGAATTGTACGAAAAAGCAAGCGGTCGTCCAATGAAATCAGAGGCTCTCTAACTGCAATCGACTCTATTCGACTATAAATTACTTGGCCGCCCTACTTCTCTTGTTCTTGTCCCTGGATATTTTTCCATCCGTTTCCAACCTGCGCCGCGATGCCTCATTCCACGTTCCACTACGCACCATCGGGACCCCGCGCCACCGACGAGTGCGAATTGTCCGGCGAATCACGAAGCGCCACGACTGCCCCCGTTGCGGGCCCTGCTGCGATATCCGAATTGCAGATGGCCGCGATTGTGGAGGCTGGCGACATGCTGCGTGCCATGGCACGTGGCCAACCTGTTACGACCAGTGACATGGAGGAGGCTCTGTTGCACGTGCCGTGGCCGTATCTCCGTGGGCTCTTGGACGTAATCTTCGCCGTAAGTGCGCGTGACGTCGGACGCATAATAGTGGAGGGCGTTATTAGCGTGCGTGACAGGGCGATCAACTTCCTACGCGCCTAGGGATGTTATGAATAAAAGGTCCGAGATATGTTTCGTTGTTTTCTTCCTTTCTTTTTTTTTTTTGATTCGCAATGGCCCGCACGAAAAAAAATGTCACAGAAATCCCTTCAAAACGATAAACAGTGCGAGATAAAATGCAATCCCATGATATAAATTACATCTCTTTGGAATTATAAAAAGTAAAAATCCAAATACAGGCCCATTAACTGGGCCACGTGGAGTTCAAGAAAGCTCTTAAAGTCATAAAGGTCAGTGAAGCAATCAATGTAAAAATAGCAGCAAAGCGCGAACTCATCGCGAACAAAATGGTGAAAAGAAGAGTGATGTTATATCGCCATCTTCATTTTATTGACGGCAGCACGGTTCAGAACGATGAATCATTTCCTTCTCTACATATTTTCTCACAAACTACGGTTCGAAGTACAAAATCAAGAAATAGAAGCGGCGAAAGAATCGAGTTTGAAAGAGGTGATGTTTCAACTGTATCAGACATTAGTGTGCGTGTCGCTGTATTTCTGCAGAGTTCTTGTCCGAGTGACAGCAGACGACCTGCGTTCGAGGCCTTAGAGTTCTCCAGGCTTATTAAAGATCTCGCTGATGCTCGCATGGCAACCACGACAACCCAAATAGTCAAATACATAAACAGCGTGAAGCTTGATCAGCAGATCAAAGACCTTTAGTGTGAGAAGTTTGCGCAATTTTGTAATAATTGCAACCTTAAGCCAGAGCCTAACACGATACTCTTCTCTTCGGTGGAGTTGCGTAAAGTGTCATATTCATGATATATCCGGCACTGCTCGCGCATATGCTCGAAGGCGGGATACTCAAGAGAAAACTTGCAGAATTAAAAAGTGCGTATGGGAAGTGCGGTTTAAAATACTAATCCTCCGGACAAGAAGATCCGAAAACGTTTCTTACTATTACTGACTGGCGTGCTCATATCATGTGAGGTTACTGCTTTTTAAAGTTGCACCCCATTCTACAAGCGTTTGTAATGCCTACAATAGGAACGGCTTCGGAAAGGGAAGAAGGTCTTGTGTCCGGAATCCGACCGTATGGGCTTAGGGGAATGATATTAATCGCCCGTAATCGAAGCGAGAAAATTGGAACGTTCATAAAGATTTATTTTGATGGGATCAACGGTCTTATTTCTGCGTTAATTTAGCAGCAAGTGGCTGCTTCTGCAGACGTGAAGGAGTTAAATTGCAAAGGAATCGAACATGAAGTGCTCGATGCGCAGTTTCGATAGACCTCTTCTACCCTGGAAGCTATTGTGCAGGTAAAGAAACTAGTGTAGCACGCGGTTCCTGATAAAAAGTAGTCTTTATTCGAGGCATTCTAAAAGATTTAAAATGGAAGCTCACGACGGTAGCACCAGTGTATATTGCTGTAAACAATGCTCAAAGGCGTCCAACAAAGCCACCGATAACAAGCTAAAGCTAGCCCTGCAACGATATCACGTTCTCCAATATCTCTCCGGCGACACTGAGAGCACCACCGTCGTCCAATCTCCTCCCTCTCTATGTCCGTTGGACGACCCGGCCACATTGCACGCCAACAACGCCGAAAAGGGGAAACGCCTCCACTTCCCTTGAGACAGGCCCCGCCATGCGTTTTGTGCCGGATGTTGTTGCAACTCAAACGATTGAATAGTCTGAACCGGGAACCATCGTGTGCACGACGCTGAAGCTCTTGACCGTGTATTCCCTGACGCTCTCTTGTACGCAAAATATGCTTTGGATTGCGTTTTATGTAACCAACACACGAGCTGTGCAACACCCAGCAATATGGTGGAGTTCAAAAGCGTAGCGATAATGATGAAACCTTACTGCCATCTCACTCACTGTACAAAACATCTCATGTACGTCAACAGCCCACGATAATCACGAGCACATTGAATGTCCCCCAACTTCCCCCAACTTCAGTAGACTGCCCTGGCTGCGAGATATACAACTGAAATTGAGGAATTTTTAATGCCCATGGCCCAGCGAATTGGGCTGTAAACGATCTACTTCACTGAAGAAAACTGATGTCTACCAACATAGAGCTGTGCATCCTTGCACATTAACTCTTTAGCAAGTGATTTGAGAAAAGCGCAAAGGAAGCCTACACTATTCAACCTCATCACTGATCCAAAGGGCCTTTTGATCGTTCGAATCTATGGATGCATGTTTTAAGCTCTGGCTTATTGCTGTGCGTGCTTGAAATAATTGCGAGGGAGAGAAGGTATGTGCTAATTGCGAAGCGTGTCAGATGGAGCAGCTCAAGTGTCATGTAGGAATCAGCAAAAGAGCGGTTAGGAACTTCATTTGGAATTGATAGCTAAAGCGATCCGATGCTTCTCTAGACAAATGTGCGAACCTGACGCAAGCGTTTACTCTGATACTTAACGACGCGGCTTGAACCAAAGAGAACATGCAAGTGGTGGTGAAACGTACAAACCCTGCAGACAGCTATTCTATGCTGGAGCACATTCGAACCACCTGGAGGAGAGCTTCTTGGAGGGGAACCACTTGGAAGAGAAAGGTACACACAAGTCTTGCAAAGATTAAAACTGCACCTAAACGGACTCTCTCGATTTTTCACCCATGGGTCACCCTGCTTCTTGTGGTTTAATATATAGAGAAATTGCGCTTCGAGTCAGACACCTGATATGGCATTGTTCTACAAGTTCTTCTACGCATATAGGCTCGCCATCTCATACCGTACGTGTAATAACTCCGTGATTTGCTCTTGTTGTTCCTCCCCCCAACAAAATTAAACTTCTTCAGGGAGGGGTCAGGAGGTCCAGAAGATCAAAAACATCATCAACATCGTCAACATCATACTTTGGCGCCGTGGTCTTCCGCCCCGCGGTGCAGCTGTTCACAACCATGTCAAATTGACTTTAGGCTCGATATAATTCGGTGAACATATCGTCGTCGGTCCGGTCGTGGCCAATAGACAACACTCGGCTTGTCCACTCACCTTCTTTCTTCAATCGTTGCAATAATTCTATTACTGCTGCTCTTTTGTGTAATCATCTCGGTCGAACAATCAAAATCGTTTGACCCATTAGGACTTCTATAAGGCTTTCACTTAAAAGTTCTTCCAAAGCCTTTTCTCTCTCATATAGGTAGTCTTCGTAATGTAAAGCGAATAAAAATGAACTGCTGTTGGCGATTTGGTCAACTGCACGCATAATGGCCACGTAAAAATGCAAACTATACTTTAAGATGTTGTGAAACACCTCGATGTTCTTAACTTTGAAGCTGCACCCAACTCCGGTGCTGCAACTCTTTTGCACTTCTTCCGCTCTCTTTGATCACACATCAGAAACTCTATACTTACAGTGTTTAGACGAGTATTCACCCACTGCTTGCTTTACGATCCTATTCTTGTACTGCAAGACAATCCGAGTTTCCAACCTTCGTGCAAGAGCTTCCCACTCTGCAGTCATCTTTCGAATGTGCTCAGGACGAATTTTGAACACTAATGTCTTTCCCAACTTTTTGTTCGCTCAAAAACATCATGAGCGTACTCTAACGCAAGTGTTTTATTCTCAGAATAATCATGGTGGTAAACAGGTTCAGACTCTTCGTTATGCACTTCTGGATGTGACCTTAACTCAGAAATCATAGCCGTCGAGCCACTGTGCCCAATGAAAACAAACAGAAAAGCGTGCACTCTTCCTTTGTATCGTGCACATCCCGGGAGTTGCTGGTTGACACGCGATTTAAGAGTTGCATACTTTATCGCTTGATATTCGTCGCCCACGTCTCTTCGTGGTTGGTATGGTCAATCATTCTTCTTTTATTTCGTAAAACGATACAATCCTGCGGAAGGGTCGTGAGAACTGAATGTTATATCTGGCAAAATTGTGATTGGGATCTTCAGTATTAAAGAAGAGACGCACAAAGGGAGAGCAAACCAAATAATTCTCAGAAAGCGATGCCGTAACGTGTGTTGTGATGCTTCAGCAGACGGCGTCTTGATGGTGATAGAGATTGTTGAAGAACTTACTTTTTGAACCACTAGAATACCGAAGTGAGTCGTAGAAGGATACAAATTCACAAACCCAATAAATTTGGTGGAAGTAAGGGGAGCTGAAGGTAGACGGTGGTGTCTACCAAGGTAGTGAGGTAAAGGCAGGATGATTGATGGATGAGTGTGAATGTGATGGGAAAATATAAAAGGTGAGAGGAGTATCTCCTTCTTTAGACTACATAAAATAAAAGGTAGAAGACCATGACAATGCCTTGTGAATAAAGCCATGTAGCATTTGCAATGATAGCATTTCATGTAAGGAGATTGCAATGCTTGCGAGTTCCTTACATTCTAATGATATGGAGATAATAATCATAGCAATACATGCCAGCATAAAAATGACAATACATGAAATGTTGAAGGGTGCGGAAGAATAGCAAGAAACAAATGTAATGATGGAATATTATTTGACAAACTGTGCATCTGCGTGTGCAGATTGGGAAACGCTTACGTACTGAAAGGACGATGCCGCATTCAGGCGACATCTATGATCAAGTCAGTACATCTTCAAGGATTCCTAAAGATGATCTGAAAGGACGTCTTGCGTGTCTTTCCCCTATAATGGTCTATGCGTATTGAACACTTAGGACGTATAATTTGATGACGACTAGGAAATTATTACACTGCATTTTAGAACTATATAAAGACCGGCACAAAGCAGTCTCTGGTCCTCGACTGAGATGTCAGCTTTGACGCTCACAGTTTGCATATTCTGCGTGAAAGGTTATGGATTTCTGACGCACGCTAGGGCACACTGTCAATTGTCAACGTCGTGGTCCATCTTTTTTTTACTGGAGGTAGACTTCAGACGGTGTTTACGCCTGTAAAGCGCTTTTCTGCTCCGATCTGACACCATGTCAGAATCAGAAAAGCCGCGTATAGAGCCAGTGAAGGTTGATCATGATTTTGCCATCTGGAAGATCCGCATACAAGCGGCATGTAATTCGAAGGGCCTAAGAGAAACCCTCGAATATGAAGTAAATTCTTTTGATACAGTAGAAGGAAAGTCAAATTTCACGTCAGATTAGAAGAAAGTAAGCGGAATAATCGTGTCCGCGCTTTCAAATGAAGCGATACGAGTTGTTCGGAATGATGTTGAAAATCAGTACCGAATGCTACAGAAGTTCGGTGAGAGATATGATTCGAAGACAGCAGCATCTTGGATAGCAAAGATGACGGAGCTAATATCGATGAGGTACTCCACAGTGAAGCAAGACATTGGCAAACATATAGATCCAATGAAAGGCATTCAGGAAAATCTTGATTCTATGAACACCATTCTACCTACGGAGCTCTCCATTGCAATTCTAATTGCGTCCATTGATGCGGCAGAGCTGATTCCAATCACAGCAGCGCTGAAAAACCTCTCCGATAGGACGGCTACGTGGGAGACAGTGACTGCAAGACTACTAGAAGAACAGCAAGCAATCCAGTCCAAACATAAACGCGTTGAACGGGCTCACTCCATGAAGCCCTACTGCCATATCTGCAACAAGACGGGACATAACACAGAGAAATGTTGGTTAAATCCTAAAAATCCACAAAACAAGTTGCATGGCGGTTTAGATGAAGATGAGCCGTCAGAGGAACCAAAAAAGAATCCAATTGGTAGGCATGCTTCCAGGAAGAATTCTAAAGACAACCCTCCCAAAAGATCCCCAACCCGAGCTGCACCGGCACGAACTATGCCAAAAAGAATTGAAAGCCCTGTCATGATGCTAGACTCGGGAACGTCATCACACATGACTCCAAACAAAGGCTCCTTGTTTGACATCCAGAACTGTTCGATACCAATTGCACTAGGAGACAACTCCTTAGTTCATGCTGATACCAAGGGGACAAAAAGAGTAAAGTGGACAGCTGACAGAACGACGACAGATGTGCACCTTAGTGAGACTCTGTGCTCCCCAGAGTTGGCAATGGACCTGCTTTATGTTCCAGCGCTGACCGACAAAGACTTTGTTGTGCTGTTCAAAAAGGAGCAGTCTATTATACTGGACAGAAGGGAAAACTTTCAACCCATCGGCACTGTGCAAAGGGATGAGGATGGTCTATTTTACGTAGGCAAGCCATCTTCTAGAACATATAACAGCGCCTTTGACAAAGAAATGATGGCAGCAGTACTGCGACATGCTGAACCAGAATCAATATCCAAGAGCGCTCCTGAGGCCCCGTACTTAAATGATGAGACCTAACATAATGCGAACTCTAATTCAGAAGATTCTGAATTTGATCACCAAGGACCAGTACTGGAAGTGCATGGAAATGGAGATGGCTCGGAAGATGATGAAGAAGTCGATCAGGAAAGAATGGAAACTCTGGAATATTCGAACGAAGGAATTGGGAATGAACTGGAAAGGCTTTGGCATCGACGTTTTGCACATGCTGCACCAGAAGAAACAATCAGGAAGATGATTCGAAACGGAGTTCTACCAGAGACGAAGACTCCAAAGATGACCTGTGGGCCTTGTGCCACAGGAAAATACAAACGCTCCTACAGTGGAAGACTCACCAAAGCTACGAAACCTGGGACACTGCACTCGGATGTCGTAGGAAAAGTGAAGCCCATGTCTCGGGATCACTTCAATTATTTCTGCACTGTGGTAGACGAGTTCTCTCGATTCGCATATATGCGCAACCGATCAGAACTAAAGGGGAAGCGTAGAAGGATGTTGAATAGTTTATGATCTGGCTTGAACGCCAATCTGAACACAAAGTCAAAACATTACACACCGACGGCGGACAGGAGTTCATCAAAGCAAAAGAAAAGTTACTTAAACTAGGTGTTTCAGTTCAGGCATCAACTCCGCACATACCAGCCTCACAAGGACTGGTGGAAAGAACGCAGGGAGTCATTCTAGCGCTGGCCCGCACTTGTCTCTCTGAAGCAAAGGTACCACTCCAGTTCTGGTCGTATGCCTTAAAGCACGTTGTTGACTCGAGAAACACAGTACCACACAGTACTACCGGTAGATGTCCATATGAACTCAAGTTTAACACCCCTTCGCCGTACAGAAAACATCTTAGACCATTCGGATGTCGTGTCTTGGTTCAACCATCAAAGAATAAATGGAACAAGATGGAAACCAGGATGGTTCACGGAATCAATCTGGGACATAGAGGGGGTGGTATCTATAAGATTCTCACAGACTCAGTGACACTTCTCTCGAAACATGTACGCTTCTTTGAGACTGAATTTACTGGACTGAGTGCTGTGCAACCATCAAAAGGCTCAAACCCCTCGGAACCAACAGTGGTTCTTCCTACAGTTTGTGACAGGGAGGACTCGTCTACAGAACATTCAGAAGAGAGCGGCTCACTCGAGGATGATGATAAAGGATCTGAAGATCATTCCATCGACGAGGAAGAAAAAAGTGACTATGATGAAATTGAAGATGCACTGAGCAACCTAGCCCACTATCCAAAGCATCCGTCAACATATGATGGAACCAAGTACGATTATGAAAGCGAGAATGTTGCAGAACCTCTCGATCCTGAGAAGACGTCTTCACATCGTTACAATCTGCGATCAAGAGCTACCCCTGCAATGCCAAGGACTATTATCACCTCAGATGAACCTTGCCTCAAGGAGGCCCATGCTTCTCCAGAGTGGCCCTTCTGGAAAGCGGCGATCATGGAGGAGTTTCGAACCATCAAAGATGCCAAGAGGTACAGTGTCACTACAGATACTCCTTCGAATTTTGCACTACCCACTGGAATAATTCTACGTCTGAAGAGAGACGAACATGGCTTTCCACAAAGTTTTAAAGCCAGGCTGGTCGCCCGTGGCAATCTACAGAAATTGAGCACTGTGGAAACCAAAAATTGCTATGCACCAGTAGCGGGATTTGAAGTATTCCGAATCCTTTTGTTTGTCTGCATGTTCAAAGGATGGGATCGGCAGCATGTTGATGTTAAGGGGGCCTTTTTAAATGCTCCAATACCAAAGCATTTTGATATACATGTCCGGCTCCCACGTATTGAAGACATCCCTGAGGCCAATGGTGACATTGAAAAGCCACACAAATCTCTCTTTGGACTTCGTGAGGCTCTCAAACTGTGTTACCACACTTTGTCGTCATTCTTGAAAAGAATTAGTCTGAGACCGATTGGAAGCAGCGATTGTGTGTACACTAAGCACTGTCATGAGAGAACTGTTATTTTTCTCGCTTACGTCGACGATATCGTCTTATTCGGGGACACTGTATCAGTATTGGAGGTAAACTCTCATATAATGAAGGAGTACCAAGTCAAAGACATAGGACGCAGTAGCATCTTCATTGGAGTGCAAGTCTACGAGTCAAACAATGAGATCATATTGGGACAAAAGACTTCGATGCCGAAAATATTGGAGGATACCGACACGGAGAACTGCAAGCCTGTATACAGTCCACTTCCGCTGACGCATGACCTGTATGAACCGTTGCAGATTCCATCTGATGTTGAGAAACTTCAAATGGAGGGTGTTTCGTACCGCGAATCGATAGGAAAACTGTTGTTTCTTTCCACCCGAACGAGGCCGGACATCAGCACCGCTGTTTCCTTACTAGCAAAGTATGCTTCTTGTCCAAGACTAACACACTGGACAGCGCTTAAACACGTTTTGCGCTATCTAAAGGGCTCACTGAATATGGTTCTTTCCATTCCTAAGACCGATACCACGACCATTCTGTCATGGTCTGATGCAGATTGGGGCAGAGAAAAGGACTCCCGTAGATTGCGCAGTGGATTGGTTATTCAACGGGGTGGTTCTACAGTAATATGGGTCTCAAAGATGCAGCCGTCGGTGTCACTGTCGACCTGTGAGGCAGAGTTCTATGCATTTTCCGAATGCATAAGGAACACTCCATAGGTTCAGCAATTTCTTGAAGAAGTTGGAGTACCTGTCTCAAAACCAACTACTGTACTGCATGATAATCTCGGTAGCATAAAATGGACGACGGAAGTTCAAGGCATTCGAAATGTGAAGCACATATCAATTCGGTATTGTTATGTGAAGGAGATGTTTCAGAAAGGAGTCATAGGTGTAGAGTAAACACCCTCAGAAAATAATCTAGCTGATTCTTTGACGAAGATTCTGCCAATCGCAACATTTGAACATCACTGCAGCAACCTCAGAGTAGTTCTATTACCTTTTCGAGGGGTCGTGTTGAAGAGTGTGGAAAAATAGCAAGAAGCAAATGGAATGGTGGTTTTATTTGACAAACTGTGCATCTGCGTGTGCAGATTTGGAAAGGCTCACGTACTGCAAGGAAGATGTCGCATTCAGGCGACATCTATGATCAAGTCAGTACATCTTCAAGGAATCCTAAGGATGATCTGAAAGTACGTCTTGCGTGTCTTTCCCCTATAATGGTCTATGCGTATTGGACACTTAGGACGTATAATTTGATGACGACTAGGAAATTACTACACTGCATTTTAGAACTATATAAATACAGGTACAAAGCAGTCTCTGGTCCTCGACTGAGATGTCAGCTTTGACGCTCACAGTTTGCATATTCTACGTGAAATGAAATACTAGCAAGCATTGTCATGTGGGTTCCATACCAACGTGTGAGTGGTGTTGGTCATACTTCGTTCTACTTGAGAGGAATACGCAGCAGTCATGAGCTTGGCACTGTGTTGATCTCTGTTTTATGTGAACGGAATGCATCACCGTGCAGGACGTTCAAGATCTTTTTCTTTGATGAAGGTCTTAGCAGAAAGAGAGTCAATTAAAAGGGAAAACTATTACCGTTTGAGTCTCGGACGTCTCGACAGTCAATGTTCTCATTATCTTCTATCCCCTTGAATACTTCTACGACCTCATCTTCGATTTCGTTCTTGTCCTGTTCTGACCTTATCCTTGACCTTGTCCTCAGTGTGTTTATTGCGAAGGGTTTAGCAGTAGTTTCCATAACGTTGCGTGCTTCAAACTTCCCCTCCACCACGTCATCCTCAGACTTGTATTTCTCCAATTATTGAACCATCTTCTCGATATCTTTCTTGCTGACGAGAACCTTTTCAATACTGGTGGTAATCTTGTTTTTCTTATCAGTGCTCTTATCCTTGGCACTAAAATTCAAAATACCGTTTGCGTCAATATGAAATGTGACTTCGATTTGCGGAATACCATTAAGTGCCGGAGTAATACCATAAATCCCGAAATTTCCGAGAAGAATGTTGTGCATGGTGTAAGTACGTTCACCTTCGCAGACCTGAATTATCACATCCGGCTAGCCCTATGTGTAAGTGGAGAAGTTCTGTTGCTTCGTGGTGGGAATAGTAGTGGTTCGCCTGATCACAACAGCCATGACGGTGCCAGCAGTCTCGATAAAAAGCGAGAGCCGATTGAAATCAAGAAAAACGAGGTCCTGGGTTTTCTCAGAAGTGTCACTAGCCAAAATAGAGGCCCTAACAGCAGCACCGTGTCTCACAGCCTCATCGACGTTGATGTTCTTGCACAATTCCTTACCTTTAAAAAATTTTGACCAGAGCGTCTCGACCTTCGGGATACTAGTTGATCCGACGACAAGATCGATATCATTCACGTCAGCCTTTGGGATCTTTAAATCGCGCAAAACCTTTTCAATCGGCCCCAAAGTTCTTCGGAACAAGTCCATGCAAAGCTCCTCGAACTTGGCGCCAGTGAGGTAGGAGTAAAGTCAACAGATTCGTAGAGCGAGTCAATTTCATTAGTAACCTGAGTGGCAGCGGAGAGCTGGCGCTTGCCACATCTACACTTTACATGAAGAAATCGAACCGAATGAGCATTTGCAGACATTTCCATTTTGTACTTCCTTCAGAACTAGGTTATGATATGGTTTACCATGCCGTTGTCAAAATCCTCACCTCCAAGATGAGTGTCACCGGCAGTGGCCTTCACTTCAAAATTTCCGTTCTCAGTGGTGAGAAGTGACACAATGAAAGTTCCTTCACACAAGTCGAAGATGAGCACGTTTCTTCCGCGGGCAATGTGTCCACTTACATTTTGATGCAGCCCGTACGCAATGGCAGCAGCAGTGGTCTCATGGATGATACGCGAAACACTAATGCCGGCAATGGTACCAGCGTCCTTGGTAGCCAAACTTTGAGAATCATTGAAGGAAACAAGAAAAGTGACGACGGCAGAATTCATCTGCTTTCTAGTGTAAGACTCGGAAACGTCTTTCATTATTGTGAAAACCGAAGCAGACATTTCTTCAGAAAAAAAGGCCTTCTCTTCACCCCTATACATAACCTGGATGTTAGGGTTGTCGCCGTTTTTCCGAATGACCTTGACCGAGAAGTGATTGAGATCAAAATGCAGTGTGGAGTTGGAAAAGCGCCGACCGATGAGTCGCTTGTGTCCCAGGCGTTGATTGCGACCTGATTCTTGTCGGTATCTCCGATGAAACGCTCATTGTCCGTGAATTCAACATATGCAGGGGTTGTTCTGTTGCCCTGATCATCAGTGACAATCTCCACGCGATCGCTTTATTGCACACCGACACAAGAGTATGGTGGTACCAAGGTCAATATCGATAGGAGATCCGCCGACGGCGTTGTACATGTGACAATGTGAAAAGGGGGGACTTCTGAGGACTTTAGTAAGCACAAATCGAAAGAGAAATCGACTTAAGAACTGGCGAAAGCAGAGGAAAGGAGAAAGGGGGATTATTACATACACGATTTGACTGGGTAAAGCTATAGACGCCGGTGAAGCACCAAAAAGACGCCAATAGTTCAGGAAAAACGACTGCTTCTGCACAAAATCTCCAGCCTGTAAAGGTTCTTTGCTATTTCATAATTCAAATTTGACTGTTCTCTCTTTTTGACCCTTGATCTCTTTTTATCTCTTTCTGTGTGACACATGTCTTGAAAGTGTATTACCGGCATACCAACGACACTGTGGTATTCCACTGAATACTGTATAGACCTCGGTGCGGTGGTTATCCACAGAAATAACAGCGAAGAGCGGGTGTCGCCTTGCGAGCGACGGTTCTTAGATAAGAAGAGAGTGTCCGGAAAGCAGCCAGGTGTGCCTGAACAACGCGGATTATACGTGTATTCAGGAGGCGGATGTCTAGATACGACGGTACGTACTGCACAAGAGATCGGCTCGACAACCCTTGTGATAACACAAATACCCAGGTAACAGTAGAGAAAACAACAAAGAAACAACACACACACACACACACACACAGAAAGCTGTAGAAAAAGGGCGGTAAATGCGCAACAGTTTAGGGTATCCTTGGATCAAGAGCTATAGCTCAGAACGGTTAAGAACTGATACTATAAGTGCCCCTTTGTGGTGAACCACTTTAAGATTTCTAGGACTCACCAAGATGGTGCTTTGGTTGGTTGTTGGTTGGCCTTCCGCCGTCCTCACCGGGCCCTTGCGCTCTTTAATGTGCCAAGAGGCAAAGCAAGTACTGTACAGTAATGCATACAAGTGGCGTGCCACTACACAATTATCTAAATAATACCAAATAAAACATTTGGTGATGACACCTTACAGTGTACTCTAAATACAGTACTTCTTAATTAAATTTCTCTAGTCCAAAATTTTCCATGAAGTGATACTTCTCATTACTTCTCTTAATCGAGTTAAGCCCAAGCAATAGCTTATGAATATCGTATCACGACTTCGTAGTATTTCGAACGGTCGAACTGAGGTGCATCCAGAATGCTACATATCCCCCCCGTTAAGAGCGGAGTACCCGCGACGCATTATCTGTAAAAGCAATAGCAGCGCGCTTCTTGGACATTCCGATTCTTCTTTTCGTAACACAATCATGTGTTTCCCCAATTCATCTTAAGATCATCTCGCTATTCCATCCTTCATGCTTTTTTTGTATTTTACATCTCGCGATGAGCAACTTTCCGTCTTACGTGGTCAATCCACCTACGTTCTATGAAGATCTCGAAAATCCTCCGACTCAGCAGACTTCTGCAAAGCTTTGAGGTTCCGCTCCAATCTTTCGAACTTCCCCCTTTGCCGCAATCCGCTTCCAGTCCTGGTCCTTCACACCTTGCCTTCACAACAGCTGTTCTGCAACCTGCGTCCTCCTCCGTACAGAGATTCCCGCATTACGCGGACTTCGTCGTCCGAAACCCCCTTCAGCAATCTGCATTATACGCGCGAGCGCCTTGGTTTTCCCCTTTGGCGGTCCGGGACAAAGCTTTGATGAATCAGTATGTGGTCGCCGGTTACCTTCTCGTTGGTATCCCATGGCATGCGTTTTTTACGATATATTGGCTGAGTCATTGCGCGCTTCCACACAGTGCGATCAGTCTATTCGGATACGAGAGCTTGCTCGATGCGCGCGAACGATTCATTCGTCTAGTGTACCAGCGATTAGGCCGCATTATCGGCTCGGTGCCTCTCAATGAGGATTGGTAATTCGATACTTGGTGTAACAGAACAAATGGCGAGGCCTACTTGTATGTCGAGAACCTAGCGGCTTTTGATGTCCAAAGGTGGTGCGGTGTTCGTGGAGTATCCAATGTGGCCCTCTGTTCCGATAGTCTTCAATTACGCACGTAATTCTGCTATCTCCGAAATCGGGATGATCCGTATTAGAAATTACCCAGGTGGGAACGCCGTCAGAGATTTCAACTGGGATACTTGGTTCCATACCAGATGCTCGAAATAAACCAAATTCGGTATAACTCGCGCGTCGGGCGCTACGTGCCAATTTTTCAATACTGCCATGAGATGGAGAGTCCTCGTGACTTTCCTGTGGAGCTCCCTCCTTCAATCACCTACGTAGGTTTTTTACTCGCGAATAATCCGTTTTTCGGTTATTGGGTAGTCGTCTACAGTGAATTCATCGCGAAGATGGCCGTGTTCATCCTTTGGGATGTGTACGATACATATCGTTTATGGTAAATGAGCCCGATCGTGCGACAAGTTGCGAGAGAACTCGATTTGTCGCTCGTCCTGGGCTCACATGCCAATCACGAAGAAGTTCTGCGCCTGCTGAATGCCATGGACCAAATTGACTGGACCCTTGTTCCTTCTCAACTGCAGGCTAGAGGACGTTCTCGTCACGACTATGCACCCGTAAGAACCGGTCCCGACGGTGACTTGGTCTGGTACGACCCCTGGACTAGCCAGCATATCCATGGCGATCACGCCAAAGTTCTGCGGGGATCTCCGCGAGCAGTGCCTCCAACCCAGCCGACTGGTTACATTCAGGAGCTAACTGCTCAAAATGCAGACGCACTCGTCGAAGAGATGCAAGAAATCGATAAGGACGAAGAGTCAGAAGAGGTCATCCTCGAGGATCCCGCTTTGGGTGAGGACGACTGCATGGATCCAGTGGTTCCTGCAGCTATGCAGAGCACTGTGTCTGAGCCTGTTAGACCCGCAGTGGCTTTCCACGATGCCGAGCATGGCCATTTGAGGCAGTTCCTCGAAAGCGCTGGGATTCGTCCCCATCTTGTTCAAGGAAATCCACAGCAGATGCTGATTCTCTTGCACTCCTCGACGGATATTAACTCAGATATCCCGAATCACTTACTCTCTTGCCTGATGGCACTGTAACAAACCGACTAGCGGTAGTCTTTCAATAACAAAAAAAATCGTTTTGATCTTCTGCCACTGTTTTGCTGCACTTCTTACTTCTTGTGGACCTCCACTTCATTCTTCCTCCTCCTGGAGTTACTTCATCCTTCTGTAGGTATCAGATTCGATCAGGTTGTCCTAACACAACCAAACAGGCGAGAGCGTCATCAATATTGTCTGGGACATCCAGTTTAGCACATCGGCAGTACGCGAGCCCGTGTGATCGTGGTATATTGCGTATGGGCTCCCATGTATCGTCTTCGGGTTGATGCCCATACAAATGAACTTTAAACAGCACACCTTTTTCCTTTGCATGCCATCCATGATCTAGAATGCGTTCGATGATGTATTCCATCTACTCGGTCGCAGACTTTTCATTCGGGGTGACACTCCTGTCAACAGGTTCCGTAGCGTTCGCTGTAACGTTCAGAATCTTTTCATCACTTTCTGTCGTCTCATCGACCTCCGGGAATCTCAAAGCCATTCGTCTGGTTTCCCTATATCTTTCGGGTCTGGCCGGTGCTTCCAACCTCCTTCTCGTTTTTCCCGAACCTTTCGGCGAAAACGCGACTTCAGTTGCCACTGTACGCCTTAGGTTTGCCCCGTTGGAAATCTTCTCTTCTGGATTTAAGGTGTCCGGATGTTCTGGAGCGTTTCCCCAAATGCTTGGTATCCGCCGAAAATGGGTCAGCCGATACAGCCATACTGTCTCCATGTAGCGTCTCCACAACTGCAGTTTCTCTTGTGGACGTATACTCCTTTCTTGAGACCTGCTGCGCTCCTCAGGGGAAGTTACGCTCTTCAATCCGTTTTGCAAAATTGGCTTGCTAATCTCACTTCGGTTCCTTCTGCTTCTACGCCAAATGGCGATTCTATTCTGTCATCAGGACTCGCTTTAGAGCCTTCACGACTTCTGATACGTGAAGTTTCATCCTCAATTTCTTTTGCGTCCACCTCGTGGTCTGAGGGAGAAACTGCAGTGTGCTACGCGCTCACAGTGCGGATTGCTGTGTCTCCTCTCACTGATACAGTGGGAGCTATGATTATGTCATGGGCAGATACGCCATGTGTCGCAGAACTGTTGTTCAGCCCTGTACGTATGATTTCCGAACTCTTTTCATCAAGTGGCACTTTTGGAAATATTCTGCCCTGTGGCGGCGCAAGCTCCTGCACAACTAGTGGCTGTGGTGGCTTCTGCACCTCAATTTCTCCACGTGTGGATTCCTCTCTCTTTACTTCAGCTTCTCGATCTGGCGCACAAACTACTCGGTCGCGAAAAATGCGCTCCACCTCAGTACCACTCCTTATTACCACGGTATATTCGTCGAATTCGACAACTTCATGCGGTCTTGTACCGATCGGCGCTAACTTATGACGGCGTTTCCGTTCCTTGCTCTCTCCGGTCTTCCGGCTATCTTTCCTTTCCACTCTCACGAAAACATGTCCTTCGACTCGGATATCCGCGAGTGCCCGTCGCATTGACGCGTCGTCATTACGCTTGTAGCGCACTTGGGCTTTTCAAATCTCTTTTGCAGCCTGTGTAGTGCTTTTGCGCAACTCATTACTCCAGCGTAGGTGAAACTGAGCCGGCGTCCCCTCTTCTCTTCTTCGGTTCTTTCCGAATCTATCTTGATTGGCAAAGCCGCTGGTCAGCGATATATTACCAATTCAAAAGGTTTTAGCTTCGTCGTCGAATGCACTTGCGTATTGTACGCGTAGCGAAGCGTGTCTGTATACAGATCCCAGTCCTTCGGGTGTTTTCAGATGTAGTGCCGAATTGCGGCGAGTAGTGTATGGTTGTACCGTTCCCCTTGCCCGTTACATTGCAGATGATACGTCGTGGTGAACACGTTCTTAACTCCAAGTATCCTGCATACATCTTGAAGGGAGCGTGCAACGAATTGCTTGCCATTATCTGACAGCAGAGTAACCGGTGGTCCGTAGTAATACACCCAATGGTGGGTAAACGCTCGTGCTATCACGGAAGCAGTAATCCGTTTTAGCGGAACAGTCTTAACTAGCTTAGAGAAGCCATCATTTATTACCAAAAGGTATCTGTTTACCCGCTTCGAGCGGATCAATTCCCCAAGTATGTCAATACTGACATACTGTAGAGGTGCGATTGCTGGGAACAGCTTCAGTGGCTTCTTCTTTTTACATAGCTTCACTCTATTCCTCGCGCACGTTACGCACATCTTAGCTGTTGCATGATAATCAATTGTCAAAGTTGGCCGTTAAAAATCTCTTCTGACGGTTAGATACAGCTTTGTACCTCCTGGATGACCAGATATTTGCGAATAATGTGCCAAATGCAGTACTCTGCTCTTGAGAGCGTGTGGTATCACGATTTGCTCATACGATTCAACAGTTCGAACAAAGATTCCTCGATCATCGAGACGAAGAGGCAACACCTCCCCACCGTTAAGACGAGAGCGGATAGGCGCGCAGAAGGCATCTGTGACTTGTTCGAGTAATAGCTCTTCAAGAGAGATTCGTTCGAGTTGATCTTCTGGATCAGTGTCCGTAGTGTGGGCTACCAGTAATTCCATTTCCTAATTCTCTTCTTCTAGATCTTCTAGTTCTTCTTCCTTCGTTCTCGAATTTTCGGTTACCAAACATGTTATCTCATCATCCATTTCCAATTGGGGTTCTCCCAAGGTTTCGAGTCGCGATAACGCGTCAACGTGTTCGTTTGAAGTTACCTTCTTGTAGTTGATTGTGAAATCGAATTCTGAAAGGTGCAGACGCCATCTCATTAAGCGTCGTAACAGGTCGGTAATCGACGTGAGTCATCTGAGGCATGAATGATCGGTATTGAGCGTAAAGTGAGGACCCTGTAGGTAAGGTCTGAGGGTCGTGAGAGCCTAAAACATAGCAAGGCAGTCCTTTTCTGACACAGAGTAGTCCTTTTCTGCCTGGTGCAGTGTTCTCGACCAGTATCCAATAGGATGTCGTATGCCGTCTTCGTGCGTTTGAAAAAGGGCACACCCTATCGGATAATCGCTAGCGTCTGTATCGACGGCGTAAGGAAGATCCGTTTTCCGAAGAGATAACACAGGAGCTGTGGTCAGCACGTGTTTTAGCTTTGCGATAGATTTCGTTTCGACTTTTCCGAATTCCTTCAATTGAACCGGTTGTCCCTTCTTCAAGACAGCAGTAAGGGGTGCAGCGATATGCTATTAGCGAGGCACTAATCGTCTGTAGATGTTACAAAGTCCGAGAAAGGATCTCAACTGCATCTGCGTTCGTGGAGGTGTGAACTCACGAATCGCAGCGGTCTGCACTTCTTCCAATTCCAGTTTCCCTGGCTTTATCCTGTGTTCCAGGCGTTTCATTTGGTCCGTGAACCATTAACACTTCTCTATCTTCAAAGTAATTCCAGCTTGCTGTAACTTCTCGAGGATTCCCTCATCATTCCCGAAATGGTCTTCCATATTCTTACTGAAAATGATGATGTCGTCCATGTAAACAAGACATGCTTTCCACTTATACTGTCATATTATTATATCGTTAGCACGCTGAAAAGTCGCAAAAGCGTTGGTCTAACCAAATTACATTCGCTTAAAGCGATACAGTCCTGCGTGACACGCAAATGTAGTCATATTTTGGCCTTCTGGAGCGACCCGTATCCGCCAGTATCCCCAATTTGCGTAAAAACATTGCCTTCTTTAAGACTATCGATGCATTCATCCATACGCGGTAATGGGTATGTATCCCTCACAGTTACTGCATTCAGTTTTCTGTAGACAACGCAAAAGCGTAAAGAACCATCTCCTTTGAGAACAAGGACCACTGGGGATGCCCAAGCGGATTGAGCTGGCTCAATGATTCCTTTCTCCAACATGAAATACTCATATTCTTGCTCGATCTGACGAGTTCGCGGGCCTGCCCGATACGGTAATTGAGATATGGGTAGTGTACCGGTACAACTTCAATATGATGTTCTGTAGCCGTGATCTGGCCAATGTGTCCACTCCACATATGTGAAAAATCCAGCAGCAATCTCCGCAATCTTCCTTTATACTCCTCAGGAACGTGTTCCATCTTCACGCCCTCGAGGGTTTCTTCCATCTCTTCTTCAGAGACTTTCTCTTCCTTCATGTTTTTCATGTTCTCGACGGCTTCTGTCACTGTCCACTTCTGCTCGCCTGTGAGCGTTACTCCTAAGACGTCTGCCGTCATTATGTGTGTCGGTATCACAACTAAAGAGTGTGGCAGCGATATGCCCAAGAGCTGATGCTTGTGTAAGCGACGCTCTTCAGAGCCAACATTGCTCACCAATATTCTGAAAGGGATCTTCGGGTTCATCTGTGTAATGCCGTTAGTGACTAGCAATTCACTAGTGTGATACAGTACCGCGTTCAGCTGAATAACGATAAGTCCGTGCTTTTTGGTAACAACTGATACCAATGTTTGACTTTTTGGTGGTATCACCGTAAGTGTACACACCCGAATCTTCGGAGATGTTCTGCCCAGTGGGGCTTCGTATTCCAATGACGGTGGTAATGGTGCAAATGAAGCGGATTGCCGCAGAGGTCTGCGCACGATTGCCACTGTAGAGCCATCGTCCAGCTCAACTTCCCGATTCTACGGACGAATCGAATCGACAAACCTGTCAAAGTAGTTACAACCCAGCACAACTGTTGCAGCCAATGTGATACACAAAATATACGTTAACATGACAACGCGTTTTCCCAAGAGAACGACAATTCGTATTGTTCCAATGGCCTTTATCGGTCTCTTGTTCGCATCTCAGATATCCGGTATCTTTGCTTGTTGTATTCCAGCTCGCTCGTCTTCGCCCAGTTCAGACAACCTGATAAAGCTCGGGCCTGCACCCGTATCCAAAACAGCGAGTCTTCGTGAAAACAGCGCTTGAGAAGAGCCGACGTCGGCATAGACCTTTTAGTTCCTTCGGGCCATAATCATGACGTGACTCGTCCTCCTACTTGGGCACACATGTCGTTTCCAAGTACGTTTCAACATACAGTCAAACTGTACATAGTTTCCGACATTTGAAGATACTTCTGGTCTCAGTAGGACCTTCGGTTTAAAATCTCGGGAGCGGGGCAATTTTGGTACCCCGATCGGTATGGTGGACTTGAGTCCACCCAACCCCCTGAGGGCTCCCTCACTTAGTTTCCCGATGACGCGGGTTTTTTTCTCGCCACATCGGCGTTCCTCTGTACTTCTGGGGCTGAAACCTGTGATTCTTCAGAGTTCTGAGCTCTCGCTTGAGTTCTGCGTACCATATCCCCAAGTCACCAAGCTTTGGTCTTCCAATGTGAGTGTCCCGGTACACGTGTTCGTTCTGGCTCCGAGAGAGCTTCATAGTTCAAGACAACTCGATGTACCTGTGTAAAGTGCAGAGTGCACTCTGATGAGAAATGATGTTTTCCATAGCACCCATAAAATATCAGGCTGTCCCTGTTCAACCTCATCTGTGGCTGTTCGGTACCACGGCTATCCACCGAACCAGGCTTCTGAGAAGTAAATCAACCTGCTGGCGGGACCATCGGACTCTTTCTGTAAAGAGAGCAGCGTGGCTCCTTAGCCAATATATCATCTTCCACATGGGAATCAGTAGACAGCAAATCCGTAGTAGAAACTGACCCCCCTGGATCATCCATATAATTAACGGCGTCTTCTCCAGTATAGCTGGCATCATGAGGTGTAAACGTCGAAACGCGAGATTCCTCTGGCAAATCCAGATGCCAAACCTTGCCTCGCTTGAGAGGTCGTTTTATATCCCTGTTAGCAACGGGGTATGTCCCTAGACGACGTGTTCCACCTTTGCGACGAGCGCGAACGGCTTCACCTTCAGCCTGTGCATACTGCACTAATTCCAAAAACTGATTGGCCAGTGCTTCTCCCGATGACCGGCTACCAATGACTTGATAGTCGGATCAAGGCCATTGACGAAAAGTGTCATCTTCTCGTCCGTAGAATGGACATTTCCACAGCGCGTAGCTGCATTATTCACTCTTGAATTGTACTTAATCTCCTTTTATCCAGGCTTCTGGGTAATATCTCTGAGATTCAGAATAGCTTCACGAATTTCATTAGACAGGGCGTAACTACGCAGAAAGCACTGCACGGTTTTGGCCCAACTGGGGACTCCACCTTCATCGACGGTAAGTGAACCACTCACGGCACGGTATTGCTCCAATGCAAATCCAACCCATAAGTGTGGAAGTGACACCAATGCTTGAGCTTCACTCCTCCCCAGAGTATCGGCTTCGACTAGAAAGCGATTGAGAAATTCAGATATAAGAATGGGATCCTTCCCAGAAAACGTAAGACCATCGAGGCCAATATCCAAACGCTTAATGTGATCTCTCACTTTGGCTGTCTCTTGACCTGTTCGCTTCCCCTTTCGGACCTCGAGACGATATACACGATAATTCATATCCTTCCTGTAAAGTGGGTTGGTACACGAAAGCGGTTTCAGATTCTTGTCGGGCGGTCCCTTCTTGCCGGACAGTAGTGAGCAACCAACTCTTTCTTTCTCGAAGGGCGAGTGTCCTATTCGCTCAAAGTATCATCAGAAGATGAACTTCCATTCTCCGGATCGTCCGTATCCGAGCTATTGGAATCCGTATAATCGGAATCAACTTCGTTTCCATCGGTGTCATGTCTTCTTGCGAGTTTTCTCGATTTAGAGCGTATTGAAGATAATTTCTGTACCTTCGACTTCTTCGAATCTTTCTTGCACGACCGCGCATCAGCAACGATGAGTCCCACCTCCTGTACATCAGGGTGCGGAATTTGCAACGATGCATTCACCATAGTCTCCAATCGCTCTAAGCGAGGGTTTACAGGTGAGAGGACCTCCTCAGCAGTCACCTGTATAACCGGTGAGGCCCCGTTGGCATTACAGTGCTCCTCTAGCAATTGATTTAGATCTTCTAGGATTGTCCGAAGAGTCTCGGCCATCCGATTCCTGTTAAGATTTTGAGTCTCAAGAGCCGTATGCTCTCTTCTTAACGTCTCTAATGAGGATTTTAACAAGCTAACATGACCTTCCATCTCCTCCATAGGGAACTTCTGCGTCGCAGATTTCGCACGCAGTTGCTGTAGTTCAGCTCGAAAGTCGGCACCTTCCGTGATATCACGTATAGATGAGGTACTAGCCTTGAGAGCGATCGTCGTCGGAACCTCCGAAGGAGCAGCTGCGCCTCCTGTCGATTTCGACTTCTTCTTCGCCGGACAATGTAGCCGGTTGCCAGCCTCTGTAGAGATAGCTAATCGGGGTGCCGCGAACTCACTTCTATCCGAATCCGGTCGCTTTCTTGTCTGCATTGCGGCAAATTATCACTGGCTATCCTGATAACAAATGCCAACGATGCAAACACAATTTCTCCATGAAAATAATATATATATCGCTATCGATACAACCAATATCAACAACGATAGAATCTTCTAAAAAATAGAACAAACAAACAGTGAAAAATCACAACTAACATTTTGGATGACCGATGAACGTGGCGAACGGTTAGATCCGGTTCCAAATGTCTTCTGACACTGTAGATTCCGTGATGACGGTTATATCTCCAGTTCACTGATCTCAGTACAACTCACGGGAATCCAACGAGGATCATTCAAATGTGCAAAACACGATCTTTCCGGTTCAAGCGACCAATATTTCACACACAGGTGTACTTTTTTTTAACTCGGGAGACCAATTTATGTGGTATTCCACTGAAGACTGTAGAGGTCTCTGTGCAGTGGGTATCCACAGAAATAACCGCGAAGAGCGGGTGTCGCCTTGCGAGCGACGGGCCTTAGATAAGAAGAGAGTATGCGGAAAGCAGCCAGGTGTGCCTGAACAACGCGGATAATACGTGTATTCAGGAGGCGGATGTCTAGATACGACGGTACGTACTGCACACGAGATCGGCTCGACAACCCTTGCGATAACACAAATAACCAGGTAACAGTAGAGAAAACAACAAAGAAACAACACACACACACACACACACACACAGAAAGCTGTAGAAAAAGGGCGGTAAATGCGCAACAGTTTAGGGTATCCTTGGAACAAGAGCTATAGCTCAGAACGGTTAAGAACTGATACTATAAGTGCCCCTTTGTGGTGAACTACTTTAAGATTTCTAGGACTCACCAAGATGGTGCTTTGGTTGCTTGTTGGTTGGCCTTCCGCCGTCCTCATAGGGGCCTTGCGCCATTTAATGTGCCAAGAGGCAAAGCAAGTACTGTACGGTAATGCATACACATGGCGTGCCATTATACAATTATCTAAATAATACCAAATGAAATATTGGGTGATGACACCTTACAGTGCACACTGAATACTGTACTTCTTGATTAAATTTCTCCTGTCTAAGCCTTTCCATGAAGTAATTCTTCTCATACCTTCTCGTAATCGAGTAAAGCCCAAGCAATAGCTTATGAATGCCGTATCGCGACTTCGTAGTATTTCGAACGGTCGAACTCGGGTGCATCCAGAATGCTACAGACACGATTCTCTTCGTGGTGCGGAACGATTTCAAACAACGCAATATCCGCATTTTCTATAATAGAGTTGTGAAGTTGGCAGGCCACAATTGTCATTAGAGTTTCAATGCACAGTGATTAGTGTAAAGCGGACGAAAAGATCCCAGATCCACAATCCAGCATTCTAAAGGCTTGATTACAAGTGACTCTGCAAGAAGAGTGATACACATTGAACCTCTCTTTTTTGCTGTCAACCCTCGTGCACGGTAGGTAGTGAGACTCCGATGCTGGTTCGAATATGCATCGTCCCTTACGTCAGCCGCCCAAGAAGGCAACTCGTCTCCTTTCAATAAACCATGCAGCAATATGGCACCAAACGCAGGTGAATCCTGTGTGCCACCGGCGTGACGAGCAGACACAAAGCAGAATTTATAGTCAGCTTGACCGAATGCTTGTACACAAATAGCAAAGAATCCTTTTAGATTAAAATAATTTCGTGGGTCACGAGCATCACGGAGCTTGAGTCCTTTGATTTGGATGGCAATCCCATCCAGAGCCCCAACAGTTGAACAAAATGGACTCCTTCGCAGGTCTTGGAACTGTTTCGCATATTGTATGCATTCTTTCTCCGCCGTCGGAAATCGCATTGATGTGAGCATTTTGTCAAGAACCAGAATTGCCTCATAAAACATTATAAACTGTTCAATACACGATTCTTTAAGGCCATCCAATATCTAAATAGCTCGCTCCAGCCAAATACCAAAGAGGGGCAAACAGCACCGCTGCAACTGGAACGGACCCTGCCACTGACCCATTCTGTCGCTGATGCCGAGACAGTTTTTCCTGAACGAGCGTCGTGGGACTTTGAAAATGTAACTTGAACACAAGGTATATTCGACGGAAAAATGTATCCGATAATGTTTGTGTATGTGCTTGGGTCCCAAATTGTGGTCTGAGAAGAACGACGTAAAGGGGACCAAATTGATATTTGACTTTTGCACAGACGGCGGGCATACCAACGTACAATATGGCTTTTGCACTGCACTAATGTTGGGGCGGTTGTTTCACGGCAACATGGGGAAAGTGTCGGCGACAAGTTCGGGCTAGGCCTTGACGAGAACGGAGGCGGAGAGAACGCGAAATTGGGTTTGTTAGGGCACTCTGGCGGTGCAGAGGGTGCGTATCGGACGAACATATGGTGCTACCGCTGAGGTGGAGCGTTTCATTCTCTTCGGGAGAGAATTTTGCCTCGTTTAAGTGCAAACCCGTAGATTGGGATTGTGCTTTTATTTCTGAAATTGATTGGCTTTCATATATTTAGATGTTCATATTCTAGAACTCATAGCACGGGCCTTAGTACGATTCTCGAAGTGGACAATCAAGGCGAGGTTGGTGCGTAGCAAACGATACGTTTGGAAACACTTGTAATGAAGACGACCGCGTGAGTTGTATTTTTGTGCTTTCAGAAAGCGCCCAATTCACACAGAAATATGTTCGTAAGAATATAGTACAATAAGTTTCAAAAATATATCGCTTGACAAAAAAAGAGCCAAAAATGGCATTTCATGTACTGTAGAGCACCTTTTACACCAAGTAAAAACCACCAAGTCCAAAACACTGTTTCAAAGTGTATCCATTATACAATTACTAGACCATTTATGGCACGTGGTCCGCCTCTGACACGCTCTGAACAGCCGAAAATCGTGTGATTGGTAGGTCATGGTATGATTCAAGCAGATATAGTCCCAAATCTCAAGCGTAGCCAAAGGTCAATCAGCAACTACATCAAAAACCTTACAAGAGACGATACAAAGCGTTCAATTGCCCGTTCTACTTCATTATATCTAGCCGATGGGCGTGTTATTAAGCAAACACTGTGCCGTAACACTTAATCTTGCAGAAAAAAAGTCAAAAACCTGAATATGTCTCTATCAAGATCTACTTTATGGCGTGAACTTAACAGTCAAATTTGTTCAAGTACCCAAAAATGAAAAACTCTTTTTTTAAGAGACCATCACTAGAACAACCATGTGTAATGGTGTGCAAAGAAGCCTATTGGAAAACTGAATGGAATAATGTTATTTTTTCTGACGAAAAAAAAAAATTATCGACGAGGCATTCGGGAGAGGCATCGGTTATGGTTTGGGATAAAATCGCTACAAAAAGAGCAACTGATATCGCTTTCATTGAAAGCACTATGGGTCTGAGAAGTATTTTGATGTTTTAGAAAACTATTTGTCACCGTTTTCATACTTTATGTATGAAAAAGAATTCGTTTCTCAGCAGGATAGTACCCCTTTGCATAAGTTTAATTTTATGAGACAGTAGTTTAATTATTTAAATATGTCAGTTAGTGAATGGCCTGCGCGCTTTCTCAGCCTCAAACCTATCGAAAAAAGTCGAAGAATGTTGGCTCGAATGGTTCATGGGCAAGAACGGCATTTTGATAAAGTTTTTGATTTCAGATATTGTATGAAAGGTTGCTGGGAAACGATTGACAGTAAAGACATCAATTCTTCTCTATAATCAGCGCCAATGCGCTGTATAAGCGTTATACAGGCTAAAGAAGCTAAAGTAAACTACTGATCTCGCGTTAGAGTAAATGTAAGGCAATAAAAGCTTTGTTATTGGAACAGTATTTTGTCTTCAAAAACTTTGTACGACTGATTTCGTTAGCTTTACTGTAAACAAAACGTCAAATTTTGGAAATTCTGGGAGAAGGATATGATTTTGAAACAGACTTTACACAACTTTATGTATAAGCTCCAGACATATGTGTAACCCGTTTCGTACATGGCATAGGGGGCAATACTCTGTTTCTCTAGACGACAGAGCTTTGACGGGCTCAATTTACATTCTCTGCCCTCTTGCTGTTCCCAACCGTAGTGCGGTCTTCTTTTTATTACGACGGCCTTGTACCTTTCCGCTTCAGCGCTACAACTCAAAGCGTTGCCATTCGGACCTTTGTTTAGTTCCCTTTGAATTCTAAAGACACCTGCTGTGCCCAGTATTTGATTTCTGTATCCTACTTCACTATGCAGCCTCTTCTCGTACCTGATGGGCACAAGGTGTGTATCAACCACCGAACATTTCGCTTTCATACACTATCGCAAGTTTTTCGTGCATAACGTTTTAGGGTTATCTACGCCCTGGTACATATGTTGTTGAGATCACTTCGTAAGCCAAATAACTAACTGTCTCCTCTCTCTTCCCACACCTGCCTATTTTGCGACTTTCTTTTTCTAACATAATCACTTTCATGTGCTTTGGGTAATTTCAAACCAGTTCTACCCTCAAACATTGTGCCGTCTGCACTGTATTGCCACTGAATGCAGTGAGACCCATTTGGTGGCCACATAAACGCCTGCAGTGCCTCTGAGTGCGTTCCTGACACAGTATTTTGTCAGAAGTGGTCATTAAGATAATGTTCTCGATACCTAATGCTATTGTTGCAGTCTTTTTTGGCAAGAGGGGTTTGCTTGGTTGAGTCAGAGGATTTATGGTGGAGAAAAATACATTGCATTGGAGTGTAAAAAACTCGACTGGCATAAGTGCAGCCGAGGAATGCCCTTTCTGCATGCAATCAGCGACGATTTCACTGGAAATCATCGGTTGTGTGTTGGAGACAGTACATTCTCTCTGAGACTCACGGTACGCGTAAGGTTCTACCCTATGATTCAAGAGATAAAGATGGGCTTGTGCCTTATCTGGGTCTTCTACAATCGCAAATCGTGAAGATATTTTAAACCTTTGTGTCCATAAAAGTATGAAGGGGACACAACGCGGGTGGTTATAATCCAAGGGCACGCCAGTACTACTAATGCTCTCGAGAGTACTAGCCCAGAATAGGGCCAAGAAAAAGCAGTCAAAGAAAGACGACAGAAAGAAAGAGTACATCACGTAGATAGTGCGAATGATAAAGTGATCAATATATGTGTGGCGGGCAGAGGCAAAGGTAAAAAGATGCGATGTAATAAAATGAAATATGTAAAGGAATATATCACGATGCTAAGGCTGCATGTATATATCGCAACCGTTCTGAAAAAGAGTATTGTTCACTTTTCAGACTTTTGCTCGATGGCGACGACTTTTATAATGAAATCAGAGGTCGTGAGCTTTGGGAAACTCGATATCGCATACTCCGCACCAGACATTTTTGTCTTTTTATTAAGCACTTCGTAACGCTTTTTGATGCTTACGGTCACCTTGTTGAACCTCCAATTTTCTTTTACTCTGCATGTTGATACCGCAGAAAGTATAGCGCTTCAAGAAAACCATACAAGATACAAGATGGTGGCGATGATTCTCAAGTTTAGCATCGACGCGAAGAATGTGACGGGCGTGGGGGTCGCTAAGGGGTTTGGGATAATTTCAACAGTCGGTGTCGGATGTTGCTTCCTTGGTGACGCTGACGGCTTCCACTTCCGAATCAGAGCATTGCACGGTTGAGTACTCTCTTGATAATATCGTTGACCGCGGCACTTTATGAAAGACAGAAAGAAGTTAGAACTTGCACACAATTCTGAAAGAGCAGTGATAGTCACTTACTGAAGCGTTCAGGATGCATAAAAAATCTAATGATCGAAACATATCAAAGTCGATATACAGTTTTCATAAGCTATTTTTGGTACTGTACTCAGTAACCAGATATCATGGGAAGAATACTTCAGAAAAAATTTGGAAATTAGGATTAATTTAATTTAATAGCACTGTACTACTCTACACTTGCACGGTGTGACCACCAAATAATTAATTCGTTTTTTTTAGAATAATTACTTTGTGGCTCACCACACGTTAGACATTACAGTACAGTAACTTTTTTGCCTCTTGGAACGATAAAAAGCGCTTGGCCGCGGGTGAGGAAGGCAGAGGCCCACTAACAACCAACTTACCACCATTTTGGTGTCCGCTAGGAATCCAAAATTCGTCATCGACTAAGAAGCATCTTTAGCGTGTGTACTTATGGCATTTGAACTATAGCTCTTATTCCGAGGATATCATCCCCTTTTGGACCCTTTACCGCTTTCTTTATTGTTCTTTTTTTGTGTCGTTTTTGCTGTCTTGTTGTTCTTTTGGTGAGTGAAAAAGGGTTGTCGAGCCGATATCGTGTGTCTTTCATACCGCCGGACGTAGAATATGGTCTCGTGTTTGCACGAATAGTATTTTTTCTCACGCTATTATGGCCATCCTCCTCTACACACCTTCTTCCGTCTTTTGATGAAAGTCGCTGGCAAGGCGAAGCCCGCTTACTGCTTTGTTTTCCGTGGACATCCCCACGCTATTGAGATCCATACAGGTTCTCGTGGAATACCACATAAACTGGTCTCCCAACTTAGAAAGAAGTACACTTGGGTGTAAGAATTAGCCGCCTGGACCGGAACTTTGGTGTCTCGGACGTCATTGGATACTCGTTGGATATCTATACAAAATACCTCGATCAATTAGCAAAAGATTGAACCGTCGTTATGGAATCTGTTTTGTCAGAAGACATTCGGAACCGGATCTAACCGTTCTCTAGAATCATCCGTCAACCCGAAGTTTATTGATGAAGATTTGTGAATCATCGTTTGTTATTCTCTTCGCTAGAAGTTTTGTTATTATTATCGACTTTGGTTGTATCGATCGCGATTTTTATTGTTTCTATTGTTCGAAATTGTGTTACGTGTTCATCTTTTGTGGTCAGTATTTGACCACGATGCCAACGAGAAGCTGCTGGAGTAAGAATAAGCCGCAGTCAGCGGCACCTCGCTTAACCGCCTGTACAGAGGCTGGAAACCCCCTATACCGTCAGGCGAGAAGTATCTCGAAATGGATAGGAGGCTCTACCGCACCTTTGGAGATTCCGACGACCGTCGCTAAAGAGGATATTACCTTATATATACGTGATGTTACGGAAGGAACAGCCCTGGGAGCCGACTTGCAGCAACTCTGTGCGGACTCTGCGACGCATAAGTTCTGTCTGGAGTAAATGAGAAGTCAAGTTATCTTGTTAGTATCGTCTTTTGAAACGTTACAAAGGAAGCATGTTGCCCTGAAGAACCGAAAACTGGGCATAGTTCGAATGGCATATACCGTTCGGAGAATCCAAGAAGATCTAGATCATTTGCTAGAAGAGCAGAAAAAATCCACTGGGGATTTAGAAGCATTGACAGTCACTGTTGAGGAGCTCTTCTCACGTTTGAAGCCTTGCTTGGTGCGACTGGAAACTGTGGTGAAGGCACCGTTATAAATTCCGCACCTGGAAGTTCAGGATGCACAATTGATTGTTGCCGAAGTGCTGTCGCGCAAGCATACGGCGAAGGGACAGAAGTTTTCTTTGAAACGTTAGATAGCAAAGAATTTTACAAGGAACGGTGACAGTGAAGAAGAATCCGATATTTCGGGGGAGCTTCATTGTAACTTGAGCGACTCAGAAGAGGACAGCTCATCATAGAATGGTAGCTCAGGCGAAGATGACACTCGTAAATTGAGAAGAAATAAAAGTGGTCAACCACTCTCGCGTCGAAAGAGAGGACAGGCGTACAAAGGCCTGAAGCCCCTTCCATACACCAATCCGCTTTTTCGGAAGATAATGAACTACCCCATGTATCGGTTAAAATTCCGAAAGAGCAAGCGATCTGGTCGCCAAAAGGCGTAAGTGATGGATAATTTTAAGCGTTTGAAGATTGGACTCGGTGGTCTTACATTTTTTGGGAAGGATTCCATACTCGTATTTGAATTCTTGAGTCGATTTGTTGCCGAAGCCGACACTTAAGGAATGAGAAAAGCTCAAGCAGTCGTGGCTCTTCCAATTTTTCTAACTGGATTTTCTTTAGAGCAGTACTGGGCTGTGAGTGGTTAACTGATGTTTTGTGAAGGTGTAGTCACCAGTTGGGCAGATTGTGTGCAGTATCTCTTGCGTAGTTCTGACACATCGAACTTTATTCGACAAACTATTGTGAATCTCAGGAATGCCGTCCAAAAGTCTGATGAGAAATAAGTTGAATACAGTTCAAGACTGAACAATGTAGCCACTTGCTATGGAAACCTTCATTCTACCGATTATCAAATGTCGCTATTCGGCGATGGCTTGGATCCGAATATCAAGTCATTTGTAGCCCTCCATAGGGAGAAGAGTACCCATGTTAGCTTTTTGGAATTAGTGCAATAATCAAATTCTGAAGATGAAACCGTTCGCGGTGATCTCGAGGGTACACGTCAATTAAGATCGTACCCCCTCGCAAAGGAAGATCCCAAGCACGCTTTGAAGCGAAGGAACTTATTGCATCTATATCCGCCAGAGAACTCGCGCTTTTTGACTGATACGCCCCATCAGGCAAGCCAAGGCATGTAGAACGCATTTCAATATCTAGACGACCGAGAAGGTTCTGTATATTCTAGAGCATTGCTGTTAACCGAATCCCTCAAGGAGGATTATGTGCTTGCTATAACTTTGCAGAGATACGGAGATGGTCCCGCCTGCGGGAAGATTCACTTCAACGAAGCCGGGATAGGCCGATACCCGCGGACATAATCAGGCTCGGCTGAGAATAAGCAGAGAAGGCCAGATAAGCTACAGTTGCTACGGAATACATCATCTCTCATCAGAATGTACCCTATCTATTAGGGTGTTAAATCGCGTTGCTAAGAACGATGAAGCCCTGTCAGAGGCGGAGCGCATCCGTGTACCAGGGTAGTCGTACTGGAAAGCCAAAGCTTGGGCTATTTCAGATTATTACCGAATAAGTCTCGCTGAAAATCAGATCACAGACGCATCACAGGCTGTTGCTTTTCGAGATGTTACTATCGCCGAGATGGCGAAGGAGAACCCCGCTCGTTCGGGCAACTAAATGAGAAAGCCCTCAACGGGTCTGTTTGGATCGAACCCAAAATGCCGACCGGTGAAATGACATGGCCCCGCTTCCGGGAAGATAAACTGAAGGTTTTTCTGATGTCAAATAGAACTTGGGATGTCACCATACAAGTACAGCTCGAATGTACTTTAGAACGCCCTTAGGAGGGAATGAATACGTCATGATCATGCCCCATAATAATTACGAGCTCTTTGCAGACCTCGGCTTGTCTCAATCACTGCTGTCAGACAGACTCGCTGTCTTGGATACTGGAACCGGTCCAAACTTTATTAGAATGTCTGAAATGCGGACTGACGAGGGAGCTCGAACCCACGAGGCACAGCGACCGGATATACAGGACGCAAACAAGAAATTGATGAAGTCTTTTGGAACTGTACGACTTGTCGTTCAGATAGGAAAACATTTTGTCATGTTATCGTTTATCGTTTGTTACACGTTAGCAGCATCAATGGTTTTGTGATTTCGCAACTACGACATATTTGTGAAATCAATTGGTCCGAAGAATTGGAAAGTGCAACTGGATGTCAGAACAACCGTGCCTTTTGTGCGCCAACCGCTGCGGTGCCCTGCTTTCACAGTACCGTTACCAAATTTACTTGAGTATGAAGCCCCAGTTGGCAGAGTTCACCCAAGAATCAGGCTTCTCAGTTGACGATAATACCGCCGAAATGTCAGGCTTGGATATCAGTTGTTACTGAGAAGCATAGTCTTATTGTTATTCATCCGAATGCTATATTGCATCACCATTATGAATCACTTGTCGTCAATGGCATCGCACGGGTGGAACCAAAAAGACCCTTCATGATTTTAATGATCAAATTTGGCTTATAAGATCGCCGCGTGCACAAGAATCAGGATCTCGGGACCGCTTTGCTACAGCCTTCGGTTGTGGTACTGAAACACATAATGACAGCAGAGGTCATGGGAATCACGCCTAAAGGCGAACTGCAGTCGAAACCAACTGAAACAAAACAGGACATGAAAAGCGTGATGGAAGAAGATGTCTTTGAAGAAAAGAAAGAGAAAGCGCCCGAGGGAGTGAAGATGGATCACGTTTTTGGCGAATACAAGGGATGACTGAGCAACTAACTATTGAAGTATTCGCATAGAAAGATTTGCCACATCGGCTAGATTGCCGCTGTAAAACATCAAATTTGCGTAAATCAGGGTATCAGGTCCATTAGTCAACTGTCTTATCGGCCAGGCCCGCGTACACGTTAGATCGAGCAGGAACAAGTTAACTTCATGTTGGAGAAGAGAATTATTGAGCCAGTTCAATCAGCTTGGGCGTTTCAAATGGTCCTTGATTTGCAAGGGGATGGTTTTTTATGATTTTGAGTCGACGACCGCAAACTGAGAGAATTTTCTATAAGGGATACATACCTGTTGGTGCGCATGAATTATTGCATTAAAGGTCTTGGAGAAGGAAAATGTTTTTTACAATGGACGCAAATTGGGGAATTTGGCAAGTACCCATTGCCATTAAGGACCAAAATAAGACTTCATTCGTCTGTCATTCAGGACTGTATCGCATTTAGCGATTTCCATTTGGTTGCACAAATGCTCCTGCTACGTTTAGCGTGCTATCGATATTATCTTGTCACGATAGAAGTGGAAGACATGCTTGGTATATTTAGATGACATCATTATCTTCAGTGATAATATTGAAAATCACTTTATACGTGTGGAAGGGATCCTTTAGAAGCTAGAAGAAACTGGAATTACCTTGAACATCAAGAAATGCGAATGATCTACAGACCAAGGAATGAAACTAGGACACAGGATTAGACCAAAAAAACTGGACATGGAAGAAATGCAAACCTTTACTATTCGTGAGACGAAACCTCCTAGAACGCAGACCCAATTGCGAGTCTTTCCGAAGCTTTTTAATGTCTACAGACGATTTGTACCACGTTAATTGCATATCGAAGCGCCTCTGAACGCAATATTGAAGAAAGAACAACCTGTACTGTTGATAGAATTCGGAACATCCGAGACAGAATCCTCAGAGATGTTGAAGCGAGCGCTGACATCAGCTCCTGTTTTAGCAATTCCAAATACGGATCTTCTTAACTCCGTCGACATCAATTCAAGGGATTACCAGGTAGTGTGTGCCCTTTTTTAAACGCACGAAGACGACAGACGATATCCCATTGGATACTGGTCATGGTCACTGCATCATACAGAGAAGAATTATTCTGTATCAGAAAAGGAATTCCTTGCTATGGTATGGGCTCTAACGACCCTACGGCCCTATCTACGAGGAGGTAGGTCATTTTACGGTCAATACCGATCGCTCATATTTTGGATGACTCATGACGATTAACGACCGTTCGAGACGGACAATGCGATAGAGTTTATGTCTTTCTGAATTTGACTTCAACTTCAACTACCAGAAGAGGACTTCAAACGTTCCTGCTGACGCTTGACCGCGACTCAAAACCTTGGGCGGAACCAATTGGACATCGATGAAAAGATACGATTTCTAGTAATTAATAATTCGATAAAGAAAGACACAGAAGAGGGGAACACTCTGGAAGAGGAAGATTTTGATTTTGATTTACTGGTAACCCAGACTACGAACACAGATTCCGATGATCATCTGGAACGAATAACAGTCGAAGAGCTTCTGTGTGAACAGGCCACGGACGCCTTCTGTGCGGCTATGCGCTCTCGTCTTAATAAGGGGAGAGGAGCTACCTTTTTGTCTCGATGAGCGAGATCTTTTTTTTCAAACTGTCAAAGCCCGTGATCAAATCGTGATACCAAACGTTCTGAAGAGCAGAGTTCTGCATTTGGCTCACTACTTACAGTTTTCTGGTCATCCAAGAGGAAAGAAGCTGTATGTAACCATTAGAAGGGATTTTCAGTGGCCACTTTTGGCAATTTATTGTCATGCGACATAAAAGATGTGCGCCCCTTGCGCTAGGAATCGAGTTAAGTTGTGGAAGAAGAAGAGCCAATAAATTTATTCCTGGTGAAAGCGTCCCTACAGTATGTCAGTACCGATATAATCGTGTAATTGATTCGCTCGAAGCGAGAAAATAAATACCTTCTGGTAATTATCGATCGCTTCTCAAAGCTGGCCAAGACTGTTGCGCTGAAAGGGATCTCCGCTGACATGATAATGCGAGCGTTGATCCCCCATTTTGTGTACTACTAAGGACCTCAGGATACTCTGCTCTCAGATAATGTTAAGCGATTCATTGCACGCCTCTTTCAAGATGTATGCAAGATACTGGGAATAAGAAACGTTTTGACTAGGACTTGTCAACGGCAATGTAACGGGTAGGTGGAACTGTACAACCGTACGCTACTCGCCGCACTGTGGCACTACATCGCTGAGAACCTCCAAGGACTGGGACTTTTATGCTGACACTCTGTGCTACACATAAAATATGCAAGTTTATTCGACTACGAATTTGGCGCCATTTGAGCTGGTACTATCACGCCGCCCGCTACTTTTGCGAGTCGAGATTCGCTCGAACAGAACTAGAAATGAGGACGAGCCAAATCCGGCTCAGTTCCCCCGACGCGGGAGGGACAATCGGCGCCAACGCACTTCTCGAGCCGCAACCAAGATGGAAAAGACTCAAGCACGCTATAAGCGCAATTACGACGTGTGAGCATGGCGGGCACTCCCGGATATCTGGGTTGGTTGACACTTCTTCCTGAGAATGGAAAGGAAGGACGGCCGGATAACTGAAGAAGAAAAATAATGGAAACGCCGTCACAAGTTAGCGGCAATCGCGACTGGTCCGCATCAATTTGTCGTATCCGACGAGCACATGGTTGCTATCGGAAGAGATAAGAAAGTTGAGGGCATTTAACGCGATAGAGTGATGTGTGCACCAACTTCACTTGTAGTCGATGTCGTGCCGGGCTCTGAGGCTGATGTGCAGCAGCGAGATCTGACACGTGTGCCTATTCCGATGAAAAGACCACTAGAAAGCCCTACAGTAAAGACGTCTGCGGAATTGCAGCCAAAGAACATAATTAACTCGAAAACATTGCCACGTGGTTGGAACGATCCGGAGAACCGGTGCATGACGTCAGTAAGCGGATTGCGGCCACACGGCGCATCAATGGGTGAGATTTTGGACCTTGGACGTCATATCGAAGCAGACTTAGCGAAAAGCACCGTGAGAATGCAGAGAGCTGCAGCTCCCACTCTAGGTCTCGTTCATGTGAGAAATACTGATGAGGTCGGACAGAAGCGTGAGAAGAAAGCTTCATTTGAAGATGATCGCACAAATTGCGTCGTGGAACCATCAACAGGAGAACGTGAGTTAGTAACTGGCTCGCCACCTACAGGAACGCCCCACGAGGAAAAAGCTGAAATCAGGAAGAAATTTTCGCTACTTGGACGGAAAAACACAGATCTCACTGAAAAACAGAAGGAATCTCACGAGCAGAAGAAGGATCTCGATCTCGAGTGAAACGAAACTTAAGTGGAAAGGCTACAGTTTAATTAAAAGGTCGTATTGGCTGACCCTTCGTCCGACGACACCGCGCAACAGGGACTATGCCCCACGCCCACCGCTACAATTTGCGAAGAATCGAAAATGCCCTCAAGGCAGAAGAAAGGCGTACAGCGAGAAGAGACATCGCCTCATCGCCGAAGGAATCGGATAAACCGAATGATAGGTTGGAGGCGCTGGCCAAACCGCAAAGATCACGGGAATCCACAAGATTGGCCCTCATACATCCTATAATGGGTGAACCTGGTGAACGCGGTAACGCAACACCAGACGATTCAAGGGAGAAATCGAACATTAAGCACGCTCATTAAACTATACCCTAAGTACGTATGGCAGAGCCTGATTTTTGGACTGCTATCTCAGCCTCAACGCCGCTCAATGAAGGAGAGAAGTAGGTTATCGAACGAATGATAAGCCATGGACTGCATGCTAGGGATATCAGTTTCCTGGTTAGAATACGATGATATGGGTATCCACCCCGTAGGTGATATATGGGATCCCATACATAATTTACCACGATCTTACGTGTTGTCGTTCTGTATACGAGCAATTGTGGGATATCCCCAGAACTATTGATGACGCTCTCGTCGGTTTAATGTGATCAGGTAGGTCTGGCCTAATTTAATTCCAAAAGGAACAAGACGTAAAATTAGGCATCTTGAAGATGAAGAAAGAAGTAGGGAACCACCTCGTAGAAGGAAAAGAAGAGGACAAAGTATCTGGAAGTAGAATTGAAGAAGTTTATCTCAAGGATATACTTCTAGACGGTCTACTACAGTACAACTGAGGTGCGACCTCACGGGCTTGAAGTGCCAGGATGGTTACCCATAGATAAGCGCAAGAGATTCAGTACTTGTTGTCGGTAGCCTTGAATAGAATTGGGAGGAGTCTCAGCTTCGTCTAGGAACCACCTCAGATGGTCGAGTCACGCAATGTGCGTCAACCCCACCAGCTGTTCTGGTTCGTACGCAGGACTCTGCATCTCAGCTGTCGCTGTTGGCTGGTGGCCATCATTCTGCGTTTCAGCAAGAGCTATCGGCTCAATGCCGTTATTTTCCGTTGGAACGGTGATTTCGACGCCCACCTCTTCAGGCTCGTCATCGTAATCGATTTCTTGGAGTTCCTTCTCGAGTCAATCGGCATTGAGAGGCACATACTCAAAATGATAGCCAGTTGGCCGGGTGTGGGACATTGCTCTTGGGTTTTCCCGTAGCTTGCCATAATCACCGTCGATGTGTTGTTTGGTTCATAGATCATATCATACGAAATCGCCACTTGGGGCAGTCCTTTCAGGGGAATGATCAAAACGAGGTCTACTTCTTGCATCCTGTTCGTTTTGAACCAGTGTCCAGTCAATCTGGTATATGACACTAAACAGGTGCTGAAACTATTCGTGCTCTGCACTTCATCCCAATACAAGGAAAAGATCGAGCAGTCTCGCAAGTTTTCGGGTTGTTGGGCTCATGTACCAGAGACGATAGGTGCCATACACATACCAAAGGACGAACACGGCCGTCTCCTCGATGAATGCACTATAGACGACTACCCAATAACCGGAGAACGGATCATTTTCAAAACTGGAACACAAGTAGGTAATCACTAGAGGGAGCTCCACTAGACAACCACGAGGACTCTAGATTTCATTCCAGGAACTGGGGATGGTAACTTAGCGCCCGATGCGCAATTTATACCCAATCCGGTCAATCTCCAGCATTTGGTACGGGACAAAGTATCGTAGACGTGCTCGAGTACGTCTCGTACATCGACGGAGTTCCCAATAGGGATTCTCGCGCTTGCAAAGGTAGTGAACTTCCGTTTGTTTCTGAGAATTGTCGAAACAGAAGGCCCTGTTGGATACTCCGCAAACGCCGCGCCACAGTTGGACATCCAAGTTCGTGAGATTCTCGACATAAGAGTAAGCTTCTTGGTTCGTCCTGGTGATCCAGGTGTCAAAGTTCAAATTTTCATTTAAGGCAACGGTCCCAATAACGCGGCGCATCTTCTGGTACACTATTCTACTGAACTTTTCGCGGTTTTAGGCTATGAATTCAGAGCAAACGCGACTATCTGCGTTGTTTGGAATCGCAAAGTGGCTGAGATAGTCGCTCGTGAACAGCGCATACCATGAAAAACCGTCAGAAAGTCGACCACTGAATTCGTTTTGACGAAACAGATCTTCGCCGTGGACAGCTGCAGGGTAAAACCAGGAAGCATGAACGAAGAGCGCAGTGTGCCGCATCGGGTTCTGTCCGATGAGGTCGGCAAAGTGCGGAGAATTCTTAGTTGCAGAGGATGATGGTTGCAGAACGGCTGCTGTTGAAGAAATTTATGCTGGCCCTGGACCACAGGAAGAAGCTGGAAGCGGCACTCTTCGTTATCTCGGAGCGGAACGCCCCGAAAAGACTGTTCTGTGATGATGTGCTGGGTTATCCAGGTCGTCGAACGACGTTTATGGAGTCACCACGTAGCGAGGATTTCTCATCGAAATGTCGAAGGTCGTCCGAGAAGACTGGAGGAGCTGTCGTATTGAGATGAAACATTCGGAAGTTCGTTGAGACCCGGAAGCCGGAGTGAAGTACTCTGTCGATACGCTTTTATGTTCTTGCGTTGCAAATGCTCCGCGCCTCATGAGGGGGATATGTAGCATTCACAATGCATAGGGAATCTAATGATCGAAACGTATCAAAGTCGATGTACGGAATTCATAAGCTATTTTTGGTACTGTACTTGGTGAAGAGATATTTCTAGTTTCTGAAATGTACGATACATCGTACATAAGCTAATTTTAGAAAATTCGGAAACCGCCTATTATACGATGTATCGTATATTAAGCATTTTATGGGTGCTTTTGCGTGGCCGTTGCTCTGGAAAGAGTGCTGTAATAGCTTTTTTGACATGGCCATCTTGTTCGCCAGGCTCTTCCACAAAATCCAGGTATTCATTTTTTCTAACTTCGAAAAATGAGGATGTTAAGGCTTTTTTAGTTCTACACTATCCCCACATCATCTGACTCTATCCACAGGATCCCACCGTAAGCTACCAAGACTAGCATCCCTCCCCATCTTATTCGAAAAGTCCTCAAATCTCGAAATGCGACACTTGATTTGGGTTGTACAACAATTGGAGATGAGAGTTTCAAGCAACGTATTCCCAGGGAGTATGCAGGCCGGCTGATGCAGCAGATGGTTGTCACGAGAACCAACTACTGCCAGTACATCATGTGCTCGGAATCTGCGTTGCTATCCTGCAGTTTAGTTTATGCTCAAAATTATGCAACAGAAGTGTTTCGAGTGTTTCTGAAGACAAACGCTGACCCCACCTGTTTCATGGGCACAAGAAGATTCCCCTAATATTCCAAAATTTGTAGATACCAAGACGAAGAAAGTGTTTAACGAAAGGCTATATTTCCGGAAACTAGCTAATGATCACGTTAAGCATAACGATGCCTTCGTTCCATCAAACACGGTATGAAGAGCATTTACTACAAGACGAAGGGAGGAGAGGATGGGAGCGCACAGGCGCGTGCAATACTCAGAAAGTCTATCTCGGCTATGAAATGTGAGCAAAAAGTAGTTGGACAGAGCTTGAAAACGCTTGCTGTCAAAGCCTTTAAAGCATGGAGGTTGACAGAAAATAGATATCTTGTTGACAATGGACATCTCTCCAAAGACTTAAACTTCTTTTGAAATGCTTAGAAAAAAGTAGAATCATTGGCAAACTTTTCTGCCGATGCTGCAGTCGGGCTTTTTAAGTATGCAGAGAAACGTTTTGTAAATAAAAGACAAAACCGGGACGCTAGTGATGCTCTTATCCGTTCTATGGTTCCTGGAAAGGAAGAAAGCGGGCTTCGAGCACTGGCGAGCGTCTTTGTGAGAGAGAAACGACGAGACATGAGACAGTTCTTTAATAGTGAGAATGGCACCAATTTATGGCTGAATGTGCATGGCCAAAACCGAAAATAGATGCGGAACGAGCGTTAGCGGGGGAGCTTATAGAAGTAATCTTTTTTCTTTCATGTTCTCGCATCGTGAGATACATTTATGTAGTAGAACGCACGCAGGATTCAATCGGTCCTACTGGGATGAATGGCATACGAAGAGACGTCTCGATAGCCGTCCAACTTCGAGGTCTCTTCATCGCATGAGTACTACCGGAGACAGTGGGGAAGGAGACTGTAGCACATCTCGTTTGGGATCTGCAGACATATCAGAAGGCGACGATGCCGTTCTTGAGAGCCTGAAAACTGGTTCATTAGATTAAATCGTCGTAAAAGTCACAAATGCCGAAGAAATACGTGTGTCGGACCTTTTTTTATGTACGGTGTACCGTTTATTCCGCAAAAAGTCTCTTTAGATAATATATTAGTTACGTTTTTTTTATTCCATTTGGATAAAAAAGAGTGCTGCAAAAGCCGTAAAAGTTATCCTACGGCCTATGAGAAGGCCCTCAACTGCTCCATGGCTCTCAAAAGCGGAAACGAATGAAATTCAGCTGAACTACTGATGTGTAAACATTAATGTACGATACATCGTACATTAAAAAAATATTAGGGACATCATGAGAATAATACTTCAGAAAAAATTTGGAAATTGGGAATAATTTAATAGCACTGTACTACTCTACACTTGCACGGTGTGACCACCGAATAATTAATTCGTTTATTTTTGAATAATTACTTTGTGGCTCACCACACTTTAGACAGTACAGTTGTGAGAATCACGGAGCAAGAGCACAGCCTTCGAAGAGTGCTCTAGCTTAATTAGAAAGACTTTGCATTGCCCAATGAAATATTGAAAGGGCACGAACGCCCAAATGTTTTTCAGCAGAAGAGCCCTTTCTAAAGGTCACAGCACACGATAGAGAGGACCCAGCCTTGGGTCAAATAAAGAGGAGAGAACGGCGGACCAGCGAAGAGGAGCTGAGAGAGGGAAGCCGAGCTTTGTGTTGAACGCATCCACACACGCGCGAGACATCTGCGACGACAGCCCTACGACATGTCCGACAGCTTTGCCAAACCTGTTACAGTTATGGGCCCAGCGGGGCCTGTACTCGCAGATTCCAGTAGCAACAGTAATAATGCTCCTCTGTTTGTAACCAACGTCACCTCGAAAGTTCGTTACCACGATGAGCTACGGTTCTGGATGCAGATGGTCAACGCAATGGCAGAAGTTGACACTAAATGGAAGGCCTTGCGCAAGGGTGCTGGATACATCATTTACCGTTCATGTGACCAGACAGCTCAAGCCTTATTGAAAAAGGCGGTTTCCAATCGTACCCTATCTCTTTCAGTTCAGCATGATGATCCCAAGAACGAGAAACTCATCGAGAGCACACTCGATGTCATTGCAAAAGACACTCCTACTGAGTCAATGAAAAGAGAAGTCGACTTGCTCACAGCTATACACAGTTGCTCACCAGCTGAGAATGAACCCGTGTCTTCGTTTGCCACTCGATTTACTGGAGCCGTGGTGAGGTATACAAATCATACAACCGGAATAAGTGACGCAACGAGCAGGCAGTTTGCAGTCATGATGATTCGTAACGCACAGTTAACCCCAGACACGATGAATTCTCTCCTTTTCCAACTCACTTCGTCCACCTTGAAGAAAGCAGATCACTTGGGGCAGATCTTGGCTACGAATTCCGAGCTCAATTTCCTCCTGAATACGTTAAGAACTTCACAATCATCAGAGGTAGATGTAGCTGAATCACTCACACTCTAAGTTCAGGAGGAAGCAAAGAAAATACAGGAGCAAAGTGCGCATAAAGTACCAATGTTCACCCTAGAAATTGCTGCAGAATACCTTTCTCATGTTCAGAGCAAACCACAGCACAGTCCTAGCACCTTAAATACCAAGACTCATGGATCGATGCTGGGAAAAAGGAATACTTCTCCTTATGTTGGTAGCAGAAAGGACTTCAAGAAGCTGAAGGAGGAGACCAAATGCCGAGCATGCAATAATTCCGGTCATTGGTGGGGAGACCGCGAAGACTGCCGTGCTATCATGAAATCGAGACGTCAGGCGAAACGAAATGACGCTAGCGTAACTCCTGCCCCTGACGAAAGGCCCCCCCTTCATGAAAGCAACAAGAATGAGCCGGCCTCACAGTCGCTTTTTCGGGATTGAGGCCAGTTGGGCTCCATCCAGACCTCAATCCTAAATTAGATGAAGGAGCTCCAACCTCAACTGGAAGAATTGAAGAGGCAATAGCACTGTGCGACGCCCTTGGCATCACATTGACACTAGATCCCCCCCGAGAGCATTATTACCATGGCTGGGGCAATCATTCAGAAAAAGCTAAACCTGTCATATGCACTTGGAATCTGATTATAAACGATGCCAACCATCGTCCCACGGTGCTACCATTCGACCTAATACATGGTTCTTCGCCACTCCTCATTGGCCTGGACGTGAAGAGATTTGCCAATACACTCAACTGAACCAAGCCACAGATACTCTGCTTCAAACGTCCAATGGATACTGCTGAACGCGTGTTCCGAACGTATATTGAGAAAGACTGTCATGGAAATGACAGGCTTCGGATGGAAATAATCCCACATCGAGCCTCGAACATAAATACCCTGATGTCAAACTCTAGCCTGCGACTCAACAAGAACGAACTAAAAAAGATACATCGCTTCACACGCGCCACAGCTAACGAGATGAAAGCTATACTGAGGGACGCTGACAAGCTGACAGACGACCTAAGCCGATCATGTGAGGAAATCCACGATGCCTGCGATATCTGTGCTTCCACTGGACGCCCTGCTCACCGAAAGAAAATCTCGCTAACGCATGTAAACGAAGCATTCAATGAGTCTTTACAAGCCCATTTTCTCGTGGTATACATAGAGAATATCAAATATGAAATCCTCAATATCATCGACGCTGGAACGAACTACGGCGAGAGGTCGATTGTGACGAAGAAAGACGCGAGTGAGATGTGCAACAAGCTGGAGTCGGAATGGATATACCACCATGGAGCCCCAAAGTATTTCAGCGCAGACCCTGAATTGACAAATCCAGCGCTGACGAAGCTCATTAACGCACATGGTATCAAAATGGAAGACCGCCCGGCAAGTTGTTCATCCAAAAACGGCAAGATCGAACGCAACAACGGCTTATTCAAGTCAGTGTTTGCTCGCGTATCTAAGGAGAACACCACGGCTTCACCACGAACCCTTGTCGCCCGAACGTCCTTCTTGAGCAACTTGTTCCACGGAAACTCCACATTGAGCTCCTTTCAACTTGCAAGGGGATACTCACCGTCGCTGCTGGGTATACCAGCCAATTGTGTCCCAGAAGAACTTCTTAACGCCCACAAGCGCACAACAGCCACTCGAGCTCTGCAAAAGGTGCTCAAAGCACACAACAACCACCTCATTCCCCCACATTCCATCCGAACAGGAACATCTATCTGGGTATATTTCAACACATAAAAGCAGAACGAGCGGGTGAGGTGGGTTAAAGCCACGGTAACGCAGACCACCCCATTCTATGTTAAATGTAGACGGTCTAACCGAGGCCCGCCGATGAAAGTCGCATACGAACACGTTCGTCTTGTTCCTGATGGCCAACTTGCTAGCCAATTACAAGAAGGTATATTAGAGGATATACTCGCGCATGAAACACCAGAGACAGCACACAATCCCCAGGACGACGCAGAAGTACCACGTGAATCAGAACAGATCATGATCGATGTATTCGGCCCTGATTATCTATCGGAAGACGAAGCCACGAATGAGGGCCTTCACAATTCGTTCTTCTCTACCACAGTAATTGGCGATGCTTCACGGGATATTGGCCAGGTCAGCGCAGAAGGACCTCCAAAAGAATATGATGCACACCTCAAGTCTGACGAGCAATTAGTCCTAACGGAGATCTACAAGGCTATTGGTAACCAGCAGGTCACCCGCAAAAGAATGGAATGTGCACCCCAATGGATACTCGACAAGGCTGTAGAGGATGAAATCCAGAACGCTTGGAAAGGCGCACATGTTGAGCTACCTGAACACGAAGTACCGGTGCACGCTAACGTCATTAGCTCCCATGTCGTGTACAAAGTAAAGAACGAAGAGAAGAACCAGAAAAGAATGAAAGCAAGGCTGTGCCCGCACGGGAACCGTGACAAGGAAAAGGGGAATATCAGAAACGATTCTTCGAACGCTCAATTCGACGTCATACGCATCCTTCTATCGCTGACATCGTTCCTCAGATTACGAATTGGATGCATCGACATTGAAGGAACGTACCTCCAGAGCGGACCTATTACCAGAGAACTATATGTGCGTCCACCTGAAGAATGGAAAGGCCGCCGTAGAAACCTATGGAAACTGACCAAGCTTCCATATGGAATCAGTGAGGCAGGAAGACAGTGGGCTACTGTCATTGAGAGCTGGTTGTTGAACGAAGCAAACTTTTCTCGTGCCTTTGGAGTTACGCAACTATATATCAGAAGGAAAGATGACGGATCCATAAAGCTATTGCTTGCCAAGTTAACGGACGACCTTCTGATCTCTGGATCCATAGAGGACATGCGCGACTTTGCATTGGAACTTGATCAACGATTTTGTGTCAGCAAGACGATCATCGACGACGAAATTAAGTTCAATGGATGCGTCATCAAACAGTACGACGACTTCGCTATCCAACTGTCTATGGAAGAGTATGTGAACTCTATAAAGCCAATAAACCTTAGCAAAGCGTGCAAAGCTATGCGAAATGATACCGCACACCCCAATGATATTCGATCGTATCGTGCACTGGCGGGTGAACTTACTTGGTTAGGATGTGGTTCGCTACCACAAGCCGCGTACGTTGGGTCACTCATGCAGAAGAGAATGAGCAAACTAACGATATCGCATTTGATTGACGCAAACAAGATGCTTGTAGGACAATACCCCCAAGGGGGAAAACCTACGAAGACGTCCGGATCTTCCTCTCATGAGGTAACCGGCGCGGTAGAGCCCTCCCAGGGATCGGCGCGCAATGCCAGGTGTAAGCCGGAGCCGAACCGTCGCGACGGGCGCAGGGAGGCTGAAAGAAGCCGAGAATATCCGCCGAAGCGGTGCTTGCGTATCCTCTGAGGAGGCAAAACCCACGAGGGTGGCGAGCACGACAGATGTCAGTGCGAGCCGCAAGAGCGGGAATTGCCCAATGAAGGGGAGGAAAATGGGAACGGAGGCAAGAGGGCGAGGTTGACCACGAGTCGCAAGAGGGGACTCGGGAATAGCCGGCACTGCCGGGTGTAGCAAACCGTATACAAGGGCGGAACCACGAAAGTGGGAATAGATACCCAACACACGAAGGCTGCTTGAACGTCCAAGGGGGTTGGAAAGCCGTGCACTACGGGAAATCCCTCCGTAAGGAGTTGTATATCCGCGCAGGCGGTTCGACCCAGAGCCAAGATCTGGAAGACCAAGATCACCCTTGTTGGGGAGACTTTACTGGACCGGCGGCCGCGAGGCCGGCGGCCTAAGTACTGTAGTCACCGTAGAATAGAATAAATAAAGTCTATCCTAAACAGCTAAATGTCCGTCTAACAAAGGGGCCAATCTGGCGGCCACGTGTCGCGCGGGCGCTGCGGCCACGTGTATGTCACCCGGTCCCGCCGGTGCATCACCGGCGTTCCGTCCATCGCCGTGAAAACGGATTACTCCTACTCATAACGAGGTTGCATGCCGGAGGCTCCGGAAAAAACTTAAATCCCCAACAACCTCCCTGGAGGACGTTGCTCTACAATGCTTCATGAGCTTCGAAACCTCCGACCAGTACTCACCTTTCGGCGTCCTAATGGAAATATTACAGCAATTGAAGTGGTTTCCTTCTCGGATGCGTCCTTCAATATTTCAACCAGCCAGATATACCGGCAGACTGGAGTGATCACTGGACTACGATACAGGGCGGAGGACGACGCAACGACGTACCACATAATTGAGTGGTCAAGTACAAAACAAAGGAGACTATCGTACTCATCATATGGCGCAGAAATAATTGCTTGCACTGAAGCAGATGATAGAGGGTTCTATTTGAAATCGATGCTTAAATCTATCTCCACCGAAGACCAATTCGTGCATATTCTCAACGTGGACTCTAAAGGACTATTTGACACAATTACAACGCTGCAAGAAGGAAGGGAGTATAGACTAAGGCAGACAGTACAACGATTGAGAGACTCATTTGAAGCTCACAAAATGGATGTGCTTCGATGGATACAAGGAAAGGTTAATATTGCTGATGCACTCAAAAAGTATAACCCAATGATGCACAAACTGCTGAACCGAATTGCTGTAACCGGAACACTAACACTCCCCGAACATCGATCATTCCGCCTAGACAGCAAAGCATGGAAGTAAGAGTTGCATCAAATAGTTTGATGCAACTGGGGGGTGTGTGAGAATCACGGAGCAAGAGCACAGCCTTCGAAGAGTGCTCTAGCTTAATTAGAAAGACTTTGCATTGCCCAATGAAATTTTGAAAGGGCACGTACGCCCAAAAGTTTTTCAGCAGAAGAGCCCTTTCCAAAGAGCACAGCACACGATAGAGAGGATCCAGCCTCGAGTCAAATAAAGAGGAGAGAACGACGGACCAGCGAAGGGGAGCTGAGAGAGGGAAGCCGAGCTTTGTGCTGAACGCATCCACACACGCGCGAGACATCTGCGACGACAGCCCTACGACATGTCCGACAGCTTTGCCAAACCTGTTACAACAGTACAGTAACTTTTTTGCCTCCTGGAACGATAACAACTTGGCCGCGGGTTAGGAAGGCAGAGACCCACTAAAAACCAACATACCACCATCTTTGTGTTCGCTCGGAATCCAAAAGTTTTGATTGACAAAGGAGCACCACATCCTGTGTGCTTATCGCATTTGAACTATAGCTCTTGTTCCGAGAATATCATTCCCTTTCGGGCTGTTTACAGCTTTCTGAAGTGTTTGTTTTGTGTGCTGTTTTTGTTGTATTAATGCTCTTTTAGTGAGTGCACAAGGATTGTCGATTCAATATCGTGTGCTTTAGGTACCGCCGCACGTAGAATATGGTCTCGTGTTTGTACGAATAGTGTTTTTCCTCAGGCACTCATGGCCATCCTCCTATGCACATCTTGTTCCGTCTTTTGATGATAGTCGCTGGCAAGGCGACGCCCGCTTTCTGCGTTGTTTTTCGTGGATACCCATCTGCAATGGAGAACCGTACAGTCCCTCGTAGAATTCCACATTTGTGTCGTGAGCTTTAAAGCTACGACGTGGTTTGGCGAGGTTCCATACATATATCTAGCTGAGACGGCTCTTGGTTGCTGTTTCGTTTTGGATGCATATATTGGGATTGTATAGAGCTGCCCGACTGTAAAAAGTTTTTGAAGTGTTGGTTTGGTTTTGTAACATAGATGGCATGGTGATGTGTTCGTGACGGTGTTGTACATGAGATTGTATTTGAAAATTCTGTCGCGTGCTGCATCTTCTCAATAAATGTCGTTGAGGCCTGCTGAGTTTACAAGTGTTCTTGCGGAGCCCATGATTGTTATATTGAGTCGTTTTGCTATGCCTTTCTCTTGTGGTTGGTGAGGTGTTCGCAGATGGGTGTTCGCAGATGATGCCGTATTCTGTAGTTGTTGTAGATGGCTTGTGTTTTCTTGGATATGTGTTGTTTGACATTGTTGGTGAGGAAATCTTGAAGTGGATGCTTCATGGTGTTTTTTATGCGGTGTAGCGTTTGGTCGATGTATTGAGCAATGTCTTTTCTGATGTTAACGAAGTGAGCGATGGCAAATATGCTGGGAGCACACACTACTAGTAGCATGTGGTTGTTTCCATATGCTGATGTGGGGAGATGGGTCCACAGGTATCTGAACTCATGTATGCGCCTGTGAGATATGTGTGTTGCTTGGTCTTGTGCGGGGCTCGTTGATGCTCTTCGCGCACGCAGGCACCGCACGTGATTTGGACATCGTAAAGTAGAAACTTGGGAATGCTGGGTATGAAAAGTTGTCGTGCAGTAGGGGCTAGCTTTTGTGGATTAACGTGGTTTCAACACAGGTGCCAGTTGTGGGTCGTGAGTCAAATGTTGGATCGCTTTTGTCGAGCTGAGGGGTTCCTTAGCTCCCTGAGTGTTCTTGCGCTTGCTCTGGGTTTTTGCTTGTGGGTGACCGGTGGCAAAAGTGTCGTGCGAGGTGGTTTTGGTGTGGAGGAAATTGGAGAGATGTGTTAAGCTATTTGTGATTTTTTTCGGTTTGTGCTGAGGCGTCTTAGGGGGATTGATCTTACAACTTGGGGCTGTTGTGTTGTTCATCATGGTATCCTCAAGGCGTATTGGTTGTGTCTCCACTTTGCAGTAGCCACTATCGCTGGGATGCTGCCCTTAGTGTAAAGTACATAGCCGCCTTTGTCGGTGAACATGACGAGGCCATGTCTACCAGCGGGATCGTTATCTGAGAGGAGGTTGTGGCGTAGCTGCGAGCTGACAACTTCGTGAGTTCCGAATTTCGTATTTCTGTTCTTTTACCGTGGGAGCAGCCCACTGTGCGTGCATGTGGTCTTTAGGTCTGTTGCAGTTTGGTTACGATATGTTTATGCAGTGTGGTTATGAAAGGGGTGGTTTTAGTGATATGTGTGGGGTGTGCTCTACTGTCGAGTATGATCGTACCGTTTGTTTCTGAGTTTATCTGCGGAATGATCTCGACATTGTCCAAAGGTTGATGCGGTGCTAGTTGCATGGGGTTGTATAGGTTTTATGAATTTCCTGCTTGTATGTAGTCCGCTTGACTTGAATTCTGTCGGGATTTCAGATGTCTTTGGTCTCTTCATTGTGCATTGGTCTGATTGCACCTTATGCCTAGTGCTGGTTGCAACGTATGCTAAGTGCCTTATGGTAAGTGCAGAGCTGAAATAATGAGATTCTTCAAGAGAAAAAGGCAGAGCGCCGTTGGCTAAGGGATGGTGTGAAACGTGTCTTCATTACGTCATAGTTTCCAATGAAACAGATATTGGTGGGTCTGGCTAAGGGACTCGGTCGGGCCGACTGATGTTGATTTGAGAGTGATTAGAGAACTCTAGTGTAGTTGCAGACGGTGGTGAGGCTTGTTGGATATGATGTGGCCAAGGATGGATGTCAGGTTGCCGTGCGTTTTGAGGCCCACAATTAAAAGTTCTATGCTCATATTTTCGCGGTTGATGTTTACGTAGCGTGCTGGTTTCATTTTCTGGCGAATAAGTAATTATTTCTTCAGATAATCATCGATTGTTGTAATTTGCGTTAGTTTTATGCTTTTGGAGTCGGTTTTGAAGAAGAGGTGGTTTCGTAGTCTGGTTTTCGTGTGCAACGGTTCTTGGTAGTAGCTTGTAACGGTTGAGTTCTGCGTTTGGTACTAACAACATTCCTATTATATCGTTGAAGATATTGCTGAAGATTGCAGACAGGATATGCTTTTGTTTGGACTAGAATCTTATTTGTATTGCTACATCTTTTGAGAGTTTTTGGTTTCTTTAAATATGAAAAAGTGCTCCAAGAGTGATTACATAGGTTTTCTAAGCAAGTAACCATAAGAAAAAGTTGATGATTTCGACGCCTTGGCTGGGTTGGGATTTGTCGGTGTTGTAGTTGTTTGTGAATATGTGGACGTGTTGTGTTGTGTTGTTTTGTTTTGTGTAAAAATGGCTCCAGTGTATGGTTGTTGTTTGATTAGGTCTTGGCTGAGTTTGCGCCCCAGTCGGCGGGCGAGGCGAAGGTTGTTGAGATCCGTAGTAAGTGAGTTTGGTTTTTATCTATAGATTTCTCATAACCTGTGAGCGGAAGGCACTAGCTCTCTCTTTTACTCCGTCGACGTCGTCGTTCGCTCTAGTACTGCTCTGTCACTGTAATGCTGTTTGACAAAATCGACGCCATTGTCTTGGAAAGCATCGACGGTGGTTGTCAAGGGTCCCAGCGGTAACGAACAAAAAGGTTGCATACGATTAATCAAGTGTAGGAAAACTCGTGGCCAGTTTTGGCACCTTTTTCGAATCCTTCCAGCTTCTGTAATACTTGTGTTACGTGGCGGCGAAAACTACACGAAATTCTTCTTTGCACAAATTTTACTGGCATGGCCTCCCTCCGTGAGTGTGAGGTGCACAAATGCAGCATGGCGCCGTGACACGTGGACGCGCGCGGGCCATTGGAATGGCCGCACGTGGCGACCAGTGGATGGGGTTAGTCAAGAGCAGACGGGCCAGTGCGGCGGCGCCACGTGCTCGCGGCCGACCTCACACAGCCGGCCATCAGCGGAGATCAGCGGACGAGGACGAGACGAGACGCGATGCGGTCGTCGCCCAACACCGCGACGCTAACGTCCCGCATCGCCCTCGCGTTCCTCATCGCCCCCGCGCCTTCCCGCCTCCGCCCTCCGCCCTCCGCCCTCCGCCCTCCGCCCTCCGCCCTCCGCCCTCCGCCCTCCGCCCTCTGCCCTCCGCCCTCTGCCCTCCGCCCTCCTCCCTCCGCCCTCCTCCTTCCGCCCTCCTCCCTCCGTGTCGTCCGTCGCCGCCGCCACCGCATGGCATTTCTCTGCGCGCCGCCGCTGTCGCGGCCACGCGCCGCAAAGCGAGGCTTTTCCGCGCGTGGCGCGCCGCGCATGTGCGACGCGCGCGCCGCTTCGCGCTGTGCTACACGCACGCTGTCGCGTCGCGCCGCGCTGGCGCGCATGGGCGTCGCGGCGGCCGCGTTGGTGGTGCGCGGGGCTTCGGACAGCGTGCGCGCCGCCGCATCGTCGCCGTCGATCCAGTACACGGTAATTAAGGCCGGCGACGGGCCCGCCGCGCAGGTTGGCGACTTGGTGGGCATTCGCTTCAAGGGCATGTACAATGGCGTTGTGTTCGACAATCTCTTCACCGACACCACGCCCTACTTTTACCGCGTCGGCTCTGGTAACATTTTGCAGGTAAGCTCTTTTCGTGCTCTGCAACGCCGCGCGTCTCTGCACACCGCACCTGGCTGACCGCTTTGGCAGCGTCCGCGGCTACGCTGTGCGTACGCGCTCGTGTGGCGATGATGCTTGATTCCCCCCATCTAATTGTTGTTGCGCTCGCCCAACCGTGCGTGTGTGTGTATATGCGTGTCAACCAACCACAGGGCCTGGAAGAGGCGCTGATGAAGATGAAAGTGGGCGACGTGTACGACCTGACCATCCCCGGAGAGTTGGCGTTCGGCGTCAAGGGCCGCCGCGCCAGTGCCGGCAAGCCGTCCATCCCGCCTAACGCCACCGTGTCGTACACGCTGGAGCTGACAACCATCCCCGGCAAGGAGCAGGAACTGCTGGAGAGCGTCGACTCGGACGAACTGGGTGTGTAGACGCGCGCGATTGTTTACTTACATGCTTGCAGACAGTAAAAGAGTAACAAAAAAGTGCCGCGTGCCTCATCACTTCAACCAGCTTGCCGACGACTTGGCTCCGTCAGCGGCGCCGGCGTCCGGCTTGCGCTTGAAAGTGTCGTTAACCGACTCCACTGCGCCAAGGTTGAGTTGCAGCGTGTCGGCGTCGAGATACACACGATTTTGACTCCGCTGCACGACGGTGGCGATTTCGCGCGCGGCCTCGATGCGACGCAACTGGATGAAGGCCGGATTATCGCGCATGGCATCGCCGATCATCTGCGCAGAGCGCGCCTCACCCTCGGCGCGGATGATGGCCGATTTCTTGTCCTGCTTTGCCTTTTCGACGATGAAACGCGCGCGTTCGGCCTCCTGTTGCGCCACCTGTTTGGCTTCAACGGCGGCGGTGTACTCCTTGCCGAAGGAAAGGTGCGTGATGGACACGTCGTCCAGCATGATGTTAAAGTCGAGCGCGCGACGCGTGAGATTTTGTGAAATGAGCTTGGATACCTGCTCACGCTGCGTGATGAGCTGCGAAGCATTGAACTGCGCCACAACGGACTTGAGCACCTCGTTGACGATGCTGGGCAGAACACGGTCGTCCCAGTCGGTGCCCAGCGTGCGGTAGATGGAAGGTAGCGCCTCCGGGTTGGGACGCGACAGCACACGCAGCGTAATGGTAACCATCTGTAGGTCGCGTGAGCCGGTAAGCGACTGAATGTTTCGCGGCTTAGCGCGCACGTCGTAGATGATGGGCATGTCCACGAACGGAATTCGAAAGTGTGTACCCTCTCCGTATACGGCTTCGCGCACGCCAAGCACGCGGTTAAAGAGAACGGCGCGGTGGCCGCCGTCCACGTTGAAGAGGCCGTAGCGATAGGCGCTGGAGAGGCCGACCACGGCGGCGGCGAGGGTGCCGAGCGCGCGCGCGCCGGGCGGCGCCGCGTTGGGCATGCGCATGTTGGGCAGCGGGGGGATCTGCGCCATTTGGAGAAGGGAGATCGGTGGGGGGCGACGGGGGAGGCGGACGGGGGAGAGAGAATGGCGATCTACGTGATAGCGCTCGAGCGCGCGCGGCGACGGCGGCACGCACGTGCAGTGCACGCTTTGATGGGCCAGGGCCGATTCCACTCGACGTGGCCGCAGTCAAACCTGTGACGAATGGGAGAGCGAGCTTCCAAAATCCGAAACCTTCTTAAATATTGCCATGCACGCATGTTTTCCTCAGTTGTTGATAATATACACAGCAATTCGCTACTTGCGGCATCCTCTAATGTATCAGCACTTGACTCTTGTGCCATAACTGATGTCTTTTCAGGCAATGTCACAACGCAAAGAGTGATCGAGACATAAGTTCCAAAATAGCCGATTAGCACCTGCTCAAGAGCAGGAGCCGTTGTACAGAGCTCGCAAAATTGCCCGTTTCGGTTTTTGGGGCCAGTCCGCACATGGTAGTCTCGTTTTCTTTCTGGTTCCCAACAGCTTTTGCGCGGGATCGTCATAGTCTGTCTAGTTCTGTGGACATAATTCGCAAACAATGTAGATGGGTTACTTATTGTAATGGTTGTTCGTGATGAAGCGCGAGAGAACGAGACAATCAAGTTCAAGCAGACATTTGACTCTTCTTTAAGTCTACTGAGTGCCCTTGGAGCTCGTATAGAGATCTCGCGGGCTATATTACACCGAGTACTGACTATCGAGACGTACAGGGCTCTAATTTTGTACGTTAACAGTATTGTAAAAGTGCGCAATAGATTCGACAACATTATTCAGACCACTTCAAAGGTTCTGGTCGTTCCATTGTTAGCACTACATCACATTCCCAGCTTCAGTCCTTCTTCAATCCCTTTGCGCTGCGAGCAGGACGTACCGACTTCCAATCCTGACGGATGATGTCGACGTCATTGAAGTAAACAACAGGTTGCCATCGTGGTTCCACGTCCAGGACCTTCCAAACCACAAAGTAGCTGAACTTCCCGTTTTTCTCAATGCGGTGATTACGAATTTTCTTAACTTCATATGTTTCAGACTCGAAGACAGGCTCATTGCCTGGACGCATGACGAGTTTCAAATAGTCGGGAGGTACGGTTCATTTCAGACGGCCCAATTCGTCATTCAGAACATATGCTTCACCCCGGTTTTTTCGAATTAAATTAAATGATCCTTCGTATTTCGCATCATACAATATCTATTGATTCTGGTGCAAATGCATCCTCATGGAGCATCCGGCGACCCTTCGTGAATAATCGAGCGTCCTTCTTCTTAATCTCTCAGATGCTCTCTGTCACTGCTGGAAAAACATTCTTCATCACAAGGTTCAGATGCTTCTTTTACATTCGCCACCCTAAAATCGACTTCGTACGCGCACGACAAAGTGTTTTGAACCCGTCCTTAGTTTTACCGTATATCAACTACAAGGGAGTAGACGTACAATTCTCAGTTGTAGGCTAGTTGTACGTACGGGATGGGCTCGTCGCATCTGTGGGTAGCTCCATCGAGTTTTTTCAACAGCATAGTTTCTACAGTGCCATTTACGCGTTCGATAGCGCCATTGGCACGCGGGTTGTGTAGGGCGAAATCGTTCAATGATTGATGTCTTCAAGGTCGTTTGCTCTTCAATAAGTTCGTTGACAAACTCAGAACCGATATTAGACTGGATTACGTTCGGAACACCATGAATTGCCAGCACTTCCCATAGAGCTGGAGACGCTGATTCCATTTCCTTAGTCTGCAGTGGGATTAGTGCGGAGAACTTTGTTACCATACATACAGTAGTCAAGAGCGTATTTTGCCAACCGCTGGAAACAGGGAATAAAGTGATCAAGTCTACGACAATGTGGTCCTAAGGGCGTTCGGCCACGGTCGAATTCAGTGGTTTGAACTGTTGTAGAAACCTCTAGAAGGTTCCAGAATGCAACTTGAAACTGCTTTTTGTAATAGGAGTATGTAGAAGACTCTAGAAGCTTCTATAGAACTTTATGTAGAAAAGGAAAGAACTATCTTAGTACAAAGTGATATGCGTCTAGAACAATTGAGAAGTGCTTTAAAGAAATATAAAAGAGCAGAAGAACAGAGACTGCGTCGAGAAAAACGAACTCAAGTCAAAACTTCACAGAATTACCCGCGTTCGAGTGTACTTTATTCCATCATTTTACGGCTGAGCGCGTACGCATGGTTGTAGTGGGGGCATGGTATGTGCCCGAGGTAAGAATTCTAATGAATAATGCGGTCGAACCACCTCGCAATCATAGAATTAACCGAGCATTATGAATGTAGAAACGCCGACGCACTATGATCGGTGCATATTACGAACTCTTGTCCCAGTAGATAGCATTTAAACTTAACTAGAGCCCAGACGATAGCTAGCAGTTCTTTCTTCGCTGCACTGTATTTACGTTCAAAGGGAGAACGCGAACGAGAGGCAAAAGCGATAAACGAATGTTGCTTTCATCGGGCTTTTGTCCACTTCAGTTGACCTTTCTATCAGACCTTGCTATCAAGAAACTTCGATAAATGAGACAAGCGTGACGTGAATTGACGGTAGTAATTTGCGGCTTCCATAAATCTTAAAAGCTCTTCACCTGGTTGTCGTAGTTTCCTGTTCTGGATCGCTTCCACCTTTGCTGGATCTTTCCTGATTCCATTTCCGCTTATAACAAACCCAAAAATGTTCACTTCTTCCTGTCCGAAGCGACATATGTTCAAACTGAGTAGATTTCTCTAAGGAGTTAGTCTGTCAATAGCCTCGTTCAAATGCTCAGCGTGGTCTACTCATGCAGTTTGAGAATATACACGGCAACGTGTGGTGTCGTTCCGAAGATCTTGTCCATGAGTTGTTGGAATTTGGTTTACATAGTCTTGGTGCCGAAAGGTGCAGCGCACATTCTGTAATTCGAACCTTTCCAACGAAAAGGATCGAGATTCTGTTTTTCTCCTGAATGGGGGGGAAGAGGAAATCCCCGTCCCTGACATCCTGTGTCGTGAACAGTACGTCAAGTCCTGTAAAGCACCCCACAGCCTTCAAAATGTCCGGTACTCGTGGCCAAGGGTAGTCGAAATCCGGTTTGAGTGGATTAAGGCGGCACAGATCAACATGTGGTCGAAAATCGACCATGTTTCCATTGCCGTCTTTTTTTAATACGCTGAGAATTGGGAAGAAGTTAGCACAGTGTGGTGGCACTGGGTATATGACGTCGGCGGCTTGCCATCGACTGATTTCTGCGTGCACGCATTCCTCATCTTTCCTCAAGACATAATTCGCACGGCCCCATACTCTAGAAGTTTCTGGAAGCTGCACGCGGAGCACGGCAAGGGGTTAGTTGCATCTTTCTGACAGGGGAATTAGCTGATTACGCTGCAAAGCATCCGCAACATCTTCGAATATGCTCTCTAGAGTAAAATGCTTCTCCCCTTCCTTTTCTGCATCTCTGTACACTGGGTCAGGCGTTGGAAACCGCTTGTCGGTAGACCTTTTTTTAGCCTGCGGGAATTCTTCAGTACAGGAGATCTCCGCACAATGTGGCAATCCGATGATCATGTCGCACTTTGGAGGCATTGGCATCACTTCTGCTGTGAGATCAGCAGCAGAAGTGCCGTTTTCAACCCTGATATTTACGAATCTCTTGTGCGCAAACAATACCTTTCCGCAACCGTCAAGGATTTCCACTCCTTTCGTCCTGGGTGACGCCATGTTTCGTGACGAATTTCTCTGACAGAAAAGCTGAGGCTGCGCCTGAATCTACCAATGCCCACCTCTTTGCCCCTTCATTCGTACTGTGGTGTACAGCAATGAGCTGGCATCGTCTGGGGCGGCAGAGAGTGGGCTGAGGGTTGGATCCATAGACTTCTCAGCCCCATCTATTTCTGCTGTCAACCAGGCCTCAAGAGTCAAATTATTCATATCCTATCGGCGCTCGCAGCTCTACGTCACTGTATGTTTTACATTCCCAGTTGCAGAGCTCTTCTGGTACCTCCAACGACTGGTCCACTTGCAAATTGGCTGCCTCTGTCTCCTTCTTCTTGGATATTTCCCACCTGTGGCCTTGTTTCCTTGCTTTTCTGTACTTGAGACATTGCTGTCTTTCTTGAACTGTTATCTGGTTGCTTCGTCCAAAGTCTTCTATTTGACATTCAAGACATTTCCTGATCTCTACTTCTGCTTCTTGGTCGGATGATGGGGGGAGTTAAACTGGGAACAACGTTGTTTATCTTTAATGGCTTTCGCTTTTCGAATTTGCTAACATCCATGCGATTCGACTTCCGTTTAACAGATCTGGAAACGTCTACTGTAATTGTACGTTCTATTTCATCAACAATGGACATTTTTGGCTTCTCAGTTTTCGTCCGCAGTCACATTTTTATTTTGTCTGCGCGAGCGATATACAGTGCGTTTGAAAAATATATCCCTTGACAAGAACTGCGCCAAAAAGGCATTTCATGTACTGAAGAGCACATTCTACACAAAAATAAAAACAATCAAGTCCAAAATATTGTTTCAAAAGTATGTCCTTTATAAAAGCATTAGCTCTATTACAAGAGAAAGCGGCCTTCGGCCGCAGGCGGCGCTGCGCACCGCAGTCGTTCTGCTCGACTATTTCGTTTCTATGAAGCTTATTATACTATGCTTGAGCTTTTAGTAGCGTTTGTAGCTCTAAGCGTAGTCTTTTGCAAAGATATAAGGCCAAGCTTGCTGAAGATTCTATTATTGACAGTGTCGACGTACAGTGATGGATCATAGCAGGTTGTCGGCTACTAGGAGCGCTGTGCCATTAAACATTAGCTGGTGCACGATATATTAAAGATATATCGTGAAACGAGCTCTGAAATGTATGGTGAGCTTGGTTAAGGACATTTTATTTTAAGAGCAATGGGGCAGTTGTAGCATATTATGCCGTTCAAACTGCCTCCGAAACTGTAACTTGCAGTGTCGACGTACAGGCACGGACTTAGCAACTTGACGGCCGCTAGCGGCGCTGCGCGCCTTAGCAGTGGCCGCGGCACGCACATATTTCCGTTTGAACTGCCGCCAATACTATTACTTGCAGTGTAGACTTAAAGTAACGGACTATGCAACTTGACGGCCGCTAGCGACGTACAGGCAAGTACTTTGTAACTTGACTGCCGCTAGCATTTTGTGCCCAAGTAAGCTTCTGAAGATTCCACTGATCGAAACCGAGCCCTAAGCTTTCTTGCGTACCATTTCGTGCTTGCAGATACAAACGCAGGTCAAACGGTTTATGCTCGTCGCCATACGGGTACAGAAGGGGAAATGTACCTCTCTCTGCTAGCATAGAAGACGGTTTCAGCAATTTACCCCGCACTCGGGGGTTGCTGTTTTAGTTTACTGCAGCCCCTGCTTGCTCCGTGTCGCCTGTGATAGCTGCGTGTTCTTCCGTAACTGTGCCCTCAGTCAACTGAGTCACCTGGGCCTCGACATGGTACAGACAGCCTGGATCGACTACGAAGGTTCTCATCATGGATGGTCCAGCTCCAGGAGCATCTTCGGACATCGGACCTGCACCTACGTTGTCACCAGACACTGTTGCAGTTCTGGTGCCCTCATATCCGCGCACTATCACTCCCTCGTTCGCAGCTTGCGAGCTTACGTCAACCGTATTTTCTTCTTGTGCCTGCATTTGCTCCGTTGTCAGCATCGCTCGATACCGCTCTCGCACCACATCAGGTTTGGGCTGAATCACCTCGTAAAGTCTCAAAACCATGTGTTTCACGTTGATGTCTTGGATAAACGCTCGCAGGTTTGCTCGTGTATAGTGACCAGGATCCAGAGAAGGAGGCCCTGCGCCCCAAAGAAAACTATACCGCGTGCTGCTCTGTCTGTGTGCCGGGAGAGCGAGTGCTGCAGTTCCTTCTAGTCTGAGAAACGAAGGGCCACATCCTGTGACATAGGACATGTCCATAAACGCATGAGTGGTGGCAAAAAGCGTATTCAAGTTTAAGGAGTTCGAGTGGAATGCTCTTGAATGGTATATGCTTCGTATTTATTCATTAGTATGGCGTCTACGAAATGTGACCCCCCATCCTGAATTTCGTTTCATGCCACAACAGACTCCATGTACCTCTTTTCCTAAAAGCACACACCCACACCACTTGCAACTATGAATTCGTAACGTCCAGTCTTCGTACGGACACGAACCATAGGTGTGTGAAAACTCACCGCATCTTCTGCATCTGCGGGTTCCTACGGTGGACAACGTCTCAAACTCAGGAATGTTTGCACGAGTGGCTGGATCAATCCATGCTTGAGCAGCATCGGAATCCCATGCGTAGTAAACGCGATACAATCCACGATCTGGACGTCCGGCAAACAGCATGACGGTCGAATCAAGCTCTTGGAGCGATTGTTGTTCTTTTGAATGAATAGCAAAAGTAGGAACCTGCTGAAGCTCTGACTCAGCGGATGGTGCGGGAGCTGGAGTGATTTCATCTTCTTCAACTTCCATCGGAGCAGGCATCTCTTCTTCGACATTAGCCCGAGGATGGTTTTCAGTGGTTCTCGTGGTACTTGGAAGTGATCCACCGATGATTGGAGCTGTAATGATTTCATCTTCGTTCAAATCCGCGACGACGACTGTATCTTGCACATGCTGACCATTTTTGTTTACTTGTACTTCATCTGAAGCATCTTCGACAGTAACCGCTACTCTTTCGGGTCCTTCTACTCCTGCGATTGTCGCGCCTCTGTTTTCTCCAGAATCTCTTTTTCTTCGTCTCCATCTCACGCCTCCATAGTTTTGTCTCTCTTCTTCTTCTTTATTCATTTTATTTTGAGCTTGTGCTAGCTCTTCGAATCTACGACAAAGTTTATGTAATATAAAAAAACAAACACAACTAACCCGTGTGAAGAAAAATGTTTGATCTTTGGTTGCAGTTTGTTGCTTTGCACCCACCACCGGGGCTGGTTGCATGCAGCTGTCTTAATTAAAAAAAAGTTGCAAGAATTATATTAACCAATGCAACTCATGCGCAGCACAGGGACTCTCGACACACTTCTGTTGAAAAGTGACGGACGAAGTGTGACCAGCCGGTATTCAAGCGGTATGCCGTTTAACTCGCGTCCGGTTGTTGGGATGGGTTTTCTATTACTCACGGCAGTACTCCCTGACACGCAGTGGAGCAAGCGCTTTCCAGCCGACAGAGGTACGACACGGCGGCCGCCCCAGACCCTGCACAGCAAGGTCTGTTGGTATAGGGTCTGGGAAACCCTCATGACTTTTTGAATCACCGTCAAACGATCAGTGTACCACGCAGCATATGACTTTTCCCAGATCCGTGGTACTCATACTCAGTGGTTTACTACGATGGCGGCCTGCACACGAGCTTGGCCTTGCCTAGGTCCTAGGACTGTGAATTACAGCACTCAGTCTCTTGTCATAGATAGAGTGCTGTGGCCCATGCCTGAGATTTGGAGTTTTTTTTTGTGGTTAGTTTGGGTCAAGAGCCGAGTTGTCTGACCCGGTTCATCATCATCAGTGCACCATATATGCTGTTTTGGAGCCTGAGGGTTCATCGGAGGTGTAACGTAAAACGACCAATGATTGGTCGGCACTTGGGCGGCGCACGGCACTGTAGCAAAGTGCACTCGATAATTATTGGGTGGGAGTGCATTTGCGTGCCACGGGTCAGACGTGTAGGGAGATTTGGCGCGAAGGGGCCCCCCCCTCATACTGATGACAATCATTATAAGGGAGATGGGGCATGCGCTACACAGCAGGTGCGAAGGGACGCACGTGTCCAGCGCGGAGCAGTGTGGACGTGGCCAACGTGGTGCAGTGTGCACGTGCACGGCTATGGCAGCACGTGGGAGAGTGCAGATCCGAAGTTGGGATTGCGAACAGCGCTGGACGGTGGTGGTGGGGGAGATGGTGACGATGCGCGCGTCGTCGTCGACGTGCGTAACGGGCAGTTTGCTCGCGCTCCCACAACGCCGTCCGCTGCCCGCCCTCGCCCTTGTTCGTGTTCTTCGGCAGTGTGAGTCGCACGCACGCACGCAACCGGCTGCCATGTTCGTGATCCGCAAGACGTTCAGCTTCGAGGCATCGCACCAGCTGGCGCACCACAACGGCAAGTGTGCGCGCGTGCACGGTCACAGCTACCGCCTAGAGGTGGAGTTGTGGCGCGAACAACTTCCGTCGCACGGTGCGCAACGCATGATGGTACAAGATTTTGACGAGGTATCCGCTGTGATATCGCCGGTGATACGACAATATTTGGACCATCGTCATCTCAACGATTCGTTGCGTACGGACAGTCCCACGGCAGAGGCGATTGCTCAATGGGTGTTTCTGCGTGTGTGTCATGATTTACCTCTGTTGCGCGCCGTGACGGTGCACGAGACTGCGTCGAGCAGCGCCACATACTGGGGGCGGCGGTGCGCGTGCGGCGGTGGCGCAAGCGGTGCGTGAGCGATGAGCACGCGCGTGGCCGTCTCAATCGCTATTGCTGTTGACGTGGGCGGCGTGTTGCCCGACGGCGTGGTCATGAGCGTCGGCACCGGCGTGGCTGATGTGCGTGACGTCGAGCTGCACAATGTCAGCAAAGCAGCGCAGGCGCTCAGCAACGCTCGGGCGCGTGCGTCCATGGTCGCCATGCACAAACTCCTTAACATAAGTACCGGCCTGTGTGACGACGTCCAGCACAACAAAGTGATCATTCAACACGCGCGCTACACAACAGTGATACACGACGCGGGTGCGCACCGCGTGCGACCGGCGGTGCAAGACGCGCAGCGGGGTGCGTTGCAACAGCGACACATGACGCATACGAAGGGCGTTGAAGGCGTTGTGATCCAACGCACGCGCCACATAAACGACGCAGCGGTAGTGCTTGCGCTTACTGGTCTCGAAGGCGCGCATTTCGGCGGCATACTCCCTCGGTGCGACTCGCAGCTCACAAAGTCGAACCGAGTGTTTCAAAGCGTGCTGCACGCGACGCAAAGCGTCAGCATTCACGAGCGACGGCACAACGTGAGCGCCGCGCAACTGCAGCACGAAGGGACGACCGTGATGCAACATGCGTACATCAACGTCCTCGCGACCGCCGGCGGTGAAGGTGGCACTTTGAAACGGTAGCTCCGCGCGCACGGCGCGTTCCACGACGGCTTGTACGCTCTCGGTGGCGCGGGGCGACGCCACGTGCCAAGGAGTCTGCGACAGCGCGCGCGACAGCTTGACGTAGCGCGCGGCAAGTAGAATGGGGTCAGTGAGCACGCGCACGCTGACGGCAACTGCTTCGCGCTCGCGCGCCAGCGACAGCACGCGCGGCGGCGCGGCAGTCGCAAACTGCTCGTCGGACAGCGCCTGCAGCGCGCGCGACGCGGCGCCCACGGACAGCGGCGGCGATGAAGGCGTCAACACCTCATCTCGACGACGTCGCGGACGCTTGTACGCGGCGGCGGCGGCGGCGGCGGCGCGCGAGGCGGCGTCGAGACGCAGAAAGCGGGCGTCGCGCGCACACGCGGCGTGCTCGTACGTGAGGGCGAGCTCGAGCTCGGCGGCGGCGTCGTAGCGCAGCGGCGCCAACAACGGGCGTAGCGCGCACAAGAGCGCGTCGCGGAGCGACGTGGGACGCGCCGCTGCGCGGCGTAGACACAGCGCGCGCTCGCGTAGCAGCGCGGCCGACAGCGGCAGCGCGGCCGCCACGCGGTACGTTCCGGCGTGCCGTACGCCGCGCAGCTGCTTGTGTGCGGCTTGCGCCGCGGCGTGCAGCGCGCCGCGCTGCAGCACGCCGAGGCACGCGCCGCATGCGCCGCCGCTGCTTCCTTCGGCGTCGGCGTCGGCGTCGGCGTCGGCGTCGGTCGTGGCCGCGGCGGCGTAGCGCGCGGGCTCGCGCACGTTGCGCGCGCGCAGCGCACAGCACGGGCACAGCGAATCGCCGTCGCCGTCGACGTCGCCGTCGCCGTCACCGTCACCGCCACCGCCCATTGCGCGCCGCCGTCGTCGTCGTCGTCGTCGTCGTTGTCGTCGTCGTCGTCTCTCTCTCAATGCCGCCGCCTCAACGCCGCACACGCCGCGAAGCGCAGCACGGCACGGCGCGGCACAGCGTCGAGCAGGCGCCACGCACTCTACGCGGCCACGCGGCCACGCGGCGTCGTGTTCCACGTTGACCACGCGGCCACGACCCCACGCGGCGTCGTGTTCCACGTTGACCACGCGGCCACGACCCCACGCGGCGTCGTCTTCCATGTTGACCACGCGGCCACGACCCCACACGGCGGGGGGCGGCGGCGCGCAGCTGGCAGATATTATGCAGCGAGGCGCTGCACGCCATCCGTTGGACGCGACGCGCCCTCGCTCGCGCGCGCGCGCGCGCGAAGAAAGCCCAGTCGCATCTCGCGCCCTCCCGCACCGCGCGTTCTTCATCTGCGCCGCTCTACCGCGTGTATCGTTCGCCGCCGCCCCAGCCGCGCGTTCGTCGCGTCCGCCGCCCGCTGCTGCTGTCGTTGCTGTCGCTTCTGCGCGCGCGCGCTCGCGCTACTTTGTTGCTTGCGTGCCCCCCGCAGCCGCGCTCGCCTTCTCCAACCAACATCCAACCAACCCCCCCCGTCATGGCCGCGCCGGCCTTTCTCACGCCGCTGCCCATCCCTGTCCCCGCCGCCGCCGCCGCTCGCCGTCCCCGCCACCCGCGCCCCCGCGCCCCGGCCATGATTGCCGCCCCGAAGCGCCGCGGCCGCCCGCGCACCCGCCGCCTCCCACCAACCAATCCCAATTCCAACACCTCCTCCGCCACCACCACCACCACCACCACCACCACCACCACCCCCGCGTCCACCACCATGTCCGACAATACCGTGCGCTGGTACCTCCAGCTCATCGGCTCGGACCGTCTGCTCACCGCCGACGAGGAGGTAAAGTACGGCCGTCTGGTCGCCTCCCTCATGCACTGGCAACGCGCCCGACTGCAGCTCACCGAAACCATCGGCCGCGCCCCCACCGACCATGAGTGGGCCCACTTTCTCGACATCGACCCCCACACCTTTTCCGCCCGTCTCGCCCAAGCGCGTCGCGCCAAGGACAAGATGATAGTGTGCAATCTTCGTCTCGTCGTGTCCATCGCAAAGCGCTATCTCAACCGCGGCATGCCACTCTCCGATCTCATCCAGGAGGGCACGCTGGGTCTCATCCGCGCCTGCGAAAAGTTTGACGCCGACAAGGGTTTCAAGTTTTCCACCTACGCCACCTGGTGGGTGCGCCAGGCCGTCACCCGCGCCATCGCCGACCAGAGCCGTACTGTTCGACTCCCCGTCCACCTCTACGACACCATCACCGCCATCCGCCGCGGCACAAAGTACCTCACCAACCAGCTGGCACGCCCGCCCCTGGAGCACGAGCTCGCCGACTATTGCAACATCTCCGTCGAGAAGCTCCGCACCACCCGCATCAACATGCAGAGCGCCATGCCGCTCGACTGTCCGCTCACCAACAACGACGACGCCCTCACCCTCAGCGACGTCATCGAGAGCCACGCCGAGAGCCCCGAGGACAAGGTTGAAAGCTCCCTTCTGCGCGACGACCTCGAACACGTCGTCAACAGTCTCACCCCGCGCGAGCGCGATGTCGTCCGTATGCGCTACGGCCTGGATGACGGCAGGGCAAAGACTCTTGACGAGATTGGCCGTGTGTTTGACGTCACCAAGGAGCGCGTCAGACAGATTGAGTCCAAGGCTCTGCGGAAGCTTCGACACCCCTTCCGCTCCGCTGTGCTCAAGGCCTACACCCCTCCGGGCTCATAGCTCTTCTCTCTCCCTCCTCTTTTTTTTTGTTGTAGCCGCCAGCTGTGTTGCTGCGTGCGCCTGTTTTGTATTTTTGTTATTGATGTTGGTGTGTGGGTATATAGATGTATGTAGTACAAACTATGTACGGTTGGAGCAGCGTGACATTTTTGAGCCCTTGTTTCCACTCTACTTCTAGCTAGCTCTCTGCAGCTACAGCGGCCTTTTCCTGCTTCCACCTCTTCCTCCTCGCCCTCGCCCTCCTCCTCGCTCGCTTGCTCTGCCTTTTGAGCGCCACCGCTAAACTGATGGTTTAGTAATAAGAATGAAACGCGCCGCAGTCTGCTCTCTTCTTCTTCTGCCCTGCTCTTCTTGAGGCGCCCTTTAGTGTCGCGCACTTGTTCCGTTCAACCTTGGCTTGTTCGCTACGCTACACTAGCTAGATAGTACTGTATCTCGTACGGCGCTTGCCTACACCAGTACATTCTACCGCGCAGTTGACAGCAAACGCCATGTGCCACGGAGATCAAGGGAGAACAAGGTTGTTGTGCTCGCACATTTGGACGGGCACTTCTATGCTACGCAAAATCTATGCTCAAAGCGAAATGCTTTCAGCAACTAGTGACATGGCCGCCAGACCATGGTGCAGTCTTTTCTCTCTGAACAAGAGTGGTAGCTGTAGCAAAAGAGAGAGAGAGCAACAGTCAGCAAGTAGAAGGCGGCCATGTGCCATTGCGCAACACAGTGCTTTACTGTAGCATCATGCAAGCGCCAAGAGACGGACCATCAGTCTAATTTGGAGTAATCCGAGAGAGCATCTTGGCCAGTAATACGTTTGGTCTGCCCAATGTACTTGCTCATGCCGCTGACGGGATTCAACTCCAAGGCGTTGACAGAATCCGGCACCACTACGACAGAGCCCGGCGGCATGAGCTGGTAGTCTACGGAGGATACGTCTGGTACAGCCACTGAGATAGGCTCATACTCCTCCTGCTTTGCGGCGTTGTACGGCGGACCGTACATCCAAAACGGCTTCTGCTCGAGGAGGCCCATGGCCTTTCTGCCGCCCAGCGTGGCGGGAATTGCAGCGCCCTGCGCGCGCCTGACGGCAGCCTGGCTCCTCTTGAGCGCGGCAGCGGGCGGCGCGATGTACGTCTGCTCAAAGGACGGCCACTTTTGGCTCGGCGGCTTGAGCACGCTGCAAATGGCGTGCACCATGCCCTTTTGAAACGTCTGGTCCACAAGAGACGTGACGGACACGCCGTCAATCTTGAGTTGCTTGCCGCCATACGAGCTGTACGGCAGCAGACCGTCGAACGCCGCGTTCAGAAACCCGTTGCCGTTGAGCTTGGCGACGGGAACCGTGTCCAGCACCACGTGGCGAAGAACGAGTTGGCGTGCGGCGAGCGCGTCGCGCTGCAACGTTTGTAGCAGTTCGGCCGGGAGCTTGGCGAAGGCTGCGTTGGTTGGCGCGAATACGGTACCGGAAATGGAATCAGGCGCTATGCCGCTCGTCGCTATGACGCGGAGCAACGTGGAAAATATTTTGGCTGATGACAGCAGCGTCGTTATGGTGAGATCGGTGTTGACGATGGGAGCGTTCTTCTGCACCATGCGCAACGGCGAGCGTACCGCTTTCGCGGCGCGAGTGGTGGACGGCCGCGGCCCGGCGGGCCATAGCGGCGTGGTGGCGGCCGCGGAGGCGGTCGCGGCGACGGACGCAGGGCCGCGGGGGAGCGCTTGGGGGGTCGCGAACGCCATCGTGGTGGCGGACATCGGCGGCGGCGGGTCCGAGACGCGGCGACGGCGGAACGATGCGCAGCTGCGGTGCGGCGTTCGCTGGGAGATTGCAACTGAGAGCTCACGATGTTCGATCTCGGCGTTGGCTTCCGAGAGGCGCGACGCGTGAAGCCCCCACTTGTCCCTTTTTCATTGGCTGCTGGCTGCGCGCCGTGATGCAGTTGATCCCAGTGCAAAACCTCTCGGCTCGTAACTTACAACGTCTGCCTCGCCACAAACCTTCCACAGTTACAGGCCACGGTTATCAGACCAAGTCCAACTCATGCTTTCACGCTGCCAGCAGAGCACAGCACCAACAGCGTCATGCCTTCCTTCTCTGAACATTTGTGTCAGCGATTGACCTTAAACAGTGCCGCCCTTCCTCGTCGGAGAACGCTTCTGTATCCAAAAGCGTGAAACGGCGAGAGCGGGAGAGCGCAGAACAACCAACGCAGCGCTATTCCCGACGTGTGAACATGGTCGAGAACAGTTCATCTCGCGCTCACTAAAGTGCCGCGCTGGCCCTCGAGAATCTTTTGCGCCCCAATCAGCAACGCAGCAAGCACGACCAGCACCATGCCAAACGCCGTCGCCCCGGACATGCGCTCGCCAAGAAACAAGAACCCTAGCAGAGAAAAAAGCGGCACGTTAATCGTACGCACAATCATGGCCGGACCTGCTCGACAATGCTGAAGTCCAACCACAACCGCCGCAACCCCCGCGAATCCACACAGCGCGCCCATTACGTTGAGCAGTAGCCCCCCGCTGTTGCTCGTCACATGCCTCCAAACGTTTCCGTCAGAAAGCGCGATAGCTATGACACCCATGCAAAGCGACGGGCTCAGTACGTTGAAAATGAAATGCACCCGTATGCCCATGTATCGTATCAGCGTAACACCCATGGCCCCACAGAAAGGAACTATTATTGCATACCCCACGCCAAGCATATCATTTCCACCCTGCGCCACTGCCGCGCCCACTCCAGCCACCGAAGACGCCTTTGTCACCAGAAGGACGCCTAGAAAACTGCACACCAGCGCAACGGCGTCAACCCATGTAGGAAACTCTTGCAGGAACACTGCGCAGAGCACCGTAGTAATGGCCGGGCTCGTAGAAAATATTGTCAGCGCACTCCCAATCGTCATATATGTAACCGCATAAAACGCGCAAAGACAACCTATGGCGCCCGCTACACCTCGCGCCAACAAGAATGCCGCTTGCCTTCTTGTGGGTAGCGTCACGGCATCTCTGTGAGTGACTACGAAAAGTGCAGACAGGAAGCTATTCACAACCGCTCTGACGAAAATGGATCCGAGTGCGGGGAAATTATGCTCTTTTGCGCCAATATGTACACAAAACGCCAGCAGCGACCACAGAATCGACCCAAGTGCCACGTGATCATACCCGCGTTGTTCTGAGAATACCGCTTCGTTGTTTTTCGTGGCCTTAGAAAGTAAAAGCCGAGACTCTCCGGATGAATGCCCGTCTTTCTTCTCCATTGAAACACGAGTTGGTTAATGTCCTGACCCCCATTCAACGTTCGAGATACAAGCGTTGTGGAAGGACATTTTTGCCGTCCACACAAGGTAAAAACATCTTACCGCTCTGCAGCATTCATTGGACGGAGAAACGCCTACATAAAGGGATAAGGGTTAGCAATCACAATGGCTCAAATTGAAAAACGGCTCAAATTGAGACGAACTGTACCGTTCCTGAGAGCCACACATTTCAAAGTCTTTCATCGCTCACAGACTCGAGATTATGAGGCCCCAGCTTCCCCTCACGACCTGTCTATTCCACAACATCTCTGCTCGTGGAACACGAAAATGCCTCCTCCAATGAGAATGCAAACAGCGAGTTCCAAACGCCAAAACCACTTGCTCGGCATAGAAAAAAGAACTGACAAAAAGCGGCACAGCTCTTGAAGACCAATGTAGCAGTTCAAACAATAGCGTCATCATGTAGTGTTTCTCGGGCAACCATTTTACGTAGTTCGCAAAGCCCTATAGCGCACCGATTCTACAACTCTATACAAATTTCTTGATCCTGTTTCCAACAAACCAGGTAGACGACCAATTTAACATAGTCCAATGATGTTTCCGTGGATGATGACGCAAGTTTTGCAGCCAAAGAAGTATTTGCATTGACACAAACGCTATGAAAATCATTCTGTCTGTAGTGGCCGTTGATAGTAGGAAAGCGTACCGCACGAGTGTTCCATCCGATGATGCAATACGCTCATTTCGGTAACGAAACCGAAGTGTGACATTCCGCATCGCAGAGCTTATGTCCCACATATACTTCGAGAGAGCAATCCTTACTAATATCCGGACTCTCAAAGATGCATTAGAAGATTTGAGTGAGACATATCCAACAATATTCGATAATACTGACAGGATCCGGAACCTGGATAAAAATTCAGTTAACGCACAACATGGAAAGCATGTTAAAGATTTTAGTTCTTCAAAATCCCATTCCTCCGATAGGCGCCACAATTTTAAAGACAACGAAAAACATCTTACCGCAGTCATAATTGCGTCCGCATCTGAGAAAATGCACCACCTTTCCTCATCGCAGCTAGGGAGAAAGCAGTTCCGTCGTAGATGCATCCAAATCCTTCGTCTCAAGCCTCAAATATTCCCACCAGATAGACTTGGATCTGTGGCGACGACTGGATTCTGAACGGCACCACTGTTATTTGCACCAGAAAGGGTTTCATTATTCAAAATTCTTTCTCTGCGCTATTGGATCATTCTGTACAGTATTTTTGCAAGTTCATACCCCACAAAAGAGATTTGTTTCTTCTTCATGACAGGCATAGATCGACGAAAGGCCTTGAATGGATCTAAATCTACACAAGAAAACATTCATGTCATTTAATTACAAGCGAATATCTCAAATTTCCTTCAACCTTGCGATTCGTGTATATACAAAAAGTTCAAGTTTGAAACTTGTGATGCAAGAGATACGCTACTGTTCAGCGGAGAACTCATAAATTCGAATATGACTTTCAAAATGAAGTTTGCAATGGCGGGATATGGCGTGCTATCTCCGTTAACAATCAATAAGAGCTTTAAAGAAGTGGGTATTTGGCCAATGAAGTACGCATTCTTGAAGAATATTAGATTGAGAAGGAAAAAAGAACGTGCACTGGATTTCGACGTAACACAGAAGGCATCGGAGTGTTACAATGCTCGACGTTGCCCACATATTCGGGCCAGTGATGCCGTTATTTATAACAAACTAAGACAGGTGATTGTGTCCGTTTCTGATCCCACAAGCGCACTAACTGCAGTTAATAGCATTCTACATACCCACCGAACTACCATCAGGGTACTGCGGGAGTGTGCGCCACTGAGAGTCCAGGGCGTGTCACGAAGAGAGGCGCCGAAAAAGAATGGAGAACATATGATTTGCGGTTGGATAGAAGACCCAAAACGGGAACACAGAAAGAAAAAGTGTTCAGTGAAATTTCCAATGTAGAGAACAGAATGCTGGCTGAAACTTAGCGGCTGAGGATAAGACGAAGCGAAACAAATGTTGTGACTTCAGGCTCGATGATGGGTTTGGTGTTTTTGAGTGGAAACGGCGAAAACCTTCTTTTGACAGACCCCATGCGTCGCTGTGGGTCAAGGAGTTCACATGCAATTGAGAAACGCGGTTTGAAGGACGCCAACGATGGCGCAAAAGCGTTGTTTGCACTTCGCACACTTGGTTGGGAGGGTGGGGTATCTGTGGCTGTTTACATTTAGAGGTCTTAAATAAAGCCATGGTGCAGGTAAGGTGTTTTTAAATCCTCTTCTGGCCTTTTGACACCACAAATCATAAAAGCGGGCTGACGAAAGATGTTCCAAAATGAACCGTTCTAATTTCTGCCCCACCCCCCCGGCGGCTAAATTCGACAGATGGCGTTATTCTCAAGTGTAAAAGCCACATATTCTCAAACAATGCTTTGTAGACGTTCGAACCTTAAATCCGCAAGAAAGGAAAATTTTGTCTCTTAAGATAAACCGGCTCTATCCCAGTAACCGCCTATGAATGGTTAGGGTACAACCTGAAATCGGTGTAACCGATAACAAAAATAAGTTTTGGAACAGAGTACACAGTTGCGTGAGATCGCGAACGTTAGTTTTACAATCAAGACCTCGATTGACACTAAGTAGCAAACAACGATACAGGCGAAACATAGACATACAAACTAAAGCACCCCAAAAGACGTAATCGGGGGCCCTGTCAAATACTAAGACAAAACAGAAAGTCGCATAATTAAGCAACCCAAAGACAAGAAATGAAAAGCAATTCAAATATGACTGGTCGTCATATTAATATTCCTCCCCATTCAGCCCAAGTTCTTCTCTAAACTCTTCGTTCCCGAGACACTGTCTAGGTCTATGCAGAGTCGACCTGTGAAGAGTGTCAGTGGCAGGTCATCCGTGAGAATACTTTCTTTCTTAGTCATAATGTCGGTCATATTAGTGCTTCCTGGTATCCAGGTTACCTTTTCTACAGCACCAGTCTGGAATTCATACCTGATAAATCTAACATCACCCTTGATAGACTTATCGATAGAATTTTTATGAGTTGACAGCAAAGTGAATAATTCCTTTGAATCTACTCAACGTCGCATACGAATATCCATGTGCGACAACTCAGAAAAAGGACTGGACTCTTCACGGGCGTCTTTTCCTTTTGAAATAGGATGATAAGTAGCGTTTTTCTTTATCTATCTCTCCCACCAAAAGTCCAATGAGCCCTACTCATTGACCAACATAATCATTCCTTGATGCATCATAAAACACAAGAACAGAAAGTTTTCGCTGCAATATGTGTGGTGGTCTTGGATAGAAGATGGTTATTTCGGATGCTTGCTTACCCGCAAACCTCAAAAGCGCCTAAAGGTACCAAAAAGACGCGTTAGACCAGCAAATGGTTCATTCTGGCCTGTATCTTCAGGCAGTTCCACCTAAAGGAGGTCCGCACGGAGACTCAAACAGTTCCCATGAAAACGAGAGAACTCACGGAAGCCCCTGCGGCAAATCCGACAAACCTTCCTATTAAGGTCGCAGAAGCCTTTCACAGATGAGCTGCAGACGCCGCAGGAGTCGTGCATCTTCTGATTTGGACTCCAATGGCGGCTGTACGCTGTCTTTAGACGCAGATTCGCCAACGAACGATAAAGTATGGTGCTGGTCGTCCCCGGTCAGGCGGTATCACCCCCGAAACTGAGACTTGCCTCATTAGTTGAAGCCGAAGAGCGGCTGTATCGTCAAGCGAAGTCACGCTCAAGCTCTGTGAATGATGAACGAAAACTTTTGTATATTCCTGCCCCTGTAGCAGCGGTAGGCTCGCCCACAACAGAATCAGTAGCTGATCCTGAGGTCTTCGGACCTCAAGAAGACGAATATTTGCGCAGAGAAGTGCGTCGTTTCAAATCTCATTCGAGCGCTTCGCGCATGCGTATGGTCGCTTTAAAATCGCAGATTCCTGCTCTGATCTCTGATGTCGAACACTTACGCAAGGCGCAACAAGCACATTTTTGTCAAGGTGGGGGTGAGCAGATATCTGCAACAATGAAAACAAGACATGAGGATTTGAACAATTTACTTTAAAGGTACGGGATGGCGCTCGATGCACTACCAGAAATAACCGTGGTTTTAAAGGGAGTCGTCACTCGAGTGAAACATCATTTAACACGCTTGGAGGCGGTAGTTAATACCAAGATCACTGCTAAATTAAACGGGTTGGAAGAAAATGGAGCCTCTTTGAAGCAAGCTCGGTCATAAAAGTCGAAGTTACGACGTAAGAATAGGAAGTCCGCACGTGACTCGAGTGATAAATCGCTAACTACAGAAGATCAAATTCCAATACCGATTAGTCTGACGATTCAATTACGTAAAATGACGAAGACAATGATGATGCTCATCCAAGGTCCCAACCTCGGAAGAAGAACAGTTTTATGTGGTTAATGAGAAAGAAAAGCTCACTATACAAATGATTGAAGGTCCTCCCGTGCACAAATTGGCTTTATCGGAAGTTCCTGAATTACAGGTGCTACCGTCTGAAGTTGAAGAGCAGAAAGCGCTCAGGACCCGAAACCGCGCAGTTGAAGGATCACATTTAACGATTGGAGATCGGCACTAATGATTTGACATTCGATTAGAAAACCCACATTTCTTTTATCTAGTTTGTAGCTCCGTTCGTTTCGGAAGCGGGGACTTAGGAGATAAGTGAAGAACACGCATTTTTGTCTATACCACACATCCTGGAACGCTGTTCTTTCAAGCAATAATGTTCCGTTTGCGGATCTTTGAAAGCCGATGAAAGCGGCGTCTTTTTTTTGGCCAGAGAGCGTGCAGTACTTGCTGCGCAGTTATGCGACGCCAAAAGAAATACGTAGGGCGATCCTGGATCTAAGGGAAGTGATCTAAAAGTCTGGTTGAGTGTGAATCTGGGAACAGCTCAAGGCTTCAAAAAGCCTCAATCCGCCATGGGAATGCCTTTTTGACGGAGGATAAAAATATCTTGTACATTGACGGGTTGGACCCGGGTGTCAAGTCGTTGGTAGCTTGATATCGACAGAAGCATGGAAGAGTTCCCTATTTGGAATTCGTTCAGTTTTCTCAAGCTCAAGGAAACGCGTTAAGAGCGCTTGGTTATTCCCGCCGCTCAACGGCTTTTGGTTTTTTATAGGTAAGAAGGAGAGCTCCTCAAAATCCAATCCGCACAGAAACCTGCTACATCTCGAATCTCTAGTAACCTCAAGAGATTCGTCGCAGGCACCTCGAGAGAGTGTTCCACATTTAATAGCAGTCCATATAATGGAATATTCAGACTCATCCCTACCCGAAGTGGACCAACCACACTCGGGGTCTTAAAACGAAGAAGTCCTTACGGCTATGGAGGTTCTTCGCTCTATTTACCGTCTCTATACGGTGCAATCACGCGGAGGAATTAAGAACGAGAAACCCAGATGGGTTGATACTCTCACTGCTTACAGTTAAAAAGCTTTGTTGATCATCCATCGTGACGGTTTGATATGGTGTTCATGTGATGTCAAACACCATTTTAGTGCAGAAATCACGCTTCCTCCAAAGGATCTGAGTTGTATCTTTGCGAAATACGAATCTCTCTCGGAAGCGAAATGGAGCTGCGTACCGGCAGGCATGTATCGGAAAGCGAAAAGTTGGTTTTCTCAATACACCAACGCGCCGGGTGGACCAGATTGTTGTTCAGAATGCTGAAGTGCTAAAACTCGGAACCCCGGTAGTAAGAAGGAGAATACGCAGGGGAAGCCGAAAAACGAAGTGAGGGTTCCCCTGGGGGGTCGCCACTAGTCGATCCAGCATTTTCGACCAGGGAGAGCTCGCCTGCCTGCTACCGCGTTTAGAAGCCCAACATTTTCTGGAGACCTTCGAAATATCCTCCGAATGGAAGTAATCTGCCTGTCAGAATGCGAGAACAGTTCGACTCATATTTATATCGTCCCTCGAGAGGTTATACTTATCCATCAAAACGGGAAAGTTACCTCATGGTAATGTCTTAATGACATTATAAGGTCTATGCCTACATCGGCTCTGACAGGAATCAATTGACTCGTCTATTGACTATCCTGCAGGCTGGTGCTGATCCGAACTTTATAAGGCAGTCGGAGCTTTGCTCTGGTGACTTGGAACGTATTCGATGCGGTTCCTTACCGGACATCCGGGATGTAGACAAGAATGTGGTGAAGACAATGGGAACAGTTGGACCCATAGTGCAATTAGGACGCTTCTTAGTCATAGTCGACTTCATCGTCTTTAAGACGATAGCTGCACAAGTGGTGCTGGGATGTGATTTTTGCGACAGGTTGGTCGAAGCAATTCGCCCGCGAGGGAACCTCCTGTAACTAGATGATGGGTGCATGGTTTCAACTCTTCACAAGCCGGCGCGTAGTTGCCCTGAAGCACCTCCTCTTCCACCATCTATGGAACATGGTGATTCCCAAGGACGTGTCTCGCCGAAAATTGGAATTACTAAGATCAAAATGCTGAAGTCTCAAACCCAAACGTGTGTTCAAGTAAGAACAGAGCGACACAGATTCGTGAAAAATCAACCGATTATTCGGATGTACGAATCTCGTGGATTGCCAGTTGCTAACGGCATTGTCTAGGTTGAACCCGGTAAACCCTTTTGGGATCGTTTGAGTAACTCAACCGACGACGATTAACAGATACCGATAAATCAGTTTGTTGCAACAGCTTTGCCTTATTCCTCAACGGCGGACTTTATTCATATTTATACCGCAGAAATATCGGGAAAAAATTATGAATATGACACAGACGAAGAATTTCAGGCTCTCTCTGGAGCTCGATGGAAAAATGCGAAGGATCTAGAGAGCCTGGTTGGCGAGCTAATTCTAGCATATGTGTCGGAACACTACAGAACGAAGATCAGATCAATGAAGAAGAAGGACGCCTCCATATGGAGTGGGAAGTTGGGGAAGATCTCTGCTACGGAACAAAACATTGATCTAGTTTCAGGGTCTCCACCGATCTCCCAACGACCCTACAGAGTAGGACCTCGTGCTCTTCAGATTGAGGAGGAAAACCTCAGCAAGATGCTGCGAGAGGCAGTCATAGAGATGCTCAGCCTGCTTGTGCCTCACCAGGAATGTTTGTTCCAAAACCTAGTGGTTCTTCAAGATTCTGAATCAATTATCGAAAACCGAACGCTATTATCGTTCGGGATACATACACGTCGCCCCGACTAGACGATTGTTTTGACAGCCTAAAAGAAACAAACTTGTTCATCACGTTTGACGCCAACTCTTGCTATTGGGAGGGGTCTGTAGCAAAATAACACTAATACAAGACCGCTTTTTCGTGTTATAGCGGTCTCTACAGTTTCAAAAGGATGCATTTTTCCTTAACAAATTCACTATATTATTTCCAGCGTACTCTGGACGTCTTGCTCTAAGATATAAGGGGAAGATTTTTTTACTATATTTAGACAATGTAATCATCTTTTTTTAAGATTTGAAAAGCCATTTACGGCATGTCGAGGATATTCTCGAAGCAGTGCCAACCGGAGATATCCCCTTGAAGGTGAAGGAGTGCAAATGGTTTGCTGGTGCCGTCGACTACTTGAAACACGTGTCCAAGCAGGGAAAGAGCATCATTCAGAAAGCGTAAACAGTGGCTGTCCACGAGGTTTAAACCCCGCCGACACAGAAAGCATTACTTTCTTTCCTCGGCTTATGCTACTTCTACCGACGTTTTATTTCGTAATAATCGCATATATCGGCACTGCTTAACGCAAATTTGCTTAAGGGACAGCCAGTACAGCTGGAATAGTTTAGACCGGCCGATTCGCAAGCGTTCGACAGGCTGGAGACCATAATTATTACAGCCCCGGTCTTAGCATTGCGTATCCCCAACCTATCATATTCAGTGGATACCGACTCTTTATAGTACCAAAGAGGCTGTTCTCTTCTCCAAACACACCCTGATGGTGAATACAGACCGTTTGCTTATAGGTCAAGATTTCTTAACACAGCTGAAAAGTTGTATTGAGTTTCAAAAAAGAAATGCCTTGCATTTGTTAGGGCTCTGACCAATTTGAGACCGTCTCTCCAAGGAGAACGTTTGACCGTCGACATGGATCATTCGTCTATACGATGGTTGCTGTCCATCACAGACCCTTGGGGTCGTCTGACACGATGGTTGTTTCGTCTTTCCCATTTCGAATTCGAAGTGCATTACAAGAAGAGAAGAGCAAATATCCAAGGCGACGCACTATCGCGACTCAAAACATTGGGCGAAACTCAAGAAGGAATCCAGAACGAGATATCTTGCTTTTCATGGACTTCCATTCACAAACTTCTGAAACACAGTAACAAGAAACACTTGGTGATAATTAGGATGCAGACAAGTTTCTTGACTTTCCAAATTTGGACCTTTCAGATTAACTCAAACAAAGCTCGTGCACTGAGCTCCTCGATGAGCAGGACACTGGTACGTTTTGGGCGCCGATACGCTCTCGTCTTCACGGGGAAAAGATTTCCTGTTATTGCTCGATTCACTAGGAATAATGTTAAGACATATCAAAAATCTCGAGCAAATCTTGATTCTTCACGTCTTAAAAAGCCTAGTACCACATCTGGCGCACTAAGTCGGACTGTTCGGTCATCCAGGAGGGACGATGTTGTTCTGGGCTCTAAGAAGATATTTTCATTGGCCAAAATCGGTAATGGACTGACAATACGCCAGTATTGACATCCTAGGAGAATTGATTCGCTCAAGGCGAGGATATCGCTACATATTGGTAATCACTGACCGCTTCTCGAAGCTATTGTAGTCTGTGATTCTGAAGCGGATCACCGAAGTCATATTTGAACAGGCTTTTATCAAAAACTAAGTTTTCGTATATGGACCACCAGAAGTTCTGTTATAAGAAAATGGGAAACCATTCGTTGTGAAGATCTTTCAAAATGATTGCCTTATTACGGAGATTAGAGACGGATTTACTACAACCAACCATCTTCAATGCAACGGTCAGGTGAAGCGTTTCAACCGCACGCTGACAGCAACACTACCGCAATACATTGCGGATCACCCGAAAGAATGAGACTTGTTTACAGATACTATGTGCTACGCGTATAATACGCAATTGCATAGCTCTAAGAAGACGGCACCGTTCGACCTCTTGCTCTCAATTAACCCTCCACCTTTACCACTTGTGCTTTACGACGAGAGAGGATTGGACACGCCGACGCCGACTAAGTACCATCTGGAATGGCGGAATGAATTAAAACGCACACCCAAAGAAGCCGCTAAGGAGTCATCTAAAACTAAGACTCGTTGTGAGCGAAATTATGAAGCTAGAAGGCGAAACGGGAATTCGACAATCCGAATAATATGATATGTTTTTGTGTCGATAGATGCCTACCCATTTAATATAATGGACCTTAATGATGACAGCTTTGTAATCGAGACAGGTGAGGACTTAGAACGTGTATCCACTGAAGCAAATGCGGCGGACCGGCAAGGCAACAACTCAAATGTCTCTCAGGAGGGTGAAAATCCACGAATGGCTCGAGAGGAATAGAAAGCTCTTTATCCCCCACTGCCGATGATTGTGTGCACCAATCAGGGGCAGCTTCCGAAGCATCTGAATATGCCTTGTGGTACCCGCACATCCGTCAGAACCGAAATGGAACCTGAAAACAGGAAACATTTTTAGATGTTGGCCACAATGAATTGGAGACGAGTGCATACGAAAACTCGCCGTTGCGGCTTCAGTCAGAACCGTATGGGGCAGTGCCACTCACTTTCCCGACGCTACCGGCTCCGATCTCTCACGTGCAGGAAGAAGAAGAAGAGATATTTCCTCCTTTCCTGGGGCAAGAACCTTCGTCAAGAACGCATGTAGTCAAATAAAGTTGAGCTACGACGCCCAAAAAAGAGAATAATGACCCCGCCGGGAAGAACAAAAGAAAAGGGAATCGATGCGGAAGGCGACGGAAGTCGAGAACGACTCCAACGCAGCGGTTGAAATTGGTAAGTCGCTATATCCTAGAAACCCCAGTCCTGGTGCTAATGGTACTAAAACAATACATACACGAATGAAAGAAGAAAGATGAAAGAAGTATGCTCTCATGAAACCTGTAAAACCGGACAGATCTTTAGCTGAGAAGGGTTCTCAAAGAGGGAGTACGCTGTCCCCGTATGCAGAACGAGTTAATCGATGAGCAAACGCTTCGTGGCGCTAGGACTGGTAGCACATAGAAGTTTAGATCACCTCATGGCATTTTAAACCTGTTAAAGAGAGTCTCAGGCCAAGAGGGGGAGCATTGGAAAATGCCCCAGATTATATTGTGGATTGTATATAGGCACTTGTCGAGCATAAATAAACCAGGGAATTACTGTATCGAATCCTTTGGTATGGTTTCCCCTGGGAGAGGATACAGGGGACACTATAGCTTATATACCCCGTTTGCAGCTCGTGCGATGTCATCGTCGCGTGCGGTTACCACTCCCCGAAGGGATCGACTACCCGTTCGTCGGGCTCATGGCCACAATCTCTGTTTCAGTATGGACTACAAATGTATTTTAACACTAGAGAAGCGAGAAGAGGAAGCAATAAATCTCGAGAAGCGAGGAGAAGAAGCAATAAAGTTCGAAAAGATAGAAGAAATGAAGACTACAAGAAAAAAAGGGAAGCTTGAAGATACGAAGTCAACGGCGTTTCACTGGTATAAGAACATCACCGCAAGATTGTTGACTAGGAATCGTTCCAAAAGGGCCATCAGAGATGCACGATCATGCATATTCGTAAGAAGCTATACTCGACCACTCTCAACCTGGTCCACGAGAAAGCCCGCATTCAATAGAAATTGCTTTAATGATTTCGAACCTGGATCTTCGATCGGCTCTTCACTCTGTGGTTGGGTAAACCTATGGAGGTACTCATGAGCAACTATTGCCGCTGGGGAATGATCGACAGAAGTAGTCACGCCTGCCAGCTCGAGTTCGTTCTCGTGACCTAGTTCAGCCTCCATTCCCAGCACTTTTTCGTAAGGTTCCTCTCCGCTCTCGGATGGAGTGGCATCTTACACGTATCTAGTGAGCTGGTTCGATGAATTGCCTTGCAGGTTCTCCCGAAGAAAGCGAGCTTGCTCTGAGGTAATCAACTGGCGCGTCCAGGGGCTGTACAAAGCGGAATCTCCAGAACTTGCTGTTCGATCAGGAGAATGGTCGTGGTATCTTGCACGGATTCCGTGAGCGGATTGTTCAGCTGGAACTCCAGACCAGTCGATCGTGTTGAGAAAGTTTGTATGGTTTGCACGGGATCTCAAAACAAGGAAAAAATCGAGTTCTCTCGCCGACCTTCGCGATTTGGCGACATGTACCAAACTCTGAAGGTATCATAAGCATCCCTCAGAAGGAAGAGGGCCATCTTGGCGATCAATTCGGTATAAACAACCGTTCAATATCCCAAGAACAGGTCTTCAACAATTCACATCTAATGTAGGTGATTGTCGATGGGAACTCCGCGGGGCAACCCCAAAAACTATTAATCGCTTCGCACTTTTCCGGTATGCCGATGTAGCTCTCAGAGCGCAAGTTTTGCCGGATTCAGTGGACCGAAATCATTGAATAGGACACCAAGTACCTAAATCGTGATCGAGAATGACGTTTCCAACAGGGATAATCCCAATAGGAAAAATCACGCTTACGGAGGAGACGGAACCCCGCACGGAGAAGAGGTTGTTCGAAGCAGAGAACTGCGTCACCCCCACCGCCTACAACGCGCCCACCGCCTACATAGACTTCGACGAGTGACTAGCCCAGTAGTCCCTACACAAAGCATATTACGAAATGCCGCCGTTGAAGTACCCAACTGGTACACAGTTTTTCATCAACGCGACAATGGTAGTAGTAACTGGAAAAAAGTAAGGCTCTTGTGCGAATAGTAACAAGTTATCGAGAGTATCTCGTCCCGAGATATCTGCAGGATGCGAATATCTCCGCTTAGTACGACCAGACGGAGCTCGAATCGCATCACCTGAGAAAATATAAGCCGCGTTCGGCATCGGACCCATGAATGGCTGTGGAAGCGAAACGGCCCCGAATCCCATTTAAGGTTTGTGGAACGAACGGTGGAGACCAAATGGAGCAGCAGCCTTCGTCGAATATCCAGCAACGTTGGACGGAGCCCGAGAAGGCACAACCTCAAAGTAGGCTTGGAGCGGGTTGGGTCCAGCGGTCGGATTCATGTGGAAGGATCTAGTAACTGAAGAGTGGTAAGAAATAAATGCTGCCGAGAACCAGAAGAGTGGCTTTCATGGCAAAGAACTCGTGGTGATGATGAATAAACGAAGAGCCGGTCTGACCGCGTATAAGTACTTATTGCATCCCCCATGGTTCGGGCTTGACAAGAAGAGTGTGTAATATTTTACCAAGTCGAAAGAACCGATGGGGTAATTTATCCCGAAGTAGCGGTTGGAATCCGGAAGGGAGAGGTATTATCAATAGAACAATATGAAATGGCGTCCTGCATAGAATGTATAGAGGCTGTATATATTGGTAGAACACGTGGTTGCACCAGTTGCGTGGCAGACCATGGGGCGCACGTGTTTGCTACCCTTCTTGGAGGAATGAAATACTGGAATTGGCACATGTAGTGGCCATCCATTTGTCGTGTTTTATTTCTCTTTATAGCTAGAAGCTCATTTGGGACCATACTCAGACAGTGGTTTGGGTGATTGGCTGACCCCTGGGTATTCTTTATATATTATTTGGTCAGTCACTCTGGCATACAACAGATACGGTACCAGCGATGAGAGCCGACTTCAACTGAAAGAAATAACATGGGTATCATGACTCCTCTGCTCCTCGCTTAGGATCCCTTAACCAGAGATCCGGACAAGATATAATAAAGAGTCAACCCACAACTACTTCTCGATCCGTCTCGTATCCTACGTTCCATTTACATCATACAGTTACAATGATCACCATCGCTGGAAAGTAGTGGCATTAAACCCGAATTCTAGCTCGTTGGTGTTTTAGCTCTACCAGCTCTTTCCCCTTCACCGCAAGCTCCACTTCGGCAGTCCCAACAATTTCGCAGGTGTTTGCTTTTATTGAAAGAACGGGTACTACATATTCCCAAACTCAAGATTCTTTCTGCAGAGCCATTCGGTAAACCACCGTGAACAGTTTTTTCCGTCGACAACACCCGAAATGGTATTCTGGTACGACGTATCCGCTTAGACGGCTCTGCGCAAAAGGTAATTTCGAGCGCACTCCGGTCACCAGTACTCTATCTGGAAAATTATTTGCGGGGGATGAGACACACCGGCGCCATTCCGATATACGAGACCTTACGGCGAAACTTCTACTGACCAAAAATGCCCATCGGAGTCTCCCGAACCAACCGGGACTGCCGTTCATATTCCCACATGTGGGGAGCCCAGTACCAGTCGCAGAACTACCTGAAGTTGTTCTCTATGTGAGAACTCCTGTTGATTGTGTTCATGGTAATCGTACGCTCTTATTCCAAATCTCTGAACGGGTCGCAGTAGATGCTGGTTGTTACCAACGGTTTACTAAGATATACCGGGCAATACCGCCTCGGTTAGTAACCACTCTGGCCATTTCAAAAGCCTTCTTCGATCACTGGGTTTACCCGTGACGTATTCTTAACTACTTTCGAACTGATAGAGGCACTTAATTTGTCTCGACATTTTTAGTTTTTATATGAATCACGTGTGGGGTCAGACAACTGATCGCTCAAACAATAAGTTGGTGCAACGCCAATTTCAATACGGGGCGAACCATCAACCAAACTTGCCTGAGAATGTCAAACCGGTAACGTGCGGCTCTAAATTGCAGGTACACCGCTCGGTTAGTACATAGCCGCTCGACTTGGTACTGACTCGCACCCAAGTCGATGTAGTTTTAGAAGAAGCCAGCTCTTCCATGGGCCTCTAAACCTGACGCAGCCGACTACGGCTCAGATAAAGCTGTAAACGCTGAACCTTCTCAAGGCGACGCTCCAGACTACCCGGCTTAAGCTTAGTACCGCGCAACACTGCTACAATGCTGGCTGCGATAAATCCGTACTGTATATCCTAGGCCTGGAGGCCGGAGACGAGGTCTTCGTCTACCGGCCGAACTACACGGCGGATAGTGAAGATCTTACCTGCCAGAAACGCGTCTATCGTAGGCTACATTCAAGAACGGAGGCACTCTTTGAAGTCATTTACACCAAAAATGATACAGTAACGATCGATGAAGACAGTATTTCCAATACCATCGACATCGATCTTGTCCACAAATTAAAACGGTCTGGCGTTAGCTTCCTTCCGGTCATATAAAACCGCACGGTTCCGCGGGTTCCTGACTGTCTTGAACCGGACGGCCTTTCCTTGGACGATACAGCCCACACGTTAACTAAAAACTACTCACAATCGCAGACCAATTAGACGAATCTTCTTCATTCCCCAAACTTATCACCCGGAACCGCACTCAGGTTCGTATAATGTGTACTTGGACATATTTATAGTCCGCACAGCATGCCATACTCTATCCACCGACACGTTTCAATACTCGGAGACGATACTAACAAACCCCTGGCGCCAATTCCCCAAAACCTCATATACCATAAATGTCGGAAAAGTAACGCTTTAATAAATGTGCTACATTAGAGAAAAGGTTTGGGGTTTATACTGCCCTCAGACGGAGAACCAAAAGATGCAACGTGTCTGTGGCGAAACGATGCACCACTCGAGGCATAACGAGGCGAATAGACTCTTACATCCACTGACTGCACCGCTTCGCAACCGCGGCGCATGTATAAAATCATTCGGAGTGGCCCATCCACTGCTATAATCTGCGTTTTGAGCGACCCAAACCCTCTGGCAGCTATCGAGAAGAATCTGCGAAAAAGACCAGCAACGTCGTTTACTAATGAGCGTCATATAATCCCAAACGGCAGTCAGGGAGGCTAAGCCACTCCGTCACTATGCCAGTTAAAAGGCCTTCTTAGAAAGCGAGAAGGATTTGGAAATATCACATCCCTCCCATTCCAGACGGTGAGAGCACGACCCTGCGCGAGGACAACCGAGGATGCATCCCTCTTGTGTGGAAAGACACCACCCCCTGGATGGAAAACGCTTGCAGAAGCCTGCACATGTAACAAAGCCCCTAGAGTAGCTCCTTCCAATCCTGTTAGGGCGGATCCGTAACCTCTTCAATGGCAAGCCGAACTGTAGACGAACCCGCATTAGTGTCGCCACCTAGGTCATCGGACGGCCCTGGGCTCTCTTAGGGCTAATCGAGGATGGGTTGTCCCTTTACGCTGTCGATGCCCGCAGTACACCGTTCGATGCGGTGACGGTTTTTTTAAGATACTCACTTTTTTGCCTTCCGTTTCAAGCTGGCGTCCCACTACACCTGCACGGACTTTTTGAGCTCAGCAGACGCTCCGGACGGCATCTCCTAACCAGGGGCTTTCGAAACAGCTCTGACATCGGCTAGCGCCCGTAAGTTCTTTTGGTTCAATAAGGTTAGAAGAACGTAATTATCCCGGGCCATGCACTTCCACGCTCATCACCTAAGACCTTACGGGGCCCCTATTTACTGGAAGACTCAATCACTTGCACTGCGATGGTTGGTTCAGTCTCACCTAGTGGTACGCACGCAATCCTCAGCGCCCCCAGCTCTTCATACGCATCGATTATTTCCGTGTTGGTTCTACCGTCTTCGATTTTAACCGCCTTCTTGGATATTTTAACCGAACCGTATGCGAGTAACTCCACAGCAGCCGTCTCATGTTTGGATAGAGGCTCGAAAACCTGCTCCATGAATCCCATGGGAAATAAATCTGGTTTCAGATGAACCAGCCACTGCGAAAGCTCTGCTTTCCACCGCAGCAGACGACTGACCGGTGTTGCGGCTATAGACCAAGGTGTAATCGGCGGGAAGCAGTCCTTGTAGAAATCGTAGCACAAGAAATTCGGTGTCTGACGTCAATCCGTCTCCACAATATACAGTAACAGTTTTCCTTTATCGCCTTGAGGGAACGAAGTACCGCCTATAATGTTCTGCAAACAAGCATGGTAAAGATTTTCATCAGCCGAATGAGTAAACGTGACCACCCGGGCATGAGCTGCTTGCAGGAAAGCCATGAAGGTAAAGAGAGCCAACTAGGCATACGCAATTCTCATAACCTTCTACCCGAAAAGGTCCTTCACCACCATCTCTTTTATGTGTTAAGCAACAACCGGGGATATTTGAACAGTCAAGTCTCTTTTTTAGGCGACGCTCTTCCAAGAAAAGGGAATCGGCACTTACCCTCCGGCGCGGTTGTTTTTGTCAAATCTAAGAGTTAAAAGTTGGGACACGCGTAGAACTAGCCAAACCACGCACGCACCCGAGCCTCGGTTGCAGAGTTGTCAGCCAACCATTTTCGGGCGAGCCAGTAGAGCTCATCGTACGGTGGGTCAAACATGATCAAGCCGAGAAAATTATAGCCGTGTGTGAGGAACTGCAGATCAAGGTACTTCTTTCCTAGCAGGTTCGGCAACAGAATTTAGTATTTTTGTTCGTCAGTGTATCGCGCGAAGGCCATGCCCTTTTGGTGTTCGTATTAAACTGCTCCGTTTTGGTGACTCCCCTGCAATGGTTCCCATAATCTTTCCATGTGGCTGAAATCGTCCATTTTGGGTCACAACTAACCATTTCTGTGACCTACAGGCTTTCCAAAAGACATGAAAACCGCTGCGCATTGAGATACTTCTGGTCATATTCAACATAAGCGCTATCCGAACACGGAAAGGGCGTTTGACTCCAAGGACCAAGTAGCGATCTTTCATGACGGTGGTCGAGCTTCTATCGAGGTAGTGGTATGGAACAGACAGAGGTCGGCACCATGCTTCCAGCCAGTGTGGATCCACTCGCGCTTATCAAAACAAAGAGATGGCCATTATTTTCTAGAGACGACCCCATCTTGGTGTTTATTTTTTTTGGAAGCTTTGTTGTGGAAGCCTAAATACTTGGTATAGATGAGGGTTAGGTTTATATTAAGGTATCATACTTTCTCCATGGCCTAGCTGAGGATCAGTACAACTCTGTAAGAGGTTTATCCCTAACCTCCTAAGAAGGAGTGACGTGCTGGCCCGAAACCGTGCAATTCTTCTTTAGGTCCTATTCCACCAATCAAGCGATTCAGTCGGGTATTCTAGCTCTTCGTGACAACTACTGGAAGCTTGTAGAATCTAAAACCGAGTTCTCTGTACATTTCAATTAGGCTTCCCGCCGTTGTGGTAATGTTTACTCCGCTGGAAAGCGTTCCGTCACGTAAATCGATGAATTGGATCCCATAAAGCGTACTCTGGTGGCCAGAAAGCAAGAATATCGAAGCAGAAACACGTACTTGGAGTTTTTAAAAAACCGCTCAAGCGGAAAACGGTGCCCTTCGAGCTCTTATTCAGGGTTAGAAGTCCTATTTTGTGAAGTCATTGATGATACAAACGATTTCAGCATCCTTATCGCTGGTCGAGAGTGGACACCCTTAAAGGAAATTTCGAGAGCGTTCAATTCCCTCGTAGCGATATGCGATTTCCATTCTGTTCTGACAACAGAACTCCCCTCCCCTACGCATTTATCTCATAGCACCATTCAAGAACACCATTTGCTGTACACAGCTCCACTTCGTGGCCAATGGTTTCGTATTTTCTATGCTAACTCGTGAATTCGACAGAGTCGTTCGGGATTGATGGATACACGCCCTGTAGAGAGGTTCAAGAATGATCGTTCTGTTTCGTTACCCTCACTCCCGGACTCATACACCGCATATGTCATGAACAAGATCTCATCTCCCCGCACTGTATTCCCACATTGAGTGAATTAGCCCCAATAACCGGTAACTATGATACAGTGGCCGCTCAGGAAAAGCAAACCGTCCCCATGACTTCTTGTCTCAGTTCGAAAACCTTTTCACGGAATATCCTTGGTACAAACAATTTTAATGCATTGCTCAACCCGGTTCATCCAACTATCAACTTTTGTCCTACTCATCAGAAAACCGCCCCTGGCACCCCCAGTCTGATGGTTCAAAGTTCTGAGGCCTCGAAACAGGTGGTACAAGCCCAATAAAACTGAATACGAGAGTTACCCTTTTGGGAGAGTCGTTCCCGACAATGAGGTTCTTGACGCCCGAAGCGTCTTCGCCTCACTCCCCAGTCAGAATCCTTACAAGGACACAGGCCATCTCAGACGTGGACTCTGAAAAATTTTCTGTTCTCCTTAGAATGTGGAAATGGAGTAACAATAACCAATTATATTATAGATTTATGGTATTGGCCAAGCGCAATTACAAAGTGTATGCCGATCTTGGTTTATATACCCAGTAATGGTCAAAGCTCCCATTTTATTGGATACAGTTGATGACCCGAACCTCAGCGTGAAGTCGCTTTTGCTTCCGCCCTTGCAGTTCTAGATCCACCTTGGGATGATACCACATGTCGATGAAGCCAATACCATCCCATTGTCAACGCTTGGCGTTATTGACCTTGTCTTCAGCTTGGGTTTCTTCATGGTGACGATTTATTTCATTATATGCCGAAAATTGGCTGCCCCGTAATCCTGAAGTGTGACAATTGCGACATAATGACTGATGCAATAAGGCTCCGCTTAGCGCGTTGGAAAGTGGCAGACGTTTAGTTGTTCTAATAATTTGTCACCCTTTCCGGCGTGCCTCGAAGAAGCTCGAACCCTTCTCTGCCGCTTGAAAACCTTTAATCGCTTCTCGAAAACCTACTAAGCTCCGCAAGGCCGTATTGTTACGAATTACAACTTGAGTCCATGGTCCATTCTTTTCGACATGGGTTACGGGTTAATCAAACTCTCCCATCGCTACAAGATATGTGTCAACTCGCCCTGGCGAATGGAGTTGCTCAGATTGAGATAAACAAACCATTTTCCGTTCTGATTTTCAATCTTGGCACCACACCGAAAAAACAAATGGAATACCAGTTTATTGGTTCGGTAATTCCTCACCCCGCCGCCATGGTTTCCATTAAGTTGACCGCTGCCGATGTCCTCAATCTCGTTCAATATGAGTAGGGAGAAGGCCCTGTTTCCAAATCACGGAGTAATCCGGACTGAAAACCTTCCGAAGCAGATAAAACCCGCTGTCCAAGGAGTTATGACCGGAAAACCGGCATGAAATAACTCGAGAACCTCGACCTCGACCTCGACAACGTGCTGTAATCAATCCGTGACATGCTACCGGGGTTTACACCAATGTCAGATGGCTTTCTTGGTGAGATTATTACAACGGAACACCGGATAGACTTATTGCCGAACGCTAAGTCGATTTATCAATACCCTTAGAAGGCAGGCTCCAAGGCTTGTTAAGAGAAAATGTTGCAAGCAGACAAATTGCTCCCAGTTGAAGTGATCGAACTAGAACAGTTGCCGTGGGCATCTACATTTGTATTGGTTTGGAAACCCGATGGGTCCTGGCTTTTCTGCATCGACTCCAGTCGCTTGAACAACGTAACTGTCAAGGACGTGTATCCGATTCCACGCATAGAAGAGTTCATCGATTCCCTCGGCATTTCTGCCGTTATTTCGGGTTTGGAAGCCAATTTGGAATACTAGCAAGTTCCTGGCACAGAAGAGGACCGGGTCAAGACTGCTTTTGTCTGTCATTCAGGACTTACCGTATGAAAGGGATTCCTTTGGTCCGACCAATTCTCTCGCTACCTTTCACCGTACTATTTATATCATACTATCCCACTTTAGGTGGCGTAGATCCTGGTCTATCTGAACGATATAATTGTTTTCTCAGATAATCTGCATGACCACTACACCCACGTCAGGGATATTATGACCATTTTAAGTGAATCTGAAATATCACTGAAGTTAGTGATATGCGACTTCTTCACAGAAACTGTCAATTATATGAGCCAAATCATCCATCCTGGACAGATTATGATCGAAGAAACTCGAGTGAAATCGCTTCGTCTAGCGATTGAGACTGCAACTCAGAAGGAACTTCGCTCCTTTCTAGCTTCTTTTTAGGATTGATCAACGTCTATAGACGATATATATTTAACTACGCGGATATCGCGGTGCTCTTCAACGCGCTACTGCGGAAAGTTCAACCACCAAAGTTGGAACCCTTCACGTTCGCACAAACGATTGCTTCTAATTTTTTTTTATTGAAGACGTCACGTCACCACTGATCTTATCGATACCGAAGCCGGGACCACCGGTTTCAGTGCACACAGACTATAGAGACCACCAAGTAGGCTGTGTTCTCTTCCAGACAACATTGGAAGGAGAACTGAAACTCATTAGGTACTTGTCACGTTCGCTGAATGTCCACGAACACAATTACTCCGTGTCGGATAAAGAGGTTCTCGCCGTTGTGTAGTCCTTCTCTACTCTCCGGCCCTATCTCCGGGGGAAAAAATTTACGGTCTACACGTTTCACTCATTCTTAAGATGGCTTTAGACCATCTCGGAAACTTCGGGCCGCTTAATGCGTTAGAGACTCCGCCTAGCGGGATATGACTTCGAAGTGATATACAAGAAGGGCATGGAAAACGTGTAAGCTGACGCGCTAACATGTGTACACACGCATGAAGGAGCTGTGGCCGCCGATGGCGAAGACATACTCTTTTTCCTCGTAGATGATCAAGCACTGGACGAGCCGGATTAGGTACACGATACGTGGCCTTTGGGCCCTGAATGGGATGCTGAATGGCACTCATTTGTCGTCGCTGACGACAAAAAAAGATGCGTCCACTGGTTAATGTTGTGCCGATACCCCCGGAAAAGATGGTTAGAGAACAGCAAAGTGATCCGTTCTGTACGAAGATACGCCACTGTCTAAACTGTGGTGAACCACTCTCTTTCGATATAAATGGCTCTGAATACTTCGTTAGGACGGTGCAACCATCCCCAATAGTACTTTTGCCAACAATATCTACAGTAGGGAGTATTGCCTCTTTCGCAATATGCGAAACTTGGTGGACACTTCGGTGAATGGAAGCCCTATCTCAATTTGCGAAGGATCTTTTAATGGCCATCTTTGGCTGTACACTGCTACGCAACAGTGCGGTTTTTTACCAAATTTACTAGGAATCCCATAAAACTACGGAAGCACTCAACGAAGTTGAAGCTTTTCCTGGCACGGGCTCTTCTCGAGTATGTCGCAATGGACATTTTCGGTCCGCTAATCACCACCCGATTTGGACACAAATTTGTACTCTTTATTACGAATCTTTTCTCGAAGTTGGTTCGGATGGTGTTATGAGGGATGATATCTGCTTTCACGGTTGCACCAGAATTAGTAACCCACTGAAGCGGTACTGTAACGCTGAAGCGTTCGAACTCAACTTTAACGCCACCATGCGAGCCTTCACGTGCGAAGGCGGAACATGCCACGGCGCAGATCGTTCCCAGAAATCAGTTCAAACGCGCCCGTGACAGCACGGCACCATCCTCGGGAGATACACCAATTAAAGCAAAAGGCGGTCAACTCTCCGGTGCACGGCGCATAGTTGCACAACCGAATCCGTCATCAACCTCATAACCGTCAGGATGGAAATTGGCAGGCAAGTATGTGGAGCGCAACCCAGACCTCCACCTCAGAGAAGAGCTTGCGTTGCAAACACGGCAAAGCCGGAAGTTCTACGAGCAGGAGTTCGTTATAGACCATATTTTAAAACGTTCATAAGATTCGAATGGTTCAATTCAGTATCTTGTCCGTTGGTACGGCTATGGTTCCGAGGCCGACAGAGATGAACGAATTCAGCATCTCCAAAGTTCAAAAATGGATTCATAGCACCGCAGAACTCGAACAGGGACCCACAAAACTATCGTTAACGCCCAGGTAGGATTATCGAGCCACCGTGGTGGAAGAGAAGGAGAAAACGGAATCATAGAAACATGTTTTAGAAGGCGAAATAAAAAACTAGAAGAACGCGAATGTTAACTTCGTATTCATTGAATCACATCGTTACCGTACCGAGAAGTCAGAACCTATTTTACACCGAGAGGCAAAATGTCTCTTTCAGGATGATCACCAGCCTACGGAATGGGATGGCTACCACCTGAGCGGATGGTTTGAAGACGAGAAATCAAAGCCGCACCCACCTGCAATGGCAGAGGCATACCCTGCAAAGTTTATCCACGTGTACATGTGACATGAAAAGATTCCCTGCGTTGTGTGGCTTCTCTACAGCTTGAAGTTCAATCGTCTCAGCAGACGCAACCCCATCATCGTATTCCTTATCAAAAATCGGGTCCTCACAGTTGTAGATGTGGTAATACTCATCTACGTCCACGAATCCAGTTGGAGACCCTTCGGGTATATACCGTGGAGAAAAAAGAAGTTCGTTAGTCTCCTTCGATGAGATCTCATGTCCTTCCCATGGGTTGAAATAGGAGACCTCATCTGCGAGCGGAGTTTGTGGTCCTGCTGACAAATTCTGCGCTCAGCCATCGGCGGTACGTCAACTCTGTGGAAAATAAAATGAATCACAGTGAACCTGGTCGATGAAATCTAGATGTGTGGCCAACTCTTGGGCGTTTGATTCAAAAACTAGTGCGATACGCAAGTCTAAGGCACGACTGTCAGCACGAACTCGCAACGGAATGAACCACAGTCGGTACTGGTCGTAACCCTCCTAGAGTATGAAACCCGCAGTGCGGATAGCCCACTCGTTGACGACAACGGACCAAAGTTTGGAATGCGGATCGTCGAGTAAATAGGACCCGTAATACGTGAAGACCGAAGGTAGCTCGATGTAATAGCCTTGACATGTGTAACGTAATGACTAGTGGGTCAGCGTACTGGTGTCAACTGGTGGTAGCGTGGTAGAGCGGGTCTTATGGTTCGAATTCTAGACGGCGGCACTCCCAGAGTATTTGGTGCAATAGGCTGGCATTTACTGCGTAGTCCTACAGGTTGGAGCTACGGAAATGATGGATTGAAGACCAATTGGTGGAACTAATGTATCAAAAGGGGTAATTTAGTATCCTAACGGTGCCTAACTTACTCTAAGGGAGAAGCGTCACTCGAGCCAAGTAAATAACAATGGCGAGGCGCTGCCATCTCCCTGGCACTGTTATGCTAATCTATTACAATAATCAAAATAAAAAAATTATCTAAATGAGCCCAGCTGAGGTCGGCCCGTCCACGTGGCGTCTGTAAGATAACTCAGGCCCCGGTGGCTTACATAGCTCAACTTTTATCGTTGCTCCTTCACATATGTTCTTCCTTAGGATTCGGCCGTCACGGCGAAGTCTAGATGGCCTCATAATGGACCCAAAGGACGCGAGCACTTCGTTGTTCTCAGTACCATTGGGTGTGACGGGACGCCGCGTCGTCATCGTCTGCGGAGATGCGAGGAAGTGTGACCTGACCATTAGCGCCGGAGTGGAAATTAATTTGCCTAAGGACTATAACTCCAGCGCGCCGTGACTGCTGGCCATAGATGCATCACCGCCGTATTCCTCGTGTCGCGTTGCTGAGATGGTCCACTGGCTTCTTCTCCTCCGACGGTCATTGGGGCCTTCCTTAGTCTCCGTTCTTTCTTTGGCGACGCTCCGCGCTTCATCCAACGTTATTCACACCTATCAGTCCCCTCGGGTCCATTCCGTCACCTCGTTTTCCCGTCGTGGTACTTTTCCATTGGTCGCGCACGATGCCGAACTAGCCTTATAAGCCCATCGGATACGCTATCCTCCCTCCGGACTATGTCACTTTCGTTGGCCTTCCTGTCCATTTCCCGGCGGACCAGCCTGTGTGCAGCGGCACCATGGCTTCGAACAACCAAGTGGGGAGCTCCACGGGTTACCAAGTGGCTGACGAACGTCACGGAGACCGCTCTGACCTCTCAAGGGACGAATCCCGCGGGTATTGTGTCATGCAATTCTTACATCCTCTGTGGAAGAATAACAAAGGTTCTATCATATGTAGCTGGACCCCCAGAGGTTCGCGAAGATACCCGATATCCGAAGAGGCAGCAAGAACGCGCGCATCGTATCGTGTTATAACCGATGGTTGCATTGTCCTGGGGATCCGCGTTCGGTGACGCGCTGTCGCACACTCATCCAAGCGGACATCCCGTACGTCCGCCGCGAGGAGGAGGCCTAATACCAGTTCAGCGTTAAAAAACTCCTTTTGGACCTATACACGGACTTCATCTCGGCTCATGTGAGATTTCCTCCGGCGGATCACACCCTCTTGGCGCTCATGTGCTTCCGTCCACCGTATGACTGCCTGTTTTAACTGTCGAATAGGGTCTATTGGAACGAGATGCACGAGTCCGATGGTCGTTTACGTCAATTCCCGGAGTTCTTCTTCTGATGGCACCAGGTGGAGTTTCACGACATGAGCGCCGACAAGCGTCCTTCGTTGTATCTCTCGTTGCCCTGTGCGGATGAAAAACAATGGGCCATGTACTGGCGTGTCTCGCCGCTTATTTTTGTCTCCACGCCGTCCATGATGGCGTACCATTCGTCACAACTCATGGGTGACGACAATGAGCGAAGGTGTTGGTTGTCCTGGTGGGTACTCTTTGTTGAGTTCGGCGTGATGTCCCCTATGGCCTTCCTGGAAACCGCGAAATACGGCGTCCGTGGTAACGCCATTTCGGAGGATTGGAGGATTTGCAACGAAGAGAACATACACGGTCCTCGAGGTCGTTTTGTTTCGCTCCCGGACATCCTGATCCGATTCCAAAGCAACCTGGGCATCAAGAATATCGTCCGTGGGACCCAGTTCGACTTCGAGGAAGCCGAGTCACTTTTGGGTCATGTCTTACCGGTCGAGTGGGGCAAGACTCACGGGTTTCTTTGGGATGACCACGATACTGACTCGTTCTCGCCGATTCCGCTACATCCACAGGGCTGGGACGACGCTCCTACCTCTCCCGCCAAGCATTTGAGAAATCAACCATCGGACGTTCCGAGGTGTCATGTGACCGAATATTACCCGAAGGCGACTGGTTTCAATCCCCGGTGCTTCGATCCTGATTTGGAAGCTACGCCATTGGTTCCAGCTGGTATGTCCTATGGAGAATCCTTCGAGGAAGATCCTTTCGTCCTGCCCGTAGATGGCGGCAATCCTCCGGTCGAATCCGCTGTTGTGTTTCCGACCGCTTCCCCTCCTCCAGCTCCTCCGGGTGCTGCTTCTCATGATGAACTCTCATATGAGCCGCCCTTCGCCCAAGTGGACACTCCTCCTGGTGAGGTTACTGTCGAAGCTGAAAGTCCTGTAGGTGATGCGATGGCTGAGACGTCCACTGTGGGCGTGGATATCGCTCCGTGCTCTCCGTTGCCGCCTTTTCCCGCTCCAGTCATGGCTGCAGCCTCGGATCTCCGTCAAGTCTGCCGTGCCGTTGGTAATACGGCCTCGATGGACATTGCGACACTCCTGAGGAAAGCTTGCTTCTGAGCGCGTCGCTCGACGCGCTACGCCGCGGTCGTACAACAGGGTTAGGATCTGAAGACCGTCATGGTCAATATCCTGCAGCAGAATGCCCAAGTGATGTCCAGGAGGGTTATTGACGATTTGGATGCCCGGTATGGTCTAAATTTTGAATGACCGGGAGGCTTCTGATGGCGACAATAGTTTTTCAGGTGAATCTTCGCCAAACAAGCGTGCTCGGCTTGCTGAGACCGGTCCTAGTGGTACTGTAGGCTCCCCGGGTGAGGCTAGTCCTGGTTTCGCTCCTACAAGTTCCAATGAGGACGACGGAGTTACCCCTGCGCCGCCCCAATGAGTCCGGTTGGTGTTCGGAGCGCTTCTGCGAACCTTGAGGTCATGGCAAGGGCTATTAGGCCTCTATTAATTAGTCCAATAAAGTACTGATTGTGCTTTCTCATGGTCGCTCCTGTATCTCAAACGTGCGTGCCCCGGGATGTCGTCCGACCTTGAGAGCGTCTCAGGTATTCCTCAGGCGTCGCCGAAGGACTGACCTTGTTCCCTGATGCGGGAGCTACGGCGAACCGTCGTGCTCCAACAAACCGTCGTGTCGGCAGGCGTTTCAAGAATCATTTTGGGATTATTCAGGCCAATGGTTGCCCCTTCCTGACGGCTGCGCTCAGTGCTGCCGATTTTGCGCCAATAACGGGCGATAAAATTAGCCGGAATAGCTTGAGGCTCTTGCCGAGTGTCTTCTTCAGATGTTTAGCCGGACCAACAGACGCAATAGCGCGTATTTCGAACTTCTCCCCGACCGGCGGAAATGATGCGCTCAATCACATATTCCGGTTGGTGTTCACTCTCCGGAAGTAGAGTGTGGTCCAGGGGGGCGAATCCATCGGATTCGGTTGGAAGAGATGGGTCGTCGTCATTGGCCTTGACCGGCGGGTCCATGGGGCTAGTCAGGTCCACGTAAACTGCCTTGGGGGTTGTGGGGACTTGAGCGTAGACCTGAGGTGGTAGTGATTTCGTTGGGCCAGGGGGCTGGGACTTTGGTGATTCGGGAGAGCTGGGGGCTCGTGTCACCCAATATATAGATACGGTGTCCTGTTGGCCGTCAATTAGTAACTTGATGGTGTGCTGATTGGTTTTAAGGACTTTTTATGGTCCCATAGAGCGAAGTAGGAGTTTCCGCGTAGTGTCATCGAGTTCCTCACTGTCCTTCGGTGGCCGGTCCAGGCAAACAAGTTCTCCTTTCCCAAACGTCGGTGTGTTCCAAACGGCTTTGCCGAAATTGACCTTGTAGCGCCGTTGGACTTTGGTTAGTACAGCTCTGGTTGATTGGATAATGCGGTCGATGCGTCGGCGCGGGTAGCGCTTCGCCTGGGTAGGGGTCATTTTTTTGGTTATGTCCTGGGGTATGATAGACTCCTGAATGTCAACAGCTATCGGCGGCGGCGATCTCGTTAGCGTTAAATCGAAAGGTGTTGTTCACGTGGAAGCGTGCACTTGCATGTGGTAGGCATAAACCAGTGGCTCAACGTAGTCATACCAGTCCAATTGGTGCTCTGATACGTAGTGTGCCACTAGGTCCAGAAGGGTGCGGTTGAAGCGTTTGGCTTGCCCATTGGTTTGCGGTTGGTACGTCGTGGTGGTCACGTGTTTGATACTTAAGGTAGCACAAACGTGTGAGAAGAATTTGGATATAAATTGGCTGCCAATATTTTTGAGGAGGTATAGTGGCATGCCATATAGATATACCCAGTGGGATAAGAAGGCCGTGGCGACATCCGTGGCTGTTGTCTTCCCTAAGGGTAGGGCTCGGGGAAGCTTGGTAAACCTATAGGTTGTAACCAAGACAAACAGTTTCTCATGGGACGACTTAGGCAGAGGCCCAATTATATCCATTACGACAAATTCCATTGGGCCTGCGGTGGGGAAGAGCTTTAATTTGGCATGATGGTTAGCGCGAGACCCTCGGATCTGTGCGCACGATGTACAGTTCCATGCGGTTTTCCATAAGTCCTGCGCCATTAGTGGCCAGTAGAAGAATTTCTTTAGGGTTTGGTACATTTGTCGGCTTTCAAGCTGACCAGCCAAGCCGAGGAAATGGGATAGGTATAGGAATCGCGCCCTTAGTTATCTTGGTATTACTCGTGGGAGTGCGCTATTCAGTGGTGAGCGGCGACACAGTAGTCCAAATCCGTCATAGTCGAATAGGCATCCAGGGGTTCCTACCAATTGGGCTATTTCCTTGCAGTATTCGTCTTCGACCTGCGCCTGTAGGAGTTCCTCAATAGTTATGGGGAGGAGCTCTTTTTCCTCCGGGGCTATCGCGTTAACCTGAAGTGGCGTCGAATTGGGTGGTACTCTCTCCCACTCCAATAGGTATACTTCGTTCTCCTTTACCTCAGGATCCCCTGATTGCACCTTACCCATAAGGTTATCCGTTTCCATATAGTCCTGAAATACATCTTCCGTAAAGGGGGTGGGGATTAGGTCGTCCAATGGGGTGTCACCAGTTCCGTCGGTAATGATTCGCGACAGGGCATCTGATGCCTGGTGCTTGATGCCTTGCCTATAGATTATCTCGTAGTCATATTCTGACAGCCTGAGGCGCAACCTACCCAGGCGACTCGATGCATTGGTCATATTGAGTAACCAGCGGATTGAATCATGGTCTGTCCTAATGGTAAACCTGGTTCCCTCGCGGTACGGACAGAGTGTCAATACGGACCATACGGTGGCTAAACATTCCTTTTCGGTCGTACTATAGTTACGATCCGCGCTGGTAAGCGTTCTGCTCCAGTATCAAATAGTTCGATATTCCTTCGGTGACTCCTGTTTCTGTAGCAATGCACAACCCACTTAGACATCAGAGGCATCTGTGTCCAGGACGAAAAGGCCTATTGGGCTTTGGTAAAGCCAATATAGGTGGGTTCAGCAATTTGTCCTTTAAGGTCTGAAATACCTCGTACGGGTCGTCGGTAAGGGCTTCGAACTCCGAGGGTGTTCCCTTCTTCAGCATCGTGTTGAGAGGGACCGAGATCTTGGCAAACCCTTGGACGAACCGTCGGTAAACGTTGCAAAAGCCCACGAAGGATCGTAGTCCCGTGTGGGTCCTAGGTGGCTTAGCCTGGCGAATCGCATTTGTGGTCTGTGTGGCCACCTTTAGCTTTCCTGGGAGGACGACGTGACCGAGATAGTCTACTGAGGCCTGAAAGAAGGCGCATTTACGATGTTTCGGTGTTACTCCAGCGTCCTGTAGGATTTTGTTCACCTTCTTCCCGTGGAGAATTTGTTCCTTTATGGTCCGTGAGAAGATTAGAACGTCATCCAAATAGACCAGGGCGAACTTACATTTGACTCTGGACGGTATAAGGTCCATTACCCGTTTGAAAGTGGCTGGTGCATTCTTCAAACCAAAGGGCATGCGAGTAAATCGGAACAGACCTTCATTGGTGGTAAAGGTTGTCAGCCCTCTCGCATCTTCGACCAAAAGGATTTGCCAGTATCCGGAGTGAGCGTCCAGTGTGGTAAATACAACAGCTTCGCCTAAGGAATCCAGACAGTCGTCCACCCGGGGTATCAAGTAAGAGTCCCTCTTGGTTGCTGCGTTCAGCTTCCTGTTGTCGACACAGAACCTGACGGAGCTATCTTTCTTCGCCACGAGGACGAGCGGACTTGCCCATTTGAATTGGTTTGGAGGCCTTGGCTCTATGACTTGAGCCTTGCGCATCGTGTCCATCTGGTCGGCGACAATTTCTCTACCTTTAAGGCCGGTACGGTACGGGCGCTGGAACTGTGTTCTAGCATCATCCTGAAGGTCAATGCGGTTTGTAGTGGCTCTGATTGTGTCCGATCTACCTTACCACATGGCCGGGTGTTCTCTGAGGATATGAAGTACCTGGGGCCTATAGGATTCGACTTCTGCGCCGATGGCGATCGTCCCCTCCCAAGAGTCGACGTCCTCGTCGGGAGTTGGCGTCGCAAAGGTATCCATTTGGGCCTCCATAATGGCCACGGGCGTGGGTAATGTGACACTATTCACCGCATCTTTAGGTAACCGCACGGGTTTATCTCGGAAGTTGCTGATTGTGACCAAAAAGGACCTCTTGGGGTGGATGTCCATTACTCCATTGGCCATCAAGGTAAGGTGCTTCAGAACCGTTTTCGGGTGGTTCTGAATCGTTTGGAGACCTGAGGACTGGGAATGGACCGATATAGCGATTTGGGTCATCGGCGGTATCGTTATGGCCTTGGACAGGCGAACGTTATTGGACTTCGTGTTTTTGGAGAAAACCGCTCGTTTGCGGTTTGCTTCTGGCCCTGGGACGGAACCAGTTATGGAGATGGAAGGTGCGCCGTAGAACGCGACTTACTCAGGCCTGGAGAAAAGGCCTTAATGTGTCGATCGATAAAGGAGGTGCCTAGGGTTGCCTCAGCGCCCAAGTTAGGACATACAAGAAACCACGTGCGGTCTTTGAATTGTCCTACCTGGAGGTCAAGTGGTACTATCCCTTTAATGGCCATCGATCTACGTGACGCATCGGTAATCTTTGGGGTCTTCCTTGCCTGAACGAAATCTTGCAAACCCAGTGAGAGTAGCTTAGAATGGACTAAATTGAGACCAGCGCCTGTGTCCAGTACAGCTGTGGTCACTCGAGGGTTGTTGGAACGAAGTCCTACGATTAATCGAACTTTATAGTTCTCTTTCTTGAGGATGCAGACAGTCTCGTTACTTAATTCCAAATCTGGATCATTCTGAGTGGTCCATTGTTAATGGTTTGTATTGGGAGGTGAGGAGCTCCTTGGCTCGTGACAGTCCAATTGGGTGAGGCAGGGGCTTAAAGAGGGAGGATTTGCCTCGCATCGACCCTCCAAGAGTTTTGCGATGGGGTTTCCGCTTCTTTATGAGGATAAGATTCCTCTTCGAGGTCGTCTTTAGGGTCTACAATGGCGCGGACCTGTGGGGCTTTGATCGGAGTGTCTGGAGGCGTGGCATAGCGTGAGCTTCCAGGGGTCCCTGTGGTTCGTTTCTGTGCCCTGTTATACATTCCTTCGAATCTCCGCACCCGTTAATTCTCTTCCCTTAGGGCTAGGAGGGTTTTTCGTGCGTCCTCATACAGATACTTCGTACAGTCACAAGGTTGGGTCAGTGACAGGCAGAGGGCGCAGGCCCTTAGGGAGCGGACAAAAACGTCATTGCGGGGGAGAAAGGGAGAATACTTAGGTGTGGGTGGTCCGGTGGTCGCTGCAGTTCCCTGGGAGGTATACGATGGGGGCCCAGACGGAGGAGGACTGAAATTGACTCCGAGGAAGTCTCCCGAATCCCGACTCCGTGGAGCTAACCAAATGGGCTTGGTTGTGTTTACGTAATGGAGTTGCGTGTCCTCTGGTTATATCAGCGTTGCGCCTGGAGGTCCTGTAGGTTCTGCCATAATCTTCGGCATAAGTAACGAGCCTTTGGATGGAGTATTTCGGGTTTTCCGTGTGGTAATTGCGGACATGTGTCCGAATGGCAGGAAGTAATTCCGTGATGAAGTGACGTTTGAGCCGTCCTTCGCACAAAACGTTTCCACATCTGTAAGCCTTCTTCGATAGGTCGTCTCTGAAAGCCGAGTCGGTCATATTGGGGCTCTGCCTAAAGGGTATTACTTCCTGGTGGGCATAGATTATAACGTCATCCGTGGCTTAAGTTTCTAAGAGGTAATGAACAACTCGAGAGTATGACAGGAGGAGCTTACGGTCTTCAGAATCCACGAGCTCAGTCGTGTCAGATATCTTCGAAACCACTCGGTCACGCGCCTATCCTGTGAGGAAGAATTGGAAAAAGTACAGAGCGGCGCCCTCGTGGACACCGTTCTGATCACAGGCCGTACGAAACATACTGAGAAACCTAAGGAAAGCAATGGGATCTGAACGCCATAACTTGTCCGTAATGGTTAGTTGCACCCGTTTGGCCCATTTGGCGACTCTTCGAGCCACCGAACCAGAATATTTCGGAGACTCGTGGGCCAGCCAGTAATTCCGGTACTCTAGAACCCTGAGTAAATGTTCGTTAGTTGTTGTCAGTGGTTTGAGGCCTCGAATGGCAGCCTCATCCACTTCCGAGTCGGTCGTTTCGGTTGAGGCCGATTAGGAATCACTCGTGTCCGAATGGCCTCTTCTTTTACTCCTTCTGTTCTTCTTTCTCCAGCTGGTACTTCGTTTCTTTCCAGTGAAATAGAGACCTAAAGGATCGATCTCTCTATCAGATCGAATGGAGCCCTGAGGTCGCTGTATCTCAAATTGTCCTTTGGATAGGGCAATCTGTCTCTCTTCTAGACGCGGAGCCTCTCTTCTGCTCCTAGATTGTCCTTCAATTGGATTTTCCTGATGGTGTTCTCGGCGAGGGGCGGGTGATACCGCCACTCCGGGGGGTTCGGTTGGGGGTTGCCATATGGAAGCCGGATGTTTGACTTGTGGAGTGGTCCTAGGGACCGTATTGCCTGTCCGGTTGGTGACTGCTCCTTGAACCTTAATGAGGGAGTCTAAAAATAGCTCAGAATCCATGACCTTGGGGAGGATTCCCGTAACAAGGTAATTCACGTGGTCAGCGATCGCCGTAGCGAGTCGCGTTTCCACAAAGGAGTCTACATGGGCTTAACAGAGCTCACGGAGACAGGGCCAGAGAAGGTCAGCAAGCCCGGTGGGAATGTTCTCTCTAATTCCTTCGGTCTTACGGGGTTCTCCTTGAGGTGATCCTGGCCTAGAAGTGGCCTTGGTAAGGCGTTCTCGTAAAGGCGCTGCTACCGTGGGTTCTCGGCGAATCCTTTCAGGGTCGTCTATGGCAGTCAGTACTCCTTGCGGCTGGGTTCTCGTGCTCCTGCGGTCACTAACATTATCAACCTTTGTTTCAGGCGACATCGTTGGCGTTGCAGTTGCAGCTGGTTCTGCCGTAGGAGTCCTATTGTCTGGTGGGTTGGGTGTGTTTCCTGCCTCCATAATGGTGGTTGCTTCTGTACTTCTGGCCCGTTGGGGAATTAAACCAAAGGTTAGAATCCGGATAATTCTTCATTCCAGTGGTCCGTTCAATTATTCCAAAGGTATTGTAATTCGGGAGACTAAAATGTAACCCAATGCCTGGTGGGTCAGCGTACTGGTGTCAACCGGTGGTAGCGTGGTAGAGCGGGTCTTAATGTTCGAATCCTTGACGGCGGCACTCCCAGAGTACTTGGTGCAATTGGCTGGCGTTTACTGCGTAGTCCTACAGGTTGGAGCTCCGAAAACGATGGCTTGAAGACCAATTCGTGGAACTAATATACCAAAGGAGGTAATTTAGTATTCTAACGTCGCCTACCTTACTCTAAGGGAGTAGCGTCACTCGAGCGAAGTAAATAGCAACGGCAAGGCGCTGGGGTCTCCCTCGCACTGTAATTCTAATCTCGCCCACTAATTAAAAAAAATAAATTATCTAAATGAGCCCAGCTGAGGTCGGCCCGTCCACGTGGCGTCTGTAAGATACCTTAGGCCCCGGTGGCTTACAGAGCTCAACCGTTCTCGTTGCTCCTTTACAACATGCTTCGAGATACGCTTACTAAGATGGTTTGAGGACATACAGACCGCTTCAGTTGGCTGCGCGAAGGCGTTTGATCTCCTCGTTTTGGTAAGGGACCACATACCCGAACCGGGATTGCACTCGCCGCTCAAAGCGGATCAACGCCAAGAAGCTGGCTCGCCCGAGTCGTTGCATCAAGCGAAATTCAGCCCGAATGATCAGTCTGACCTAATACCAGATGTCCTGTCGGACAAGGGAAAAGAACTTACACGGGAAGGTTTCCAAACCCGCGAGGCGGTCGAGATATCTACATTCACCATGGTTGCGATACAGCCCGGCATCACAGCCCAGACAATTGGACACGGGATATTCGAAAGGAGCCCGACGAAGCCGTTGATGACCAAGGAGTACAAAAGACGCATGTGCGGAAGCAACTGACTAGCTCCCGGAAGAATTATTGGACGAACCGGAACCGGTACACGGTCCCATCAGACCGACGAAGTGGTCGCAAGGACCTAAATGTCTCGCGAGAGCATCAAACTTCCATCGATTTTCATCACCCACAGCGCTTCCTTAAACACCGCAGTTGGGTGTAACCTCGACGCAAGCTGGAGAATGGGTGCGTCCAGTGCAGATTGCAGACCTCCGAGCTAGTCCTACGACGGCCCCACCACCGGCGGATAATGTTCCAAGAAAGTGACGCCCCCGTTTGCGACCAGTGCAACCGGCTCTGTAATTGCTGCACCGCTCGGCGACAGACTCACGCAACGGAATCCGGAAAAATACATCTGTGGAGTGTTATTAGTCTGATTGTGGTTGTTGTTTCGCTTGTCAGTCGAATAGGATAATGACCGGTAATTTGGAATAGCTGCACGGCTGATCGATGGTAGAGGCTTAATAATGGGAGCATTTTACCGCAAAGGTGCGTTGGTGTTAGGAACCAAGGTCGAAGGGGGTTTACTGCTGGAGAAGTTGGGTTCCGCCGTCGTGCATTTGATACTCTCACAGATAAACGAGACCAAGCGACCCGGATTTTCTTTTATATGGATTTTACGCAGCTTCTTCCGCCATCGCGGATGTCGTCCTCGCAGATGAAAAGAGAAATATGAAGTGTACACTTTTAGGGTGGTTTCCTACAATTTTGAGCTTTTACCTCTTGCGCATTGGTATGAACCTTGTCCCTACTAGCAGAAAACTAATTCACGAAGAAAATGTCGTGCGCGCAAAGTTTACACGTGTACGCCCAGCTTTGTTTTTTATTTTACAAATTTTATCTGCATTATTTCTATTGAAGTAGGAAGTTTGCGATAGTGTTCGTATTGGAGATGTACAATCTACAACATAGTTCTCACGAGAGGTTAAGGAAAGTAGGTGCTTGAATTTGTTTAAATTAACATAGAATACATTAGGCATTGATATGGTGTCTGAATTATGGGTAATAGCTCCCTGCTGAATTTGCTACTATGTCGTGCTGAGGTTTTCAGCAAGGTTTTACCACGGCACAAACTCGTATAAAGAAAGCCAACTCTCTCCTAGAGCGAGTGAGAGACTGAGGGCAGCTGTGATTCCAACAGTGGTAGCATCGCACCCTCACAGTTCCATTTCCATTCGACCCTTCTTCTCCAGAACCTTCCGTCTTCGTGTCTCTGCATACCTTCTGTCTCTTTTAGGATGGACGAGGATACCTCGAAGAAGCTTCTACGATTTCATCCCCGGTGTGGTGAAGATTTTTTTCTGTGGATGCTCCGCTTCGAAGCCCTTCTAGAGTCGAATGATTTATTTACGTTCGGTCACTGCAATCCCGCCCCGGATGAAGAAATCGATTCATTGGACGAAGAGACAAAACAGAGATTATGAAAGGCACCTATGTATCTTTTCCAGGCTCTTGCTGACAAGCCTTTGCGAACCATTTGCAACGAACGCCGAAACCCGTTTGTGATGTACGCAAAGCTGAAAGAGAGGTATGCAACACAGAATGTTGCGAACCGTGATCAACTGCAGGCAAAATTGCACCAAGTGAGATGCTCTAACGATCAGACGATTTAAGAGTATGTTGATGAACTGGAGTCAGTATTTGGTGGACTGGAGGGAATGGGAAGCGTTATAGAAGAATCAATGCAAGTAACAATTCTCTTGTCGAGTTTCAGGAGCAACTGGAAACTCGCCATGTGGTGCGGGGATTTTCGCTCTTCAGAGAATGACCGATCAGGAACTGACTTTTGAGAAGGCTACAGCACGTTTGCTACAGGATTATGACACCCGAACCATCTTTGAGGCTGCACTGCGACCCGTGGCTATTGTAAAATCAGAGACTGCTCTGAGGGTTAACTTCAAGGGCAATTGTTTCGTTTGTGGCAAGAAAGGGCACTACAAGAGAGATTGCCCAGGGAATGAAAACGACTCTTCAACACCAGTAACAAGAAACAGTCCTACAGTCAATGCTTTGACTACTAGAGCCGCGGTAGGGCTGCATTTTGCATTCGTAATTGACTCCGGCGCGAGTTCTCACATGGTTGGCAATGAAAAATTTATCAGAGACTTCCACAGAATACCACCTAGAACCATCGCATTTGGTGATGGAAGGCTGGTAGATGTGAAGGAGCGGTGATAGCGGTTGAGCCCTGTAAGCCGCCGGGCCCTGAAGGATCTTGCAAGTGACACGTGTACGGGTCGACCTCAGGTGGACTCATGTAGATTATTAACTTAATTTCATTAGTGTAGTAGATTATCACTACAGTTCTAGGTAGATCCCAGCGCCTCGCCAGTACTATTTACTTAACTCGAGTGACTTTTCTCCTTTAGAGTACGGTAGGCACCGTTAGGATACTAACTAACCCTCTTTGGTGTATTAGTTCCTCCCTTTGGTCTTCAAGCCATCGTTTCCGTAGCTCTAGCCTGTAGGACTACGCAGTAAACACCAGCCCATTGCACCAAGTACTCTGGGAGTGCCGCCGTCAAGGATTCGAACCTTAAGACCCGCTGTACCACGCTACCACCGGTCGAGACCCGTACGCTGACCCAACCATCATTGCGTTACAGTAGAGTCCTGTCTTTGTGGAACACTGAGAATTGCTCTCTGCCACCTGGGTATGAAACAAGGACAAGACACAGTACTGTTGTTGAAGGACGTACTATATGTCAAGAAGCTCGACTGTAATATCGTCTCGTGTTCCAAACTGATGAAAGATGGAAGCAAAATAACTTTTCAAGACTCTAGCTGCATAATTTCTAATGAGAATGCTGACAGCACTGCCACACCGAGTGGAGGTGTGTTTGAAATTTATGGACGTCAATCGAGAGACACGGTCGACATAGCAGGAGTAGAAGAATCAAGGGCAATGGGTCTATGCACGAAAGTCTCGGTCATATTGGAAAGCAGTCGATTAAGAAAAAGGCAAGGGATAACCTGGTAGTTGGACTTAGCCTCAATGCTACACCAAAAGGCAAGCCCCCTTGTACCTCTTGTATGGAGGGTAAGATGCCCAGACTCCATCTTGGGAGCAGGCATGTACATGAAGCTGGCATTTGAGAAGCAATCTACACCGATATCTGTGGACCCATGAGCACAAAAAGTTTGGGTGGAAACCGATACTTTGTGTCATTTATAGAGAAACGGTCAAGATACAAGGACGTTAGGCCAATGAAAAGCACCAAGGAACTAACATTCTAATTTCGATGTTTCCAACCGAACTTTGAGCGAAAGTATGACACAAAGGTGGAAAAAGTGTATTCGGATAACGGTCCTGAGTATGTTGCTTTGAAGAAGTATCTATTAGAAGAAGGAATTGAATTGGAGAACAGTGCTACTTACACCCCACAACAGAATGTGGCAGTCGAGAGATTCAATAGAACAGTCATGGAGATGGTACGATCAATGCTGTCCCATGCAGGCTTACCCCAGACATATTGGGCTGAAGCGCTGGTAACAGCTGTACGGCTTTTGAATATGAGTACCAGCAAAGGCAATGGAGAGTAGTCTCATCTCGGGGTACTGGAAGGTCTCCCACATGTTGGTCACGTTCGCATTTTTGGATGCGAAGCATGGGTGCACATTCCACAACGTGAGAAGCTTGAGAAGAAAGCAAGAAGAGCGATCTTACTGCGTTCGTTATCTCACAGAAACAATCGGGTTTATGATATTGATTCCCATTTCATATCATTGGACAGACATTTACAGATCAATGAGTCTACCTTTCCCGGGTGCAGCATCTTCAGAACGCAATGCCAAACCACAGCAGAGGATTTGCAGGGGGCAGGAGGTGTTAATGATTTGGCAGTTGACACTGATGGAGAGCACAAAGGCGCAAATGAAGTCAGAGAATCTCATCCAAGCAACTGGTCAAGTGATGCGGTGTTTTCCAACCACGAGAATACTATGTCTGATGAACAGCAGAAAGAAGACAATGATGCTTCTTTGGGACAAACCGAAACGGAAAATACACAGTCTACATCAAATGACTCGATAACGTCAAGCGTTCAAGGAATGCTTACGCATTAACCCGAACTTCAGTACCCCAGCAGAGACAGGAAAGCCCCAAGCAGATACTTAAACACGTCCCACAGTGGTTTTAAAGTCGAGAATCAAGTGGGTCTTTCACTCCGGGAACAGTGGAGCAAGCTCTATCATCAGAAAATAGTGAAGCCTGGATGTCGGCCATCAGGGAGGAACTCTCAACATTGGAAGATATGGGAACGTGGATAGTTTCCAAGGTGCCCCCACGAATGCCTGTCTTGATTTGGAATTTGTTTTTGACATACCTGAATAGAGATGGCTCCATATCTTGGTTCAAAGCGAGTTTGGTTGCCAAAAATTGACAACAAGAGAACGTACCACATGTTTACTCCCCGGTCGTGAAATCTTAAACCGTTCGAATTGCATTGTCCTTGGCCCAAGCGAGATACTACGTAGTTGAACATCTGGACGTCAAATCTGCATTCTTGAACGGGGCGATGGACGACAGGGAAGATGTGTACATGTACCCCCCAAAGGGATTGAAATCCGCTCTTGGAGAAGACGAAACACTGAAGCTGAAGCGGTCAATATACGGTCTGAAACAGTCAAACTCAATCTGTGGCGACCTATTCCGTTCTAAGCTGCTGTCTTTGGGATTCAAATGTCTCCTGTCTGATGAGTGCTTCTTTCAGATGCAAAATGGATTGTTCACGATCTGGCTGGTTGTGTATGTCGATGATATGCTTTTGATGGGAAGTAAAAATGCAACTATGAGCAAAATCAAGAAGGATCTCAATGACTTCTTTGAGGTGAAGACATTGAGTGATAATGGTAGCTTTCTCGGTACCCACATGTAGAAAGGAAAAGAAAGCGTAGTGCTGCACCAACACGCTTTCGTCAAACGTATCTTGGAGAGATTTCATATGGTGGAATCAAATCCTTCCAGAACCCCAATGTACTCTGGTACGAGGCCTAGAGACCTGAGAATTTCAAAACCATTTTGCTCTGTCTCTTTGTATCAAGAAGCTATCGAAGCTCTGCTCTACTTGGCGGGTAGAACGAGACCTGACTTTTTTTTCCGTGGACATCCTAGCAAGGACACAAACATCTCCAACAGTAGCGCATTGGAAGTCGATGAAAATGATATTGAGGTATCTGAGGGGTACAGTGAGTGTTGGAATACAATTTGGTACCCCATGCAGCAATGAAGTATCGCTTTTGACTGCATTTGTAGGCTCTGACTGGGCTGGAGACGATACAGACAGAAATTCAACCTCATGGTTCTGAATTATGCTTCACGATACTCTAGTAATATGGGAGACTCTGAAATGGAAGTCGGTTGTGATGTCCACGACAGATGCAGATTATATTGCGCTTTCTGAATATGTGAAAGAGGTTTGTCGGGCAGGAACTCTTTTGAAAGAACTTCATATCAACTTAATGAGTATTCCAACTATGGTCCTTGAAGACGACACAAGAGTGCTACACTGGGTCTGTGGAGAAATAAATGCGAAGCATGTTGAAATACGGTACCAGTTCTCCCGAGAAGCTGCTAATCGCAACAAGATCAGACTAGAACACTGCCTATCGCAAGATATGATTGGTGATATCCTGACCAAGCCTCTTGCAGAACACAGGCATCATGAACTGAAGAAGAAACTTGGTCTCACAGTGGCTAGCATCTTGCGACGAGGGGATATTGGAGATGTGCAATCTGCAACGTAGTTCTCACGAGAGGTTAACAAAAGTAGGTGCTTGAATTTGTTTACATTAACGTGAAATACATTAGGTATTGATATGGTGTCTGAATTCTGGGTTGTAGCTCCCTGCTGAATTTGCTACTATGTCGTGCTGAGGTTTTCAGCAGGGTTTTACCACGGCACAAACTCGTATAAAGAGGGCCAACTCTCTCCCAGAGCGAGAGAGAGACTGAGGGCAGCTGTGATTCCAACAATTCGACCTACGTTGTGGCTAGTCTATCTCGCCTTGCCACACAGTAAACCTTCCCCATCCGGGTTTTTTGGCTAAGGCTTTTCCTCTTTCACGTGCTACTACTCCCGTCTGAGATTAGTCCGCGTTACGTACGGTAGATTTTTTCTCTACGCGTCTTCAAGAGAATCAATTTTGCTTTTGGCGTCTGTTTTATTACTCGTCGTGTTGTTATTCCTTCTAAATATTGTTTCTATTTTTAAAAGAAAGGGGTAGAAAGAGGTTAGAACACAGAGAACAAGTGTAAAATCAAACAAACGAAGTATCGGTTTTTAAGAATCATGTATCGGTCGCACGTCTCGTTTTGGAACATAGAGAGGAGCGTAGCTTCTTCTAAAGTAGTGATACTAAATATACGAGAGCTTAACAAAACAGTACAAAACATACGAGAGCTTAACAAAACAGTACAAAACATACGAGAGCTTAACAAAACAGTACAAAACATACGATAGCTTAACAAAACAGTACTAGTAATACTGAAGACCGTTCAGTATTCAAAAATATTAAACGCTTGTAATATGACATTACACACGTTAATGGTCGTAACATTCAAATTCAATAATGACATTACAAACGTGAAAGATCGTAACATTCAAATTCAATATTCATCTCCTTCTAAAGCTGACTTTAACCGAGAGGTTGACGAGAGGTTCTAGACTGAGATGTGGGAAAATCGTGAGGTATTTTTCCGGAGTGCATAGTAAGCAGTAAAGATTGAGCTAGACAACTGTCTGACTTAGTAGCCGGATCAGCCACGTTCTGTTTTCCAGGAATCCACATTAAATTGTTGAGGTTATGTATCTCAATCTCAAATCGGATACAGTTCACATCAGCACGATTTGATCTGTCAATTGAATTTCTGTGAGTCGACAAGGAGTGAAAAAGATCTTTCGAGTCGACAGCCACTGTTAAATAGATGTCCTTTGTTGAGAAGGGTAGAAAATGCTCTTGATATAACTTTCCCTTCGTGAATCGCTTCGGATGCCGCTAGTATATCTGCAGCACCGATGGATTGAACGGGACGTTTAAACTTGTGTGAAGTCCATGACAGGGTATGGAAGATAGATTCACAGCGCAGGTCTCCTAATAGTACTCCACAAACATAACCGAGCTGGCCATAATCTCCAGAGCGAACAGCAACGGAAAATACCATGATCGAAAGAGGGTACTCTTTGTTCGCCTCCGGTCTTGGAAACAAAACAGTTGTGCCGAGCTTCTTCAGCGTTCGTAGTGAATTAATCTGACAAACAAGATCGTTACCTTAGCAGTAGGAAGCCTTTGCTGTAAAGATATTGCATAGAACGCACAGAACGGAGATGCTGCTATGCCGATCCATCCAATTGAACTGTTAAGTGATGTATAGGCAGAGTGTTCGACAGAATTGAGTTTCTCATCAGCTTGCTTGCGACGAACACGAGATATCGGATATGGTTCTAGAGCTTTGAGTTTTTCATCGCCATTAATCTAAATTGACATGTCTTCTTGTTGAATTACATTTAGATCAAAGAAACGAAGAAGTCCAGGTCCATGTACAACAGTACCGAGTGTATATTTGTTATGAAACCTTGAAATGAATTGAGCAACGAGATGTTGGTGATCAGTAACAAGTATGTCACCAACAATCTTGACAACGAGCAACTCCAGTTTTCCTTCTTCTTTCAAATAAAATAATTGAGGAACGTAGAACGTATGTAAGTTGTAGGAGTCCCAAGTCATAAAAAAGCTGATCAGATTGAACTTGCCATTTAGCATTGGCATTGACCAGGCCGTAGGCAGCTGTGAGAAGCAACCAATATTGGTTTCGATCTGTAGATTCCTTGGGGGTAATGACATAAACATCACGACTTGCAGATCCGGTCTGGAGAAAGGCATTTTTGACATCGAGCTTCGTGAGTTGCCAGCCGAACATTGATGCAATAGACAATAAGATGCGAACTCTTGTAGGCGGACACATGCAACAGTCGGTCTCAAGATCATGTTTCAAGTTATCTTTATTTCCATGTGGAGCAATACGTGCCTTCAGTTCAGCGACTTGTCATCATTTATCTTCACTTTGTAGATGACGTGACTGGATATTACATTAGTTTCGGATGGTACTTCGGATATCGGCACCATTTTCACCGTCTTTTTGAATGCTTCTTCTTCTGCACTGTATGCATTAACGAGGGAAAATTGATGAAAGCCTTGTGCTTGATATCGCAAGAACGGCTTAATTCCGAAGTGATCAAAGATGGATCGTAGTGCATCAGGTTCGGCGCTGCTTTGTGCGAGAGTTTTAGCAGGTGCATAATTGGCATTCATTGCTCTTGAGGAAGATCGCCAAGTTTCGTCCGTTAGCTTGAGGGTCTCGGTGTCACCATCGTCATATTGAACTACATGAAGTCCGTCATTATTGATTGCATCAAATTTTCCAGCGTAGTATGCATCATCAATTGGCCAGTAAACTTTGATGGAGTCTCCATTAGATAGGGAAGAGCATGATTTAACATCTGAGGTATAATGCGATTCAAATCTTTCTTCTTCGGTACCATGATGAAGTGAGCAATCCTCTTCCGATTCATTAATCTCGTTGGTGCTGTCTATTACTTCATCTATGGAGCAATCGATTGTGTCATTGATTTCTTGAACTTCGGACGCCAGAGGATCGTTGATAATTGCAGGTCGAACGTCTTCGATTGCTGCTGAAATTGATTTCCCATTTGTCCCAGATACAGTGATGGTTCGAGATAGAATGTCAAAAGAAAGCACAGTACGTGGAGATAACCATTTCGCACGGTTTTCGTTTTGATGCTTAATATAGATCTGTACAAGATCCCCATCTCGAATGTTAGGTTCAGAGAGAGCTTTAGATCTGAGGATTAGAGTAAGCTTCCGCTTGGCTGCCATAGTGTCATGAGCCTTCAAGAGATCATCTGATATTGGAGTTATACGTTGCCTGTTGTCCACAGGCTTTGTGAATCCCTTTGCCATTTCAAATGCGGAAAGTGTATCTGAACCGTAAAGATCATTGGAAATCCGAATTGCTTGGGAGGCTAAAATCTCATTTGAACTTGAGGCATCTGCGGCTGACTTTAACCGAAGAAAGATGCTCCTGATTATTCGATGCTTGGACTGTAACAGGTTTTGGCTGTGCCGTATTGGCGGTACAGGACGAAAATTGGATATTATTTTGACTCAAATAATTGAGTAATTCTTTCTTGTTGAAAGAGTCGTCACCGTGAACAGCACTCGGAGGCCAGAACTGAGACATCCAACTTAATTCGAAGCCTTCGATAGCGTAGCGAAGACTAGTAGTGTATACTACATATCCAGCAGAATACCTTGTGCAAATATCCATAATGTGAAATACTAGTAAGTCTTCAAGTTGAAAGTGGTCGATACACACAACATCATTGAATTCACGATTCAAAGATGATAATGATACCTTTCGAGATGGCTGCGGAAGAGCCATTGCGATACAATGAGAGCAATTCTCAACGATACGAGCAAGATATCGGCTGACATCATCAGTCCATAGCGTGTTACGTTTAAGTAGTGTCTTAATATCTGTAAAAGTAGCATGTCCACATACGTGTTTGTGAACTTTGTCGGTAATTCGTTTGATTTCCATCCAAGGGCGATTACTGGTCGTTTGTGCCGCGAGGGCACAAAACGATGGAGTTGTTTTCGTATCAGTTTGTGCTGAGATTGCAAGAAGAAACGTGTTGTATGTAACATAGCTGTTGAGATCATGATCAACCATTGTGATGGAATCACGTGTACCAGATGGGTTGGAAAGCATAAGAGCATTTGTATCAATGTGCATGATGTCGCTTTGACTTGTGACATTGCGTGCAATAACCCACTGAGAAGATCCTTCGAGAACGAGGTGGCGAATAAGGATAAGGTTTTTGGTATCGGAGAGTGCAGTCAAGACGATGGATCCAAGGATTCGCCGTTTAGCACTAGCATGACTCCCTGAGCCATATTGCCAGTATCCTCGATCAGATAAAGAGTTGGGTACAGCATCAAGCCTACCATTTAAATTTGGTAGCAAGTGAGAACGTAGCAGATAGAGTTCCGTAACACCGATTGCGAAGTAAGGAGCCCCATCATCTACAAGTGGTCCAAGGTTTCGGGTTACAGTATCACGGGTATCACTGAAGTTAGGTAGATGGGCCATGTTGAATGAAATGGTCCCGGATCTAGAGGAGTCAATTGTAGTACCAGTTTCGGGTGCCGTACTTCGAGTAGCAAGATTATCAGTGCTTATCACATTGGGTTTCAGCTTGCCGTCAGCAGTGCGATCAGATGACCAATGGCCATATTTATTACATGTGCGGCATTGAGATCGCGATATAAGATCAAGAAGCTTTGTAGGGGTTAATCTGCGTCTATCGCGCCGACCGTTGTACCGTAATCCAGTGGAACGTTGAGCCGATGCAGAGCTCGGGAAAATAAGATTTGAGGAATCCAAAGATGACTCTTTCGTGTGGTCACATTGGCGAAGTACAGAAGAGATCTTTTGGTACGACACAGCGTTCATAAATTCATCGTTTGATGACTGGTTTGTGAGATCATTGCGAGATGGAGCGGCAGCAGAAAGAAGAGAGACACTTTGAGAATTGTCTATGGCTGCATTGGCGAGTAGCATGAGCGCAGTGAGAGATTCGGGAAGCCTTGTGGTTTTCCCTAAGGCGTTGAACTTAGCCACCTGAGAAGAGAATCGAGACTCAAAGTTACAAATAGATTCGTTCGATCCGCGAAGGGTAAAAAGTAGATTATTGAAGATTCGAAAAACCTCACTTACAACAGTAAGAGCATCGCGTTTGTAAATGGCGCTAACAATTGCATTGGCACCTTTAGTAGATTGAATTATGTCATCTAAAATACCGATTCATAGATCAATGGCACGTCCGAAGAGCTGGGACTGTAGACAAACGCCACAAAGTTCAATTGTTATCTTGTGTGTTTTACTGTCGAGCAGTTTGTCGTGAAACGAGTTCCAGAGTCGAGCGGCTTTCGCATATCCCTCCTGATTGCCTTTTCCGTCATTCTGCAGAACACATTTCATGTCCCATGAAAACTTGGGGCGATTAGGAAGGCTTGGGTTTGACGCTGGGCCCATAACTAAAAGAAAGGAGTAGAAAGAGGTTAGAATACAGAGAACAAGTGTATTATCAAACAAAAGAAGTATCAGTTTTTGAGTATCGTGTAGCAGTCGCACGTCTCGATTTGGAACATAGTGAGGAGCGTAGCTTCTTCTGAAGAAGTGATACTAAATATATGAGAGCTTAACAAAACAGTACAAAACATACGAGAGCTTAATAAAACAGTACAAAACATACGAGAGCTTAACAAAAAGTACAAGTAATACTGAAGACCGTTCAGTATTCAAAACATTGAACGCTTGTAATATGACATTACAAACTTGAAAGATCGTAAAATTCAAATTCAATAATTTTGTTTCCTTTTTTCCAGTGTTTTACACCTCATTCGTCTTTCCGGGTGATCTCTTTTTATTTTCTCTCACTGTCGTGTCTGCATATGTTCTTGAACCTATACCTGTGAACTCAGCGCTTTCCATTCACTCTAACAGCTGTTTGTGCCGGTTTACTTCGGACTTACATCCCGAATTTGTAGTGCATTTTTGGATAGGCTTCCTTTCCATGCTACTTCCTAAAAAGTTAAGATCCTGAACGTTTTCGTGTCACGTGGTCTTCTGGCTATATACCAACCAAATTCTGAAGACACTGTGGAAAATCTGTCGCAGATGTATTCAGATGTTTCACAAATGGTTAAACACCTTATCAACAGAAAGTGTACTCTATCGTATCTGGCCCAAAAAGCCAAAAGCGTTATAGGGCTTTGAAAGAGTGTAGAGTAACCAAATACGGACTGTCGTTGGTTTGAGAACCTCCCATTAGGGAGATAAACTAGAATAGAAAACGTCCAAATGGATCTGTTCTATTTCTGAAGCATTTTTGAAACCCGAGACAGACGCCGCCATAACAGGATACAGTTAGCACAGTATACAAGATACAGCTTTCCGTCTCGCCCCAGTACACAGAAGGGGGCAGCAACTCTGTGTCTAATTAGTCTCTACATCTTGCTTTGCAAACAGCACACGTAGCAAGCCTTTTAACCATAAGCCTAGGGTTAATTTTTTTTTACCTTTTTGAATATATGCGACGCTATGAGGTTTTCATTTGCTTCGGTATCAGCTAGAGCCATGAATTCAATAACCTCCTGGAACTTTGCACTGAACAAAGTGAAATGGTTTTCAGTCGACTTCTCTTCCATGGTCCTCATACCTCCCAGATTCGTTTAGTTCCTACTATTTTTCTTTCCCCATTCATCAATCAGCTTTTGTTTCTGTTGCGAATAGCCTTTTACATGGAGAAAATTTTTAAAGAGATGGTGAATATCTTTTCTTTTGCACTCGCCTCATAAGCAAAGTGAAATTGGGCGTTTGAACCTTTTTACTTTCGCTTTAAAAGAATCATCAGCCATCATCGGCTTGCGGTCATATTGGTTTTTATCCAGGTTTTTCTGTCCGAGATCGCGATTGCAACTGTTAAGATGAAAACTGGTTTTCTAAATAATCTCAACTTTTCATACCATCTCATAAATGAAAGAACTAAACCATCATTTGTGTAACTCCTTTGCGTGTTGTGTCTCGAATTCATGATCTATCATCTCCTTCAAAATAGTAGTTTTAAAACGACTTTGAAGGTACCCAATCGCAATTTTTTGGACACTTGTATGCGACATTTCTATGTCCAGAAGCTTTGAGCATACGTTTGTAGTCAAAAACGAGAGTATCAATCCGTGGTGTTGCCTCTCGAATGATCTTCCGGATGTGAACGTTTTTAATGACCATTTCAACTTCGGATAGTTCTAATTCGGCTTGAGGGTGTTCGCAATGTCGTTCGAAGCACTCCATCAATTCTTAGCAAGTCACTGCGGACACGGAATGCTTTTTAATGTACTGCCGGTCTATGAACAACTCGAGAAAAGTGGTATATTGATGTCAAGTATGATGCCAAAGTTATGGTCACACCTGGCTCCTTGTTTCTTATTTCATTACACGCTCATAGTTTGCCCTGGCCTAATTGAACTTAGTAAAGCGGAGGTACGTAACATATTTCAGTCTTGGGGCTTTGATGCTGTCCACAATTGTCGGGTTCTTCGTTGGGGTAGGTGCCAAGTCAACACCAACAAGTTTTGGTCTTTCAAGGTCGGGAGGAATATCCGACATTCCGGCTTGTCCACTTTCGCAACTCCACATGAGTTTTAAGCGCAACGATGTATCTGTAGCAACTCTAGATACAGCAATAGTAGACAGGGAAGAAAATAAGGAGAGAAAGACTTGTGTGTCCTCCTTCCTCTTCTTTTTTTCTTTTAAGTTTACTTCGGACTACTTAAACGTATCGCGCTCGGTCCACAACAGTCGTGATAATGATAAAGAGTGCTACGAGCCTGAAGCTCACCGATATGTTGAAGATGTCCTTGGGTTCTGTCCAAAAACACGGGGCTGACCCTTTGTACTAAATACGCAGTTTGAATAGCATTACAGTTTGTGAACCTTTCCTCGCAGGTCTTTTTGCGGTTATTCTCGAAGAACACAATGTCCAGAAGTCGCTACACTGCGAAGTGCTCGATTCGTGGCGAGTTTGAGTATTTTTAGCACTGAAATTATACTTGTCTCCAATATGTAGATTGCGAAGAAAGTGATAGATTTCTTTCATTGGTGTAAGCGAGCCGACCGGATATTTCTTGACGAACTTCCACTGAGAAGGGGTAGAAAACGATAGTTCGAGAAACGCAAAGGCATCGAACGAATTGCTTTGATCAATGTTCACAAGCTTTTGGAACCGGGTTGTGTGTGATTCCAGGGATCCTATCAGTCTTAAACGAATAAGGGCCACCCGAGCTGCTACTCGTTCATTTGCTGGCGGAAAATCTTTCGTCCTTTCCATTTGCAGCTCCTCCAAAGTTCGGAATTCGGCTCCATTTCGTACAACAAGAAAGTATTACAGGTCGGCAGAGTCTCGTAGAAGACACGATGCAAAATCCACTTTCTGTGTCTCTGATATTGCAGGAAAGATCAGGGTGATCTTTCTAATGCCGTAAAAAATGAAAGAACCTTGACGGAACTCCTGTCATAAGCCTTAGCAGAGTAGCTGAGGTTGTTTGCATTTCTTAGGGCAACAACTAGAATAAGGGATGGATAAAAGTACACTAGAACGAAACTAATTCTGTGAAGTGTTGACTTGAGTTCGTTTTCCTCGACTCAATCTCTGTTCTTCTGTTCTTTTCTATTGCTTTTAAGCACTTCTAAATTGTTCTAGACGCATATCGTTTTGATCTAAGATAGTTCTTGCATTTTCTACACTTAGTTATGGAGAAGCTTTTAGAGGCCTCTATATACGTCTATTCCACAAAGCAGTTTCCCAGTTGCACTTTGAAACCTTCTAGAGGTTTCTACAACAATAACTTGGGACGGAGGAGTGCTTATGGTCTTACAGAACGTCTGTTCGGCGTCCAGTGTGTCCAAAGAGAGCGGTTCCTGTGGTTCATCAGGTACTTGTTAACTCTCTATGTTGAGTCTCTGCGTTGCGGAGGGAAGGCGCTAACCTGCTATGAGGCGTTTCTCCACCGCTCTGAGTTGTTGCTCGAAACCATCGCGTTGGGCTTGGGGTTCCGCCGTTAGCGTCTCAGATTCAGAATCCTGGTTGCGAAGAGAGCACGACAGAGAATTAAGAGTTGGTTGGGGATCCGGCGGGGCCAATGGGTCCAGTGCGGCGAGTGGTCCGGTGTCTGAGGTGGGCATTGTCAGAGAAGGGAGGATGCTCAGTTGTAGGTACCAGCGGGTTGTCGTTGGCCTACGAAAAGAGTGGGGGCGGAAGACAACAGTACCAGAATGCTCGACGGCGGAGGGGCGTCTGGGGATGCGGCTGGGGGCGAAAGATACCGAGTGGCTGCGTGGACGAAGGGTGCGTTCTATGCCCATCTCAGGGTCCTGTGGAAAAATGAGAATGAAGAGAGGAAATTTGATACAGGGGTTATCAGTTGGTTGGGAAAGAGGAAAATGTTACCAATTGTAGCACAGAGTTGTTGGCAAAAGAGTGCCTAGACGTCCTGGATGATGAAGGGGGTCGGCCACTTCACTTTTTTAGTATCTCAAGCTTTGAACGGCTACAGTGCGAATCGGGCTGGAGCCTGTGGCTCCGGCCGAGCGCATAGCTGTTTAGGGCGTGGACACAATCATCTCATGACGCCGCGAGGCGTCGTGTGTAATAATGTAGTTGTTCCTAATACACGACTACTTCTAATGTAGAAAGTATATATTCTAAAGAGTAGAACGTATTTCTAAGTAAAACTGTCTAGGCTACATGATATGTCGCAGTTCTCCCTATCATCACAGTAACAGTTTCAATACTATGGTGGATAATGTATTGCATCTCTCAGTTTTTTTCCAATTTGCTTTTCTCACGGGAAGAGCGACAGGCAGATTTTGCTACCCAGTAAAGAGCCAATACCACACACAGTACAAGGCCATTGGAAGTTGTATCGCAAAGCTTGCAGCTGATTCTAAGCTCACCAATGACAACAAGAACAAAAAGAAATGAGTTGGACCCATAGGTGTGAATGGTTCGATTTATTACAAATTATTATCATAGACACAAGCAGAAACGAAACAACGAGGAAACCCGCGGTTTTTTGCAACAAAAACGGACCAACGTTGTATAATCATGTCATGGTTATCAACAGAAAGCGATTCTTGCGCTGTAAAGAATTTGAACAGTGTTATACCCCTACAAATTAATAGTACCTCGGCTCATCCTCCTTCTTGCCGCTGATGAGCTTGACTCCAATCTCAGCAGCCTTCTGGCAAATTTTCTTGTTCTTCTCGCAGAACTTTGCAACCTTTTTCACAACCTTTTTCACGCCCTTTGCGATTTTCTTCACGCCCTTCTTGATCTTCTTGCCGACCTTCTTGAAAGCTTTCTTGATCTTCTTAAAGAATCGGCCGCTGGAGTCGATCTCGATATCTTCCTCCTCATCGTCTAGATCGGCGTACATGCTGAGGATTTCCATGCAATCGTCCACTGATACTTTTCCATTCCAGTCACCCCAAGGACACATCCCCAATGGTGCCTCTTCAACGTCATGTTTCAATTCTTCCACTTCGGCCGTGGGAGGCTCATACTCGGATCCGAGGTGAATCATGTCGAGACAGTATGCCACAACGGAGGGGACATCACATTCGTCAATGGACTCCGTGTCATTGGGGACCACGGAACCAAAGGCCAGGCACAGCGAAGCTGCAAACAAGAAGAAAAGCGTAAAAGACTTCATGGTTGAGTTGTCGAACGTGTGAATGGTGTTGTTTTGAAAATGGAAATGAGAACTGTGGAGTGTGGCAGCTGGAGGCTGGTCTGCGATGAGTTGGTGTTGCTGGTGAGTGGAGATCAAAAGACGACGGGCGACTCTCCGCCCTTTTTATACTCGATCACGATGTAGAATTCTGGCAAACATCTGCGAAAAGAAAGCTGCATTTCGAATGACGTAGTGGTTATTCTTCTCAAATTGTGTCAGATTGAAGCCCACAGGAAGACCTGTTGTGAAGCTCAAGATGGGCATGAATCAACAATCGCAAAACAATGAACTGCCAACAATATCCGTAGTGAAAAATAGTTTGAATCTCTCGGTATTCTTAAACAATGCCACTCCTTGGTTGTTGGTACAAACTGACGAGCGTATCCTAGTCAACAATAAAGAGAAACATTCTGACAGGTTGCAAGAAGAAGAACAAGTCGATTTGCGAGCTGCGATTGAAACAGGAGAGACGCCGAGGAGCCTATGATGCTTTGTCACACAAGCCCACTGACAACGCATCGAGCATGATGTGTTAAACTAAGAAAAGCAAAAGCTATTGATTGCACGTACAAAAGAGAGCTATGTAGCGGCTGTTGAAAAAGGTGAACGAAACGTGCTGTGCTACACGCAATACGTGACGTTATACTGCTGAGGCGAGATAATAACAGTGACAGGGAAGATAAGTTAGACAACGAAATGTCAATGGACGCAATTGAAACGAGAAGAACACAAGAAATAACAATGCGATTGTATATAGATGTTAGGGAGATAATGTGCCTCGTTTTCGAGATACAGTATGGACTATGTCTGACGGCAACAGAGATGCATGTGCACAAAAGGTCGCAAGCAAGAGTAGCAAGAGTTTTGTTGGAAGCACTTGATGGAAGAAAGGCATGGCCATCAAGGCACAGCAAATAGGGAATACAAAGGGATATGGGAGACGAAGCGCCGTTATGTTAGTTGCATTTGCGCGTTTTCACTGGGCCATTTTTTGTTTTGAATTTTGCTTGCGATGCTTTTATGGGCTAACGTCGAGGCATCCCGACAGTTCCGAGTGGGGTTTGCACTTGGAGGAGGGGCCATTGATGACACGTCGCTGTGTCCAGCAGGGCGTATGGGGTGTTGAGAGTAACGCTCTATTCTTTCGATTGTTTGCTGTGTTGTGTGGGAGGGGTTGAGCTTGGAGGAGGCGTGGGGTTGCTGGATTTTTCCGGCTGGTTTTCAAAAACGGAAAGGTCTTCCTGACTCATCTCGACTCGAGACTCTCGAGATATAGGGATTTTTTCTTGCTAGCTTTGGCGAGCGAGGAGACGCAGCTCTTGTTGTCCAGCCGAAGGCGACGGCGACGATGGCTGTGGCCCAATCGCCGGAAAAAGTGTAAGGACAAACATACGAAAAGAAAGCACTGTACACATAAAGCACAGAAAGCTAAAATTGGACCGGTCAACGGCCCGCCGTTTTTGGAGTCTTTGAGCAGGTAAACTTGCACATTTGTACCTTGAAACCCAACTACAATTGTAAAGTTTTGAAGATCCGAGAGCAGCACGGCTCGATCCTAGACTTTTATGCCGCCACCTGCATCTCGTGCTCATCTTCGTCACACTCTTCAAAGCCACAAAAGAGGGATGCAAGGGAACATATCAGTGTCGACAATGGCTGATATAACAGTTGTTCTACTCCAAACGATTGATACAGCACCTGACGCTTCCTGCTGATGTTGCGACCACTGCATGCTTTCATTGCAACTATTAGAGCCCGCCTGAAAACTAAATAACATCAATTGTTATAATTCCACTTGTTTTCGTGCACTACTGTGGCCAATAACGCTGTTGTCTGTTTTGGTGGTGTTGTTGTCTCTTTCTGCTTCGTCCTTTTCATTTGCAACAGATCTACCGTAAATAATTCCAACCTAGCATGAAAATCTGTTATAGTGATATAAAAACTCTCTCTTTTGTAGTTTTGTGGCTTTGAAAAACAGACCCTTGTACAATTTTGATCAAGTTTTTGTATTTTACAAAGTGCTACTGAAGATGGCTCTAGTGATCCCAGTGCAGGTTGTTTACAAAACATTACCACAACTTTAGTTTGCTCCAAAAAGAGGAAAGGTTTTTATGACTCAACGTTATCAACGACATTTTATGTAGTTGGAAAACACACCCAAGTTACTGGTAGAGACCATGTATACGGCTCATTTTTCGTGGGTAGTAAACTAGCATATCGAGTAGCAAACCAACAACCAAGAGACCAAAAATAACAATGGTTCGGTGTTGATATACATTCGGGAAAACCAGGCAAAGCTCTCAAAAGATACTCTTTTCGTTGACAATTTCGTGTTGATGAGTTGCTCTTCTCAAACAGTATTCACAAAGTGTCTGACAATGCCGTTTTGACGCTACAATGATACTGTATCATGCTGAAGTCCATGAAATGGTTTACAAACTTCATGATATCTCGGTTTGGGTCGTAAAAGTCCCAACAGCTTCAAAAAAAATCATTCAAAGCTCCTTATGTCATGCCAAACAATGTGGTCACAAGCATACTTTTAAATGAACCCCTGTCGATTTTTTCAAGTGTAGAGTATATTGAAAGCCCCCAAATTCTCTTTTTACGGCCCAATGTTTGTGAGGAAATGTTAAGGATTGACAGTCTGTTTTGATGGGTCTGTTTTATCGTACGTTGTCGATTCAACTTGCGTAGTAGTCGCGCCATACGTGGAGTCTTTGTGAGTCGTTTTGCGGTAATATGTAGTTCCTGGTAACGTTTGTTTTAAGTGTGGCGGGCCGTGCCTTTGTCAGAGAGTCGTCAGAGTTTAACGGTGAAGCTTTTTGTAATGTAGCGCTGGGTTATAGAGAGCAGAGCGCGGTGGACTTAACCACTTCAAGCTATATATCTAAACTAAGGCTTGAAGCAGCCTTACCTAGTATTCGTTAAGTCCTAGATCAGGGTTTTACGGATTGCAAGCTACTTAACAGCCTTGAAACCGGCCCTCATGGACACTATGCTAAACTAGAGATTAGACAACAAATAGAAATCCCGACTCGACTTCCCCTCCATCTCGGACGACGAGCGCAACTCGGACGAGCGACAAGAGCAAAAGAAGCCCCCCTCTAAAAAATTAAGTGCATTTGCCCGCATTTGCACAACACCTTTCGCCTATCATTACTATTGGTAACCATCCACTCATTTAACCGACAAAAAGTTTAAATCTGACAATGGGTTGCTCCTGAATTTCAAATTGCATACCCAGCGCAAATCGCAAATTGCGAAAAGGTCGGCGTCCCGCAAATAAAACAGTCACTGATATTTCCGTATCAAACTGAGTCAAACAGTTCACTCAAAATGTCAGCATCCTCTCGTGTATCTTCTAAGTGCAATCAAGCCACAATGGACCCCACAAATATACATTTTTTTGCGATGATCGCCAAACAGCTTTGACGTCGTATTCTCTTTCGTCATCGACTTAACATGGAAGCAAGACGTCGCAGAGATCGTCGTACCACACACAGAGCTCTACAAAGCACTTCGTATTCCCCCTTAATGTTCGTATTTCATTCTATCTCAAACCACTCGATGATCACATTAACAGAAATTGACCACGGCAGTTTTGTCTACCCTCTGCAATCACTCGAGCCTTTTTCTCAGCATGAAACACGATACAGTTCTTTGAGCCTCATCGGAAACCGACGAACAAGTCGAGGTCGTCCGAGATTAATGAATGCAACACAATGATTTGGGCTTGGTCTCAGCTGGTATAGAACTAGAAGTGCGATGTGAAATCTTCGTCTTCTTTTGGGGATATCAAGTTCTGTGTGCGCGTTATTCCTGCGGTTCGGTAGGTGACTTTTGCTGCTTCTGTTAGCCACAGATGTGGACGCAAATTTGCGCATTCCTGACGAAGAAGATATATTGGAGTTATAAAGGTCTTTGGTACAAAGTATGAATCTCTGTGAAGAACATGTATGCAGTTAAAGACGGTCTAACATTGTTGTTGGAGCACTCAGGGTACGTTGTGGAACAGAACGTGTTCTATAATGGTTGTAAACATGATCATTGTGTCAGTAACGTTCTTTTGTTTGCACCAAACGGCACAATTATAGCATGCGCAATCAAAGAACCGGGGAGTATGCACGACTTGCAGATGACTGAGCGGGGAAAGATTTACGAGAACCTCGGGAAAGGGCATGAAAACACGAAGATACATGTGTGGTTGACTCAGCGTTTTCCGGAGCTCGTATCCCTTTCTCGTTAAATCTTCCCAATATTCGACAAACGCTACGGTCCCTGAGAATCTCATTCGTATTTGACAGGCCACATCCGTTCGTCAGGCGTTAGAATGGGGTATGAGGGGCGTTTCAGGGAATTTCCGAGGATGAAGGATAAGTTTGTGTCTGAAGAAAATGGAGAGAGACGCATAATGATGTTATGCACAACACATCTGTTTAATCTTCGGACTTGAAAAGTTGGAGTGAACCAGATACTTTCTACATACATGCTTTATCTCGGAGTTGAAGCAAATGGTTTTCTTCAAGGTATTCTCAACATCTAATCAGTTTTTGAAGATGATTTCGCGATCAACACCAACATCATTTGCATCATCTTCTCGTGGCGGCGGTTGTCATCTAGGCGGTGTAAACGATTTTCCTCTCTTTCATCCTTGCGCCTTTGAACATCTTCCTCCCTACGTTTTTGATCATTAAGAATAGAAAACTTAAAGATGGACATCAGATCATTCTCTGAATTCGAGGCAGAAGCTCTCAAACGCGGGCGAACAATTGGGCGTGGTAGTTTAGTAATTTTGAGGGTTTTCGTTTTGGCCTCACTGTCGTGATTTTGAGCTTTTTATATATCTACATCATCAGAAGAGGCTTCGTTTCCACTCAGTAAGGCGGGGTCAACAGTTTTCTGGAAGTCGACACCTTCACCCATATCTGCGCGCTCTGTGACAAGTTCACAAAACTTTTTCTCGTTTTTGACATCGTCAGTAATAATTGGCTCTCCAGTCGGCATGCCGTCGACAGTACGCAGTTCCTGAGCGAAGGGATTTCAAGCTCTCTAAGCAATGCATCCCACTCCTCACGACACAGCGGTAGATATTTTTTGACAAGTTCAAGAAGAAAGTTCTTTTCTGTTTGACTGGATCCGGTTCCGCGAGTTTGGAGGCTGGGTTTCGCTTTTGAACTGGGAACAGTTTTACTCTGAGTTTTTCGCAGTTTTACCTTGTCTGGAGAGGTTTTTTTGATAGTTGGAGGGATCAAAAGGGGTCTTATTTCATCGTCCGACACATTCTTTGTGTCACTGTCAGACATTACGTTTTAAATTGACGCGGGGGCGTTGCAGTGACCAAGTGTTGGTGTTTCTGCGGAGATGGCAGAGTGGGGGTGGGGTGGGGTGGGGTAGGGGGATAGGGTGGTGGCAGTGGTGCGTCAGTGGCAGTGAAGCCAGGCAACTTTCGCTGGTAAAGGGAGCGTTCTGATCGCTCAGATAGCCAACTCGACCTTTACCCGGCTACATGGCTGGACTTCAACTTGTTTGGTGAGAATGTTGTTTGGGTGGTTGACTTGGCGCCAAAATTGATATTTGGGCGCTTCCGTTCACCTCTCTGACTGGGCCGAGCCATAACCACTTTGCGCAAATTGAGTACACTCAAATGGTCTCAATTTGCGATTTGGAATTTCAGGAGCGACCCAATGGCCAACGCTTGCCTCATTTCCAGCTTTTTGCTTCCTGGTCAAAAACAAGCACCACCCGAAGAGGCTCATCTCCTCTAAATGCCCAACAAATGTTTCCTTGCTCTGCATCACGCTGATATCGAAAGCGCGCGCTTTTCTGGGTTCACGGTGAGCTCTAAGTACTGTGTCCACCTCAATGCGTGTTCTCACAGCCCAAACAGAGAACAGTACCAGTCAGAATTGACCAAAATCCCGAGACTCTGCAGTCCGCGATTTACGAACGAATGTCTCAGAACGTGTCTTGGCAAGCATTGACTGAAAAACACATAGTCTTTGTCAGCGTATTACGTCGCGCTTTTGCGTCATGAGTCCGAAACTGTACTGACTCACAACCACAGCAACCGAGAGACAGATACTTGAATATTTCATCTCGAGGCCGATCTACAAACCTCAAAACTACAGAAGAGATCATTGTAGCTCTGTCACTACAGGAGTTTGCCGAGAACAACACACCTCTCTTTTGTCAAGGCGTTCGTGATTTTGTGCAACAATACCTTTTTCTACTACCTCCAGGCCGTCAGCACAGCATTGGGTTTGTAGAAAATAGACCTTTCGATAGATGGGGGACTGCGTTCATGTAGGGAACCAATCTGCATACTCACCATGTTCAAATGATTGAAGACAAACGAGTCAATGCAGTCACAACTACGGTGCTCAAAGAATCTATTTCTTAGGTAAAAGCAGCACTAAGGCGCTATAAAATTGAGGATCCAAAGCATGTATTAAATACTGATCATTCTGAGGCTTCTTTTGCTAAGAAGAAGAATAGATGTCTGAGGAAGGGTGTAGGACCCAAAGGTTTGCCGCTGGTTCAAAAGTACTTGACTACAAAGGGCAGTTTATCGAATGTGACGATTTTGCCGGTTTGTGGTGCCGATGGTACCACATACAAACCAGTTTTCATTTTTCCGAGGAAACTGTAGCATTCTGGATGCACCTGAGTTCGAGCGTTCGAAATACTACGAAATCGCGATACGGCATTCATAAGCTATTGCTTGGGCTATACTCGATTACGAGATGTTATGAGAAGAATTACATCATGGAAAGGTTTGGACAGGAGAAATTTATTTAGGTACTGTGTTTAGTGTACACTGTAAGATGCCATCACCGAATATTTTATTTGGTATTATTTAGATAATTGTGTAGTGGCACGCCACGTGTATGCATTACTGTACAGTACTTTCTTTGCCTCTTAGCACATTAAAGGGCGCAAGGCCCAGGTCAGGAGGGCAAAAGGCCAACCAACAACCAACCAACCTAAACACCATCTTGGTGAGTCCTATAAATCCTAAAGTGGTTTACCAGAAAGGGGCACCTATAGTATCAGTTCTTAACCGTTCTGAGCTATAGCTCTTCTTCCGAGGATACCCTTTACTGTTACGCAATTACCGCCCTTTTCCTACAGCTTTCTTTGTGTATGTGCGTGTGTGTGTGTGTGTGTGTGTGTGTGTGTTTGTTTGTTGTGTCTTTGTTGTTTTCTCTACTGTTACGTGGTTTTTTGTGTTGTCACAAGGGTTGTCGAGGCGATCTCGTTTGCATTCCGTACCGCTGTATGTGGACATCCGCCTCGTGAACATAAGTACAATCCCCATTGTTCAGGCACACCTGGTTGCTTGCCGCACACTCCCTTCTTATCTAAGAACCGTCGCTCGCAAGGCGACACCAGCTCTCCGCGGTTCTTTCTGTGGATACTCACTGCATCGAGGCCTCTGCAGTCTTCAGTGGAATACTGCATAAACTGGTCTCCCGACTTAGAAAGAAGTACACCTGTGAGTGGAATATTGGTCGCTTGGACCGGAAATATCGTATTTCGCACGTTCGAATGATCCTCGTTGGATTTCCGTGCGTTGTACTAAGATCAGTGAACTGAAGCTTGAACCGTCATCACGGAATCTACACTGTCAGAAGACATTTGGAACTGGATGTAACTGTTCGCCACGTCCGTCGTTCAATCCGAATATTAGTTGTGAATCTTCACTGTTTGTTGGTTCTATTTTCTAGAAGTTTCTATCGTTGTCGATATTGGTTGTATCGATCGCGATATATATTGTTTTCATTGAGAAATTGTGTTTGCGTCGTTTGCATGTCTTATATCGATTTTCAGTGATAATTTGCCGCCATGCAGACAGGAATACGATCGGATTCGTATAGATATGAGTCCGCGGCACCCCGCTTAGCCACCTCTACAGAGGCCGGCAACCGCCTATATCGTCGGGCGAAGAAGAAATAGAAATCGACCGGAGGCGCAGTTGCACCTTCTGAGGTTCCGACGACGATCGCTCTCGAGGCTACTACCTCATATAGACGTGAAATCACGGAAGGTGCAGCCTTGCGAGCTGAATTACAAAATCCCCGTCCGGAATCTGCTACGCAGAAGTTCCGTCTGGAGGAGGTGTTTCAAGTTAACTTGTTTAATCGTCATTAGAGACGTTAAGAAGAGAGCACAGGGCTCTGGAGAATCGAAATATAGAAACGAATCGGATGGCCGAGACTGTTCGGACAATCCGAGAAGATTTAAATCAATTGCCAGAAGAGCAAGGAAATGCCACAGGGGCCTTACTGGCTATACCGGTTACTGTTGAAGAAATCCTCTCACGTGTAAACCCTCGCTTCGAGCGATTTGAGACTGTGGTGAATGCACCGTTGCAAATTCCGCACCCGGAAGTACAGGAGGTGGGACTCATCGTCGCTGATGTGCGGTCGCGCAAGAATGATTCGAAGAGGTCGAAGGTACAGAAGTTATATTTAAGACGCTCTAAATCGAGAAAACCCGCAAGAAGACATGACACGGATGAAGACGGAGATGATTCCGATTATACGGATTCCGATAGTTCGGATACGGACGATCCCGAGAATGTAAAGTCATCTTCTGATGATACCTCGAGCGAGGAGGACACTCGGCGTTCGAGAAAGAAAAGAAAGGGTAGCTCACTACTGTCCCGCAAGAAGGGACCGCCCTACAAGAACTTGAAACCGCTCTAGTGTACGAACCCGCTTCACAGGAAGATTACGAATTATCGTGTACATCGGCTCAAGGTCCGAAAGGGGAAGCGAACAGGTTGCAAGACCGCCAAAGTGAGAGATCACAATGAGCGTTTGAAGATTGGCCTCGATGGTCTTACTTTTTCTAGGAAGGATCCCATTCTTATATTTGAATTTCTCAATCGATTTGTAGTCGAAGCCGACACGCTGGGGACGAGTGAAGCTCAAGCATTCGTGGCACTTCCACACTTATTGGTGTGATTTGCATTGGAGCAATACCGTGCCGTGAGTGGTTCACTTACCGTCGATGAAGGTGGAGTCACCAGTTGGGCCGAAACCGTGCAGTACTTTCTGCGTAGTTACGCAACGTCTAAAGCGATTCGTGGAGCTATTCTGAATCTCATAGGTATTACTCAGAAGCCTGGAGAAAAGGAGGTTGAGTACAGTTCAAGACTGAATAATGCCGCTGCACGCAGTGGAAATGTCCACTCTACGGACGAGAAGATGACCCTTTTGGTCGATGGACTCGATCCGACTATCAAGTCGTTGGTAGCCCGTCATCGGGAGAAGCACTCGAGAATCGGTTTTCTGGAATTAGTGCAGTACGCAAAGGTTGAAGGTGAAGACGTTCGCACTCGTCGCGGAGGTAGAACACGTCGTCTAGGGACATACATGGTTGCTAACAGGTATATAAAAACCTATCAAGCGAGGCAAGGTTTTGCATCTGGAGTCACCGGAGGAATCACGCATTTTGACGTTTACGCCTCATGATGTCAGCTATACTGGAGAAGACGCAGTTAAATATCTGGATGATCCAGAGGGGTTAGTGCTTACTACGGGTTTTCCGTCAACTGATTCCCATGTGGAAGATGATGTATCGGCTATGAAGGCACGCCGTTATCCTTACAGAAGGAGTCGGATGGTCCCGCTAGCGAGTGGATTTACTTTTCAGAAGCCTGGTTGGGTGGATACCCGTGGTCCAGAACAGCCACAGCTGAGGTTGAACAGGGACGGCCTGATATGGTATGGGTGCTAAGCAGAGTGCATTCTGCCCTTTACACAGGTACATCGAGTTGTCTCGATCTATGGCGCTCTTCCGGAGCAAGAACGAACCCGTGTACTGGGACAATCATATTGGAAAGCCAAAGATTGGGGACTTGTGGATACCGTACGCAGAACTCATACGAGAGCTCAGAACTCTGAAAGATCACAGGGTTCAGCCCCAGAAGTACAGAGAAACGCCGATGTGGCGAGGGAGAAACCTGCGTCATCTGGAAATTAAGTGAGGGAGCCCTCAGGGGGATGGCTGGATTCAAACCCACCATACCAATCGGGGTACCAACATTGCCCCGCTCCCGGGAATTAAAACGGAAGGTCCTACTGAGACCAGAAGTATCTTCGAATGTCGGAAACTATGTACAGTTTGACTGTATGTTGAAACTTCCTTGGAAACGATATGTGTGCCCAAGTAGGAGGACGAGTCACGTCATGATTGTTGCCAGAAGGAACTAAAAGGTCTATGCCGACGTCGGCTCTTCTCAAGCGCTGTTATCGCGAAGATTCGCTGTTTTGGATACGGGTGCAGGCCCGAGCTCTATCAGGTTGTCTGAATTGCGCGAAGACGAGCGAGCACGAATACCACAAGCACAGATACCGGATATCCGCGATGCGAACAAGAGACCAATAAAGTCTATTGGAACAATACGAATTGTCGTTCTCTTGGGAAAACATGTTGTCATGTTAACGTTTATTGTTTGTATCACATTGGCTGCAACAGTTGTGCTGGGTTGTGACAAGTTTGTCGAATCGATTCGTCCGAAGAATGGGGAAGTGGAGCTGGACGATGGCCCTACAGTGCCAATCGTGCGCGGATCTCTGCGGCGAACCGCTTCATTTGCACGATTACCATCGTCATTGGAATACGAAGCCCGACTGAGCAGAACATCTCCGAAGATTCGGGTTTGTAAACTCACGGTGATACCACCAAAAAGTCAAACATGGGTATCAGTTGTTACAGAAAAGCACGGACTTATCGTTATTCAGCCGAACGCGGTACTGTATCACACTAGTGAATTACTAGTCACTAACGGCATTACACAGATGAACCCGAAGATCCCTTTCAGAATATTGGTGAGCAATGTTGGCTCTGAAGAGCGTCGCTTACACAAGCATCAGCTCTTGGGCATAGCGCTGCCACACTCTTCAGTTGTGATATCGACACACATAATGACGGCAGACGTCTTAGGAGTAACGCCCACAGGCGAGCAGAAGTCGAAAGCGACAGAAGCGGTCGAGAATATGAAGAACATGAAGGAAGAGAATGTCTCTGAAGAAGAGATGGAAGAAACCCTCGAGGGCGTGAAGATGGAACACGTTCCTGAGGAGTATAAAGGAAGATTGCGCAGATTGCTGCTGAATTTTTCACATATGTGGAGTGGACACATTGGCCAGATCGCGGCTACAGAACATCATATTGAAGTTGTACCGGTACACGACCCATCTTTCAGTTACCGTATCGGGCAGGCCCGCGAACTCGTCAGATCGAGCAAGAACATGTGTACTTCATGTTGGAGAAGGGAATCATTGAGCCAGATCAATCAGCTTGGGCATCCCCAGTGGTCCTTGTTCTCAAAGGAGATGGTTCTTTACGCTTTTGCGTTGTCTACAGAAAACTGAATGCAGTAACTGTGAGGGATACGTACCCATTACCACGTATGGATGAATGCATCGATAGTCTTGGAGAAGCCAATGTTTTTACGCAAATTGGGGATACTGGCAGATACCAGTCGCTCCAGAAGGCGAAAATATGACTAAATTTGCGTGTCACGCAGGACTGTATCGCTTTAAGCGAATGTCATTTGGTTGGACCAACGCCCCTGCGACTTTTCAGCGTTCTTTCGATATAAGAATATCACAATATAAGTGGAAAACATGTCGTGTTTACTTGGATGACATCATCATTTTTAGTAAGAATACGGAAGACCCGTTCGGGAATGTTGAGGGAATCCTCGAGAAGTTACAGCAAGCTGGAATTACTTTGAAGATCAAGAAGTGTGAATGGTTCACGGACCAAGTAAAACGCCTGGAAGACAGGATAAAGCCAGGGAAGCTGGAAATGGATGAAGTGCAGACCGCTGTGATTCGTGAGTTCAAACCTCCGCGAACGCAGACGCAATTGAGATCCTTCCTCGGACTTTGTAACGTCTACAGACGATTAGTGCCGCGCTATTCGGATATCGCTGCAACCCTTTATGCTATATTGAAGAAGGGACAACCCGTTCAAGTGGAGGAATTCGGAGAAGTCGAAACGGAGGCTATCGCAAAGCTAAAACACGTGCTGACCACAGCTCCTGTGTTATCCCTTCTGAAAACTGATCTTCCTTACTCCGTCGACACGGACGCTAACGATTATCAGATAGGATGCGCCCTTTTTCAAACGCACGAAGACGGCACATGATATTTTATTGGATACTGGTCTAGAACACTGCCCCAGGCAGAAAAGAACTAATCTGTGTCAGAAAACGAAAGCCTTGCTATGGTTTGGGCTCTCACGACCCTCAGACCTTACCTACAGGGTGCTCACTTTACGGTCAATACCGATCATTCATGACTCAGATTGCTCATGTCGATTACCGACCCGTCGGGACGCTAAATGCGATGGCTTCTGCGCCTTTCCGAATTTGATTTCACAATCAACTACAAGAAGGGAACTTTAAACGTACACGCTGACGCTTTATCGCGACTCAAAATCTTGGGAGAACCCCAATTGGAAATCGATGATGAGATACCATGTTTGGTAACAGAAAATTCGAGAACGAAAGAGGAAGAACTGGAAGATCTAAAAGAAGAGGATTATCAAATTTAATTACTGGTAGCCCAGACTACGAATACTGATCCAGAAAATCAACTCGAACGAATCTCTCTTGAAGAGCTATTACGTGAACAAGTCAAAGATGCCTTCCGCGCGGCTATCCGCCCTCGTCTTAACGGGAGGGAGGTGTTGCCTCTTCGTCTCGATGATCGAGGAATCTTTGTTCGAGCTGTTGAATCGTATGAGCAAATCGTGATACCACACGCTCTCAAGAGCAGAGTACTGCTTTTGGCACATTATTCGCAAATGTCTGGTCATCCAGGAGGTACCAAGCTGTATCTAACCCTCAGAAGGGATTTTTATTGACTAACTTTGGGAACGGAGGGTCATGCGACAGCTAAGATGGGCGTAACGTGCGCGAGGAATAGAGTGAACCTCTGGAAAAAGAAGAAGCCACTGAAGCTGTTCCCAGCAATCGCACCTCTACAGTATTTCAGTATTGACATACTTGGGGAATTGATCCGCTCGAAGCGGGGAAACAGATACCTTTTGGTAATAACTGATCGCTGGTCTAAGCTGCTTAGGACGGTTCGGCTCAAACGGATTACTGCTTCCGTGATAGCACGAGCGTTTATCCACCATTGGGTTTAGTACTACGGACCACCGGATACTCTGCTCTCAGGTAGTGGCAAGCAATTTGTCGCACGCTTCTTTCAAGATGTATGCAGGATACTTGGAGTTAAGAACGTGTTCACCACGACGTATCATCCGCAATGTAACGGGCAGGCAGAACGGTACAACCGCACACTACTCGCTGCAATTCGGCACTAAGTCGGAGAACACCCGAAGGACTGGGATCTGTATACAGACAGGCTTTGCTACTCGTATAATACGCAAGTGAACTCGAAAACGAAGCTAACACCCTTTGAATTAGTAATATCTCGCCGACCAGCGGCTTTGCCAATTAAGGTAGATTCGGCCAAAACCGAAGAAGAGTCATTGCTGACGCCGGCTCAGTTTCAACTACGTTGGAGGAATGAGTTGCGCAAACGCACTACACAGGCTGCAAAAGAGATGGGAAAGGCCCAAGCGCGCTACAAGCGTAATTACGACGCGTCAATGCGACGGGCACTCCCGGATATCCGAGTCGGAGGACACGTTTTCGTGAGAGTGGAAAGGAAAGATAGCCAGGAGACCGGAGAAGACAAGGAACGGAAACGCCGTCATAAGTTAGCGCCGATCGCTACAGGACCGCATGAAGTTGTCGAGTTCGACGAATACACCGTGGTAATGCGGAGTAATACTGAGGTGGAGCGCATTTCTTGCGACCGAGTAGTTGGTGCGCCAGATCGAGAAGCTGACGTACAGAGAGAGGGGTCTACATGTGGAGATATTGAGGTGCTGGAGCCACCACAGCCACTGGTTGTGCAGGAGCTTGCGGACATACCGCCGCAGGGCAAAATAATTCCAAAACTGCCACGTGGTGAAAAGAGTTCAGAAATCCGACTTACAGGGCTGAACAGAAGTTCTGCGACACACGGCGCATCCGCCCATGACATAATCATAGCTCCTACTATAGCAGTGAGAGGAACTCGGCGATCCGCATTGTGAGTAAGCAGCAAACTACTGTCTTTCCCTCAGACCACGCGGTGGACGCGAAAGAAATTTAGGATGAAACCTCACGTATCAGAAGCTGTAAAGGCTCTACAGGGAGTCCTGACGACAAAACAGAATCTACATTTGGCGTAGAATCAGAAGGAATCGAAGATGAGATCAGCAAGCCAACTCCGCAGAACGGATTGAAGAGCCTAAGTCTCCCTGAGGAGCGCAGCAGGTCTCAAGAAAAGAAGAACTCCAAAACGGACACCGCAGTTGTGGAGACGCCACATGGAGACAGTATAACGGTATCGGCTGACCCATTTGCGACGGTTACCGAGCATTTGGGGCGACCCCCAGAACATCCGGACAACTTAAATCCGGAAGAGAAGAAGCCCAACGGGGCAAGCCTAAGGCGTTCAGTGGCAACTGAAGTCGATTTTTCGCCCCAAGATTCGGAAAAACGAAGAAAGAAGTTGGGAGCACCGGCCAGACCGGAAAGATATATGGAATCCAGACGACTGGCTTTGAGAAAACCGGAGTTGGATGAGACGACAGAACGTGATGACACGATTCCGAACGCTACAGCGAACGCTACGGAACCTGTTGACAGGAGTGTCACCTCGACTGAGGAGTCCGAAACTGAGGAGATGGAATACATCATCGCCCGCATTCTAGATCATGGATGGAATGCAAAGTAAAATCAGTTTACTGTTTGAAGTGCGTTGGTATAGGTATCAACCCGAAGACGATACATTGGAGCCCATACGCAATATACCAAGATCACACGTGCTCGCGTACTGCCGACGTGCTAAACTGGATGTCCCAGACACTATTGATGACGCTCTCGTCCGTTTGGTTGTGTCAGGAGAGCCTGATCGACTCTGATCCCTACAGAAGTATGAAGTAACTCCAGGAGGAGGAAGAATGAAGTGGAGATCCACAAGAATTTAGAAGTGAAACAAGAAGAGGAGAGGCCTCGCAGAAAGATGAAGATTCAAAGAAGCTGCAGAAGATCAAAGCGTTTTATTTTGTTATTAAGACTACCGCTAATCGGTTTGTTACAGTGCCCTAAGGAAAGAAAGTTAAGGATTCGGGTTATCCGAGTTAATACCTGTAGTACTATACTACCACCAATGGCTGAGTGGGGAAGTAGTATGTACCGAGGATAGCGGCGGTAGAGTCCAGCCACTGGGGGTGATAATCCACTGGGGTCTACTTGAGTCGTGGGCACCTTTTGACCAGCGGGCGCAATGGGCGGGCGTTAACTGAGGACCCTACAGGTCGGGTGGCACTCGTAACGATGGCTTGGAAGCCCGTGTCCTCTGGAACTTTGGGGTAAGTTGAAGACGGAGGTGGTGCTTCCCTTTACTTCCTCAGTGGCCGGCTGCACTCAAGCCACTAATATAGTAGGCGAGGCGCTCAGGTCCACTGGTAAACTACCCTAAAAAATTAAATAAAATATCCTACTCCCTCTGGGCGCACTGCCTTACAGTGCCAGGTCCACCGGAGGTCACCGGTCTGATCTCCTGCTCCCGTGTGCATATCTCCACGTGGCCACTGGGTGGGGTTGCCAACCGCTGCTCCTGCCGTGCGCGTACTTTGGTGCTCGACCGCCGCACCACTTTGGGACTCCTCGTCCGACACTCCACATCGCTACCGTCCTTAGGCCCATTGTACTACAGACTCCCCTCCTTAGATTCGGCCGTCTCGGCCGACCAACGTCCATGCGGTTGATGCCAGTGGACTTGCTTCCCCAAGGAACGCCCCTGGTAGGTCGTGTCAGCGACTTACGGCCGCGTATAGCGTCGCCCAGACTGTACCATGCTGCAGAGAGCGTCCCATGGCATTCCCATTGGTCACCGGCCCCTTTAGCGCGCACGCGGAGGTTTCTCTGCCACGGGGCTACGTGCCGTGCGTGCGGATCCATTGGGCGGTTGCATCTATCCGTCCGATCGGGCGCGTGGTGCCCATGACCAATTGGTACCTTCTTCCTGGGGCCGCGTACCGCCGGATCCCGTCGGTCGCTTTCATTCGTCCAGCCGCGTTCCCTCACAATTGGTCTTCCTTTCAGCGCGTCCTTTGGGCCGTGATGACGGCAAGACCTATGGCGCGAAGCCTCTGTTGGCTACTCCCGTGGACGTTCCCTGCCGCGACATCGCGGATTGCTATCCTCCTGCCATCGGGTTCGACGTCGTTTGCCTCAGGCCTCAGATCTTCGGGGCCCCTGTGGTGCCTGAACCAGCGTCCTCATGGACGCCCTACATGGAACCTCCGACGGTCGGGCTTCACGAGTCATTCAACAGTCCACCGGCCGCTGGTACTGATCCCGGAACGTCCTTTGCGGTCACCGTTGCTGCTATTCCCTCGGTCGCTCCTGTGATTCCTCGCGCGCATGTTTTCCCTATGGCCGTAACGCAAGCATACGACGAGCTCGTCGCCACTTGCCGTGCCGTCGGGGCCACCGAGGCCATTGGAGTTGTCGAGGTCTTGAAGGCCGCGCAATCGTAGGTGCGTTGGGCGTCGCGGTAGATTCCCTCGTGGGTAAGAACCAGGAGGTCAAAAAGGCATTGGCGTCCATCCTGGAGGAGAACGCAAAGGTTCTCTCGAACTCCGTAGCGGCCCATATGGATAACCGTTTCGGACTGAGCCTTACGGACACCGAGAACTTCTCGGCCAACTCGACCGCCTCGGGTCACAGCCGCCTCCACAAACGCTCCCGCATGGGTCCTTCCAGTGGTCCGTCGTCCTTTTGAGCTAGCACGAATGTCCAATAAAGGGTTTCCCAGGGGTCTAGCTCCTTCTTTCCAATGTCCTGGTAGGTCAATTGCTGTTTGACGTGGCCATGTTCGACCTTCTGGCCTTGGCGCTGCGCTGCCGTCCGGCGGTTCCCCCTCTGCAGGGTCCATCCCGGAGGTCTGTGAGGTCACCTGCCCTATTGAGCGTGGTCTGGGCGCGTTTCCTTGGGCCATCGGTGGAGACTGGGTGAGTTCCCGCGGAGAAGTCCGTCCGTTGGGCCCTAGCACTACAATCGATTCCCATGGTCCCTCCTTCGGGAGGTCTAACCGTAGGTCCAAGAGGTTGGTTTGCGCTCGTCAGACCCGTGGAGGCTTCGTCCTACCACCCTCATCCGTCGGTCGGGAACCGCCGTCTTCTTCGCGACGCACCACACCGGCCAAGCGGGGAAGGAACAGCGAGCGGTGCCCGTGGCGGCGGTTTGCTCGGTGCGCCGTGGCACGCGCAGATGCCTATTGGTGTGAGGCGGATCGCGTGTCGCGCGTCCAAAACCTGTGGTCCGGGACGCTCCCCTTCTTAGGACAGATGAACAGCGCTGCAGAATAAAGTCCGAAGGGCGTGTTCCAGAGGCAGAGGCATTGCCGCAAGCGGGAACCAGCCGGCGGTTGATCAAATAAAGTAATTGACCAATTTCTTGAGAAAATCGAATGCCCGCTGGCAGTGTGCTGGCGCGCTCTTCAGAAAATCGCCTCCAGTGGGTCAGAAGGCCTTTTGAGGAGAGTCCAAATCCGGTGTCCGTTGGTCTCTGCGCGGCTTAGTTTCGGGGATGCGGCCGTTTTTTGTTTTGGGCCGAAATCCGGGGTTGCACGGCATCTCAAAAAATTGACGCAATTCCGACGTCTGATGTTTTGAGTGCCGCGCGCCCCGGGAAGCCTCACGCGCGATCATCCTGAAGGTGTTGTCCAAAGGCGGCTACACCAATTCCATTGGTCTTACACATATGAGGGCGGCGGTTCGCTCGGCGGGCCGTGCAGATGCCTATTGGCGGGAGGCCGAACGCGGGGTGCGTGTGACGAACCTATGGCTAGGAATCCTCCCCTTCTTAAGGTCACGCTCCGTGTGGCCCATTTTTGACCAATAACGGGCAATAAAATTACGTGGGATATTTTCCGCGGGTAGCCATTGGTCGTCCTTGGGGCTGTAGCCATACCAGCGTACTTTGTAGAGCACCTCGCCATCCTCGTCCAGACTAGCGGAGACCACGCGGTCAACGACGTATTCCCGCGTTGTGTCGGGTTGGTGCGGGGCGGGAGGCGTACCGGGGGGCATGATGCTGGGAGAGTGCGCGTGGGGCGCGGGGCCATCTGGATCGGCGGAGACCACCGGCGTGGCGCGTGGAGTGCTGCCCGCAGGACGTGTTGGGCATGCGGCAGGCTCGGAGGACGATGAGGCAACGGGGGCCACTGGAGGGCTAGGCGCCCGGGAGACGCGGTCAACGGAGACGGTATCCTGAAGGCCATCGTGGTCAATGGTGACCGTGTTCCCTGTGGTCTTGATAACCCGATACGGGCCAGTGGAGTGCGGAAGTACCTTGCGCGCGATGTCCTCGGTTTCGTGTTTTTCCCTCGGCGGTCGGTCCAAGTGGACATAATCCCCAGGGGCGAACTTCGGCGTAAACCACATGGCCTTGTCGAAGTTAGCTTTGTAGCGATTTTGCGCTTTGTCCAGATTGGTCTGGGCGGCCTTGAGGATAGCGTCGATGCGCTTTCGCGAGAACCTTTTGGCCTGTGCCGGGGTCATGTCGCCCGTGATGTCCTGAAGGGTAGAGAGCTCTTGAAGCTCGACCATGTAGGGCGTCGGGGCGCAAACCAGAGTAAGGTCGAATGGCGTGGTACCGGTGGACCGATGGACTTGGTTATTGTACGCGTAGACCAACGGTTGGACATAGTCGTCCCAGTCCAATTGGTGCTCCGCCACATAGTGGCTTAACCTCGCGGCCAAGGTGCGATTAAAGCGTTCCGCTTGTCCATTGGTCTGCGGGCGGTAGGCGGTGGTCAGGAGGTGTTTCAGACCTAAGGCCGAGCAGACATGCTCAAAGAACTTTGAGGTGAACTGCGGCCCATTGTCCGTCAGGAGAAAGAGGGGGAGACCGTAGGGATATATCCAATGGACCAGGAAAGCCATTGCAACGTCAGTTGCAGTGGTCGACCGTAGGGGGATGGCTCTTGTCATCTTGGAGAACCTATCGGTTATGACCAAGATGAATGCATTCCCATGGGTCGATTTAGGAAACGGCCCCAGGATATCCATAGCGACGAATTCCAAAGGCCCGGCCGCAGGGAATAGTTTAAGTTTCCCCTGGTGCATGGCCCGTGTCCCGCGGATTTTCGCGCAAGCGGCGCAATTCAGTGCGGTCTCCAGGAGATTGTTGGCCATGAGGGGCCAGTAAAAGAATCTCCTTAAGGTCTGATATATTCTTGTCCCGCCAGGGTGGCCGGCCATACGGGGGTAGTGGGCGAGATATAAAAGTCTCGCCTGCAGAACCTTTGGTACGACGCGTTGCAATGCTCCGTCCAATGGTGAGCGTCGGCAGAGAATACCGTGTCGGTCATAATCAAACAATGACCCTGGGGTCCCCACGGCTTTAGCCCACTGGGCGCATTGCTCATCGTTACCTTGGGCCACAAGGAATTCCTCGAAGGTAATCGGAGTGAGGTCTTCCACCTCCGAGTCGGCCACATGGACTTCCAATGGCGGGTCCTCCCAGTCTATCGTGCAGGTCATGACCGTTGGGGCTTCACCACTAGTGGTTCTAGTGGACACTTCGCCTATGAGGTCTCCGACGGACTCGTCCTCGTCCCGGTCCCGTGGTCCATCCCATATGGTGGGAATATCATCGTCCAGAGGAGTTTGATCAGACCCATCGGTCAAAATGCGTGACAGGGCGTCGGCGGCCTGATGCTTCAACCCAGGCCTATAGGTCACCTCGTAGTCAAATTCGGCCAAGCGGAGTCTCCAACGGGCCAAACGGGACGACGCGTCGGTCATATTGAGAAGCCATCGGAAGGACGTATGGTCTGTCTTGATGGTAAAACGCACGCCTTCCAGGTAGGGCCTTAGGTGTAGCACTGACCAAACGAAAGCAAGACATTCCCGTTCGGACGTACTGTAGTTCCGTTCGGCCTTCGTGAGGGAGAGGCTCCAGTAGCCAATGGGTCGATAGTCCTTTGGAGAGTCCTGTTCTTGCAGGAGCGTACATCCCACTTGGGTCGCCGACGCATCCGTGTCAAGGATGTACGGTTTATGGGCCTTTGGTAACGCCAATATTGGTGGGTTCACCAAGTGGTCCTTGAGGCCTTGGTAGGCTTCAAATTGTTCGTCCGTAAGGTTATCGAACTCCGAAGGGGTCCCTTTTTTAAGCATCTCGTTGAGGGGGGATGCAATCTTGGCAAACCCATGGACGAACCGACGGTAAACATTGCAGAGACCTAAAAAGGAACGCAATTCCGTATGGGTCCGCGGGGGTTTAGCACTCCGTATGGCCTTAGTTGTAGCTTTAGTTACCTGGAGTTTGCCCGGTAGGACCACATGGCCAAGATAGTCCACCGAGGGCTGAAAGAAGAAACACTTCTTCAGCTTCAGTGTGACACCGGCCTGTTGGAGCAACCTAAGGACAGCCTTCTCATGAGTGAAGTGTTCACCAATGGACCTCGAAAAGATGATAACATCATCTAAGTAGACCAGGGCAAATTTCCATTTGACCCTGGAAAGGACGATGTCCATTGCCCGTTGGAAAGTCGCCGGCGCATTCATAAGACCAAAGGGCATTCGCGTGAACCGGAACAGTCCCTCGTGGGTCGTAAAGGTGGTCAACGCCTTGGCCTTGTCGTCCATTGGTACCTGCCAGTAGCCGCAGTTAGCGTCCAACGTGGTAAAAACTTGGGCCTCACCCAATGAATCCAAACAGTCGTCCATCCTGGGGATAGGGTAACTGTCCCGTTTGGTCACTGCGTTTAGCTTACGGTAATCAATGCAAAACCGAACCGTCCCATCCTTCTTGGCCACGAGGACAAAAGGGCTTGCCCATTCGGCCTCGTTGGGTGGTGCTCGCTCGATAACTGCAGCGGTTTTCATCTTCGCGATTTCTTGCGTCACTGTTTCTCGTCCTTTAAGGCCTGTCCTATAGGGGTGCTGGTACTGCGGTGCGGCGCCTTCCTTGAGGTCAACGCGATGTTTCGTCGCATCGATCTCGCCTAATTTTCCGCTCCACATGTCAGCAAAGTCCTTCAAGAGCTCGATAACTTTCGTCCTGTAGGGCTCAAATTCCTCCCCGAGGTTGACTTCGCGTTCCCAATTGGCCATTGGCTCTGCGCCCGACGGCAGGATTCCGGGCTGGATTTCCATTATGGCCCCTGGGGCAGGTAGTGTGATTCCAACTACCGTACCTTTGGGCAGCCTCGTGGGTCTATCGCGGAAATTGCTTAGCGTCACCGCAAAGGGCCTACTGGGTACCACGTTCATCACTCCATTGGCCATTAGAGCTAAATGCTTGGTGACCAGCTTGGGGTGGTTCTGCAATGACACAAGACCTGAGGATTCGCAAACCGCTGGGGCTACCACTTGGGTCATCGGCGGTATTACTATCGCCTTAGCCAAACGGACCTTGTTGGACACAGTCTGTTTGGGCAGCTTCGGCCTCGTGGGGTTGGCTTCGGGTCCCGGGCGTGATCCAACAATGGCCAATGGGGATGCTCGGTGAAAAGTCACCTTCCTTTGGCCAGGATAGATAGCTTTTACATATCTATCGATAAAACTCGCCCCTAGGATACCCTCTGCCCCCAGGTTCGGACATACAAGAAACCAAGTCCTGACCTTCAGGTGACCCAATTGGATATAAAGCGGGATGATTCCGCAAATGTCCATAGGCCGCCTCGAAGCGTCTGTCACCTTCGGTGACTTCCTCTCCTGTACCATCCGTTCCCAGCCCAATGGTAAAACCTTCGGATGTACGAGGTTTGGACCTGCGCCCGTGTCCAACACGGCCGTGAAAGTCCGCGTCGTGTTCGCACGCAGTCCAAGGGTCCCGTGCACTTTATAATTGACCTTCCTCAGGACGCATACAGCGTCCTCGAGGTCTTCCCACTGGTCAACGGCGTACACCTGACTCGGGTCCCGATACACTTCGTCCATTGGTTTCGACTTTAACTTCTCCTCTCCGGTCTCCGTGTCTGGTGTACTGAGGCAGTTGGTGTTAGAGGGACGGCACGCCTCTATGCGTCCCTCTGGTAGTTTTCCTGTGGCTCCTCAGCCACTCCATCGGCCTCTCGGGTAGGGTGATCGACTTCGTCCATAGGGTCCTCTACCAAATTGACCTGACGTCGCTGCACGGGAGTAGCCAACGGAGTTACATAGTTCGAACTCCCTGCGGTCCCTGCGGTCCTCGGGGTAATGGGCCTACGGTAGTACCCCTCTGCGCGGCGCACCTGATAGTTTTCCTCCCTACGGGCCGCGAGCGCCTTACGGGCGTCCTCAGGTAGGAATTTAATACAGTCACACGGGCGAGTCATAGACAAGCAAATGTGACAGGCCTGACTGGACTTCGTAAAGACGTCCTTCCGTGGGGCCACTGGGGAATACTTCGGGGTAGCCGGCGCCGATGGAGTTGTCGTCCCTAGGGTCAGAACCGATGGTGCACCAGATGGGACCGAATGGAAGCTAACCGCGAACGCATCGGCGGCTTCTGAGTGACCGATGGTAGAGTCCGTATCGGTGTGCGACTCGACCAAATGGGCACTGCTGTCCTTCGGCAGGGTCTGGCGCGTCCCCTGGTGTCTACATCTCCCATGCGGCAGGAGGTCCTATAGGTCTTCCCGTATCCTTCAGCATACGTCACGAGCTGACGTAGTGATAAGTCCGAATGGGCAGTGTAGTGGTAACGGACGTGAGTCCGTATAGCGGGCAACAGACCAGCGATAAAGTATCGCTTGAGTCGACCTTCGGAAAAAACGTTCCCGCAGCGGCGGGCACGTGTCCACAATTGGTCGGCATAGTCCGTCTCGGACACATTGGAACCTTGACGGTATCCAATAACGTCCTGATAGGCGTCCATTATGTAGTCGTCGGAGGCGTACGTCTCCAACAAATAATGGACAACCTCCGGATAGGTTCTCAGGAGTTCCCGATCTCGGGCGTCCACTGGATTAGCGGAGCCTGAAATCTTCGCAACCACATGGTCCTTCGCCTGACCCGTGAGGAAAAACTGGAATAAGTACATAGCAGCTCCCTCATGGATTCCATTCTGGTCACAGGCCACTTGGAAAGAACTCAAGAACCTAAGGACTGTAATGGGGTCCTTCCCCGAAAACTTGTCCTGGATGGTCACTTGCATCCTCTTGGCCCACCTGGCAATGTTCTTGGCGACCGAAGAGGTGTACCGCTCGGACAGATCCAACAGGCGGTACGTGCTCACGTCTAAGACCTTCTGCAACAGCTCATTAGTCGTGACCAATGGTCTGAGGCGCCGAACGTCTGCCTCGTCTCCACTGGGGTCAGAGGTGCTGGAGGAGTCCGAATGGTCAACATCGCTTGAGTCCGAGTGGTCTCTCTTCCGACAGCTCGACCTCTTGGCCTTACGGATTCTCCTCTTCCTCCTCTGGTCGTCGACACTTCCTTGGGCCCTCGGGAAAGGCTCTTCACTAACCCGATGGTCCTCGACGGCGTACCGACTGCCGTATTGTCCTATGGTCTCATCACCCGCGCGGCCTCTCTGCCTCTGAGGTCTGCTTGCCTCAGGCGGTTGATAGTCCAATGGGTCTTCCTGTGGGCGCACCAGGCGAGGGGCTATTACAGAGCCTGCTACCGGGTGTCCGGCTGGATGCGACCGATGGTTAACCAATGGTATACTTTGAGAGACAGCCCGATGGCTGTCCGTTGGGCCTACCTGGCGGGTGATTTCCCCCTGGATGGTCGTAGCTATCGACTCCACGAGGACGTCTGATTGTACCACCTGAGGAATGAGATCGCTGGCCAACGAGGAGAGGCGTTCGCGTAGTGCCCGGTCCAAACGGTCCTCTAGGAATGACTCCACCTGGGTCTCGCACCAGGTGCGGAGTTGCGGCCACAGGAGAGCGGCGACGTCGTCCACCATATGGGCAGGGGGGGCAACTGCAGCTAAGTCCTGGGGATTCAGTGCGGTGTTCCTAGGGGGGTTCCGTTGGTCTAACTGATGAATCCTCTCACGGAGGCGAGCGACCAATGGCGATTCTCGAGTGATCCTTTCAGGGTCGTCCACAGGGTCAAGGGTGCGTCCACCAGTGCGGCTGCGCGTGCTCCTCCGGTCACTTTCACTGTCCCCTGGTACAGGGAGTGATGCAGGTGTGGCCGAGGGGGCCGCGGCGGCTGCCGGGGATCCTTGTGGGTCTTCGTTTCGGGGGTTTGCGGGTTGGTTATCCATAAGGTCGGGGTTGTTTTGCGGTCAAAAACGGCGACAAGTAGTCCAATGGTAGAAGTCCTATTCCAATTCCTTCGGTCTCGAGATTCCAAAACGGCTGTCCTGTAGGCTTCTAAGTCGGGAGACCAGATGTAGTACTATACTACCACCAATGGCTGAGTGGGGAAGTAGTATGTACCGAGGGTAGCGGCGGTAGAGTCCAGCCAATGGGGGTGATAATCCACTGGGGTGTACTTGAGTCGTGGGCACCTTTTGACCAGCGGGCGCAATGGGCGGGCGTTAACTGAGGACCCTACAGGTCGGGTGGCACTCGTAACGATGGCTTGGAAGCCCGTGTCCTCTGGAACTTTGGGGTAAGTTGAAGACGGAGGTGGTGCTTCCCTTTACTTCCTCAGTGGCCGGCTGCACTCAAGCCACTAATATAGTAGGCGAGGCGCTCAGGTCCACTGGTAAACTACCCTAAAAAATTAAATAAAATATCCTACTCCCTCTGGGCGCACTGCCTTACAGTGCCAGGTCCACCGGAGGTCACCGGTCTGATCTCCTGCTCCCGTGTGCATATCTCCACGTGGCCACTGGGTGGGGTTGCCAACCGCTGCTCCTGCCGTGCGCGTACTTTGGTGCTCGACCGCCACACCACTTTGGGACTCCTCGTCCGACACTCCACATCGCTACCGTCCTTAGGCCCATTGTACTACAATACCTATCGAGAAGCGCAAAAGATTCAGCATCTGCTGTCGATATCCTTGAACAAGGTGGGGAGGAATCCCAGCGTCTTCGAGGAACTGCCTCAGATTACCAAGCTCGGCATCGTGGGAAGCCACTGCGGGTGGAACAGTCTCAGACACAGCGCTCTGCATCGCTGCAGGGACCACTGGCTCTATGCAGTCGTTCTCACCCAAAGCAGGATCCTCGAGGATGACCTCTTCTGGCTCTTCGTCGTAATCTATTTCTTGCATCGTGTCAACGGGTGCGTCTGCATTTTGAGCAGTTGACTCGTGGATGTAACCAGTCGGCGGGGTTGGAGGCATTGCTCGCGGAGTTTCCCGCAGAACTTTGGCGTGATCACCGTCGATATGCTGGTTAGTCCAAGGGTCGTACCAGACGATGTCACTGCCGGGACCGGTTCTTCCGGGTGAATAGTCGCGACGAGGACGTCCTGTAGCCTGCTGTTCAGAAGGAACAAGGGTCCAGTCAATCTGGTTGATGACATTCATCAGGCGCAGAAATTCTTCGTGATTGGCACGTGAGCCCAGGACGAGCTACAGATCGAGTTATCTCGCAAGTTGTCGAGCAATTGGGCTCATATACCACAAACGATATGTGTCGTACACATCCTATAGGATGAACACGGCCATCTTCGCGATGAATTCACTGTAGACGACTACCCAATAACCGGAAAACGGATCATTCGCGAGTAAAGAACCTACGTAGGTGATTGAAGGAGGGAGCTCTACAGGACAGCCACGAGGACTCTCGGTCTCATGGCAGTATGAGGAATCGGCACGTAGCGCCCGACGCGCGAGTTATACCGAATTCGGTCTACTTCGAGCATCTGGTATGGAACCAAGTACCCCAGTCGAGATCTGGTTTGGCGTTCCCACCGTGGGAATTCCCAATACGGATTATCCCGTTTGCGGAGATAGCGGAATTCCGCGCGTTATTGAGAACTGTCGGAACAGAGGGCCCCGTTGGATATTCCACGAATACCGCGCCACCTTTAGACATCCGAAGCCGCTAGGTTCTCGAAATACGAGTAGGCCTTGCCATTTGTTCTGGCACACCACGTATCGAAATTCCAATCCTCCTTGAGAGGCACCGAGCCGATAATGGGGCGTAATCGCTGGTACACCAGACGGGTGAATCGTTCGCGCGCCTCGAGCAAGCTCTCCTTCCCGAAGCGACTGATCGCATTGTCCGGAAGGGCGCAATAGCTCGGCCAATCTGTTGTTAACAACGCATGCCATGGGATACCATCGGGAAGGCGACCGGCGATCACATACTGATTCATCAGAGCTTCGTCGCGGACGGCGGCAGGGAAAAACCAAGGCTCTCGCGCGTATAATGCAGAATGCTGCAGGGGGTTTCGGCCGACGAAGTCCGCGTAATGTGGGAACCTCTGTACGGAGGAGGACACACGTTGCAGAACAGCTGCTGTGGAGGATAGGTATGCAGGACCAGGACTGGAAGCCGATTGCGGCAAAGGGGCAGTTCGGGAGATTGGAGCAGAACCTCTAGGCGTTGCAGAAGTCTGCTGTACCGGAGGGATCTCGAGATCGTCATAGGATGTAGGTGGATTGACCACGTAAGACGGAAAGTTGCTCATCTCGAGATGTCGGATACGAAAAGTGTAGGACAATGCCCCCAAGGGGGAAACCCTATGAAGACGTCCGGATCTTCCTCTCACGAGGTAACCGGCGCGGTAGAGCCCTCCCAGGGATCGGCGCGCAATGCCGGGGGTAAACCGGAGCCGAACCGTCGCGACGGGCGCAGGGAGGCTGAAAGAAGCCGACAATATCCGCCGAAGCGGTGCTTGCGTATCCTCTGAGGAGGCAAAACCCACGAGAGTGGCGAGCACGACAGGTGTCAGTGCGAGCCGCAAGAGCGGGAATTGCCCAATGAAGGGGAGGAAAAGGGAAGTAAAATGGTAACGGAGGCAAGAGGGCGAGGTTGACCAGGAGTCGCAAGAGGGGACTCGGGAATAGCCGGCACTGCCGGGGGTAGCAAACCGTATACACGGGCGGAACCACGAAAGTGGGAATAGATACCCAACACACGAAGGCTGCTTGAACGTCCAAGGGGGTTAGGAAGCCGTGCACCACGGGAAATCCCTCTGTAAGGAGTTGTATATCCGCGCAGGCGGTTCGACCCAGCGCCAAGATCTGGAAGACCAAGATCACCCTTGTTGCGGAGACTTTACTGGACCGGCGGCCGCGAGGCCGGCGGCCTAAGTACTGTAGTCACCGTAGAATAGAATAAATAAAGTCTATCCTAAATAGCTAAATGTCCGTCTGACAAAGTGGCCAATCTGGCGGCCACGTGTCGCGCGGGCGCTGCGGCCACGTGTATGGCACCCGGTCCCGCCGGTGCATCACCGGCGTTCCGGCCATCGCCGTGAAAACGGATTACTCCTACTCATAACGAGGTTGCACGCCGGAGGCTCTGGAAAAAACTTAAGTCCCCAAAAACCTCCCTGGAGGACGTTGCTCTTCAAAAAGTGCTTGGAGGATGGAATAGCAAGATAATCGCTAGGCGGATTGGGAAAAAACAAGGTTGTGACACGAAAAGAAGAATCGGAACGTCCAAGAAGCGCGCTGCGATTGCTTTTACAGACAATGCCTCGCTGGTGCTCCGCTATTAAAGGGGGATATGTAGCATTCTGGATGCACCTGAGTTCGAGCGTTCGAAATACTACGAAATCGCGATACGGCATTCATAAGCTATTGCTTGGGCTATACTCGATTACGAGATGTTATGAGAAGAATTACTTCATGGAAAGGTTTGGACAGGAGAAATTTATTTAGGTACTGTGTTTAGTGTACACTGTAAGATGCCATCACCGAATATTTTATTTAGTATTATTTAGATAATTGTGTAGTGGCACGCCACGTGTATGCATTACTGTACAGTACTTTCTTTGCCTCTTAGCACATTAAAGGGCGCAAGGCCCAGGTGAGCAGGGCGGAAGGCCAACCAGCCAACCTAAACACCACTTTGGTGAGTCCTATAAATCCTAAAGTGGTTTACCACAAAGGAACACCTTTAGTATCAGTTCTTAATCATTCTGAGCTATAGCTCTTGTTCCAAGGATACCATCTACTGTTACGCATTTATCGCTTTTTTACTACGGCTTTCTGTGTGTGTGTGTTGTTTCTTTGTTCTTTTCTCTACTGTTACGTGGTCATTTGTGTTGTAACAAGGGTTGTGGAGCCGTTTTCGTGTGCATGACGTATCGCCGTATCTGAACATCCGCCTCGTGAACATACGTATTATTCCCATTGTTCAGGCAAACATGCTGCTATCTGCACACTCTTTTCTTACCTAGGAACGGTCGCTCGCAAGGCGACACCCGCTCTTTGTGGTTCTCTCTGTAGATACCCACTGAATCGAGACCTCTACAGTCTTCAGTGGAATACCACAGAAACGTGCACACTACCGCCAAATTAAAAGGACAGGTCCAATCACTGCGCACTGTTTCGCTACGCTGCTATTTGTTTCAACGCAATCCTGCTAGAGCAAATTTGAAAATTGTGTACTAGTGGGCTCGATGATTTGTAGATGAGATGGAGACTCTACGTAAAAAGAGGCAACATCTTTTTCTGCTCTTGGATGGCTACGGGGCACACGTTCAGTACCGAACACTGTAGCTTCTCAAGGTTAACAGTTTCGTTGTTATCACGCTCCCGGCGCACACATATCATTGAACACAAGCATTGTATGTGGCGGTTTTCAACTCGTACAAGTTGCTTCTGCAGCAAGAAATGCATCGTGCAGCACAAAAAAATGTAAGCTGAATGTCTTCGACGTCGGAAAATGTCTTAGCAATGCGCACGCTCGCTCACATACCGCACCAAACATTTGATTTTGTTTCCAGAAAACGGGCATCTGAGATCCTGAGCTTCTGTCTCTAGCGTTTCCGCCACTGGAAAAGGTTATCACTGAGAAATACGGACGGATGGTTAGTGGGTTAACCATACAGGAGTTGTTAAAAAGTTTTGATAGGCAAAATCGTAATTTTCTTCGTGATTCTTCGGTTGCGAAGAGCAGGCATGTGCGCATCGATACGTCATGTGGCCCACATTTGACCAGTGAAGCTGTTCTAGATGCATTAAAAGAGCGGGAGGAGAATCTGGGGAAAGGCGGAACAAAATCTAAGGCAGAAATGGAAGAAGCAGCAGCCTATAAGGAACCACGAGAGCACATCAGACGTTCATTAGAGTTATATCCCGAGCGCCCAATCGGACACAACCATTTGCAAGACAGTTGGAAAGAGAGTTGCAGACAATGTCACAGAAGGACGACAATGGTTGCCATGGAGGTGTTGGTCGTGACGGCGAGCAGCATTGAGGAACAAGAGCTTTGAAAGATGCATTTGTTTTCTGAATTTCTGTCAGAGCGCGCAAGTTTTCTTGACGAATATAAAAATGAGTAATTTTTTTACCGTTAAAGACGGTTTGGTTTGAAGAGTGTAGCACAGTTTATCGGTCTTCGTAGCTGATTCCTATTTGTTTTGCAATAGCAATGAGCTTGAAAAAGGCGATTCAGGGTCTTACTTCAAAAGATATGGCTGTTGCAATAAATCGGGACAAGCGTATTTTCATTTCTTGTCGATATAATGTGTGGACAAATAGCATCTATTTCACGTTCGTCGCCGCTGGAACCAGCCCTCCTTCTCCGGAACACACGCCTACGATGCCTCTAGCCTTCCAGTCGAAGCTAGGGCGCTGCGTCACCATATCTGCACCGTCTTCCTTATCAAGCTCCTTGCCTCAATCATTTTTTGCATCCATTCGACCAGTTTCTCATCGAATCGAACAGATCGATTCAACCTCTGTTCCCCCGCCCCCCTAATTTAGAAACCTCTTGAAGGTTCAAGAATGCAACTGGAAACTGCCTTATGTAATAGAAGTACGTAAAAGACTCTAGAAGCTTCTATAGAACGTTATGTAGAAAAGGAAAGAATTATCTTAGAAAAAATATAAAGAAATTGGATCTCAAAGAAGGAACAGGAAGAGAGCACTGTGACTTCATTACAGTAGTGAAAGACAAAAATAGAGCAGCAAGTAGGATTTACTGCTGTGACGCTTGCTGAAACCAGCAGAACAGAACATAAGCTTGAGCTTCGGGTCACCTATGTAGTTGGAGCAAGAAAAACGAACAGAAAAAAACCATTACGGTCTCTACGACTGCAACCAATTCTCTGGCGATTATCCCGGGTTCATTCTCCTTTATTAACGCGGCGTACTGTTCAAGCGCTGATTACTCCGGATCTGATCCGGAAATTCCAGGCTCGGACGTAGCACGCGACGAGTACTCCGAGTCGTTGACTCTGAACTAACGTGCGCCTACTCTACACATCTCTCCTAGGTTCTTCGACATAAAATGATATGCGTCTAAAAAATTTAGAAGTGCTTTAAAGGAATATAAAAGAACAGAAAAACAGAGACTGAGTCGATAAAAACGAGCTCAAGTTAATATTTCACAGAATTATTGGCGTTCGAACGTACTTTATGTCAGAGATAATCAGATAATCCGATCGTGAGTGAGTGAACGCTGTTGTAACTCACTCTGACGCAATGCTATTACTTGGCACTTAGAGTTATAGACAGGCAATATTACGTAGATGATAAGTAATAAGTAGATAATTTAACTGTCCTACAATATCCTGTTTGGGAACCATTTATCCCCTATCAAAGGCGCCGTGAACGAGCCTTCCTAGGTCTCGTCCGGTCAGCTCTCTGGCTCACTCCAAGACATTCGCGCACGTTAGCACTAACACTTTATTCCATCACTAGACGCATATCGTTTTGATACAAGATAGTTCTTGCTTTTTCTGCATTTAGTTATGGAGAAGCTTTTAGAGGCCTCTATATACGTCTATTCCACAAAGCAGTTTCCCAGTTGCACTTTGAAACCTTCTAGAGGTTTCTACAACAATAACTTGGGACGGAGGAGTGCTTATGGTCTTACAGAACGTCTGTTCGGCGTCCAGTGTGTCCAAAGAGAGCGGTTCCTGTGGTTCATCAGGTACTTGTTAACTCTCTATGTTGAGTCTCTGCGTTGCGGAGGGAAGGCGCTAACCTGCTATGAGGCGTTTCTCCACCGCTCTGAGTTGTTGCTCGAAACCATCGCGTTGGGCTTGGGGTTCCGCCGTTAGCGTCTCAGATTCAGAATCCTGGTTGCGAAGAGAGCACGACAGAGAATTAAGAGTTGGTTGGGGATCCGGCGGGGCCAATGGGTCCAGTGCGGCGAGTGGTCCGGTGTCTGAGGTGGGCATTGTCAGAGAAGGGAGGATGCTCAGTTGTAGGTACCAGCGGGTTGTCGTTGGCCTACGAAAAGAGTGGGGGCGGAAGACAACAGTACCAGAATGCTCGACGGCGGAGGGGCGTCTGGGGATGCGGCTGGGGGCGAAAGATACCGAGTGGCTGCGTGGACGAAGGGTGCGTTCTATGCCCATCTCAGGGTCCTGTGGAAAAATGAGAATGAAGAGAGGAAATTTGATACAGGGGTTATCAGTTGGTTGGGAAAGAGGAAAATGTTACCAATTGTAGCACAGAGTTGTTGGCAAAAGAGTGCCTAGACGTCCTGGATGATGAAGGGGGTCGGCCACTTCACTTTTTTAGTAGCTCAAGCTTTGAACGGCTACAGTGCGAATCGGGCTGGAGCCTGTGGCTCCGGCCGAGCGCATAGCTGTTTAGGGCGTGGACACAATCATCTCATGACGCCGCGAGGCGTCGTGTGTAATAATGTAGTTGTTCCTAATACACGACTACTTCTAATGTAGAAAGTATATATTCTAAAGAGTAGAACGTATTTCTAAGTAAAACTGTCTAGGCTACATGATATGTCGCAGTTCTCCCTATCATCACAGTAACAGTTTCAATACTATGGTGGATAATGTATTGCATCTCTCAGTTTTTTTCCAATTTGCTTTTCTCACGGGAAGAGCGACAGGCAGATTTTGCTACCCAGTAAAGAGCTAATACCACACACAGTACAAGGCCATTGGAAGTTGTATCGCAAAGCTTGCAGCTGATTCTAAGCTCACCAATGACAACAAGAACAAAAGAAATGAGTTGGACCCATAGGTGTGAATGGTTCGATTTATTACAAATTATTATCATAGACACAAGCAGAAACGAAACAACGAGGAAACCCGCGGTTTTTTGCAACAAAAACGGACCAACGTTATATAATCATGTCATGGTTATCAACAGAAAGCGAATCTTGCGCTGTAAAGAATTTGAACAGTGTTATACCCCTACAAATTAATAGTACCTCGGCTCATCCCCCTTCTTGCCGCTGATGAGCTTGACTCCAATCTCAGCAGCCTTCTGGCAAATTTTCTTGTTCTTCTCGCAGAACTTTGCAACCTTTTTCACAACCTTTTTCACGCCCTTTGCGATTTTCTTCACGCCCTTCTTGATCTTCTTGCCGACCTTCTTGAAAGCTTTCTTGATCTTCTTAAAGAATCGGCCGCTGGAGTCGATCTCGATATCTTCCTCCTCATCGTCTAGATCGGCGTACGTGCTGAGGATTTCCATGCAATCGTCCACTGATACTTTTCCATTCCAGTCACCCCAAGGACACATCCCCAATGGTGCCTCTTCAACGTCATGTTTCAATTCCTCCACTTCGGCCGTGGGAGGCTCATACTCGGATCCGAGGTGAATCATGTCGAGACAGTATGCCACAACGGAGGGGACATCACATTCGTCAATGGACTCCGTGTCATTGGGGACCACGGAACCAAAGGCCAGGCACAGCGAAGCTGCAAACAAGAAGAAAAGCGTAAAAGACTTCATGGTTGAGTTGTCGAACGTATGAATGGTGTTGTTTTGAAAATGGAAATGAGAACTGTGGAGTGTGGCAGCTGGAGGCTGGTCTGCGATGAGTTGGTGTTGCTGGTGAGTGCAGGTCAAAAGACGACGGGCGACTCTCCGCCCTTTTTATACTCGATCACGATGTAGAATTCTGGCAAACATCTGCGAAAAGAAAGCTACTTTTCGAATGACGTAGTGGTTATTCTTCTCAAGTTGTGTCAGATTGAAGCCCACAGGAAGACCTGTTGTGAAGCTCAAGGTGGGCATGAATCAACAATCGCAAAGCAATGAACTGCCAACAATATCCGTAGTGAAAAATAGTTTGAATCTCTCGGTATTCTTAAACAGTGTCACTCCTTGGTTGTTGGTGCAAACTGAGGAGCGTATCCTAGTCAACAATAAAGAGAAACATTCTGACAGGTTGCAAGAAGAAGAACAAGTCGATTTGCGAGCTGCGATTGAAACAGGAGAGACGCCGAGGAGCCTATGATGCTTTGTCACACAAGCCCACTGACAACGCATCGAGCATGATGTGTTAAACAAAGAAATGCAAAAGATATTTGATTGCACTTACAAAGGAGAGCTATGCAGCGGCTCTTGAAAAGGGTGAACGAAACGTGCTGTGCTACACGCAATACGTGACGTTATACTGCTGAGGCGAGATAATAACAGTGACAGGGAAGATAAGTTAGACAACGAAATGTCAATGGACGCAATTGAAACGAGAAGAACACAAGAAATAACAATGCGATTGTATATAGATGTTAGGAGGGAGATAATGTGCCTCGTTTTCGAGATACAGTATGGACTATGTCTGACGGCAACAAAGATGCATGTGCACAAAAGGTCGCAAGCAAGAGTAGCAAGAGTTTTGTTGGAAGCACTTGGTGGAAGAAAGGCATGGCCATCAAGGCACAGCAAATAGGGAATACAAAGGGATATGGGAGACGAAGCGCCGTTATGTTAGTTGCATTTGCGCGTTTTCACTGGGCCATTTTTTGTTTTGAATTTTGCTTGCGATGCTTTTGTGGGCTAACGTCGAGGCATCCCGACAGTTCCGAGTGGGGTTTGCACTTGGAGGAGGGGCCATTGATGACACGTCGCTGTGTCCAGCAGGGCGTATGGGGTGTTGAGAGTAACGCTCTATTCTTTCGATTGTTTGCTGTGTTGTGTGGGAGGGGTTGAGCTTGGAGGAGGCGTGGGGTTGCTGGATTTTTCCGGCTGGTTTTCAAAAACGGAAAGGTCTTCCTGACTCATCTCGACTCGAGACTCTCGAGATATAGGGGTTTTTTCTTGCTAGCTTTGGCGAGCGAGGAGACGCAGCTCTTGTTGTCCAGCCGAAGGCGATGGCGACGATGGCTGTGGCCCAATCGCCGGAAAAAGTGTAAGGACAAACATACGAAAACAAAGCACTGTACACATAAAGCACAGAAAGCTAAAATTGGACCGGTCAACGGCCCGCCGTTTTTGGAGTCTTTGAGCAGGGAAATGATTTAGATGCGTACTGTTATTTACGATTTTTAATTCTGTTTCTTAAAGTGACATTCGCTTGAATATTCAGTGTTTTCTGAAAATTACACATGGCGGTTTGGTTAACTTTTACTGCTATGACGTTTGCCTCGTTTGACTGGTTTGCCTGTTGACAGGTGACATCACGGCCTGCGTCCTCGGGCCCCGGACATCAAAATGCGGATGAAGCATTATGGATGATTGACAGTTTCTTGTCTCCTCTCCAACAGACTCTCTGCAGCAGACGCCTACTGTCGTCCAACACCAATGTTCGCCAGCGCAGCTTGAGCAGTCTAAACATTCAGATTTCTGGTAACGGCCGGCGCCTCACTCGAGTGAATGCAAGAGAAAGATGATCTGGAATAAAAGCGTCTTTTTGTTTTCTACAAGACTTTTACGGAAGTTTTCTTGATTATCTGAAATATACCTCTTGCTCCACACCGGTTGTAGTGCTGTAGAGCGTCGTGAGACATTTATTCAATTATGTGGTGCAGTTTGCTCTTCGGCGCTATTCTTCGGCGTGCAAATGAGAAATAATACTTAAAACATTATTTGTTTCAAAACACATCTTGAGAGATGCTTCGATCTTTCTAAAAGTTTATGTTAGGAGCGCAAAATTCACTATCTTTCCTTTCATTCCCCTTTTTAATGCCGCAGCGGCACCCAGCTTTTTTACCATGTCTTTAGCATTTTTGCCTATTTCTCAGCATCTTTGTTCATCGCCTTGAATAATTGCCCAAAGCCTAGATTTGGTTTCCGTAACCAAGCATTCTTCTCGTCTTTCAGCGTTTTTGCAATTTTTCTAGGTCTTTTTACATCCCACAGCGTCTTTGCCAATCTCTTAGCATCTTGGGCTTCTGCAGTGGCGCAGAATAGACAATTGTGGTGATGTTTTTATCTTAGTGAAGGATGGAACCAAAAAAAGCATCAAACAGCAAAGCGATGGCGGCAAGCCACAATCACATCTCAGAAAGTTATGGGATTGAAAAGGTTATATGCGTAGACAGCTTTGTTATCAATTGCAAAATTTCTGGACCAGGGCGCTTTTATGAAATGTCAAGCGCCAAAAAAGCGACTGAATCGATGTTTGGTATTAGCAGCGACTCTTTTTAGACGCGCAGTTGGCAAAATATCACGCAAAGCGCTCGGGGCATAATAACGGGATATAACTCCTAGCAAAATCCTTCTTCTTGGATTCCGCGCATTACAACGGCGACTTGTCTGAAAGCGAATACAATAATGCTAAATATCGTTTGCAAGTGGTGCTTGGAGCATCTAAGTTTTGCATTGACAAAAATCAGACCTGGTAAACGTAGAAAAAGCCTTCATGCGGCGGAGTTCTTCGTTCCCAACGACACAAAAATTACCGGTATTCGTGAAAAGACCTTTGTTTGTCGTTTTCTATCACAAATAGAGTATCAAGGATCACCGATATTCCCGTTGCGTGGATCGTGAAAAAAGATATGACTAAGAAAGATGTGTCATTCAAAGCGATAGTTACCTGTCAACGGTTGCTTTTAAACGTACACGGCGGCTTTACATTCTCCAAAATTCAACATCCAGCGTTCAATGCAAACAACATTGAGTGACTAGCGACGCAAATTGATGAAATATGAAAAATACGATAAAGTACGGGCAATAGTGTCGACCATTGTGTTATGATCGATGGTAAGCGTCGCGGAAATAGTCGATATCGAAGAACAACAGGAGATGAGACTCTGCGTTGCAGCATTATTGCCTGTGGTGGAGATGACGAATAAAAGCTGTACGTTTCTGAAGTTCTCCTTCTTCACGACTTCAAATCTATTAAATGAAGCACCACGACTTCTAGTTACGAACGATCTATTTCTCTGCGAGCACGTCCTGGATACCAGTCAAGATCACTTGTCGTCGAGCTGCCTGTTATTTGCTTTTTCTGATACCGTCGGCAATATTCTCCGAGCTTCTAACTAAATCTATGTTGGAGATAACCTTTTCTTTGAAATCTTCTCTGGCAGTATCGATTTCAAGCATCGTATTCTTTTTTGATGTACGTGATCCTTTGGATATAACCTCAAAAGCGATATTCTGTCAGTGAAAAAGTAAACTGGGACCGTTTGTCCCACGATACGGCTGAGGTCATTATCCAATGTTGCTGCAACATCAAAGAGGTCACTAAAAGCATTCATCTCACCCGCCATAGCTGAGCGAGTAACTATTTTAAATTTGAAGGACTTGAAATGGATGGGGGCTAACTTTTCAGTATCATCACTTAAGAAACAGACGTGGCCTAGATGCGAAGACATGTCACGGTTATTGGCTTAAGACGAGTCTGAAAAGCCAGCAATTTCCATATAGTTTAGCTGGAGTGGGGAAATAAGAAGAGAGACGAGGTTCGATTTGGCGTACCGAACAGCTCGGTTCAGCTGATTGATAATCTTCAAGCGCATTTTTCTTTGCTTGCGAGCTCGGCTAGTGCTGAAATATCGTTCAAGGTCAGAGGACGTGTGCACTCGAATGTCAGAAATCGATTAAAGAACAATGCTGCAGGTACGAAAAGCAGTTTAATATATGGTGGGAACCAATTACTGCGGTTGCAAAAGGGCATTCTAGCAAAACAGAGAAATGCTGTTGGAGAGAAAGTCATTGTGCATTGTTCTGGAGCCCGTTGTTGACATTTTCAATAGTATAGACGTGGTATCTGAGGTTGGCGGTGTATAAAATGTAGAGTCTAGTGGTCTTGGATTGGGAAACTCTGAATTGGAGACGGAGGGAGACGAAAACTAGTCCATGCTGCCGCAAGACATTGACAACATTCTAGATGCTTGACTTCATGGTTTCGGAATCGCAAGTACAACAGCGAGACCGTAAATTACCGGTAAATTACCTGTATATATAAAAGTATGCATGCAATACAGGTCGATTTGGTAAATTGCGCATCTATCCGATGGCTAGCATCTTCATTACCTAGACTGCAGATCGAAGAATGGCATAAGTTGACAAGCATTTTTTCTCCCCAAACCATCATCTCGACAGAGCAGAAACGGAGCGTCGAAAAGGGTCTCTGAGCTCCATTGGGCAGAGGAGCAGCTTTATACTGGCATTGCCTAAATTATTCAGCTCAGCTAGCGGGGTTGTATACTCAAGCCTGCTACGAAGAAGAAATCCTCTGTAACCAATCAAATCTGCAGTCCACACGCTCTAGTCATGTTTTGAAAACGAACAAATCTAGAGAGCTCATGGTGGAGAAAAAGGGTTTCAAGCGAATGTGAAATTCTCATCAGTCGGATGAGCATGTTGTGATCATGAGTACCAAGCAGCGAAATCGTGGAAAAAAAAACAGTGAGATTGTGTCCCCATGATGTCGACTCTTTACTATAAGGCATATTTTCACTTCCAGCACAATGCTCGACGGGCTCGTTGCTCCACCCTTCTTTGCCTATCAGACTTTGATGGTTTGTTGATGGCAGATGATCTCTCATCACCGATAGAGCGAGCTCTGACTCGTCGTTCTGCACGCAATGACCGAGCTGAAATGGAATTTGCGTTGATATGGTGCCGACCACGAACTGTAGGAGCGCTAGGTTTCTGACGACGGAAAACTTCAATTTGGACCCATTCACCATCACTGGTTTCTTGAGCTTCGTCATGCTCCTCTTCGCTTTGGGTCTCATCGGTTTGTTCCCATTCACTGTCAAGATTGAAAGAACGGTCTGCTTGTTCACTGGCCGTGGAAGCAGATGCTTCTGAAACGTTTCCAGTTGGTGCTTGATCAGAAGAACACGAATGTAGGTCGGTGGAGGCGTTCTCAGTAGTGGCTTCAGTAGCGGTGTCAGTAGTATATGCCCTAGTGACTTTGGATGTTGTGAGAGCATCTATACTGCTCTGCTGGGCGCGTTCAAATCTTGACGACAACCACGAAGCAGCAACCACGTCGGAGCGCTGCATGGACGCCGACAAATCATGTACATGCTGTTTGATACCATTCTCAGAGGCTATTACATGTAGTCGACGAGTGCCAATGAGAAATCGAGTGCTCAACTCATCTGGGCCCCGCAGCCACATATATGAGCGCCGCTGCGAATCGCGGTGAGAGACGCGAGCACGGACAAAAGGAGCCACCAAATTCTGAGCAGAGCATTGAGCTCGAACACATCCGGACGCAACGACGTTTTCCACGAGCTCGCGGATGGCTTGGATGCGATGTACAGATGATAGGGGCTCGAGGCGCGCGCGAATGCGATGTGGGGAGCGATGCGCAGTGGAGGCAAGGTAATGAGTAAGCGAGCGATACGGGATGCCTCGAGCGCGAAGAAGAGAGAACTCTAAGTGCGGGTAGACGAGGGCGGGGGGTTGCAGTTGCACGGCATCACGAAAGACGAGGGTGAAATGCACGACGACCTGCAGGTGGGGGCTCACGGAATCCGGAAGGGACGCGTAAGGACAAGGTTGCGAACCGTCGAGGGCGGCCATCAATGGTGCAAATATTGTGTGGTGACGAAGAGAGAGCCGAAAAAGAGGGAGCGAGGCTTGAGAAAAGACTTGGCACGCTGTTGGACTGGAATGCACACTGTTTGGTTTAGATTTGGCGCCTTTTTTTTGGGATCAACGCGAATGGCAAGCGACGCCTCGACGGATAACCTACATACAAGCGCGCCAAAACGGGTAGCAATCGTGTACGTTTGTAGTAGGGTCACAGCCAAGCTTGACGCGCTCCGCATACACCAAGTGTAGGAGGTTGCTACCAGGGACACATGCGGGCGCGTGTTCCGTTATGCCTACGTATCCCTCCCCCCACTTGTGCTACTCACGCTTCTCTAACAGCGCGCCGCATCGTGTCAGCATGCCGTCCAAGCGAAGCTACCAACCTGTCCGCCAAAGTCGCCCAGATAGAGCCAAAACCAAGTCGGAAACCGTGCTTGACCAAATCTCCCCACCAAAGCATGGCTTGCCTTACGCAACGCTTCCGCCTCGCTTTTCGATTCCCTCTCCCTCGCACCCGCTTTTTCCAACGTCCTTCGCTAAGCTGCTGCGCACCTTACCCATCCGTTTCACCCTCAACTTTGTGTGTGACTATCCAGCGCTTGGACTCGACTCAATTCTTCGCATGAATCTCAGCGAACCAATGATGATCAAGTTTGCTCGTCAGCTGGAGTATGGGCCCGTTGGTCGGAGGGGGTTTCGTATCGCCTCGCGCTACGTTGCGCTTGGCATTTTGCATCACGTCATTCTGCGATCTCCAGACAACATCGAAGCTCAATGTTTGAAGGGGGAACTACTGCTCTCTTTTTTACATTATGGTCGAAACGGTCTTTTTATCCCGCGAACGGGACTAGAGGAGGCGTTGAATTGCTTCGAGACCGCTTCGGATGAACCCCTCGGTCTATTTCTTAAGGGTCGTCTCATGCTCACCATGGAAGCAATACACAAAGATACTTCAAAAGCAGCACTTGGCAAACAATTAGTGCTCAAAGCTGCCGATGACGGTTGCGCGCGCGCCTTGGTTTTTCTTGCCCACCGATATGAATACCCACAACTGGACCGCGCTGTGAGCTTTTCCTCCGATGTTCCAAAGGATCGCGATTCCCGCGAACGCTTCATTGTGGGTCTTTACGAAAAAGCTGCGGCAGCCGATGACCCTGATGCTCTCAACGACCTGGGCACATCCTATGCACAAGAATACGGTGGCCTAGACGCTGATTTTGATTCAGTTGTCAAGTACTATTTGCGTGCGATCATGGCGGGTTCTCTTCACGCGTTCGACAACCTTGGCACGCACTATGAAACAGGCATGGGTATGCGCTTCCCGGATAAAGTGGATTACGACTTGGCCTTGTTTTACTACAGGCAAGGCGCCAGAAAAGGCTGCCCCAAGTGTGCCTACAACATGGGCGCTGCGTATGAAGAAGGAATGGGCGATACATTGCCGAGGGACATCGGTCGAGCTGAGAAGTATTATTCGACTGCTCTGAAATTGAGTAGTGATTGTGGTGATCTGCAAACCATGGCTCGAACTGTCCGCGACTTGTGCGCTCTGTACGCGACAAAGATAAAGCTTGGGAACCCAAATGATGAAGAAACCCTGAGGTGTGACAAGAAACTTCGAAATATAATCCCTAGTGATGCTGGAGCTGATGAGCTCATGAATAAAGTCAACCGAGGAATGTCTCAGATCATACGGAAGAGATCTACCAGTGTTCTCACAAAGTTGGTTGGGGAGGAAAATGCTCGTCTTCTCGCCAAGAGAGTGAGGTCAGTCTGGAAGAACAACGACAATATGCCAGAGGAAGAAAGAGACGCTATTATCCAGCATTTGACTGGAGGAGAACCTGTTGACCAGAGAACACCTCCTCGGAAAAAGCGCGCTACTGGGAAGCGAAAAGCTAAAAGTTGACTCTATGCCGTGTGACACCTGAACCACGCGAATATGTTTGGAATGGAAGACACTCTTGTACGATAATTCATAGAACTAAGATGTAGAATGGTGCAAGAAAACTGCGTTCTCCGATATTGAACAAGTGGATTAACATTGTCAGTGGTTTTAGCTGGAATCTGCCCTTTGACGAAGTACATCTACAGGAGAGGCGACGAGGACCTCGTTTGGGGTGGGGGAGGTGAAAATCACTGGAATTACATACAGGAAGTACATGTATTGCTTACAACACCTACTTCTGGGTAGTTTCTAGAGTTCTCCTGCCAAAGGATAACTCAGGTGCAAATCTGGATGCGCTAAGCAAAGCATCATTTTCACCACTGCAGCCTCAGTGGTCATGCGCTTGGTGCTTGTCGCACCCAATGCACCGGCGGCGCTACTGTTGTACAGGTTGGGGTTGAGAGGACCTGTCGCACATTGCGTTGACAAATAAATCTTCAAACCAAGCTTTTGCTGCGAGCGAAGCCAGCCCATCCATCCGGCACCCCGATGATCTGGAACGTTGCCTACGCCGAAGCTTTCAATCACGGCACCCCTTACACCCCGGCTGTACAAATCACCGTAGGAAACCTTGGGATTTGCACCGGGCACGACAGGTATTCTAATTACGTTTGGATCAAGCTTGATGCGAGGCCGGTACACGCCGGGGTCTTTCCACAGAGCGAACTGATTCCATTCGATGTCCACGCCCAGGACTGCCAGCGGGGGGTGTGTTGGTGACGTAAACGCACGGTACGCGGAGGAGGAGTACTTCATGGTACGATTTGCTCTTAAGAGCAAACCGCCAAAACAAACAGCAAACTCCTGGAGTTTTGGCCGGCATGCGACCGTGACGGCATCGATAAGGTTTTGGCGAGCATCGGATCGAGGCATCAACATTGGTCTTTGGCTCCCGGTAAGCACAACAGGCTTGCGGAACCCAGCGAGCATGAGGGAAAGCGCTGCACCCGTGTATGACATGGTATCTGTGCCGTGAATAATAACGAATCCATCGTAGTTATCACGGTGTTTGTCCAAGAGTTTTGCAATCTTTATCCAGTGGTCGGGGCCCATGCGAGTGCTGTCAAGATTCATTGGGGTGGAGACGTTAAGACTGGCAATCTCATTGAGCTCGGGAAAGGCCTCTTGAAGGTCTGCCAGAAACGATGAGGGTTTCAGCGTAGTTGACCGCTGTGTGGTAGACTGTTGCATACCAAAAGTTCCTCCGCAATGAATGATGAGAACGCGAGGCAACGGGGGGCTTGCATATGACGTTATCGTAACCATCTCTTTTAGTGGTGTGTCAGCGTTGGAAAGACCTTCTACAAGAGGGATATTTTGCGAGAAATGGTGTGGCGAGGCGCCGGGTAACACTTGTGACGAGTCCAAGACGCGACCAATTTGTTGGGAAGTATGAACGGCAGAGATGTGAGGAGATGTCGGAGGGGCTCGGTTGGAAGAATGTTCTGCTACACACCGTTTGACATCGTTAACGGGGTTTGTCTCTATATGCGTTATTGCCGGCGTGGAACTGAGGTCCAAGAACGTGGACGGACTGGGCTGAAATGACGAAGTGGACGGGGGTGTGTTCGGCGGCCGAATGTGATCTGGGGCATGGTACCAATTTGAGTTGGAACCGTTCGCGACGCCGTTTGAACCGTGAGATGTGTGTCGCGCTGTTGCGGCAGGAACAGACCGTAAAACAGGCTGAGTGGAACGTGAGGCGAATGGAGTGGCTTTGAGTGGAAGGAAGGAGGTGATGAAGGCGGAAGGCATGGTGGAAAAGGAGTGGGTGTTGTTCACTGAGGGGGGAAGCGTGATGCGGAATTGGATGGGCGCGGGGAAAAGAAAGAAAATTGGGGCGTCAACCAATGTAGGTAAGACCTATGACATGTATCTATGAGGTGGCGTGTACGGTGCACCGTGGAGCAATGGATGTAGAAGCGGCTGTGCGAAGGGGCAGGGCGACCGAGTTGTTCTTGGGGAACAGTATGCAGTTGCGCCTGGTGTTAGCTGGCGTTCACACAAATGGGCGACTATGTCGAAGACGTGTGAGTGTGAGGTGGTGGTTGGGCGCGCCAGGCTGGCGCCTCGGGCAACAGACAGCTCTCTCGAAGCTGGCGCTGTGGATGCGTCGAAACGACGGCTCTGCAAGCTACGAATGAATGAATGAATGAATGAATGAGAGGCGCATTCAAAGTGAAATTTCTCCTCATCTCAACAGAGCAAAATTTGCAGCAGACCAGTGAGGAATGAGAGCGCGTTTTGTGCTGAAAACAACTCATGTTTCGAAAACGTGTGAGCGACCGCAAGTGGTGCGCGCTTTGTTGGAGCCTCTAGTAGCTAGGCCATCAAGCACGTGCTTGGCTGTCTCACAACTAAACGCTACAAGGTTATAGCGAAAAGGGGTAACCCTTTTAGCAACGTATGGATAGTGGTCAATATGGGCATTGGTGTTACTTTTTAGTTAATGGCGAAGACATTCGAAGAGCCAAGTCGATACTTGCGGCCGTAATTCCAAACCAAATGGGTTAAGCAGCCAATTAAGAGCACGTCGCTCGGCTTGAAACAGCTGATATCGTGCACAGCGCCGTGCCACGAAAGAAGCGTGAGAGCGTATGAGAGCGTATGAGAGCGTCTGTCTCAAAGCAATACAAACCAAGGGAAGCAAGGGCGAAGCTGAAAGCACACGACGGCGTGTCGCAGCTAAAGCACAATGCCAATAGTTGAGAAAACGCTAACTCAGTCATGTTGCCGAGGCTCGTCGGAAAGCTGATCCGCAGCCTCTTGACTCTGACTGGCGAGCAACAAAATGTCCACAGCATCCGACATTTGACTCAGCTGCAGGGGGGGAATATGCACCACATCCTTCTTTTCGAGAGCAAAGTCACCAGCGGGGGGACATGGAGAAGCGGCAGCACACACAGCTTGCTCGGAGTTGCCGGACGTATCGCGCAATATTCGATTCACAATGGTGTTTGCACTGGGACAAAGAAGACGACGTAAACGACGTTCCAACGCGCTTCCCGGCGTGAAATGCGTCCAGTGACGCGCGCGTTTACGAGAAATGCGACGCGCTCGCCGACGCGGCGGCGGAGAACGCATTGCGAAGCGACTGAGCGTTGTAGGCGAGCTGGCGTGCCGGCTGGCCGCGCCTTGTGTGAGACGCATGGCGTTTCGGAAGACGCGCGCTTTGGCGCCATTTCTAATTTGTGTTTGTGTTTCCACGCCTGACGACAGTGTGCCTTTTGCGCGCAAAATTAGATCAGCTTCCGAGCGTCGAACACCTTGACGAGCTGCTGAACCGCCGGCGCTTTCGTTGCGGCGCCTTTGTCATGTGGCACTTCCTTCTCTTCACTGTGCAACCGCTCGTGGTGCCGTCGCCCCCGCCCTCAGACGAGGTTACGCAATCGCCCGCGGCGTGGGTTCCTCGCGTGATTGTCATCAGTGTGCTTGGCTTTACCGCCATCGTCTTTTCACTTACTGCCCTTGGCGTCGTGCTTGCTCGCCGCTACGACTGGCGCTTGCCGTGGCAACAGCCCATACTCGCCACCTGACGTGTCCACACTTTTTTGTTTCTCTCTTTACGTTTTCTCTCTCTCTCTCTCACACACACATATGTTACACCGCTTCGCAAGCAGAAAAGGGCCCTAACGTTTCACCGACGTTTGCCCCGCCGTTTCCTAAAGCTCTTCGGCGCCACTTTTGAAGTGCCTCGTGTACGCACTAACTTCATTCCCATCCAGATGCTGCAGCAGCAGACTTAGCCCCTCCCCCCCCCTACCTGCACGTCTTTTTCTCACGCATCCGAACCACCTCCTCTAATGGCGGTCTTCCCGTCATTGCCAGCCGCTTGCTGGCCCAAAACTCGTAAGCCTTGTCCACAGCCCATCCAATGCCTGGCACCTGTGTGATGGCGTACACCCATCCGAGCCCCACTGCTCCATACGCATGTCGAAACACGGGAACGCCCGTAACCACTTGCCCGTCTTTGGTGATGCCATGGATACTTCCCATTGCCTGTTCGTAACAGATCCCTTTATTCTCATCGGCTGCATAATCTGCCGATGAGATGTCAACAAAGTCGATTGTGTTGCCACGTTGTTCGGATCGTTTTCGAAGGAATTTCACTTCCTTCATACACAGACTGCACTCCCCATCGTAAAGAAGCCTCAGCTCTGCGTTGCTTTGCTTCGTGGACGCGTCAATCACATTGTTTGTTTTGTGTGTCGATTGAGTTGACGTCATGCGTGCTGCGCGATACCTTTTCGAAACGATGTATCCTGCACGCAACGAAACCGTTGGTTTCCTAACAGAATGCAAAAGTCGTGATGCAGCCAACGGCGACGCCACTGAGAATGCAGCGCGGCATATATTCATCATAACTATGTGGCTTTACGACTGTGAGACCGCCTGCTTTGGCGAGACGGACACAATTGCAGTTCTCAGCTGTCGAATGAAGTACCAGGTATTAGCGTCGCCTACCTTTGACGGTGCCTTCCCAAGTGCAATGTGATGATCCGGCGCCACAAATGTTTCTTTCGCCTCTTATCTCCGCCGCTGCCAGAGCAAGTTGCTCTGCTGAGTTCGACAACGCTGCGTTTGAGCCAAACGCCCGGAGCGGGGCATGCGGTCATTTCCATTGTACAAATGCCCTATATTCTGGAGCTGGAGAGAGAGCATGAACGAAGAATAGAAAGACGCGCGAACGATGTGGCTGCAGAAAACAGAGCGTGCAATTTGGACCACAAACGAACTAGGTGACGGTCATGCCGTTCAATTTATTTCATTCTGCGAAACAGCTGATTTTTATCCTCGCGCTCTCAACATATATGAAAACTAATCGCTGGATGTTGCGTGCCAACGTGCGCAGTGGCGCACAGCATGGCGACGACAGCGGCGAGGGGATTGCGACGTAGTGCAACTGGGGTAGCATGGACAAGCTATCTCAAGTGCGGCGATGAGCAGGGTGAATGATCACGGAACGTAGGCACGATGCATGAGCACCACCAACAGGCATAGGCAAAATACACGGCGCAGACTTGGCCATTTCTGCACAACTCTGACGACCCCGCGCACAAAACGGGCGTTGTGACGAATAGTTGCGATATTGTGTAGCCATGTAAGCGCGAGAACGTCGCTCATGTTGAGTTGAGTGGCTTTGGACGCAGCTGCAATCGACGCGCTGTAGATAATCCAGATATGTGCGGCACAGCTCATTGTTGGCGGTCAGGTTCAGAGCCGACGACAGTGTCTAAGGCATGATTGATGAATGACAAGGCGTCTGACGCGACGAAGCCGTGGCGATGTTGAAGAAAGGCGTTGTGGGTGGCTAGTCGGGTGATGGAACAGGCCGCGACAGCAGCTGCGACGCATCTGTGATGCAATTGAAGCGGCGAAAGTGAGGTGCGTTCGACATCACGCAGCATCCAAAAGGCATACACAGCCAGAAGGCCGGATAAAATATCGCCCAGTCCACCGACGCGTTTCAGCGAAGACTGTGAATCAACTGTGGTTCGAAAGCTCTTGGACAGTACAAGGTCATGCTGCCCCTTTGCAACAATGATGACATTGCCGTTCAAAAATTCAACCAACTGATCGGGGTGGTCAACGTCGGCGGTTTGCAGCAAGCGCTGCAACTCCATCTTGTTTGGGGTGAGAAATAAAGCGAAAGTAGACTCGGCGGCTGAGATGAGCTTGAGCAAATCGAGGCGCGTGTGCAAGATCCAGAGCGCGTCGGCATCGACAACAAGCACGCTTCCACTGCGAATGGCGTACGTAAGCACCTGTTCAAAGACGAGGGAGGCGGCACGGTCACGTCCCAACCCCGGACCAACAACCAAGGCATGCATTCTGTCAAAGGCGTCACACTGAGGACCAATGTGCCCAAAACCCGGGTACACGATGAGGTCCGGCGAATAAGCCTTTATGATGGGCGCGGCGTCAGGCGGACAGAAGACAAAGGCCAGGTCAGCACCGCCCCTCATTGCCGCCATGGCCGAGAAGAACGGGGCACCCGTGTAGGCAATGCTACCGCCAACAACGGCAACTCTTCCCGCCTGTCCCTTGTGCGAAGTGTCGTCCAGACGAGGCACACACGCACCGAAGGTCGACAAATACTGCGCATTGGTCATAGCGCTCATGCCTACGCGGTGCGCGATACTCGCGACGTTCGCAACGCTGCGGCCACGACGGCGCGCTGCTGGCACGCGACAGCCAACGCGCGGGACGAACGGCGAGGCGCAAGCGGCGCGCATCACGCGCTTGACGGCCGCATCAACACTATCGTAGCGCAAGACCGAAGCGCAAGACCGAAGCGCAAGACCGAAACGCAGGACCGAAACGCAAGACCGAAACGCAAGCTCGATCGAAACGCAAGATCGAAACGCAAGCTCAACATTTGCTACTAGTCTTTGTTTGAAAATGGGTTTTAATCATGATGGAGGACAAAAGCGCGGCACCCGTCAGTCGGAACCTCCACCATCCTGCCGGAGCATCATCGCCGCTGTTGATCTTCGGCGATCTTACTGCAGTCCGTACACGAAAATGCACAATGATAACGATAACGATGACTTGACTTCATTGCCGTAGCAGCGCGAGCCATTTGCTGTCGTTTCCAAGAAAGCATATTATACTATCACAAGTATCCACGTAGTGCATGTTCTGGAGGACAACGGCAAGCTAACATGCTTAAAAAACATTCGTTGCATTCGTTGTGCGTGCCGCCAGACGCCATCCGTTGCGCGCGACGCTGACAATCATCCGCCGTTGGCAACCAAGCCGTTCACCGCATCATTGCGCAACGGACCTTCCCACCGCCGTCCGTCCTCCCTGCGCGCTCACCCCCGCTCTCCCGCCGCGCCGCGCTTGATAAGCGCTGCGACGCCGCCACCATCCGGACCGTCATCCAGCACGCCACGCCTTCGCCACACACCCCGTCATGTACAACGGCATCGGTCTCACCTCCACGCGCGGCACGGGCACCAGCGGCCACGTACAGCGCAACGTTGCCGCGCTCCGTCCGCAGCCCATGCGCTCTGCGCGTCACACGCGCAAGGCGCCGTCGCAGCCGCGCCCGCTACCGCCCGCGCTGGCCGAGCACGAACGCCGCCGCGCCGTCGAGGTTGCCGTCGCCGAATTACACGACGAGCTTGTTGCGCGTCGCTATGACGAACACACCATCCGCTTCATGGAGAAGCGCCTGAGACAGGATCTGTTGTCGCGTGACTCCCACGAGCGCGCCGCCCCTGCGCCGCCCGCCGCTGGCGCGTCGCTCTCGCACTTGGTGCGCCACAGGAATGACGCCCTGCGCGCTGCGCTCAATGTGAGCGAGCACTACGTCCCCGGCGATGCTTTCCGCCGCAAGCAGCCCGCACAAACTCCGAAGCCCTCCGTCGAAAGCACACCCGACCCGCCCGCTGCCGCGCCGCCACAGCGCCCTCACGCCGCCCCCAACCCCAAGCCTCCCAGCCCGCAGCCGACCCACTCGCCATCCTCGCCGCTTTCAACCTCACTGACCAACCAACAGCGCCCCAACGCTGTGCACGTCACCGAGACCAACTCGCGCCCCGCTGCCCACCAAAAGCCTTTAGAGGTAGCCACCACAGCACACTCCAACCCTCCACCACCAACGCCGACACCAAAGGCATCACCGCATAACGCCAAACAACCTAACGCCAAACCGCCAAGCGCCCCACCCCCTCCACCTCCCACCGCTGAAGAGGTACCTCTTTCCGTGCCGGCTCCCTCGTCAACCGCCTCATCCCGCACTCAGTCGCGCGCCTCCTCTCACACCCCACCGCGCGCAGCGCCACTCAAGCCGCCGCCCTCCCCGCCACAATCCGCGTCCGCCTCGCGCTCTCCGTCTCCGCCTCGCCGCCGCCCATCCTGGAACGCGTCGCCCGCACCAGATGCATACGATGAAAAGCATGTGCCACAGCCTCTCTACCGAGGTCGAAACAGAGTCAAGCAGCTATCCGTCTCCCCTGCACCGCGCTCGTTGCATCGCCGTCGCGATTCGCGCCGAAGCATAGCGTCTTGGAGCCAGTCTAGCGAGTCTTTACGTTCGCGTTCCCCTTCCCCGGATCGCTACCGCTCTCGTTCCAGGCGATACCGGAACTCTCGCTCTGAACGAGAGTCGAGATCACCATCTCCGCGCTACAAACGCTCTCCCTCTCCATACAGGTGGCGGCGGCGCCGAAAATCGTACGACTCATCTCCAAGCCCCGAGCGCTACCGTCCATCTCGATATCGCCGCTCAAAATATCTACAGTCGCCATCCAGTCCATCTGTTGACCACAGATATTACAGGGACCAGGCGCGCTCCCCATCACGTTCAGTGTCGCGCTCTCCTCGTCGCTTTCGCTCTCGTTCCCCTCTTCCGATGAAATCACGAGCTACGATGCGTTCGAGGTCACCCTCCCCGCTTCGAGAGCGTGGGTACGAAAACGAGGATGTGTATGGTCGAGGACGATGGACAGAACGTCCCCCGTACCCAAGAAGCGGCCGTGACAAATACGATCGGCCAAGCGAGTCTGCACGCGACTACAAGCGTAAGGAATACGGCGAGCGCGAAAACGGGACTAGTCGGAAGAGAGGTGGATACGCCTCCCCGCCAGACGAACACGTTCCGAAACGTCGTCGTACCTCATACTGGGACGAACGCTAGCACCACGAGCACAAAAGCCGTTGAAACAGTCCAGGCGCTCAACTGTTACAGCTTGCGCAGTACAAAGTCTTGCCAACCGTACGAAAGCGAGTCACTAATCGTGCACTTGCCGACAAGCTTGCGGTATTCAATATCCCACGCGCGAAGCTGCGATTCGGATGCTTCAGTTTTGACTCGCTGCTTGTATTGAATGCTGTTATCACGCATACCCACTTGATTCCAGTCAATCTTTACACCAATAAACTCGGCCAAGCGCTTCCATGCTCTTCCTCCATCCATTGCACTGAGGTTCTCTAAGCTTTCCTCCATCCAAGAGAAACGATGTCCAAGGGCATATTGCAGCGCTTGCCAACGACACTCGATGTCATCCACGTACCATAGCCAGCGTTGAAAACGGTTCAGGGAAATCCACGCTTGGGGGGATACATTGAGACGAACAAATGCATCTGTGGGACGTGGGAACCATCGAGTGGATACGGTTGGTGGAGAAAGTGTGAGGGACGTGGCGTTATTTGTGAAGTTTGTGTTGGTAGTTGCACCCCAAGGATCTTCGAGTTCTGGACCGAGAGCCATGAGCGAGACAGCAGTGGAAATTCGATCGCGACGAACGCGTACAATGCGTAGAGAGCCTTCCGGAAGAGCGTTGACGAGTGTGGGACCGAGACCAAAGGCTAACGGCACATGACCAGTGTACACCAATCTACGAGCGCCGTGTTTCTGTAGCAGGTGATTGTAGAAGGGAATCTTCATTGCGGTGACGTATTGAAGGGCGGAAAGATTAAAATCGGCTTCACTTGCGGATGCTGCCAGAGGACGGTAATCGTATTGTACTACGTGTTTTGTGCGTTGCGTAGGATGCTCTTCTTCGTGTGTGACGTATGTGACGGGAGTGTCTGGAGAAAGAAACACACGGGAGAGATGCTGTGTGCCGGAACGTCCCGTGGCGAAGAAAAAAGTGAAAGAAGGGCGATGTGGAGCAACATAACGGTCGTTGAGAGATAGGCGCATTGTTGGTACAGAGGGTAGGTTGGCGCTACGCAAAGCGAAAAGAGGCATTATGTACACGAGAAGAATGTACTCAACAAAAACGCCGAGAACGAAACCAAAGGCGACGAGAAGAAGGACGCGCGTGCGCAGGCTGAGACGACGGAGCCACTTTCGCAACAGGCGTCGGGTGAGGTTCTTGTTGAGCTTCTTCGGCATGGACGACATGGCGGAAGGAAGGAAGATGAGCGCAGGGCGACTAGCAAGAGTGTGAGGTCGGTGAGGGCCGTGCGCTTTTGAAGGGGGAGTTGCGAATTGGCGATGAAGAGGCGGAAATCAACGGGCGCGTAGGCTGCGGGGGGGGGGGGGGGGGGGGGGTAGTAGGGTGAGAGCTGGACCTGCGTACCCAACCACGGGTTGATCATCACTCACTGTGATGTGGCGAGTGTCCTGCCACCGAGCGGCCGCGCATGAGAGGCACGCTTACAGCGCGCGGCGCGCAGCCTTAGAGAATCTTGTTATATACGAAGGACTATTGTTTGTTACAAAGTGCTACTCAACAAGCGGCTCACGACACGCGCATGGACGACATGCTCACACTCGGCGCCACGCCGTCCGCATGACGCGACGCCGTCTTCGACACCCTCTCCTCAATCCTCAGCCACACCACCAGCACCGCGCCCACGACAGCCACCATCCCCCCCACAAACATCACATCAGCCGCGTCATCCCGCGCCGCCAGAATCAATGGCGCAACCACTGCGACCACCAGCTGCGGTAGGCTTTGGCTCGCGTTGAAAACCGTTGTGAATAGACCCTTCTTCGCCGCGTAGTATGAGTCACACTCAAGTGCACGCACGATCAGCGTCCACGGTAAGCTCATTGTGGTTGCCCACACCACCCCAAACGCGCCCACATTCAACACTGCTACCAACTGCAGCAGCACTGAAGGCGGTGACGATCGCGCACGAATGAACATTGCGCCCATCAACGTGATTGCTTCCACGCATTGTGACACCAGATACATGCTTGTCACACCGTAAGCTCGCACCATTCGCGGTAGTATGCAAGAGTATGCAATCGTCACCGCTGCTGTCATTGCATTCGCAGTGCCGCCCAGTCGAACGCCCGCATCAAACAATTGCCGCCTTGTATCGGATATGGGTTTTGAGCCGTCCCCCATAAATACATTATGTCCCACCCATGTATTAACGTACACGAACAAGGCGAAGAATCCACACCATGTGCATAGCTGAACGCCAAATACGCCCCAAAATGGACTGGGGATGGCGGCCAGTGTTTTAAATAACCGCGAAGAAACGCTTGAAGACCGCGACGACAGCGAGGGTGGTTGTGAAAGACGCCCACTAGACGACGATCTTGGAACGCTCGTGTCTCTGATCAGCATTTGTTCTGGTGTGCTCACCACGGTTAGAGCAGTGCTCATCACAAGTAACAACGAGGAGATTGCAAACACCATCTGAATATTGGACACGTGCGGAAGCCATGTGGACCACGGAACAGCTACAAGGCAACCACCGATAAGATTTCCAATGCCGCAATGCAATGCAATACAAGAATTGGCTGCCGAAAGCTTCGCAGCCGGCATCACGTCAATTACAAGCGCCCGCAACGGAGCCTGAATAGCCTGTATCGAGAAATCCAACGTGAAAAACGCCGCAATAGCTACCGAAAGAGCAGAATGTTCGGCCTGAAGCATGTGTGCTATCTGTTGTGCATTTGAAAAAGCAAACAATGACAAGCAGGTAAACAGACAACCGACAATGAGAAAAGGACGTCGGCGCCCGAGTGGGTGCGTACAATTGTCAGAAAGCGCACCGATAAGCGGTTGAAACAGTAACCCGGAGAGTGGACCAGCCAACCAGGCGAGCGAGGCGTGTGAATGGCGAAGCCCCAAATGCACAAGATGTGCGGTGCCGAGGTTTATTTGCGCAGCATAGCACAGTTGAATGCCGGCCATTGCAAGCGTGCAAAGCATAGGAGGTGGTACGGGCGGAGTGACGGCGGTTTGCAGTGGCGACATGCGCTTGTGTGGCACAAGTTCTGGAGGTGATGCAGTTTGTGGCGAGGTGGGTAATGTAGAAGCGATGTTGCGACCGTCGGTGAGCGATTTTACCAAGGAGATGAGTTGACGGTGCTGCCGGGAGCTCATGGCGAGCTGTGAGCCGGAGATGATGCAGCACACGGCGAGTAGCGCGCCCCGTGGGACGGCGCGAGATGGGCGGAATCTCAACTTGACACCTTTGTAAAGTGCAGTTTAATGATATATGTATCTTACACAGCGTCGTGCGCACACGCCGTCGCACTCACGCACCCCAAAAAAAGCACACCATGCCAACAATTCACCCAGCCTGCCTTGAAAAAAAAAAACTACTCTTAAAGGGTTTTTCCTCTACGGCGATGGTCCAAGCTGCATGGTCCATCAGGAGCGCCTAAAGAACGCTTCCATCGAGAACGATTGGCTCACTCGCAGCGCGTAGCCACGTTGGATTTCCAACTCTTCCTCCTCATCCTCTCCCAACGCGTCACCTTCCTCATCATCTTCCTCATCCTTAGCATACACATTCACTCGCAGCACAACTACCAAAACAGCACCAAGCAACGCAAAAACTCCACCCACAAACATTACACCTGCCGGGTCATCCTGCCACATATTCAGGATGAATGGCGCGCCGAATGCCACCACCAGTTGTGGAAAGCTCTGACTGGCATTGAAAAGCGTGGTGAAAAGTCCCAGACGTCTAGCGTAGCGATGATCGCTTTCAAGCGCATTTCCGATCAGTGTCCAAGGAACACTCATAGTGGTCGCCCACACAATCCCAAACATACCGATGTCCGTCATGGTAGCCAGTTTCAACAAGCCCGACGGAGCAGTCTGCCCCGGAATGCCGCGAATTGACACGGCAGCCATCAGGCAAATTGCCTCCACTACTTGACTGAAAGCATACACCGGAATTATGCCAAAAGCCCCCAACAGCTTCGGCAACGCTAAAGAATAAGCCAACGTGACAACGGCCGTGAGAGCGTTTCCCTTCCCACCAAGTCTCACACCGCGTTCAAACACACGACGGGTGGCACTTCCGTCCGGCGCAGAACCGTCTCCCAGGAAGATATTACGACCCACCCAAGTATTCAAGTAAACAAACAAGGTGAAAAAGCCGCACCACGTACAGATCTGTACTGCGAAAACTTGCCAGAACGGACGCGGCACCTGCTTCAACGCCTGTACGGCACCCCGCCACCCGGGCGCGAACGTTTGATGTGCGTGTGATATGCGTTGTGCGACGAGCGATGTGTTTGAAGCGGACGGTAGCGGAACATGGTGCTCGGTACCATCGGGAAAAACGACGGTGCGTGCAGGACGGAGACGTTGTTCATGGGTGGTGAGCACGGTGGCCGCCACGGTGATGATGAGAAGGATGGCTGCCAGCGTGAAAAGCGCCTCTACATCGCGATCGAAAAACGGGAACACGGTCGTGAGCTCCATTCCTGCCAGTAAGCCTCCAACGAGATTGCCCAGACCTGTAAACACTCCGATGTAGGAGTTGGCGAGCGCGCGCTGTGGCTGTGGCACCACATCTGTGATGAGGGCGCGCAACGGCGCCTGAATAGCCTGTATTGCAAAGTCGAGAGCGAAAAACGCGCAGATACCCAGCGAAAGCGCCAGGGTAGGAGAGGAAGATCCGGAGAAGAAAAGCGCGACCTGTGAGGCATGCGAGAAGAGCAACAACGCACAAGACGTGAAAATGGTTCCCGCGATCAAAAACGGTCGCCGTCTCCCGAGCGGATGCGTACAGCCGTCGGAAACGTGGCCTACAATGGGCTGAACGATGAGACCGGACAGGGGACCAGCTAGCCACGCTAGAGACACGGCGCGCTCGTTGAGTCCAAGTAAGAGTAGCTGGGCAGTACCGAGGTTAATCTGGGCAGCGTAGCAGACCTGGATGCCGGCCATGGCGAGAGCGCAGATTGCAATGCGCCATTGCTTCATGGGGGGGGTTTCGACATGAGTCTTTGGAATGGCCGGCGACGAGAAGGCGCGCACAATAGGGACGCCCATGGGGGGGTGCACCACCATGTCGGGGTGAACGTCGAGCTTGGGATGGGCGTCCATGTTGGGCGAAGCACTCCTTCGCTGTAGGACGTGCTCGGGGGCTACGCGGGGAATGCGGCGGGAGAGCGCTAGGAAAGAGTTGGCGGCGTTTGGTATAGCACGGAGCGCGACGCGGATGAAAAGTGCGCCTGACAGATAACGGTGTGCTTTATGAGACAGGCGCGCGCCGAAGCGCCGTTGCTGCCACACACTTTCCTTCCTGCACCCCATTCATTTGTGACTGCTTCAACTTGAAACTTTGCAGCCACCACGTTGCACACAGTACAACGTGGTACACGATTTACAGCACACACGACGTGTAGTACAGTACCACATCGTGGTCCTGACATCCACACGTGTGCGCGTGTGGAGAACCAAACGCAGCCGCCAATGCCCACCTCAGCAGAAGCCGCCTTTGCCGTCAGCTGCGCAACAGACGCCGCTCCTCCTTGCTTGCTCCTCCTGGCTTGCTCCTCCTTGCTCGCCAAAGTTGGCTAGGAAAACCTCCTGTGTCTCGGGACGACTTGAGAAGACCTTTCTATTTTTGAAATCTAGCCGAAACAATCCGCCAACCTCGCGCCTTCTCCAAGCTCACCGCCTCCAACACATCGCAGAACACAATCGAGAGAATAGAGTGTTATAATTACCCACGCGCAACGACGCATGTACCCAACATTGCAAATCACCCACATGGCACCATGTCTCCTCCATGTGCAAACCAACTCCAAACTGTCAGGATGCCTCAACCTTGTTGCCTCACAAAAGCATCGCAAGCAAAATTCAACACACAAAAAATGGCCCAGTGAAAACCCGCAAATGCGCACAACACAACCGCGCTTCATTTACCATACTTCAACCCTTTGTTTTCCCTAATTGCTGTGCCTTGATGGCCATGCATTCCTTCCACCACGTGCCTCCAACAAACCCTCGTTACTCTTGCTTGTGACCTTTTGTTCACATCCATCTTTGTTGCCGTCAGAAATAGTCCATACTGTATCTCGAAAACGAGGCACATTACCTCCTTACTAACATCTATATACAATCGCATTGTTATATCTTGTGTTCTTCTCGTTTCAATCGCGCCCATTGACATTTCGTTGTCTAACTTATCTTCCCTGTCACTGTTATTATCTCGCCTCAGCAGTATAACGTCACGTATTGCGTGTAGCACAGCACGTTTCATTCTCCCTCTTTCAAGAGCCGCTGCATAGCTCTCTTTTGTACGTGCAATCAATAGCTTTTGCTGTTCTTAGTTTAACACATCATGCTCGATGCGTTGTCAGTGGGCTTGTGTGACGAAGCATCATAGTCTCCTCGGCGTCTCTCCTGTTTCAATCGCAGCTCGCAAAGCGACTTGTTCTTCTTCTTGCAACCTGTCAGAATGTTGCTCTTTATTGTTGACTAGGATACGCTCCTCAGCTTGCACCAACAACCAAGGAGTGACACTGTTTAAGAATATCGAGAGATTCAAACTATTTTTCACTACGGATATTGTTGGCAGTTCATTGTTTTGCGATTGTTGATTCATGCCCACCTTGAGCTTCACAACAGGTCTTCCTGTGGGCTTCAATCTGACACAACTTGGGAAGAATGACCACTACGTCATTCGAAATGTAGCTTTCTTTTCGCAGATGTTTGCCAGAATTCTACATCGTGATCGAGTATAAAAAGGGCGGAGAGTCGCCCGTCGTCTTTTGACCTGCACTCACCAGCAACACCAACTCATCGCAGACCAGCCTCCAGCTGCCAAACTCCACAGTTCTCATTTCCATTCTCGAAACAACACCATTCACACGTTCGACAACTCAACCATGAAGTCTTTTACGCTTTTCTTCTTGTTTGCAGCTTCGCTGTGCCTGGCCTTTGGTTCCGTGGTCCCCAATGACACGGAGTCCATTGACGAATGTGATGTACCCTCCGTTGTGGCATACTGTCTCGACATGATTCACCTCGGATCCGAGTATGAGCCTCCCACGGCCGAAGTGGAAGAATTGAAACATGACGTTGAAGAGGCACCATTGGGGATGTGTCCTTGGGGTGATTGGAATGGAAAAGTATCAGTGGACGATTGCATGGAAATCCTCAGCATGTACGCAGATCTAGACGATGAGGAGGAAGATATCGAGATCGACTCCAGCGGCCGCTTCTTTAAGAAGATCAAGAAAGCTTTCAAGAAGGTCGGCAAGAAGATCAAGAAGGGCGTGAAGAAAATCGCAAAGGGCGTGAAAAAGGTTGTGAAAAAGGTTGCAAAGTTCTGCGAGAAGAACAAGAAAATATGCCAGAAGGCTGCTGAGATTGGAGTCAAGCTCATCAGCGGCAAGAAGGAGGATGAGCCGAGGTACTATTAATTTGTGGGGGTACAACACTGTTCAAATTCTTTACAGCGCAAGAATCGCTTTTCTGTTGATAATCATGACATGATTATATAACGTTGGTCCGTTTTTGCTGCAAAAAACCGCGGGTTTCCTCGTTGTTTCGTTTCTGCATGTGTCTATGATAATAATTTGTAATAAATCGAAACATTCACACCTATGGTCCAACTCACTGCTTTTTGTTCTTGTTGTCATTGGTGAGCTTAGAATCAGCTGCAAACTTTGCGATACAATTTCCAATGGCCTTGTACTGTGTGTGGTATTGGCTCTTTACTGGGTAGCAAAATCTGCTTGTCGCTCTTCCCGTGAGAAAAGCAAATTGGAAAAAATCTGAGCGATGCAATACATTATCTGTAATATAGTATTACGTGACATCCATTTATTGTTATTACGTAGAAACCGCTTTTTATAAATTCATGTTTGAATCCGATTCAAACAAATAAGCGGTCTCAAACATGTCTATATAAGCTACATGATTTGTGCCGCAACGATAGAAGCAGTGGGCTTCATCGTTGCAGTGAGTAAAGTTGAAGTTCAATCGTCATTCTCTCTCCTCTCTTACATTTGGTAACATCTAACGATTTCAGGAACACCTGAGCAGAAATGAGCGCAGTTACGCGCATCCGTAGGAACAGTGACGACAACCATGATTTGGAGCAAGCTGATGCTTCACAGTTCCAGCAAGAGCTGAATGTCTTGCAAACGACAGTGCAGCAGCAGGCTGATCTCATCAAGACTCTTCAAGCGCAGCTAAACAATGGTCAGAATACTGTCTGAAACCAGAATAATACTGGCGCCAATATTTTAAAGTCTCCGCCGGTTCCGCTTTTCAAAAGGACTACTGCCAACCGCTAGTCTGAGCGAGTATAAAGCTTCTTTTACTCAATCGAAAAGTATGGAACCTTATGTAACTACTCTGAAGAAAAATTGGTGGTTTTGGCCGAACTTCACTTGCAGAACCGCGCAACATCGTGGATTTTTCGTTTAGAACGCAAAAACCAGAAATCTCAGACGCTTGAAGATTTGAAGCCTGAGGTGATTCATGAACTTTTTCCTACAAACAAGAAAACCGCCGCGCTTATGCAGCTAATGGATACTAAGCTGAACCATTCAAACGATTTGAACGACCATATACCATCTTTTGAAGACTTGGTTTCGTTGTGTGGTACTCCAACGAACGAGGCTTACATTTATTTTTCCAACAACCTACCCAAGTCCTACAAAAGAAAGCTTGCAGAACAATTCTCTGATTCCCGACCTCTTAACCGTACAAGTCGTACAAATATTTTCGTAGCATAAGACTACGCCAAAACACTAAACCTTTCAGTGAAACAAAGTGATGAGTTTCAAAAAAATACAAACGAGGACAAAAGAGGGTTCGAAAATGAGGAAAACAACAGAGAAAACACGTTCTCTGACTCCAAAAAGAACATTAAGCCTATCCGAAAGGACGATAACACTGTCAGCTGGGGTCTGGCTGAGAGAGGGAAAAATACCTTGTACAGAAAGCATGACAGATGTTTCAAGTGTGGACACAAGGGCTGAAGTAACCCTGACCATCCTTGTCGTGAAGACGGAAAAAGTCAAAGGAACATGAAATCAAGAAACGAGTGACGCCACAGGGCAGTGAGGCTCCTCAATGAATCATGGAAATGCCTCGCCTTTCTGCCATGAAAATGGCAGAAGAAGAGAACTGGATGTAGGACAACGCTTGGAGCGGAGATACCACGAAGATGTTCGGGATCTTCCTCTCTTGAGAGACACGCCTCAGGCGGAGGAGATGCGTCCCAGCGGAGCACAGAAACAGAGCCACTCTGGAAAGGCACGACGAATGTGGAGCAAAACCCGGCGACGGGAAGTTCTCTCAAGGTGTTCGAAGCCTTGCTCCCTGGGGGAGGCAGACTCAGAGACAGAGCCTTCCGTTCCACCCGTAGTGTGGGGTGTAACTCCCACGGGGGATTCCGGCAGTACCGACGGAGGTGAGGGGTAGAAACCGTCGGATCGGGAATGGGTATGGGTATCCCAAAGAATGGGGGAAAATCCGGCGAAGAGGAAAAACGGGGCGAGGGTCGGGCACTAACAGGCACCGGACCCGAGAACCAGAAAAGGGGCGAAACAACAAAAGAAACCCAATACAGGGGCGAAAACCTGTCCTCGAAAGGAAACACAAAAAGCACGCAACAAGTAAGCAGAACCCCCACGGGGTATCGTGCACGCAGGTCGTCTGAGCGGTCCCAAGGGGGTTGTTGCACGGAACCCAAACGTGGGCACTCTCCAAGTGGAGTCGCGTCCCTACGCAGGCGTTGCTAACCGGAGCCCGTTCCGGGTTTTAAGGCCGAAACGATGGCGACGAAGAACCTCTAAAGGTATCGAAGACCAACCTTGGTTCCCATTTACTCTGAGCTTCGGACTGTCAGATCTCGTCTCCTTAAGTAGGGCCCACTAACTAAACTCTACAGTAGTGCACACCTGCTCAGGGCCATACACGTGGAGATCCCACGGTCAGGGCCCAAAAGTCCAACGTTCTAACAAATATCCGAAAATCGGTGCCAAAATTAAGCCACATGTATCACGGGGCCAATCCAACCATGGGCCATCCGAGTTTTCACTTCATAGGCGAACGTTAACCAGAAAACAGTGCCACCTCAGCCTACCTTAGAGGAGATCATAGTCATAACCCTCGGAGGGTTCAATCCTCATTCTATGAGTTGCATCTTCAAGTATCCCCTAACTGGGCGTTGCTCTACATCTCCCCCTCCTTAAGACGAGGAAGAACATTCTGAGCCGCGGGTGTCTCGCTTTCCGGTCACTATATATACTTCTCTCCCAATGGGGTCCTTCACCACTTCTGAGGATCGCCACAAAACCGGCACATCGGTACAGCTTTCTTCTACTCCTCCGACTTTCGGCGATAAGCAACTTTTCGCAACAGCAGTTTCAACCAGCCCTCTCAAGGGAATGAACCCATACGTCCTCATCCCACTCTCGGGGCCATCGGCCTCCGCGCCGGCGGAAAACGAAGCTCCCCAGCAGGGTGGATATTTCTCCGGTTTCGATGCGGCTCCGTCAGGTACCGAACCTTCCGCCTCGTCGAGCAACCGACATCCTCAGGAGGATTTGGACATTAACGCGGTGGCGTGGAACTCCGCTCATGCGATGCCCTTGGTAGCAAACTCCAGAGGTTGGATCTCAAACGAATCCTTTCGAAGGTGGAGTCCCCTTACCGATCCGGTGATATATTCCCGCGCTCCGTGGTTCCATCCGACAGCGGTTCGCGACGATGAGCTCATCGACTCCTACGTGGAGGACGGCTTATTGCCGGGTGGCCTACCTGTCGAGGTTGTACGTTCTCCCGATTGGAGGGCGCGGGTAGCCATAGAGCCTCAGTATCTATACCGCGGTCGCGGGGAGTCCCTGGACAAGGCGCACGCAGCGATGGCGGTTCTGGCCTACCAGCGATTGGAAAGGTCACGCTTTGACCATCTGGTTCCCCCGGAGTACGTGTTCGATGTCGCCTATTACCGCACGTACGGTGAGGTCTCCTACGGAGATAACCTGGCAGCCTTTCCCGAAGCCGAGTTCCGCGGACCGGGTTTTCCTCTCCGAGAAGATATGCTCCAATGGAGTCGTCCCATCCTTCGGGCTGAATTCAGGTACCTTCAACGGCAGTTTACCCAGTATGGGTTCGATCGACGCGTGCGCTTCGAGCGCCGCTCGCGCTCCCGTTTCGGGTTCCTTGTCCCGTATCCTCACGTGGAACTGGAGCGTATCCGTAACACGGCGAAGGTTGGGCGATTCGTGCCCCTTTCAGCTTGGTGGAGTAAGGTCGAGGTCCCCCGAGGGTGCTTTGCTGAACTGCCCCCATGCATCTACTATATCGGGTCTCGTTTGATGCACGACCCGAACTCGGGATACTGGGCCCTCGTTGCAGCCGAGTGGGCAGCCCGCGTAGCGGCGCACCTCCTCTGGGATGCTCATGACCATTTCCGTATCTGGTATATTCCTCCGATGCTACGGACCATCATGCGTCAGATCGTCCTTGTCCCAGCGTTGGGTTCGGCCAGCAGCGTGCAGGACCTGTATCCAATCTTGGACGTGATCGACAACACCCAATGGGATCGAGTTCCAGTGGAAAACAGCCCGCAGGGGAAGGATCCGCGCGAGACAAGTCTCCTGGCCGGTACGATCCGGGCTCCGGTAACTGGGTCTATTACAATCCCTTCGAAGGGGTTCGCATCAGCGCGGCGCAAGCACGGGTGCTGATGGACTTGCCTCGACCGATGCCGGTGGGACACCCGACGGGGTTCATTTATACCGACGATTACGAGTACGAGCCTCCAGTAGACCTGGACGATCCAGCGTTGGATAACGACATGCCAGCTCCTAGTGGAGTACTCCCTGTGGAGCCATCTGCACCCTTCCAACCAGTGGGAACGACCTCAGCTGCGGCGGCGAATGCATCTGGTGGCGGTCCATCTGCTCCCCCCGGGTGGGGTGTGAACACCCTTGCGCAGGCGCCGGTTGCCACTCCGCAAGCGGATAGTGTGCGACAAGGCCTCGTGAACGCAGGCATTCCAATTCCCCCGGGTATGACGGATGTGAGCCAGATGTTGGCTTTCGCCTCGGCGTACCATCAGGGTCAGAATCCCAACGGTGGGGCGGGTCCCTCCTCGGGCTTTCCGTAGTTCCGCCTTCGGGCAATTGTAGAGTCCATAGCTTGGCGACAATAGTAAACTTCTGATATTTGCATAACTTCTTTTCTTCTTCCTTCCTAGGATCTTAACTTCTACTTCATCTTCTTCCTTCTTAGGATCTTCTTCATCTTCGTCTTCATCTTCTTCCCTTCCTAGGGTCCAATCTTCTTCTTAATCTTCTTCTCCACTTCGTGGGTCTTCTTTTCCTTTTTTCATCATAAACTGTCTCGATAACCGGTGTTGTGTTCCCCGGTTAACGGCGCTAGGCCGAGGGCCAGTAAACATTCCTTCTCAATACGTGTTCTTCGGGATACTCTCCTCAATTCCTTTTCAGAGGTCCAACATCTTCCTCACTTCGAGGTCGCATCCACAGCAGTTCCCGTGGTGGCTTACCCGACTTGGGCACGATCCAGATTTGGAGGCAAGGTTACCCGAGCGCGTCGGTGATAGGATAAAACCTTAGACCTCGGAAGGTGCTCAATGGGTTCCACTGTATCCTCATCAGGCGAGAATCCGTACCATCGGACTTGGTAGCGCACTTCTCCCTCGGGGGTGTAGATGTGACGCACGATGCGATCGATAACGAATTCCTGCGGGTACACTTTTCCCTGTTCGGGCTTCTCTTCCATCTTGGAACGCTCTAGTTCCCTTGAGGGTGTCAACGTGGGGTCTAGACACACCCCGGTGGGTTCTTTTCCGTGTTGCGAGCGGGTCTCAGCACTTCGTCCAAACGGCGCCGAGTGGCCTGTGGGCTACGTTGTAACTTCCGTCTGCGGAGTCAAAACGGCCCACTTTTGGGTTCTTCTTAAAGCTGAGATCTTTTCGATAACAACGGTGTTCTTAGATTCCGTGACGGTTGAGAAACCGCGACGCGGTAGCGTCTCCAATCTCAGGGGGGTAAGACTTCAACGTCAACCCGAGCTACGGGGACGAAGGTTGCTCTTGTGCAACGCGCCGTGCGACGGAGGCGGTTTGCGCGACGGTTGGTCGTCAGAGCCTTTTGACTGGCTCGGTGAGGCGGTTTGCGCGACGGTTGGTCGTCAGAGCCTTTTGATTGGCTCGGTGCCATTCGACGTGTGCCACATAAATGCGCGGGCGCCGGTGGCCACTCCGCAAGCGGATGTGAGGTGGCACTTTTGACCCGCGCTAGCACTCTCCTGAGCTGTCCCCGACGGGTCTCACTCATTTCTTTCCCATTCCTGAGGGTTCCAGTGTCTCCATAGGAGTTCCTATTCCCATTCCATAACGAAGAGCCAAATTTTGTCAACCTCGTCGTCGAGATCTTCCCCGTGCGGGTCCGCTGACACAGCTCGTTCCCGAGAAAGCGGGGTTTGAGTGTGCGACACCTCAGTGTCTTGTCCGCGGCGGCGGGTGATCGTCGGCTCTGTAGGCGGTCCGGGTGCGGAGTTCTCCACACGACTCTCCCTAGGCGGGTTTTCGTCATCTTTTCTGACGTCGTGCTCGGCTGGGTCGGCGGTGATGTCGCTACCCATACGCTGGGGTTGTGACTTCTCTGTCGCCGGCTCGGTCGGGCTCGCCGTCTCACTGTGAGAACTAGATTCCCTGTTAAGGCGACTGGCTGACGCCGAAGCATCGTCCTGCGAAGGAACTGAGTCCTCCTCCCCCTCCTTAGGCGTAGAGCCAGGAGGCTTGATTACCTCCGGTGGGGGAGTAACTCTGTAAGAGTTCGTTGACTGGGCCCTTGAGGGAGCGGGCCCAGGTTCGGGAGTATTCGAAGTTTCCGGTAGTTCGGTTAAACCACGTTCCGGGTGCGGAAGTATAACGGGGCAGGTGTTCGAATCTCCGCCTGATGGGTTAACTTCCGTTGAATCATCCCCTGTGGAGGGCGTTGGTGCCGACACCACTTCCACATTTGGGTTGGGCGCTCGTGTGATGCGGTCCCTGGAGATCCGTTCGTGGCGGTTAGCGATATCCAATACCACCGTGTCCGGGTCTACAGAAACCACACGATAGGGTCCGTCCACAATTGGCGAAAGCTTGTGCCTACGTTCCTTTTCAGGATTGTAGTATTCCTTTCGAAGGAAGACGAAGTCGTCGGGCTCCACCTGAGGTAGAGGTTTGCGAACCCGATTGTCAAAGTCCTTCTTGTAGGCGCGTTGAGCTTTGTCCATTGCTTTCCGGGCTATCGGCACCATCTTCGTAAGCCACTCCTTCCAGGCTTTTCGGTACAATCCCGGTGACGGGTACGTCGACAGCCTCTGTTGAGCCTCGATGGCGACCGGCGGCGGTGTCCTCGACAGTACCAGTTCGAATGCGGATAACGATGTAACCCAATGTACCTGGGTGTTGTATGCATACGTGATAGCGTCTGTGTACAAGTCCCAATTTTTGGGGTGATCCGCAACATACGATCTCAAAGCGTTGAGTATCGTGCGATTAAACCTCTCCACCTGGCCATTCCCCTGAGGGTGATACGTAGTAACAAATAAATTCCTTACATCAAGGATTCGACATACATCCTGAAAGAACTTTGATGCGAATTGCCCTCCGTTGTCGGATAACAACTGCACCAGCGGTCCATATACGAACACCCAATGGGTCACGAACGCTTGCGCGACGGTAGCGGCGGTGATCCGCTTCAGCGGCACAGTTCTCGTTAGCTTAGAGAATCTGTCAGAAATGACAAGCAGATACCGATGACCTCGGGGCGTCCTGATAAACTCCCCTAGGATGTCTATGGCCACGAATTCGAGTGGAGCCCGTGCCGGGAACAGCGTCAACTTCTTATAGTGCTTCCGAAGTTTGACGTCATTCTCGGCGCAATTGGCGCAGGCCCGTCTGACGGCGTAACAATCGAATGCCATTGCCGGCCAGTAAAAGTCCCTTCTCAACGTGAGGTACAGTTTTCTTCCCCCGGGGTGGGCGCCAACCTTCACATAGTGAGTGAGGTGTAATACCCTCTGTTGTAGGGTGTGCGGCACCACTATTCTCGGGCGAGGTCCAACGGTCCTGATTAGGTAACCCTGATCGTCGTCCTCGAAAGGTAACTGAAAACCTCCGTTGAGGCGAGCCCGAATCCGTGTACAGAATGGGTCGAGCCGTTGCTCGCGTATCATCTCCTCTGGAGAGATAGGTATAAAAGAGCCGGTCGGCGAATCCAGACTCTCGTTGACGAGTATATCGTCACAAACATCATCCGTCAGCGGTTGAGCTCCTCCCTCGAGGTCCGATACCATAAAGCATGGGATGTCATCGTCCTCGTAGGGTTCCGTTTCCGCTGTTGTTCCCAAGCAGGATAGTGCATCAGCCTGAGTGTTCAGCTTCCCTTTCTTGTACAGGATCTCAAAGTCGAATTCCGACAGTCGGAGACGCCAGCGCATAAGGCGGCCCGAGGGTTCGGAGATCTCCAGGAGCCAACGCAAGCATGCGTGGTCCGTATGGACTTTGAAACGAGTACCCATCAGATAGGGGCGAAGTGTAGATAAGGCCCACACAACGGCTAAACATTCTTTCTCGGAGACCGAGTAGTTCCTTTCGTGGACATTCAGGGAACGTGACCAGTACCCAATAGGGTGACGTTCACCATCCTCAGAGGATTGGAACAGTGCACACCCTACTTGGTTTGCACTAGCATCGGTGTCCACTTCGTAAGGGAGCCCAGGATTGGGTAGAGCCAAGATTGGCGGTGATGTTACGGCATTCACCAGTGCCGTGAAGGCAGACGCTTCCGCGTCGCCAAAAGGTTCCAGTTCAACTGGTTGTCCCTTCTTCAGGAGCCAGTTGAGGGGGGTGGCAATATCCGCAAAGTTCGGGACGAATCGGCGATACACGTTACACAGACCTAAGAAGGATCGCAACTCCGGTTGAGTTTTCGGATGTTTTGCTTCCTTCAAGGATTTCACTCGTACTTCATCGATTGAAAGCTGTCCGGGACGGATGATATGACCCAGATACTTAACCGAATCGGTGAAAAACTCGCACTTCTTGAGTTTCAAGGTGATTCCCGCGTCGCGGAGTATCTTCATTACGTCCCTGACGTGTTCGAGGTGGTCATCCAGGTTGTTGGAGAAGACAATAATGTCGTCTAAATACACTAGACACGTCCTCCACTTGAAGGGAGCCAACAGAATGTCTATCGCCCGTTGAAACGTTGCGGGGGCATTTGTCAACCCAAAAGGCATCCTCCGGAATCGGAGAAGTCCTTGATGACACACGAACGCCGTTTTGTCTCGATCTTCCTCCCTAATAGGGACTTGCCAGTAGCCCGAATTGGCGTCGAGGGTAGAGAAAACAGTAGCACTCCCAAGGGAGTCGATGTATTCGTCCATCCGAGGGATCGGGTACACATCCTTAATGGTTACCTCGTTCAGGCGTCTGTAATCGATGCAGAAACGCCACGATCCATCCGGTTTCGGAACTAACACCACTGGTGAGGCCCAAGCGGACTGGGCAGGTTCAATTACGCCCGCTTTAAGCATCTTCTCCACCTGAGATTTCTCCTCTTCCCGAGCTTTCGGTCCAGCCCTGTAAGGGTGTTGGGCATTAGGCCGAGTGTTCGGTAACAAGTCGATGCGGTGTTCTGTAATCCCAATAGTTCCAAGGGAACCATCCCACATGGGGGTAAATTCACGAACCATGTGCCTCAGCTTCTCCCGATGAGATGCGGGTACATGGTTGAGATCCCATTTCTCCAATTCCTGAACAGGATCCGTCTGGTCTGCTCCTGTGATAGGGGCCGTAACCTCTTGAGGTTTAAAGTGTTCAGCGTGTGGAGCTGCAGTCGTATGCTCACCGTCTTCCGCGATTTTGGCGGTGTCCTCCCCCTCCTTAGGGTCCGCCACACCAAGGACCTCTGCGATGGGGATCTTTGTAGGTACGACCGCATGCGGGTGTGGAAGAACAGAACCCAGGATCTGGTGTTTGACCAAATGCTGCGTTGTCTTTCCAAAATTGGCTACCAAAACCTTGAAAGGTTTATCCGGTTCCACGGAGACAACCACATTCGCGAGGGCGAGTTAACGCCGCGTGTACAGAGACGGGTTCGGTTGTACCACATGCACACCAATTTGCTTGGTAACAACTGTGAGCCAAACCTGGGTTTCTGGCGGGATAGCCACTGACTTCGCAACCTTTACCCGTGTAGACACCGGGTCCTTCTTCACAGATTCCTGCGCGACAGGGAGAGGAACGCGTGTTCGCGCTGCTCCCTGTAAGGGTTTACGAACGATTGGGATCGTAGACCCATCTTCGAGTTCCACAGTTCTATTCCGAGGACGGATGGCTTCCACGAAGTGGTCGCAAAAGTCACAACTCAGTATGACTGGTGCTGCAAGTGACTTGCATACAATAAACTCTAGTTGAACGAGATAGGAGCCTAACCTCACCATGAGGGAAATTATACCCAGTGTCCGTAGCGGGTTGTTGTTCGCATCGGCGATGTCCAAACGTGGACCGGTACAAACTTGAACCCGGAGCAGCGGGGGTAACAATTCCACATGAATTAAGTTAGGAGCGGCTCCTGTATCCAGGACAGATATTTGACAAACCATAAACTGGTTGGACAGGCCGAAGTCGGCGAATTTTTTATAATTCCGCTTGGCCATTACCATAACTCGATCCGGAATACGGAGATTACGGGACCGTATCCACGGGCGACGGAGGACACTAAAGTATCCCGAGTTAACGTCGGTGTCAGCCGTTCTCCTTGAAAGGATAGTCACAGCTGGGGAGCGAAGCTGGAGCGCCTCGGGCGTCTTCAACTACGGCTTAGAAGACGCCCCTCCCGCAGGGGAGACTCCCAAGTTTAGTTTTTCGAAGCGGACCCCACCGAATTCGGTGCAGCTGCCTCGAAGGGGACCGGTTGTTCCCCGTTCGCGGGTACAAGTTCTGTATCCCTGTCAGAAAGGTGAGCTCGGAGTATCTTTTGTTCCTCATAGGACCTACTCGGGACTCGAGCTTTCTCCTCAGGGGTCAGAGCCTCGTACTGAGCGATAATTCGTGAACCCTCCCGCAGGGGAAATGTGCAGTCTGGTGCTTTGTGACCACGAAGGTAACACAAATAGCAAATCAGCTCTGCCGGGTTCGGTTGTGGACGTGAATCCACGCGACGTGGTGCTGTATCCCTCCATCCGGGGCGAGACAATCGAGCAGCGGTATTTGCAAAAGGTAGCGATGCGGCTGGCACCCTCCGTCCTTGGGTATAGAGCGCAGGGTCTTCATCCGTAGTCGGAGCGGATGTCGACGACAACTCAGACGTACCCATAGATTCGGGGTTACTTCCCATGAAGTGCATGTTATCATTGACCCCCACAGGGGCAGGGCCTCCTGCGAGTGACAAAGACGAGTTACCTCCATCGGCGAGGAGTGCACGTGCCGGCCGACTCTTTCGGTTCTGCCGGGCACGGAGAGTATCCCCCTCAGCCTGGGCGTACTGAACCAGTTCCAAGTAGGTCAGCTTGCGCTTCTCTTCCTGATGGCGGGCAACCAATGCCCTTATCGAGGGGTCCAAACCATCCACAAACATGGTGCATCTCTCGTAGGCGGGGAATACATTCCCGCATCGGTGAAACGCTTTATTCAAGCGAGTTGAATACACCGTTTCGGTTTCCATCGGCTTCTGCCGCGTATTCCTTAATGCAAGGATTGCTTCCTGAATCGCATTTCCAGTAGCGTATGACCTCAAGAGGTACTGCACCGCTTCGGGCCAGCACGTGACTCCCCCTTCCGAGGCTCGGGATGATCCACGGACGAAGTTGAACTGGTCTTCAGCCATTCCCTTGAAGAAATAGGGTAATGCAAGATACGCTTGCGCTTCACTCATACCGAGGATGTCAGCCTCCTGGACGAACCTCGCAAGGAAATCGAGCACCAGAATTGGGTCTGTTCCTGTGAACTCCCTCTTCTGTAGGGTGATGCTCAGCCTTTTAATGTAGTCCTTGACCTTACCCGTTCCGCGGGATGTTCGATTTCCCGAAGGGTTATCCAACCGGTACTAGCGGTACGATAGCAGCTTCCGATAGAGAGGATTCGTCGGCTTCAGCTCCCTTAATCCAAGGTGTTTCCTACCCTTCTTCCGGGTACGGATTGCCCCTTGAGAGGTGTAAGTAGCCTTCGACCGAGTCGCCCGGGATGACCGGCGTCCATCTTCACTATCCGAAGATTCGGAGGACGAACTCGATGACGAGCGATTGGGATCGGAATCCGATAAACCCTCTTGGAGGTGAACCCTCTTCTTGGACTTGCGGCGGTCCCGTTTAGCGGAGCGGTGTTCTTCGTCTTCCGAAACGTTGGGTTTATCCTTCGAGGCTTCTGTGTCTCCGTCCATACGGATAATGGCCTCGAGGGTGTCAAGCCGAGCTCGGAAGCGTTCCGCTTGCACGCGGTGTTCCTCCACGAGGCCCCGGTACTCCTGGATAAAGACCCCAGGGGTACCAAAGCTTTCCAAAAGGGAGTTCACATCCCTCCTCAGGGTACGAAGGTCATCGGCGACTCCCCGCATCGGGGCATCCTCCACCTTGAGGCGGAGGGTAGTAATCTCCTGAAGGAGCTCGACGTGAGCCGCGTTGGCGATATCGATTCGAGTCTCCAGGCGCTGTAATTCAGGGTCGGCCCGACTTCGGGGTGCTGCTGAGGGGGTCTCCACCACTGGAGCTGGGCACACAGCCAGGACCTCTCGAGGACCTGAAACCACTGAGGGTGCTCTCCGAGTGTCCGGATCGATACCGGAATCGTTCCGACCTTCGGGAATTGAGCTCCTCGACCTAGGCGGGGCCGGGGGCACTGAATCCGCTTGACGGTTCGATCCAGCCCTGGAACCACGGGTAGGCGGCGACATGCTGCAGACACGACACCGACGATTCGGGGTAACGATGAAATTCGATCACGAGATTCCCGGAGAACGGATGACACAGCACAAAACAAAATAAAAACCAATTCCACCCTTTCCAAAGGGGACCACTACAACAAATCTTCACGACGGTGCTTTCTCTTCCAAGAGATATTCCAACACGTGTATAACCAACCCAAAAGTCCGAGAACGGATTCTAAGTCGGGAGACCACTTGTGGAGCAAAACCCGGCGACGGGAAGTGCTCTCAAGGTGTTCGAAGCCTTGCTCCCTGGGGGAGGCAGACTCAGAGACAGAGCCCTCCGTTCCACCCGTAGTGTGGGGTGTAACTCCCACGGGGGATTCCGGCAGTACCGACGGAGGTGAGGGGTAGAAACCGTTGGATCGGGAATGGGTATGGGTATCCCAAAGAATGGGGGAAAATCCGGCGAAGAGGAAAAACGGGGCGAGGGTCGGGCACTAACAGGCACCGGACCCGAGAACCAGAAAAGGGGCGAAACAACAGAAGAAACCCAATACAGGGGCGAAAACCTGTCCTCGAAAGGAAACACAAAAAGCACGCAACAAGTAAGCAGAACCCCCACGGGGTATCGTGCACGCAGGTCGTCTGAGCGGTCCCAAGGGGGTTGTTGCACGGAACCCAAACGTGGGCACTCTCCAAGTGGAGTCGCGTCCCTACGCAGGCGTTGCTAACCGGAGCCCGTTCCGGGTTTTAAGGCCGAAACGATGGCGACGAAGAACCTCTAAAGGTATCGAAGACCAACCTTGGTTCCCATTTACTCTGAGCTTCGGACTGTCAGATCTCGTCTCCTTAAGTAGGGCCCACTAACTAAACTCTACAGTAGTGCACACCTGCTCAGGGCCATACACGTGGAGATCCCACGGTCAGGGCCCAAAAGTCCAACGTTCTAACAAATATCCGAAAATCGGTGCCAAAATTAAGCCACGTGTATCACAGGGCCAATCCAACCATGGGCCATCCGAATTTTCACTTCATAGGCGAACTTTAACCAGAAAACAGTGCCACCTCAGCACACCTTAGAGGGGATCATAGTCATAACCCTCGGAGGGTTCAATCCTCATTCTATGAGTTGCATCTTCAAGTATCCCCTAACTGGGCGTTGCTCTACAACGAAGTCGGGTGTAAGACCGAGGCCAATCCAGCGGGATATACCTAGAGTGTTTAGGTGAGCACGGCACAGTCCGGGGTGTGACCAATTCTAGGCGGAGCGGTACCACGGCGATTGTCGGAAAAGGAGCGAGGAAACACTCGTATGAGGTGGACGAGTGGGGTGAGTGGTGCGGCCACTCACGAGAGCCAAAAAGGAGAAGAAGAGGAAAACGGGATCGAAACCCTATACAGGGGCGAGACTACGACAAGTGTCGGCGATTAAATATGAACCCACGGTGGTGGTAGCACTCTGGTCGACAGAGGGGTGGATGAACTAACGTGGAACGGGCGCTCACGCAGTATGCGGTGAAGACGCGCCGAAGGCGAAAAGTTTAGAGCCAAGACTCCCTCTTTTGTATCTCCCAAGAGGGTGTTTACTGGGGAGCAGTGCTCAACCTCCTAAGTAATGTGGCGCGCGGCCCCTGACAGTGGGCGCGCGCCCGAAAAAATGACACTAAATAGCGATAGCGTAGCTAAATAAATACTAAAAAATACTAAATAATACTAACCATTAGGTAGAATCCGGGCCACGTGTGGCACGCCTCGTACTTGAGCGTCGGCGTCCGTGCAGTCCACGTGTTTTACCAGTGTGCACCTCCGGTTCTAACCGGCCGTCGGTACGCAATAGCGGTATAGCTTGTCATAGACCAAGCTAGTCCTGAAGCGAGCGAAACCTCTAAGTCCCGGGAAGAAACCTTGAAGGGCATTGTCCTTCACTGGATGTAGGACGCGACCTTTAGCGGACATTTTATTCGCGTGGATGTTGATTCCTTTGCTTCCCATAAATTCATGGCATTTAAAACGGCTTAGAAGTTTGGGCTTGATGTGGAGGATACTGCTGGCGTCGAAGTTGAACTTGGGGACAAGACAGCAAGACCAGTCATTGGTAAACTCACTTAAGTATTGAATTTCAACGGATATTTCTCTACTAAGAGTGTCTTCCTCATCGATATTAATAGTGAAGAAGAGCCACGAGTTCGCATACTAGGACGATCTTGGTTGAGGAATCAGAATCCGCATATCAATTGGGCTAGTAACGCATTATTGTTGACAAGATCTGATGGGTGAGCTGTAAAGGTTCTTTCAAGGACGATTTAGAACTCCTGCAACACGAAAAGGTTAAAACGAATGTCATTCAAGAAACTGAGGCGGGTACTGAAGAAAGGCAACTCTGAGTTGTACATGGCTCGAATTACATAACGTTTGCCTTCCCATTCAAAAAATCTGAAGCCAAATAATAGCTTCAAGGACATACTTACCGACTATGAAGAAGTTTTTCGGGAAGAATTGCCGGAAGAACTATCCCCAACAAGTGGAATGGAGGTTACGATTAACCTCAAACCCGGATCACCACCTCCAGTAAGATCAGTCATCCGATTGTCCCCAAAAGTGTTGAAAGAGCTGAAGCTACAATTGCAGAAGTTCCTTGACAGGGGACTGCTTCGACCATCCTTATCGCCATATGGCGCACCAGTATTCTTTGTGAAGAAGAAGAACGGTGATTTACCTATAGTTTGCGATCACAGTGCTTTAACCAAGATCACGACTCCTGATTCTAGCCCGATCCCACTAATCGACGAGACCATCGACCAGGTAGCGTGAGCAACCATTTTTCTCAGCTTGACCTCATTTGGGGGTATGATCAGATGAGATTGAAGGACGAAGACTGTCACAAAACGGCGATAAGAAACCGATTCGGTTTTTTCGAGTGGCGGGTCTTATGTTTCGGATTGACGAACGCCCCAGCAGCGTTCTCCCGCCTACTCGGCACTTTGTTCCAGGACCTTCTTGGTGAATGTATGGTATTGTATCTTGAAGATATATTAATATACAATAAGTCTCTGGAAGAGCACCGAAAACACCTGAGGCATGTGTTTGAAGTTTTACGTAAGTACAAGCTGTACCTACGACCAATAAAATGTGCTTTTGAATTCAAAGAAGTCTATTACTTTGGTTACAAGGTTAGTTCTGAAGGAATAAGGACGTAGAGGAGATTTGTTAATGCAGTTCAAAAGTGGCCTACACTAAAGAATGTCAAGGAAGTGCAGAGGTTCTTAGTCCTGGCAAATTTCTACCGACGATTCATGAAGAACTACTCCAGTAGGGTGTTGCCATTGACGAATTTGGTTCGAAGAAAGGATTTCTTATGGAGTGAAAGAGAAATAAATGCCTTCGAGGGAGTGAAGCAGAAGCTTACGAATGCACCGCTTCTCAGACATCCTTCTTCGACCGAACCCTTCGTGCTCACGACAGAGGCGTCTAAATTTGCCGTGGGAGCAACCCTTGAGCAAAATGGTCATCCAGTTGCATATTTATCTCATCGAATGACAGATACTGAAATGAGATGGGATACTGGAGACCAGGAATTGTTAGCAGTGATGATTTAATTGAGATCATGGGCGGATTACCTCAGAGACAGACCCTTTATTCTGAAGACAGACCATGAGCCAATCAAATATCTACAGTCGAAGACAAAGTTGACTGGAAGACAGATGCGATGGATCGATGAGCTGCAAAGCTACTATTTTACAGTGGAGCATATTCCGGGCTCGAAAAATTGTGCTGCTGACGCACTAAGTAGGAACGTCACAAGTTCCGTGGTTTTGAATGCATTACGTCTGAAGGACAACACTCTAGTACAGAGAATTCAGAAAGGTTATGGTACTGACAAATGGCCGGAGGAACTCATTGCGTGGTTTTCGAACGAGGAGGGGCAGCACTCTAAGAAAGTCCGTATGTATGCATGCAACTACACAATGGAGTGCATGAATATCTACTGGAAAAAAGCAGACACACGAAGGCTCTATGTGCGACAAGTAGGAGATCTAAGAAAGGAAGTCATCGCCGAAATACACACTTTCCCCCAGTTTGGAGTGGAAAAAACCTTTTACCAGTGCGCGAGGTCGTTCTACTGGAAGGTTATATACAACGATGTTGCGAAATATGTTGGCTCGTGTCTCACCTGTCAATATAACAAGGAAGAACGGGCCAAGGAAAAGGAACTGCTACAACCACAGAGAATGCCAAAGATTTGTTGGAAGGTGTTGACGATGGTTTTTCTTTCAGAATTTCCCATATCTGAAAAAGGCAATGACTTTGTGTTTGTTATTGCAGAGAAACTGTGGAAACCACGGCCTCTTATCCCAACAGACAAGAGTATTAAATCTTCCGATGTTGTTCAGTTGTTGTTTGACTATGTATTTTCTAAGCATGGTATGCCGGATTGTATCATCTTGGACAGAGATTCTCTATTCACATCTTAGTACTTCGAAGGAATCACAGGCACGCTGAACATTGCAAAAAACATGGTAACAAAAGGACACCCGCAGACTGACGGGCAAAGCGAGAATACTATTCGGACATTTAGCCAGATTCTTCATCACATTATCCAGGAGAAGCCGAGAGATTGGGACTTATTCCTCAGCGAGCTTGAGTTCGAATACAACTCATCAAAGCGAAAGAGCACAGGGCTGACTCCGTTCGAAATCGATCTGGGATACGTTCCCCATTCTCAATGTACAAGAGAATCTGGTACTGCTTCGAATTGCCAGGCAGCAGTGAACACGCTCGAACGGCGAAAGATGTTTAAAGCAATGGCACGTGATAACCTTTCTGTGGCACAAGCACAACAAATACACTACGCCAACCAGAAGAAAAAACACGAATGCTTCAAAGTTGGAGACTTAGTGATGTTGAATCTTGCTGGTACGGGAATGTCATCTCGCGCAGATCTACCGAAGAAATGGAGACCAAAGTTTGTTGGTCCTCTAGCCATTACTGAAATCATGGGCCCTGTCACGTACAAGATAGAGCTCCCTCCAACGATGAAACGTGCTCAAAATTTTTTTCACGTTTCGAAGCTTAAGAAGTACTTCAGGCCAGAAATTGACAAAATTACACTTTCTATAGTGATTGATGCCGAAGATAACGTCTAACAGGAAGTCAAGAAAATCTTGGATAAGAAAAACTCACGTCCAAAGGGCTACTACCTGGTTCAATTTGAGAACGATATACCGGAAGACGCTATTTGGATGGCGAAAAGCGAATTAAGCAACTGCAAAGATCGCATCCGCGCATAGGAGGAATCAACGAGGACGTCCGATTCCAAAGAGATGGTGAATGTAATATATTATTACGTGACATCCATTTATTGATATTACGTAGCAACCGCTTATTACAAATTCATATGTTTGAATCCGAAGCGGTAACAAACGTGTCTATATAAGCTACATGATTTGTCCCGCAACGATAGAAGTAGTAGGCTTCATCGATGCGTTGAGTAAAGTTGAAGTTCATTCGCCATTCTCTCTCCTCTCTTACATTTACACCCATAGTATTGAAACTGTTACTGTGGTGATACGGAGAACTGCGACATAGCATGTAGCCTAGACCTGTTTACTTAGAAATATACTTTACTCTCAAGAGTATATACTTCTCGTTTGCTTGTGCTTCAGATGGTGCCAGGAATGTAGCAAAGAACGCAATAGGACCTTTATTGCATAGTATGGATCACAAAAGCCTCTTTAGGCGTCGCAGCACTCTTAGGAGTTGACTCTGAAGAGGCGGGCGGCCAATAGTATCAGTAGCTTAGCTGGTCGGACGGTGCGAGAGAGCACGTCGAGTTCGCTACCATCAACCCCGACCCATATTCACTTCATGCAAAGAAGGCGAAGTTCTGGCAGTGGCTTTTGTATTGTTCTAGATTATGTCGGAAGGGGGGGGTGTCATAATTGAGGATCCCTTTCGTGCATATCGAGATAGAACTAAGTTCTCTTCTGTGGTTAGCGTGATCTTTTGGAGAAAAGATCTTCCGTTCGTGAGAGAGCAGAGAATCGAAGAAATGGATGCCCAAAGCCCATGTAAGGCAATAGATTAATCAGAAGGCCCATTGCAAAAGGCATGCAAGGTTCTGCCAATACGCGCAGAGTGCGACGTGAGTGAGCCTGGGAACCCAAGAAACTTTTGCGGCGTCCTTGATGCTTTGCAAATAAGAATTATATGTGATGTGAAAGATCGTTTCGGGCCGATGCGCTGCAAGGTGTGATGAAAGAAATGACACGATGGAAAGGTCATGAATAAGTGTAAACTGATTGTCCCCCGTTTTTCCATGTGCAATCCCAGCCCCAGCTGATGTAGGTGCGCCGATGCTGCGAGTTCGAATGTCCCCGGGGAGTGCGACATCTTGTTTTCGAATAGAAGGCGTCTCAGAAACACGTAAGTAAGCCCCCCAAGCCACTTCAAGAGCAACAGCTGCGTCGTGGAGGCCTCTCTCTTCGAGCAGAGCTACGATGGCCAGCATAATATGACGGGTTAACAGCAGAGAGGCTTTGTGAGGGACACGACGTTTCCAAGCTCCGATGATCTGTCGCGCAAGGCTTAGGCGGGAACGTGAGTTCGACTAATTCTAAAGAATTATTATGGTCTAAGAACGCATTTGCGTCCACTCGAACAGCAGACAAAATAAGGTGACATCTGCTAAAGGGATTGTTTCGTCAGAGACCATGATATATCTAGCAAGTTGAATAACGCGGATTGAATTAGTAGGGGGCTTAAGGTAATTTGAACTTTTGCTTCATATTTTTAAAAGATGCCTCTAAAAAGCCTTAAAAACGCATGTTGACACACGAACGTCAATGTTGTTGACTAAATGACTAAATGTTGCTCGAAATGTGATGAATTTCACGCAGATGATCTATAAAACACTCCCAACCGGTTCCACTGTGACATATATAAACATACATTTCATTGTACTTTTTGCATTCTGAACAAACAAATTTGGATTTGTAAGTGGTCTTGCAGACTTTGCATCCTCTTTGATATGTTTGAGACGTCAGAGAACCATCCAATTTCCTTCTTTTTCGATTGGTCTCCATTAAATGAAGGCCGGTTCCAGCCATATATGGGTTTTCTATTTCATCTTCCTCCTTACATTTTCTTTTCATAGTTCGAATAGCATCCCAGTTGTTATCTATTAATCCGTCTGCGAGATTACAATAGAAATTATGCGGTGTAAGATTCAATATGTTTCCGTATGCACCCTTGTAAAGATCCCAAGCTTCAACCACGCACATTGTCAGCAAAGAATTATTCACTCTAAAAGACCATTCTTTCACTTCAAACTTCTTTACCATTTTCAGATCATCTTAACGTGACCTATTATGCCTATCAATTCTTGGACAACAAGAATATGACTCCTCACAAACTTCTGGAGTAGCAATGGAAAGCAGAATTCTCTTTGTTATTCCATCAGTTGTCCTGCATCTTTCACGAGAAATGGGAGTTCCTGGTTGGGTTTTGCTACAAGTTCTGATGAAATGTCTCCTCTCGCGGTCCATCCAGAGCACAGACATCATCTTCAGATCCAATTCAGGCAGTTTCGAGACCTTGACACGTGCTGGCCTCGTGCCGTCATCGTAAGTTCCGAAAGATGTTTCATAGGAAACCTTCTGGTGTCTGTTTTTACGACCCCAATAAATCGCATTCCTCTTTTTAAAAGTTCTTCAGCGGTTTCAACAGATGCAAAACATGAATCGGCACAAACGATTCGATCAGTTGCGAACCAATTTTCAACAAGTCTCATTAAAACTGTAGTATAGTGGATCCGAGCGGGTTGTCAGGTATGAAAGGCGTGGTCAGGAATGATTGCAAGTGGCCTGGTTGCACACGTGTCCGAAGATGGCACGCCGGACGGACATGTACAGTAGGTTACCACGTAACATAGTTGTAGATAGTTGGCGCACCCCACCTCTTGATATTTTTGCCACGTGGGTGCAGGCGCCACTACGGAGTGTAATGCGGGTTGCAGCTCGGAGGTGCACACTACTTATGCACCCCCGCTCCCCGCCACCCTCCAAACAGTAAAGGGTAAGCACCACCGTCCCAATCTAAGTATCGTTTCTATAGCAGACCTGAAGCGTTACTCCGAACGGGATTTCTACAGGTTTACAAGCCTTTTGGACTCTTCGCGCGTACCTCGATCGCGCCTGACGTTCCCAGCCGCCCACTCTCCCTACGACCGCCCGGTGCTGGCGCTTGTCTCCACGCGTCTCGGTTCCCCGACCGGCCTCGTGTGACACGGATGCCCCGCTTACGGACTACGCACAGGTCGCGCCTCTAGGAAGCTTATACGCCTTTCGGCGCTATCTCACATTGTTCTCCCGACTTAGAAGTAGGATTCGTGTTTACCGAACGGGTTAGATCAGATCTGGAAAGGAGTCACGCGATGCAGTCTCGTGACGCAAACGTGGAGTCGACCGCACGGGGTGATTTCGAAAAAGAATTGGCTCCGTCCGGCGAGCCACCCCTGCAGACCGCTTCGGTTGGCCGCCACAGCACCCGCAGCACTGCACCTGCCCTGGAATTCCGCCTGGAGAACCCCGAGGTTCTCGTCCGAAAAACCTCGAGGCCCCCTGGGCTTTCCGCCTCCTCATCCGCACGGTACGAAAGCCCCTCAGTGAGTTCGGCCGCCGCAGGGACTGCCCAGCAGTCCCCCGCTACGATCGGACAGGACCCTCCGAATAGCTCTCTGCGGACGCTTACAGAACTGTGGAAGGAACTCGAACCGTATTGGCACTATAAGGTCAAGGCAGAGATCGAGTCCCGTGTTTCCGTTCGGGTTGAGCGCTATCTGCACGAGCGCCTACCGGAGTTGCTCTCCGAAATCGTCTCCCCGATGGTCCGCGAGACCGTCGAGGAGGTGCTCCAGCAATTGACACCGATCCAGTTTGGAAAAGGAAATAAGGAAGACCGATCGGCAGTTTATACGGCAGCGGCGACGTTGCCACACCTCCCAAAGTTTTTCAATGGGCGGCCCGGACGTATCCCCAGATCACGAACCCGAATGGATTCTGGAACCACATGAAGAGGGACAGCAGAGTGTCCCCATGGTCCCAGTCTGTCCGGTTAAATCACACGGAGATGATCCGAACGGAGGTTCAGACGACTCTTCCTCTGATGACGTGGGAAGAGGCCGCCGTAAGAAGGGCGGTAGGGCTGACTCTGACTCCGATTCGGATCGCCACAGTCGCCCACGGAAGAGCCGTCGTCGTAGACAGAAACGACGCCCCTCCGATTCGGACACTGATTCTGACCGGTCGGATAGTTCGGATGTCGTTTCCCGTACTGACAGTGACTCTGACTCAGACCGTTCTGGTCGCAAAAGACGCTCCGATCGTTATCGTTTCCGTTCGGAGAAGTCCGCACCCAGGCGCATCAAGCCCCTGAACGAACTTTTCACCAAGGTGGTGGACTATCGTACGTACCAGCTCAACGACTGTAGTCGGAAGTACAGCTCGAAGGTAGCGCGGGGAATCGCGCGCTACCAAAAGAAGTTTAACGTCCAGATGAAGGGGCCTTCCGTCTCTGGAGCTGATGCTATTTCAGTTCTGAACTTTTTGCAGCTGTTTAAAACCGCCTGCAACCATAACGGACTGTCCGAGGGAGCAGCACTTCGGTGCTTCCAATTATGCCTGACCGGACGGGCTCACGCGTTGATCTAGTCTCGCCTCTTGGGAGAAACGGGCGCCGTTGACGTGCGGCGCAGCGAAATGCTCCGTACGTTTTCAGAAGTTGTCAACTTTCTGTTGACTACGTACGCCACGGATGAAGTCATTGCCGACGCCTACTCGGAGATTATTCTGTACCACCAGTTCTCTGGGATGTCCGAAACGGAATACACCCAGAATTTGTGGACGAAGGCCCTCCGTTGCGGCAATGTCTTTTCCGATCGGAGGTTGAAGTCTATCTTCGTGGAGGGTTTGCTTCCCGCCATCCGGGCGAAGGTGAGAAATCAACTCACGTCTCATCTGCACATCGGATACGACGCACTCGCCCGATACGCCGAGTCCTACGGGGATACCCACCGCTTGGCTAGACGCCAGTCCGTCCGGACCGAGACGCCGCCCGGCACGAAGCTGATCACTCCCCGAAGTTCCGCACGGAAAGTCTTGAGCGTGGGAAACCCGATGGATTCCTTTGATACCGACTCGGAAGATGGCGAAGTCATTATCGCCTTTGGGCGTGGAAGCTCCGTTCCGTGGGCCCCGACGACACCGTCGTCGTCAACCTTTTCCAACTCGGGCACTTACCGTACAGCACAAGCTATGACCCCAGGTACCCTTCAGACGCCTCCGGTTGGTACAGCGCCGCCCGGACAATTCATGAACCGTCCGTGCCGGATTTGTCTCTCGCGGGAACCCAACTGCTGTCAGACGGTACCTCCAGACGTCATGGAAGCCTTACTTGCCGCACGGGAGAAAATTTACCAACTCCGTCGTGAAGAGGGACACTACAACCGTGACGCTCTTAATGGCTCCGCTCGGGTTTCTACTGGCGTATGCTCGGGCACCCCCGCACGGGCTACCCATTCCGCGTTAGCTCACCCCGACCGGTTATAGTCATTAAGAACGAACCCCGAGCTCAGCCCGTTACGGAACAGGAAAACGCCGAGGAGAGCGTGTAGAGGCGCACGACTCTCCTAGGTCAGAAAGCCTCAGCGAGGCGGATTACACGGGTACGACCTCCGACCTGGTGGAGCAATACCCTGTGGACTCTTTTGATGAAACCGATCCGGCCGCACCAGTAATGATGTTAAACAGTTTGCACTATAAAGTGAATTTCTCCGTCGGCTTCTCCCGATCGGTAATGTTTCCACTTACCGGTGTACTGGACACTGGCACGGGCCCGAACATCATCCACGAGTGGCACCGTCCTCCCCACTGGCGAGGACACTTGCAACCATGGTCGGTAGATAACATTACGAATGCGTCCCGCAACCGAATGGACATACTGGGGGTCGTACCCCTCGTTTTCCAGCTTGGCGCATTGACCGTCCGGGTTCAGTTTATGGTAGCCAGCAATCTGGCTGCCAGCTGCATACTCGGCACGTCTTTCATATACAAGTACGTTTTGGCGATACTACCTCCGAAACGAATTGTTGTACTACGCCACTCGACCCCTGTGGCGATTTAATCCGCGTCCAAGCAAAGCTAAACACCGTCCGGGCAACCAATGCTACCTGCCCCAACTACCGTTCCGGAGACTCCGTCGAACAAGATTCGTGTTTCCCGTCCGGTTTCTATACCGCAGATTTCGGAATCTCATGTACTGGTAACCTCCCGGGCCGCTGGCCTCATGTTTATCCAAGGACATCACCGCTCGGCTCATAAAGAGGAATTAACCCTCTTGGCTAACGGGGTAACGGAAATCCGACCGGACGTGGCCTTCTACGTTCAGGTGGCTAACTTTTCCGACCACCCGGTACGCATTCACAAAGGCAAAATCATCAGCCCGGCGTTACCTTCCCCCGTCGCATTAATAACACCCGACTTTCCGTCTCGGAGCGACGAAACTAAAGAGGGGGGCCCCAATGACGCATTTCTTTCCGTTTCGGATGTGTCGAAGCCCACCCGACAGGAGCCAACGCCTGATGCAGAGGACAAATGGATCGCAAAGGTCCAGTTGTCTCCCGAGTTCGAGTCCGAACGGGAAAGGGTCATCGAGCTCCTCAAACCGTTTTGGGACATGTGGAACGGCCATCTAGGCCGTATTGCGGCAGCAAAGCACAGGATCCAATTGGACACTGGTACGAAGCCGATCTACCAGATGCCATACCGTGCGGGTCCGGCGCGTCGCGAACTGGAACGTAAGGAGGTCACCAAGCAGTTGGAGCTTGGCGTAAGTGAGCCTTCCTCGGCCGAATGGGCGAGTCCGGTCGTGTTCGCTCAGAAGAAAGACGGGAGTCTACGCTTCTGTGTGGACTACCGCCGACTAAACGCCGTCACCTTTCGTGATACTTACCCACTACCGAGAATGGACGAATGCATCGATTCTCTTGGAGAAGCGAAAATATTCCACACCTTGGACGCGAACAGCGGGTATTGGCAGACCGAAGTGGATGAAGCGGACCGGGATAAAACGACGTTCACGTCCCATATGGGACTGTACAGGTATGTTCGAATGCCGTTCAGTTTGAAGAACGCCCCCGCCACATTTCAACGGGCCTTGGTCATCATACTGTCCCGCGCCAAGTAGAAATATGCCTTGGTCTATCTTGATGACATTACCATCTACTCCCACACGGTTTCGAAGCATTTCGACCATGTTCGGACCATTCTTTCGTCACTCCGATCGGCCGGTATCACTCTCCGTTTGGATAAGTGCCAATTCTTCAGCGGTACTGTCGATTATCTGGCTCACGTTATCCGTCCGGGCAAGCTGCAGGTCTCCACAAGGACCCAGGACGCTATCCGAGCGGCCAAACCCCCCGACTAACCAAACTGAACTCCGTTCGTTCTTGGGACTGTGCAACGTCTTCCGACGTTTTGTTGAAAGCTTTGCCCGAATTGCGGCCCCGTTGAACCGCAAGCTCGAAAAGAACCAACCGCTCAACTTCGAGGCCCTGACCGATACGTAACACGAGGCCTTTGAGGAACTCCGCCAGCGGTTAATACGACCCCCAATTCTGGCTATCCCGCGTCAAGATATGCCGTACGTCCTGGACACCGACGCCTGCAACAAGCAAGTCGGTTGCGTCTTACTACAAAAGCAACCTGACGGTGGTTTACTTCCGATCGGATACTGGAGCCGCTCGCTGAATAAAGCCGAGCGGTCATATACCACAACCGAGCGGGAATGCCTCGCTGTCGTGTGGGCAATACTGCATCTCCGACCGTATCTCGAGGGAGCCCGCTTTACTCTCCGTACGGACCACCACGCATTGAGGTGGATACTCAATCTGGCGGACGCATCCGGACGGCTAGCTCGCTGGCGACTTCGTCTCATGGAGTATGACTTCGACATAGTCCACCGGCCGGGCATAAAACACCAGGCCGCTGACGCGCTGTCGCGAATCCAGACAGACGGAAAAGACACCACTCCCCTGGGCGAAGAGGTCCCATGCCTACTTCTTGCAGACCGCGCGGAAGAGAACGACGACCTCGTCGCGGACATCACCGTTGACGGTGAGGTCAAGACAGAAACTGTCCTCGACTGGCACGATTGTCAGAAACCGATTGGCTGCCCCGAGGTCATGGCCATCTTGGAGGAGGAGACGAACGTCCGACCGGTCACTTTGGAACAGCTCACCCGAGCGCAGGCGGAGGACGAGTACTGCAAATCAGTGCGGAAGGACGTGGGTAACAGGATTACCCCCTTCGACATCAACCGTAACAGAGTTCTCATCCGTCGCTCCCCGCTGGACGGAGCCCTACAAAAGGTGGTACCCCGCTCGCAGTTTCCGCGCGTCTTCTATCTTTCACATTACCCGCGCCTGGAAGGACACCCGGGCGGGACTCGAATGTATAACACTCTCCGAAGGGACTTCTACTGGCCACAGATGGCTAATGATGTTTATCAAACCGCTTGGGATTGCCGCTCGTGCGCTGCAATGCGCGGCACACAAAACCGATCACAGAAGCGGCTTAAGCTCTTTACCGCTGCGGGGCCACTTGAGTTCGTGGCAATGGACATTGTCGGTCCATTTCCGAAGTCAGTCACTGGACATGAGTACATACTCGTCATCACCGACCGGTTCACAAAGCTCTGCAGAGCAGTTCCGCTACGGTCCACAACCGCCGTGGTGGTTGCCCGGACGTTCCTAGAGAATTGGGCTTACCCATACGGAATTTCCAACTACTTGCTCACCGACAACGGACCTCAGTTTGTCTTGAAGTTCGTCGAGGAGATTTGCCGGGCGTTAGGCACGAAACACGTCACGACGACGGCGTACCACCCGCAGACCAATGGTCAAGCCGAACGGTTTAATAGGACGCTGGTTCAGCGGCCAAGGCACTACGTTGCGGATCACCAGTCTAACTGGCACACGTACGTGCAACCACTTACGTACGGGTACAATCTACAGATTCACCGGAGTACGGGCACAACGCCGTTCGACCTTACTCTTACCCGAGTACTTCCGAACGTGGTGCTCGACGAGCCTAGCTCCGCTACGGATCCTGCCACACCGGCCCATCCTACGCCGGGGCAGATGAAGCGTTACAAATTGCGCCTGCTTAAGGCGACGCTTCAATCCGCACGGAATCGGCTGACGAACGCATAGCGCCGTTATAAGGAGGACTTTGATAAAGCCGTTCGAAAGTTGGAGTCATTTGCAGCCGGGGATGAGGTTTTTCTCGACCGCCCTACGACAACGCCGACCGGTGGCGTGCTCGAAGAGCACGAATGTACCTCGCACAAACTGTCACCGAGGACGGCGGGGCCCTACAAAGTCATCTCCGTGACGGACAGCACAGTCACGATCGATGTTGACGGGATTCACGATACCGTCAGCATCGACCGCGTCACTCGCGTCCCCGTTCCGACACAACCAGCCCCGGTCACCACAGAACGCGCCCGTACGGTAGCTTTTGATCCGGACGGCCCGTTCGCTGAGGAACCCGTGACGGATATTACCTCGCCCTCCGCTGGAAATAATCACCGAACAAGCCTTCATAACCCGATTTGGCCAACACTACCCAACCGGACAGCATTGGAATTGTCGAGCGAATCCTTGACCATGGGCTGGCCGACGACCCTCCGCAGCGCCTTGTTTATCGCGTACGCTGGTACGGTTACAGTACTGCGGAAGACTCTTTTGAACCTCCCAACAATCTTCCGTAACACTTTATTAGCCGATATTGAAAGCGCCAATCCCAAACGGCATAAAACTCTACGCCGGGCAGAGCCGTCTCATCTAAAAAGGAGGGGAATACAAGCCGAACGACAGGAAGCATTCCGAAATCGGACATGGCCTCCGGCCGAACATCGCAGTTCACCTCCGATCGGTAGTCAACAGCGTGTGTGGAGCCATCGTGTGGCAAAAAGAAGGAAGGAGTGACTCCGTGCGACTCCGTCAGCGCCGCACCCCAACACAACCGGGCATGGACATCGACCACCACCACAGCAACAAACACTCTTGTGTACTCGGTAACTCCGGCACCGCGGCCCGCCGGGGGCCGGACAACACGCGTACACCGATTACAACACGCCACCCGGTGCCCGGCTGCCCCCGCGGTGCCCCGTTGCATAACCGCGGCAAGGGTATACGCACTGCGCTCCACGCCGGACCGAGCGGTTACCTGCAAGGATAATCAAAAAAATCCGACGCAGATATTACCACTCCGTATGGCATCAAAAACGCAGAAAAATGCCATGGCCGATATCTCGGAAGCGAAGCCGTTTCAGGCTCTGAACATGGCCGATTTGGACTCTCCGCACGGCCAAAAGACTTGTGATTTTTTGAGTTGACACGAAGCCGTGCTACAGGCGTTACTGTATACCGAATGGGATACCGACCTAGCCGGGCATTGCTGTATCGGCACGTGCACTCTAAGTCTGCAAACGCGCCAACCGGCGCCCACCGGTTTGACACGCGCGTGGCGCACGAGCGTGGCGACTCGCTCTCAGACACCGCAATCTCGCACGCGTCACTGCACCGTGTCCCGCGCCGTGAGGCATGACCGAGATGCTAGGATCGTTTACTCAGGTTCAACCGCAGGAAGGAATGACTCACCTTCCTCATTTTCCGGACAGAGAAGACGCTTTCCAGATACGGGAACTCACCATGAGGGACGCAAAGTCCCTGACGCTACGACGACCACCGCGGCTGCCTCCACGATGACCTCTCAAAGCACCCCTGCCGGCGTTCCCAGGAACTGGTACCGGCGACGGGGAGCCCAAACGACGCCCGGACGGCTGAACGAGGGCACTAAGCACACTACTGTGCGCGACCCTCCGAACGTTACGACCCAGAGAGGACAGAGGCCCGGCCTGTACGAAGGCCTCGTGCGTAGGACCCCGACCAGGAGTCGGCCCTCCGGTTTCTTCGTCCCCACGCGGCGACGCAGCGGCCTGCGCCGCCGTCCCCACCGTCGACGGGTCCTCAGCATCCCCCGCCCGGTCCGGCACCGATGCGCCCGCCACGACGTCAGCCGCTGGGACGCCGGAAACCCCAGGCGCTTCGAAAAATGACCCGGACCGTATCGCCGCTCAGATTCTCTGCAGCCACTCATGGGCGGAATCATTCGCACGCCCCATTGACAGGTCCAGATGCCCAATGACCTGAGATACAGTGGCGCCACCCGGTTGGATTACAATGTCCCCGAAGGTATTGACGCGGTGCCGGAGGAGTTCAACGCAGACAGCGCTGACATATGACATTAAGTCGACAGTACTGACCATCTCTGCGCTCAACTGGCTGGTGAACGCATCCGCGCTGGGCACTCACACCTCAGCCGCCATCTCTAAGGCTTCGACGACCGATTCGGGAGGCTCTTCGTCATTCGCCCGGCAGGCTTCCTGCAGCGTTCTCAGGGTATCACGCTCCTCGTCGCCGACCGATGCGGATACCTGCACACCGGAACGTCGAAGAACTCCAAGTTGTGCCACCCGTGCATGAAACTACCCAAGCCCGAGCGGATTCGCGCTTCGGTCGCGACATGATCACCCCAACGGCGTCGGTTCAGAAAGTAGAGCCTTTCGTACAGAGGGGAAAACATCGCGAGCTGTAGTATCCGCTGTAACGGAGAGAGCAGACACCTGCGACAGCATTCGGACTGCCGATGGGTCGCTTGCGGCGAAGTAAAAGGGGTGGTAGAGCTACAACACCAGCGAGCTGGAAGTGGGGTGTAAGGCCACTACTCGCCAGCGAGGGTGAACAGTGCAACTGTAAAACGTTGATGGAACGTAGGTACGAGACGGCTAGTGAAGTGGTTGGGGGCTGACTATCTATTATAGCTCGTCCGGATCTCCGGTTAAGGAATCTTAAGCGAAGAACAGAATAGTCATGATGCCCATGTTGTCTCCTTTACTTGGAGTTGGCGCTCACCTCTGGTACACTATATACTGTGTACCAGGGTGAGTGCCCAAATAAATATATAAATAATACCCAGTGGTCGGCCACTTAGCCAAACCACTGTATGGGTATGGTCCCTAATGGACGTCTAGCTACGAAGGGTTGTAAAGCCCTCCACGTGGATCGCCACTACATACGCCGTTTCCAATATGGCATTCCCCTTGGAAGGGTCGCAACTATGCACGCGCCGTGGAAAGCCACTCGAACCATGACCACACGTGTTCCACTAAGACATTCTGCCTCTAGGCATCCTATGCGGGATGCCGCTTCATATCACAATGCAAATAATAACACTCACTCATGAGTGCCAACCGTGACTTCGCGAAAAACCAACCTATCGGATTCCCCGACATAGTAGAATACTACCTGAGCCCCAGAGGGTTACCGTGCGGATCGGTAATACCCTCGTCGGACAGCATGCGCGTGACGAAGTCGCGCATACTAAATTGGTAGTCATACTCTTCCGGAAAACGGAGAAACGGCATGTCACAGCTTCCCACCGTCTCGTCACCCTCCCGACCGGTTATTCGCGGAAGATGCCTCCAACGCACGCGCCACTCCTCGTGGCGCGTCCGCTTCGGATTCCGGCCGGTGCGTTCGAAGAACGTTCGCTGCGTCGGTATTGCGCCGAACTGCCGCGTGTCCGAACATCCGCTCCATTCGTCCCCCGAGATCAGCGTCTCAACCGGAAACGGAGGTTCTGTCCCGGTCGGACCACCCCTACGGTCCTGCACGCGTCGCCAGCGGTGGTCGTGCTCCTACCCAGGGAGCGGGTTTCGAAACAAACCGGGTAAGCCCGCGCCAGGCGCTGGATATCCGAACGGGGGTACCAGCACGCCCGCACCCACACGCCCTACCATTTGCGGCTGTATCGCACCGAACAAAAGAAACGAAGGCACGGAAGGATTCCGCACCGACGCCGGCGGAATTCCCGACGGTCGGGCGTCCCAGATCGCGTAACTGCCACCCTGGGCACCGAACGGAGGCCCTGCGGAAGCTGCATCGTGTGCAGTTACAAGTGCCCGTCGCGGTACCGGTATGTCCGCGAGGACCGGCGTCGGCTGGCGCCCCACGCTCTCCTCCCGGTCGCAGTTGACAGCCCCGTTGTTGTCGTCCATTGTCGAACCGAACGGAAGGACGCAGCCTCCTGAGTCCGTACTCTTCGTAGCCGCCGTACCGGTCCTCTCTGGAGTTTACGCGTCGCTCTGCCCGGCGAAGAGAAGTGCTTAAATAAGCCGCCGACGAGCGCTCGCCGACGGGCGTGATATGACGTGTACTCTTGAACGGCTGTGGTACGATATGGACTTCCGAACGGGCCCGTATAACGCGACCAGTCGCTTCTAGCGCGTTTCGTGTCGGTTCGCAGACGCCACGCCGCGTCCGCTCGGTTTGCACTCAACCAGCTATTGCCTAGGATATTGGCGCTCCGAGGACGTCGCGCACTGCAGGAGGGGGGTCTGTAGTATAGTGGATCCGAGCGGGTTGTCAGGTAAGAAGGGCGTGGTCAGGAATGATTGCAAGTGGCCTGGTTGCACACGTGTCCGAAGATGGCACGCCGGACGGACATGTACAGTAGGTTACCACGTAGCATAGTTGTAGATAGTTGGCGCACCCCACCTCGTGATATTTTCGCCACGTGGGTGCAGGCGCCACTACGGACTGTAATCCAGGTTGCAGCTCGGAGGTGCACACTACTTATGCACCCCCGCTCCCCGCCACCCTCCAAACAGTAAAGGGTAAGCACCACCGTCCCAATCTAAGTATCGTTTCTATAGCAGACCTGAAGCGTTACTCCGTACGGAATATCTACAGGTGTGAAGAGCAACGTCCTCCAGGGAGGTTTTTGGGGACTTAAGTATTTTCCGGAGCCTCCGGCGTGCAACCTCGTTATGAGTAGGAGTAATCCGTTTTCACAGCGATGGCCGGAACGCCGGTGATGCACCGGCGGGACCGGGTGCCATACACGTGGCCGCAGCGCCCGCGCGACACGTGGCCGCCAGATTGGCCCCTTTGTTAGACGGACATTTAGCTATTTAGGATAGACTTTATTTATTCTATTCTACGGTGACTAAAGTACTTAGGCCGCCGGCCTCGCGGCCGCCGGTCCAGTAAAGTCTCCCGAACAAGGGTGATCTTGGTCTTCCAGATCTTGGCTCTGGGTCGAACCGCCTGCGCGGATATACAACTCCTTACGGAGGGATTTCCCGTGGTGCACGGCTTCCCAACCCCCTTGGACGTTCAAGCAGCCTTCGTTTGTTGGGTATCTATTCCCACTTTCGTTGTTCCGCCCGTGTATACGGTTTGCTACACCTGGCAGTGCCGGCTATTCCCGAGTCCCCTCTTGCGACTCGTGGTCAACCTCGCCCTCTTGCCTCCGTTCCCATTTTCCTTCTCTTTTCCTCCCCTTCATTGGGCAATTCCCGCTCTTGCGGCTCACACTGACACATCTCGTGCTCGCCACTCTCGTGGGTTTTGCCTCCTCAGAGGATACGCAAGCACCACTTCGGCGGATATTCTCGGCTTCTTCCAGCCTCCCTGCGCCCGTCGCGACGGTTCGGCTCCGACTTACACCCGGCATTGCGCGCCGATCCCTGGGAGGGCTCTACCGCTCCGGTTACCTCGTGAGAGGAAGATCCGGACGTCTTCGTAGGTTTTCCCCCTTGGGGGCATTGTCCTACACGGTGTACAAGCCATTCGGACTCTTCGCGCGTACCTCGATCGTGCCTGACGTTCCCAACCGCCCACTCTCCCTACGACCGCCCGGTACTGGCGCTTGTCTCCACGCGTCACCGTTCCCCGGCCGACCTCGTGTGACACGCACGCCCCGCTTACGGACTGCGCATACGTCGCGCCTCTACGAATTTTACACGCCTTTCGGCGCTATCTCACAAAAACAGCTGTTCCATATGCATGTTCTGATTCAAAAGGCTGTACATCTGGTTGCGTAGCTCCCATCGTGATTTCTATTTTGAGAATAATTCCACTCCTTCCACAACACACTGTCTTTAATTCACAACCATTTTCAGGTTTCCTATCAAGAGCAGTGTAGTGTGGAAGTCCAATTTCAATCCAGTTAACTCCAAGTCCATACCAACGTGACATACTTTTGGTCCACGCACAAAGTGTGTGACGGAGTTACGAACGATTTCTGATGGTCCTTTATAGCTTTCAAAAACTCAGAAATGAATGGCCACCTGCACTCTTCTGATTTCTGATCGTTTTCAGAGCCACTGAAAACGATGAATTGCGGTATATGTTCAAACCTATTTCCTGACATGATATTTCCGAGCTGCGGAGATTCGGTATATTTAGAAAACGTTTCTTTAGACCAAAGCGATCTTCTATTTGAAAACTCGAAGCGTGTCATTAACACCGTCAAACCGAAAAACTTCAAAATTCACCTCCTTTTGTCTGCTTTAAGCCTTTTTTTCGAGCTGAGAGTTGGTAGATCGAACTGGTTTTTCCAAATGAGCTACAGGAAGCATTCATATGAAGAAATCGTATGGAGAGAGTCCCAAAAGTGCATTAATGGCGGGGATATAATCTCCAACAGTTCCCGTGACTTTCCATTGATGCATTTGCACTGGACCATTCTGAGTCAAGGATACATTTTCATTTGTTCATTTCGTCGAATAAACATCCACAAATCTGTCTTGCATGTCACTTATTATCACAGTAGAAGGGCTCAACGGATTCATTGTGTGACATTGATCGCCATCCGTGACAGTATTTTGCTCTTCATTGTTCAAAACTGCATTAGTAATAGCAGCACCATTTATCTTCACGTTTAAATTGATGGCTTCTTGAGCAGTTTCCTGAACCGTGACATGACCGACGGCGTTTACATTGCAAAGTTTGAGAGTGCATATTTTCTCGCGACCACGTAGCTCGAAGTTTATTGTGACAAAAGTGTGTCTTCAATTATTTTTGACAACAACGTCCACTTTTGTAACACTTCCGCTCACCAGTTTCGTTTTCTATTGCGTGCCAAAGAAGCGTTTACAATCGCTCTCTGATGTGGTGATACGTGCGCGGGTGTGTACTCTGTTTTGCACTACATGACGGGGATCCATTGATGATGACATATTTGATAAATAATGAAAGAATGAAGTAAAGATGATGTGGTTTACGGGTTGTGCACGATCATTCGTGATTTTTGAGGTTGACCCCAGAGAAGAAGATAGTGTTGAAAACGTCTAGGCACAAAAATTTAAGGAAATAGACAAAGTTTACAAAAATTATCGATGTTGTAATTTTGGCCTCATATGAGGCCAGTGGTCGTATAGACACTAGGTAAGGCTGTTCCAAGCCTTAGTTTAGATATATAGCTTGAAGTGGTTAAGTCCACGGCGCTCTGCTCTCTTTAACCCAGCGCTACATTACAAGAAGCTTCACCGTTAAACTCTGACGACTCTCTGACAAAGGCACGGCCCGCCACAATTAAAACAAACGTTATCAGGAACTACATATTACCGCAAAACGACTCACAAAGACTTTACTTACGTACGGTGCGACTACCACGCAACTTGAGTCGACAACAAACGATAAAACAGACCCATCAAACAGACTGCCAATCCTCAACATTTCCTCACAAACATTGGGCCGTAAAAAGAGAATTTGGGGGCTTTCAATATACTCTACACTTCAAAAAATCGACAGGGGTTCATTTAAAAGTATGCTTGTGACCACATTGTTTGGCATGGTATAAGGAGCTTGGAATGATTTTATATTTAAGCTGTTGGGACGTTTACGACCCAAACCGAGATATCATGAAGTTTGTAAACCATTTCATGGACTTCAGCATGATACAGTATCATTGTAGCGTCAAAACGGCATTGTCAGACACTTTATGAATATTGTTTGAGAAGAGCAAGTCATCAACACGAAATTGTCAACGAAAAGAGTATCTTTTGAGAGCTTTGCCTGGTTTTCCCGAATGTATATCAACACCGAATCATTGTTGTTTTTGGTCTCTTGGATATTGGTTTGCTACTCGATATGCTAGTTCACCACCCACGAAAAATGAGCCGTAAACACGGTCCCTACCAGTAACTTGGTGTGTTTTCCAGTTACATAAAATGTCGTTGATAACGTTGAGTCATAAAACCTTGCCTCTTTGTCGAGCAAACTAAAGTTGTGGTAATGTTTTGTCAACAACCTGCACTGGGGTCACTAGAGCCATCTTCAGTAGCACTTTGTAAAATACAAAAACTTGATCAAAATTGTACAAGGGTCTATTTTTCAAAGCCACAAAACTACAAAAGAGAGAGTTTTTATATCACTAAAACAGATTGTCGTGCTAGGTTGGAATTATTTACGGTAGATCTGTTGCAAATGAAAAGGACGAAGCAGAAAGAGACAACAACACCACCAAAACAGACAACGTTATTGGCCACAGCAGTGCACGAAAACAGGTGGAATTATAACAATTGATGTTATTTAGTTTTCAGGCGGGCTCTAATAGTTGCAATGAAAGCATGCAGTGGTCGCAACATCAGCAGGAAGCGTCAGGTGCTGTATCAATCGTTTGGAGTAGAACAACTGTTATATCAGCCATTGTCGACACTGATATGTTCCCTTGCATCCCTCTTTTGTGGCTTTGAAGGGTGTGACGAAGATGAGCACGAGATGCAGGTGGCGGCATAAAAGTCTAGGATCGAGCCGTGCTGCTCTCGGTTCTTCAAAACTTTGTACAATTGTAGTTGGGTTTCAAGGTACAAAGGTGCAAGTTTACCTGCTCCAAGACTCGGGTCGTTGATCGTTCCATTTTGAGCTTTATATGCTTTATTTGTACAATACGTTGTTCTCGTCCGTTTGTCTTTCCACTTCTTCCGAAGATTGGACCACAGCCAACGTCGCCGTCGCCGTCGGCTGGACAACAAGAGCTGCTTCTCCTCGCTCGCCAAAGTTAGCAAGAAAAACCCCTTATATCTCGAGAGTCTCGAGTCGAGATGAGTCAGGAAGACCTTTCCGTTTTTGAAAACCAGCCGGAAAAACCAGCAACCCCACGCCTCCTCCAAGCTCAACCCCTCCCACACAACACAGCAAAGAATCGAAAGAATAGAGCGTTACTCTCAACACCCCATACGCCCTGCTGGACACAGCGACGTGTCATCAATGGCCCCTCCTCCAAGTGCAAACCCCACTCGGAACTGTCGGGATGCCTCGACGTTAGCCCACAAAAGCATCGCAAGCAAAATTCAAAACAAAAAATGGCCCAGTGAAAACGCGCAAATGCAACTAACAGAACGACGCTTCGTCTCCCACATCCCTTTGTATTCCCTATTTGCTGTGCCTTGATGGCTATGCCTTTCTTCCACCACGTGCCTCCAACAAACCCTCGTTACTCTTGCTTGTGACCTTTTGTTCACATCCGTCTTTGTTGCCGTCAGAAATAGTCCATACTGTATCTCGAAAACGAGGCACATTACCTCCCTACTAACATCTATCAATCGAGTCGATTGACATTTCGTTGGCTAACTTATCTTCCCTGTCACTGTTATTATCTCGCCTCAGCAGTATAACGTCACGTATTGCGTGTAGCACAGCACGTTTCGTTCACCCTCTTTCAAGAGCCGCTGCATAGCTCTCCTTTGTACGTGCAATCAAATATCTTTTGCATTTCTTTGTTTAACACATCATGCTCGATGCGTTGTCAGTGGGCTTGTGTGACAAAGCATCATAGGCTCCTCCGCGTCTCTCCTGTTTCAATCGCAGCTCGCAAATCGACTTGTTCTTCTTCTTGCAACCTGTCAGAATGTTGCTCTTTATTGTTGACGAGGATACGTTCCTCAGTTTGCACCAACAACCAAGGAGTGACACTGTTTAAGAATATCGAGAGATTCAAACTATTTTTCACTACGGATATTGTTGGCAGTTCATTGCTTTGCGATTGTTGATTCATGCCCACCTTGAGCTTCACAACAGGTCTTCCTGTGGGCTTCAATCTGACACAATTTGAGAAGAATAACCACTACGTCATTCGAAATGTAGCTTTATTTTCGCAGATGTTTGCCAGAATTGTACATCGTGATCGAGTATAAAAAGGGCGGAGAGTCGCCCGTCGTCTTATGACCTGCACTCACCAGCAACACCAACTCATCGCAAACCAGCCTCCAGCTGCCACACTCCACAGTTCTCATTTCCATTCTCGAAACAACACCATTCACACGTTCGACAACTCAACCATGAAGTCTTTTACGCTTTTCTTCTTGTTTGCAGCTTCGCTGTGCCTGGCCTTTGGTTCCGTGGTCCCCAATGACACGGAGTCCATTGACGAATGTGATGTCCCCTCCGTCGTGGCATACTGTCTCGACATGATTCACCTCGGATCCGAGTATGAGCCTCCCACGGCCGAAGTGGAGGAATTGAAACATGACGTTGAAGAGGCACCATTGGGGATGTGTCCTTGGGGTGACTGGAATGGAAAAGTATCAGTGGACGATTGCATGGAAATCCTCAGCATGTACGCAGATCTAGACGATGAGGAGGAAGATATCGAGATCGACTCCAGCGGCCGCTTCTTTAAGAAGATCAAGAAAGCTTTCAAGAAGGTCGGCAAGAAGATCAAGAAGGGCGTGAAGAAAATCGCAAAGGGCGTGAAAAAGGTTGTGAAAAAGGTTGCAAAGTTCTGCGAGAAGAACAAGAAAATTTGCCAGAAGGCTGCTGAGATTGGAGTCAAGCTCATCAGCGGCAAGAAGGAGGATGAGCCGAGGTACTATTAATTTGTAGGAGTATAACACTGTTCAAATTCTTTACAGCGCAAGATTCGCTTTCTGTTGATAACCATGACATGATTATATAATGTTGGTCCGTTTTTGCTGCAAAAAACCGCGGCTTTCCTCGTTGTTTCGTTTCTGCTTGTGTCTATGATAATAATTTGTAATAAATCGAAACATTCACACCTATGGTCCAACTCACTGCTTTTTGTTCTTGTTGTCATTGGTGAGCTTAGAATCAGCTGCAAGCTTTGGGATACAATTTCCAATGGCCTTGTACTTTGTGTGGTATTGGCTCTTTGCTGGGTAGCAAAATCTGCTTGTCGCTCTTCCCGTGAGAAAAGCAAATTGGAAAAAATCTGAGCGATGCAATACATTATCCACCATAGTATTGAAACTGTTACTGTGATGATAAAGAGAACTGCACCACCACAGTCTGTAGCAACTTCTGTGCCATATGATCATCCACACATACCGCGGAAAGACCCGCGGCGCAAGGTACTCAAACGAGAATGCTATGCGAACGGTGCATTAGTACAAAGGCTCGGCCTCCTTCCCTAAGCCAAAACACAAGAACACCTTCGCGAAATCGGTGAGTGCTGCACTTGAATTGCCAAATCTTGAATGAAGTCGCCAAAGCATTCTTATCAAGGTCTGAAAGGTAACAACAACTGTTCGAACGACATAGAACAGAATTCTATTGTCAGAGGTTTTCATTTTGGTTTGTATTTTAGGTCCGTAGAAGATCAAAGAGCTGAATTACGTTTAAAAGATGGCGTTTTCTCTGCTGCTGTGCCACCATAACACAGTGGTTATTCCGCAAGCTGTCGTCAATGCCATCCAGTGTCTTGCTAGATGTGGTGAATAGGACTCTATTTAGTGACTTTTGTTAGTAATTAGAGTTCAGAATATTCCTATCTGATGTTTAGTTTGTTCATTGGGAACGGAACATTGCGTTGATGAGCTGTATTGCATTGTAATACATCAGAAACATGCAATCTTTGATTGCTATAAATGCGATTGCAATGAATTTCATTCCCATCGATGGTAAAGGAACTTGGCATGGAGCACTTGTAAGTGGAGGTAAAGCCTTCTGGCTTGCCGAAATCAGGGATTGTAAATGCTTGGAAATGATTTTCAATGGACGAAAAAGGTGTTTTATCTTGCTTTGGGCATAATGACGTTTGGGATTGGTGACGTTTGGCGCGCCACTACGTTTGACAACTTAGATCTCAATGACCCCATGACATTGCTGAGTGATGGAATAAAGTACACCCGAACGTGGATAGTTCTGTGAGGTGTTGACTTGAGTTCGTTTTTCTCGACTCTGTCTCTGTTCCTCTGTTCTTTTATATTACTTTAAAGCATTTCTAAATTGTTCTAGACGCATATTATTCTGTTCTAAGATAGTTCTTGCCTTTTCTACATAAAGCTCTCTAGAAGCTTCTAGAGTCTTCTGCATACTTCTATTACATAAAGCAGTTTCCAGTTGCATTCTGGAACCTTCTAGAGGTTTCCACAACACTGAGAACATGCCCAGAGGCACACAGGTACACAAATCCACAAGAAGACAGCCTTGAAACTTATATAGTAAAGTGTCAGTGTAATTAGATCTATCTGCACGATCTAACAATTCTCCATCATACTACGATTAAAATACACAATGTACCCTGTCTGAGGGCCGTTCTTACCAGAGGTAGATTCACGGTCGCTCAACCGTTGACGTGATTCATTCTTTGAAAGTTTTAAACATTTGGCACAGAAAACTAACGTCTGTAAGACGCGAATGCGTTTGATGATTACAGCAACTAGATCCGCTCTTTCTCTATTGATTGCTTGATCGCCACGAAATGTGCAGCTTCTGCATCAAATATTTCATTCTTTACTCCCTGCTACTTCTTCGATCTCTAGTTTTTGATCCGACCTTTATTGTGTAGCTCTCATCTCAGCTTTTGCTTGGTCTTTTCTTTGATTAAAACATATTACATTATCAACTACATCGCAATTGTTAATGACAACCCACTGTTGTTCTAATGGTTATCTTCGTAGCGTTCAAAGCCCTTTTCACGGTTCGTTGCTGTAGGTATTCGAAGCTGTTTGGTATATATTTTAAAGGCAACAGTCGATTGAAAACCGGTCAAAGCTCGATGCCATTCTCTTGTCAAACGGAATTTCGGCGAAAGAAGAACAAAAGAACTTAAACGTAGGTCGCAGATGGAACGGTGCAGTCGCTAATAAAACAAAGATCGGGAACCTGCGACTGTCATTGGTATAAACGCTGAAGTAACGTGGGTGCGTTATAGTACATTTTGACTTTCGATATTATGCCTGACATGCAAGCTGGCCTCCTTAACATTTCTTGGGTCTGTTGCAGTCTTTGAACCAGTGCAAGATATTGAAAAAATGAAATTAGGCCGGTCAATAAAAAACAGCTAGGTTTCGGGGTTCGCCCCGATCTGATTATGTTCCATCTTTGCTTTGAGGCCATCAACGCTAAGTTCGTACCGTCTCCACAACCGTTCCATCATTGCACATCTCATCAACAAGCAGCGCCCGCAGTTCCACACGTAACTTTTCGGAGAAACTAATGGCTCTGAAACAGGCACCTTCGATACAGTTTGTAACCGCAGACGTCGTGGTCTCGCAGCCGTATGAATCTATAGATAGTGTGTTAACAAATTCTCAAAATGTCTTTTTACCCGTTTTCCGTCTTTGTAATGCAGAATGCACGTCTTGCAGCCTGTGGAATGCAGCCGCTGAGCAAAACGGTTGGCGCTGTGCATTCAGAGCAGTGAAAGTAGCTCAAGTAAAGCAATGGTCGCCCATACATATGTCCAAGCTTTGTGCAGACTCCAAAGAGAAAGAAACATGCGTCAACCCCTTCCAAAAAGCACTTTCGCAACACTTGGAGCTTGCTTCTGTCGTAGACAACACAGTTACAGTCTGCGGTAAGTGCATTCGCAACTGGATGGACATGCAACGGGTGACAAAAAGCACATGAGGAATGTGAAATACTGGAGAGTTGCACATCGTCAATGGAAGAGCCGCTGTTCTACATTGGAAAATTGGTCTCAGAGAGAACGCTCTTTGAAGTCTAGGCGGGTGAGCTTCTTGTGCAATTCTGGTGATTCATTGTTCTCTGCAGTCACAAAGATAAGTGCACGTCTCATTTTAGAACGGGTTTCGAACCTTGTTTTGGCAGAATAGGAAAAGCTCCAGTTGTGATTAAGGACACTACTCGTTCGTAATACTTGAAAATATTTCCATTGTGACCCATTAAATCGGTTTCAAGCACATATAAACCTGTGGAAGTAAAAGGTAATTGCAGCAGCAATGGACTTACTGCTCACAGAAGAGATTCAGTAGCATCGCGCTTGGCATCATAGCTTTTTCGCAAACATTTTGGATGTTTCGTGTTGAAGTAAGCTCGAAATATACGATAGACATCTGTATGGGTGATCAACAGGAACATAAGGGACGAAGATGTCTCACTATAGTCGCTCTATTTGAGATGAAATGAAGATTACGAAAGAGTTAGTGAGTTTGAATGCCGGTAAGATGTATAAGATGTGATGAGTCTGCAGCACGCAGTGTGCCGCTTCCATTATATCCTTAGGTTCGTGTGGATGAGCTATAGACTTACGGTAGATAGATAGCGCCACGGACGAACCAGTCTCCGGCATTCGTCAGGATGGATTTGAGGTGGTCGCTTTTTCGGAAAAGAATTGATATAACAACTTCACATAAGCGAGTTGTTAGTTCAAGAAGCACTTTGTTTGTTGCCAACTTGCTCCGCTTGGCAGACATGCAATAAAACAGCTCATCAGGGGTATGGAAGCTAGAGAAAATTGCGATGATATGTCGCGAAGCACAGAGATTGACCAAAGCTCGGTTGTCGAAGATGCTCCAAAGCATCTCGCCCCATGGAATCATTTCAAAGGTTCGCAACGGCAGGAAAATTCTGCCCTGCACCTTTCTTTTGATTTCTCTTGCATCAATTGACAGACTGGTTGCACCGCCAAAACAACCAAACGTCATTACAGAGGAATCCCTGTGTTGGCGTTAAAGAAAAGAAAACAACTTTTCCAAGCAAAGTGAAATTTAAATGAAAAGATTATGCTAACTAATCATATGGAGCTAAATTCTCCTTAACGGTTGATCGACGGTGAATCTATCTCTGTTATTAACGGCCCTGAATCTATTTTTTCATCCTCATCAACTATATGCTGTGCTGGACGTTTTCATCCCTTTGCGTGCTGCGTTATTAGTGACATGCTGCAGTCTTAAAAACTCTTTTTATAACGTTTGTTAACTCTTTTCATGCAGTCAGGAGAACAAAATAACGCCAAAAATAAGATATGCGCATCAGACTCTGATTAAAAAATCACCGCTATTGCAATTCATGAAAACCCTTCAACTCCTATACAGTCTGTGTTGCGTACCGCTGCTGCTCAATATTTAAGTTTTATATTTGTAGCAACTCCATTTTGAAGTCAAATGTCACCTCCAAATTCTGCAAATCTGCTCGTAGTCGTAATGCGCGATCAACTCGCTTCAGTCTGCTCTGGTTCCAGGAGCCGAAGGTGTGGTATTCAGGTCAGTACCTACTATTCGCCCCCAATATCTTCCCAATCACTTCAACAGAACAATCATCCAAGTTTCCAAAAAACCTTGAGTGCAATCTTTCAAGCGGCACCAAATTCTCTCACGCAAGATCTGAGTTACGACCAGTCGGATGTGTTGCTTAGCGTTTTAGATCTGCTTGATACCCCTACAAATGAAGATATAACAAGCCTACCCCGAATGCCACTCTCTCTTGCAGGTTATTTCAACAAAATCATCGATACTCCTCTGACAAAACTAGCTGAATTGGCAAACTCTGATCATATTGATGTGAAGGTACGTGCAAATGCCCGCACATGCAAAATAATCCTGTAAAGAGAGTACTGTCTGCTCTTTTGTGCTTGCCCCCAGCACCTCCTAGAGCAAGCGGGGGCAGATGGTGTACTTGTAGGCTATCGAGTAGTACGTAATTATGTTCGTTGTGCTGGTCGTATTGATTAGAACAACTGAGCAAATCCGGCGCACCTGGTGCTGGTCTTCTGTGCCTAAATAAAATATTTTATACAACTCCTTTTTATTGAGAACGACTATTTATCTGGTAGAGTAAATTTTGCTTTGCATCGAGCTTACAGCAGTAGCATACTAAAATCATATTATTTTTAGCCGGTCGTTTCTTGAACTCAAGCTATATGTGGGCCCATAACAATCAGAAAACCTAAACGAATCCGGCGCATCTTTACGGGTATGCTTTGCCTAGAATATATCCATTATAGTGTTTTTGTTACAATCTAATGAATCGTACTAAAGCCTAAACGTATTAGATATGAATCAATAAAGACTATGGCAGTTTTGAATGACCATATTGAAGCTTTAACTACCCAATGAAAAATAAACTAGTGAACTTCTGAGTCATTAGTATAGGCGACTACTGTATAACATTTGCTTCTAGATACTCCAAAAATGTTTTCATGGAATGAGATTTGGGTAGGATGGCTGTATTCTTTGAAAATCTGCGGCGTGGTTTGTTGCGCACATCGTTTTCTAACAGCAAGAGGTGTTAAACGCGTCGGTTACATATTTAACGCGCAAGAATAGCTGCGTATTCCAACTCTATAAAGCCGTCGTTATTTTTGTCGTGTCGCAATTTGCGCTCGTCGTACGTGAAGCAAAAAAGGTTGGGCACCAAGAGAAGTTCTGCGCTGTGTCGAATGCCTCCGGACTCTGTGAAAGTGTCTGATATTCGTTATTATATAATAGTCTTTGGTGCTTCAATACCAGTTCTTGGGTTGCGCTTCTAGATTTTCCATGATACGTGGGCTTTGTAGGTGTCGCTGTCGTCCAGCAGTTGTCTATTTTGAGGGCCTAGTCAGTCGAAACGCCGGCATACCAATCCAAACTGCAATCCACTGTGAGCTGCAACTGCGGAACGGATGACGTAACAAAGGCACGTATACACGTGAATGAACTCTGAGATAGTATTACTAATTATTTTATTTTTTCGTTAGAATAGGGTAGGCTTGAAAGTAGGGTCTCAGCTCCGTTGCACCTAAGTTTTCGGGCTTGGCCGCCACCCTTGGCAGTAGTCGGCACGCAAGCCTAACTTTTCGCCTTCGCCGTTTGCGCAGATCATCTACTACTTCGAACGGTTCTAATACAGGTTTCCAAGCCGACCCTCCCCTCCGCGCGTTCTTGACTGTGCCTGGTGGCAGCGCCCGACCATTATACCTACCGTGAACAGGTGCTTTCTTGCTCACGCGTGGTACACTCACACATGACCCTCAATCGCTCGTTACAATCTTGCTTTTGAAAAATATCTCACAACCGTGTCCAACTCTCCTTTGGGTTTAGTGATTCCGTCGAATAGGCCGTCTGGCTTCAGCCTGTTGAAAACTTCGAGTGGAAATCGATTCTTCAATCGCTTTAACGGAGAGTTGTTCAATGCTGACTGCATAAGTGGCCTTACACTGAGCCATGGGGTTAATTGAAGCTGCAACTCTGACAGTAGTGCTCTTGCCGCTCTTGCAAGCTCTTTGCACACTACTTAGACTATATTGTTTTTCCATGGGGCGTAGGCGAAGGTAAAATAATGCTTATTGTGAAAATGATCTTTGAGATTACGCTTCACGGTGTTCTTAAAATGGATGGCATGATCAAACATTTGTGTCCTCGAAGTTCAGAAGTCGGCGAACCATTTTGTAAGTAGTTGAGTGGTTACTTCAGCCGCTGTTTCGATTGTCGGTACGAGCCATGGATAACCAGAGAATTTGTCTCTGATCAACATAACGTAGATGTGATTCTTTCCTCCCTTTCCCATATAGCTGTAGTTGAAATGGATTACATCGTTGATTTTCGTGGCGCGGATTGAAGATCCGAGAGGACTTGGCACGATATATTTAGGGTGACTAGCAAGTCTGTGGATACAGGATGCCACGAAATAGTTCATATCTTTCTCGATACAGTCCCACCAGAAGTGTAGCTCTATATTTGTCTCTTTCACTTTCTTTGCTCAGTAATCTGTGAATCCAGTGTGTGCTGCGATCAAAATTCTTAGCTTTCAGTGTGTGTCTGACTTCGGTACCCATATAATTGTAGGACAACGCTTGAAGTGGAGACACCATGAAGATGTTTGGGATCTTCCTCTCTTGAGAGACACACCTCAGGTGGAGGAGACGCGTCTCAGTGGAGCACAGAAACAGAGCCACTCTGGAAAGGCACGACGAAGTCGGGTGTAAGACCAAGGCCAATCCGGCGGGATATACCTAGAGTGTTTAGGTGAGCACGGCACAGTACGGGGTGTGACCAATCTTAGGCGGAGCGGTATCACGGCGATTGTCTGAAAAGGAGCGAGTAAACACTCGTATGAGGTGGACGAGCGAGGTGAGTGAGACGGCCACTCACGAGAGCCAAAAAAGAGACCAAGAGGAAAACGGGGGCGAAACCCTATTCAGGGGCGGGACTACGACAAGTGTCGGCGATTAAATATGAACCCACGGTGGCAATAGCCCTCTGGTCGACAGAGGCGTGGATGAACTAACGTGCAGCGGGCGCTCACGCAGTATGCGGTGAAGACGCGCCGAAGGCGAAAAGTTCAGAGCCAGGACTACCTCCTTGGGATCTCCTAAGAGGGTGTTTACTGGGAAGCAGTGCTCAACCTCCTAAGTAGTGTGGCGCACGGCCCCTGACAGTGGGTGTACGCCCGGAAAATAGACACTAAATAGCGATAGCGTAGCTAAATAAATACTGAAAAATACTAAATAATACTAACCATTAGGTAGAATCCGGGCCACGTGTGGCACGCCTCGCACTCGAGCGTCGCCATCCGTGCAGTCCACGTGTTCCACCAGTGCGCACCTCCGGTCCTAACCGGCCGTCGGCGCGCAATGCGGTATAGTTTGTCATAGACCAAGCTAGTCCTCAAGCGAGCGAAATCTCTAAGTCCTGGGAAGAAACCCCCTTGAAGGGCATTGTACTTCATATCCCCCTCCTTGGGTGACGAACACGCCGTAGACATGGCGGGGAGGCAACGGTCCAACCGGCATAAAAGCGAGCCGCGTAACGCGTCCAGCGACCACTCGACTGTCGAAGGCAGGGCTGCACAAACCAAAGAAAAACGGCCCAACGCGGTAACCACTCCTCGAACTCCGAGCGTGCTTCTGCATCGTACACCAACCTCTAGCGAATACATTTCGATACCTCGGCGACCAGTACTCCCGATGAACGGTGGTAATAATCCCCGCAGGGGTTACTTCTCCGGTTTCCATTCGGCTCCCCTTCCGCGGGGGAGGGCCCCGTCAACCGCCTCGAGCCGATCCCGGGGTCCCGTTGAAGCTTCAAGCCACATCACTCCTGCGGAGGACACCTGGCCCTGTTACGACGAGCTCGTCGGGTTAAACCCGCGTCAACATGCGGCGATGCTCCGGAGAGCTCCGTGGTTCCATCCGACAGCGGTCTTCGACGAAGAACTCGTGGCGTCGTATGCTGATGGCAATGCGCGTCTCCCGGGCGAGCTGCCGGCTTTGATCACCACCTCGTGGGATTGGCGACGCCGTGTGGCGGTTCCCGTTCACGCGATCCTGCGGCGAAAACGCGAGTCGGCGGGGGAGGCGCATTGCGTACTTGTCCGCATCGGCTATTCACGGATCAACCGGGCGAACTTTCAATACCCCATCCCCGACGAATTCGGCTTCGACCTACGGATGTACCGGACTCAGGGTGAGCTCGGCTATTGTGACCGCCTTCCGGCGTTGGAAACTTACGCATGGCGCGGTCACCCGCGAGCGCATCAAGAAGCGATCTGCTGGGCCTATCCGATCATTCTTGCCGTGTTTCGTCACCTTCGTCGTGAGTCCCGATACCGGTGGTTACAGAAACTCATCCGCGAGGAGCGTCGGGGCAGATCCCGCTTTGGGTTCCTTGTCCCTTATCAGAACACAGAGATAAACCGGATTAGTCCCTTCTATCAGTTCGGGCGATGCGTTCCCCTGCTTGGGTGGTGGTCCTCCGTCGAGGTGTACCCGGGATGTTAAGTGGAGTTGCCTCCAGTCGTCTCCTATATGGGCTCGTACCTCATCGAGGATCGGCACTCCGGCTTATGGTCCGTGGTCCTAACCGAATGGGCAGTCCGCGCCGCGGCGTACATCTTGTGGGAAGCCTACGACCAGTATCGACTGTGGTATCTTCCTCCGCGCTTGCGTGGTTACATCCGGCAGCTGGACCTTCAACTCTCTCTTGGAGGTGTCAATAACGCTGATGAAGCTCAGGAGCTCATTGACATCATTGGGCGTGTCGACTGGGCTGTCGTGGCTGTCTGGCAGAGCGGCCGTGGGCAAGAAGCCGGTGGGGCTGATCGGTCTCCGGGGCGTCGCACGCCGTTGGAGGGAGATTTCATCTTCTTTAACCCATGGGAGCAGCAAGAGATCTCCGAGGCGGAGGCGTCGGCGGATGGCTCCGCGAGGCATACCATATGGGCACCCCGTGGGGTTTGTCAACTCGGATGACTTCTACTTCGCCTATGGCGGTGATGATCTCCCGGAGGAGGCGGGCGAATATCGTGGCGACGAGGTCATGGAAGACGTGGGAGACCCCGATGGTGCCGATACTATGGCGCAGCCGGCGCAGGGAGCGACTCACGCAGGTGCGGTCGTCGATTCAGTGGCGGCGGCGTTGCCGGACGAACCGGAAGTTATCGAGGTTCCCATACGCCCAGAGGCGGTCGTGATCTCCCAGTTCCTTCGGGGTGTTGGACTGAACGCGCAAGCGGCGAGCGCCGACATCGGTACGATGAGAGACGCCCTCGTGGCACGCCTGACCGGCGGGAGTAACTCTGCTAGCGATTCGGTTGGCTCGCACGGCAGTACGGGTTCTTCCAACTAATCTCTTGTGATCTTGGTTAGTATATCCCGCTGTGCGGTAGTGTGTGCAGCAACTTCAAAAATAGTAAACTGCTTCCGTCTATGACGTATTTGTATTCTTTCTTTTCTTCCACTTCTTCTGAGTATCCTTCTCCAGATCTTCTGTGCATCTTCTCCGTCTTCCAAGGGTCTTTATCCAGATCTTCTCTTCCTTTATCCCCATCGGGTGTCTTTTTATCCCACTTGGGCTCGGTCTATGGTAGCCAGCAAAGCCGTGACAGTACGACGATGATACTGTACCACCTTTGACCGAGGTAGGTGCTCTATCGGTTCGTCTGAATCCCATTCGGGGCCGTACCCATACCAACGGATCAAGTATTGGAGATACCCCTCTGGGTGGTAAGAGAGCTCCAGAATGCGTCCGACCACGAACTCTTGTCGGCACACTTCCCGGCCATCCCGTATGACGGTGTCGCTATTTCCGGGTGGTACCCATCCTGAGCCAGGGGGTACCGAAGTGATCACGCGTTGGGCGGCTTCGCTCCGGTCGAACCGTGTAGCGCGCAAGGCAGTCCTCAGCTGAGTAGAATGTAGACCCGACTTCGGCGGTTCATATTCTCCAAGTGCCTGGTTTCCTTCGGCGTTTCCCACTCCGGTTGGAGGGCCCACACCGGCGGTTAACCCGGGTGGTCGTTCTGCTAATCGGCGTGGTGAAGCTCGCTTTGGCGGTGAGATTCGCTGGGGCGGTGGCACATTGTCGCACCTCTCTGTCCCACAGAGAGGTTCCGTGTAGTCACGTGAGCGTTAGAATGGCTGGCTGTCCGGCGTCGGCGCCGTGGATGTATCCGCCTCCCTGTGCGGGGTACTTGGCGGTGCGTCGTCCACTCGTACTGTATCAGGCTGCGGTGCGTCGAGCGCATTTGCATTCCGTATTGCACGTGTGGTGAAACCTCGGTGATTGTTGGTGGTGTTATCCACAGCTGCGTTCTGAGGCTTGGATAGCGACTGCGTCGAGTCGTGCAGGACGTCAGTATCAGGCACCCCTGATGGACGAAGAATGACAAGCGACGGTGCGGCGTTTCCAGCGACGGTATCGACCGGACTACGACGGCTTTCGGGCGCCTCCCCCTCCTTAGACGATGCACCGGAATTGGTGTCCGTCGAGTGGACTGGGGAGGAGCGACGAATGCGCGACACGATTCTTTGCGGGTTGGGCGCCGCGGGTAGCGGAAGGTCAGACAAACCCCGAGATGGGTGTGGTAACGCGTAGGGCCGCGGGTGGACCTCGGGTAACGGGGTCGATGAATCCGTTTCAACGGGAGCAGTCACACCAGCAGGTTGGGATGTTAACGGCGGAGGAGTCGATACCACGCGATCGCGGGAGATGCGTTCGTGGTTACCAGCGAGGTCACCAACGACAGTGTCGGAAGCCACCGAAATAATCCGAATGGAGCCGTCGGGAAAGGGTGACAGCCTGTGGGGTTTCTCCTTCTCTGGGTTCCAATACTCCTTGTGGATGAATACACAACCGTCGGGGGCGAGACGTGGCGGCGAGCGAGGGGCTTTGGTATCAAAGTCACGCTTGTAAGCGGCCTGGGCTCGGCCCATTGAACGCCGTGCGGCGGGAACGAGCTTCGTGAGCCAAGTTCTCCACGCTTCGCGGTAAGCAGTCGGTAACGGAAAGGTACCCAGCGTGGGCTGTGGTTCCAGCGCCACGGGCGGGGGGGTACAGGACAGTACCGGCTCGAGGGGCGTTAATACTGTTGTCCTGTGCACCTGTGTCTTGTACGCAAAGGTGAGCGCATCAGTGAAGAAGTCCCAACCTTTGGGGGTGGTCTGCAACGTATGAACGGAGTGTCGCAAGTAATGTCCGGTTGAACCGTTCGGCCTGCCCATTAGTTGAGGGGTGGTAAGTGGTCGTGAACAGGTACTTAATGTCCAATATGCGACATACATCCTCGAAGAAACGAGAGGCGAACTGTTTCCCGTTATCAGAGAGGAGGTTGACCGGTGGACCGTAGACGAAGACCCAGTGTAGGACGAAGGCTTTAGCCACGCTCATAGCGGAGATCTTCCCTAACGGTACGGTCCGGACCATATTGGAGAAGCGATCCGTAATTACGAGTAAGAACTTGTAATTCCGCTTAGTGGTAAGGAAGGGACCGAGTATATCGATGGCCACAAACTCCAATGGAGCGCGAGCTGGAAACCGCTTCAACTCCGTCGCATGACGGCGGAGTTTGACACGGTTCCGAGCGCAATCGGTACAAAACCGCACCGTTGGGTAGCATTTCACTCCCATGGCAGGCCAGTAGAAGATACGGCGTAGGGTGAGGTAAAGTTTCCGTCCCCCGACGTGGCCACTCAGTTTGGAGTAGTGCGACATCCGCAATACTCTCGACTGGAGGTTATGTGGTACCACGATTTGTGGGTGCGATCCGACGGTCCGTACAATGTATCCGGCGTCATTCACCTGAAAGGGGAGAGTACCTCCTCCATTGCGTTTAGCACGGACCTTCGCGCAGAACGGGTCAGCGAATTGCTCGCGTATCATCTCCTCTGGAGTAATATGCACGAATTTTCCTGGTAAGGGTTTCTCTGAATCTTCCGAGAGAAGAAAGTCGTCCAATTCGGAACCGTAGTCTTAAGAGTCCATGTCTCGTTCCTCGTCCTAGATGGTAGCGTCGTCGCCATTCACTGCAAAGCAGGGTATGTAATCGTCTTTGACTGGTAGTGCTTCGCCAGTGCTTCGACAGTAGTGACAAGGCGGGAGAGAGCATCGGCTTGGGTGTTGCACGATCCTTTTCGGTACTGCACGTCAAAGTCAAATTCCGCTAGACGGAGACGCCAACGCATCAAGCGGCCTGAAGGCTTCGAGATGTAGAGTAGCCATCGAAGTGATGCGTGGTCCGTAAAAACGGTGAAATGATTACCCATGAGATAGGGGCGCAACGTTTGTAATTCCCACTCTACTGCAAGGCATTTCTTCCCCGAGACGGAGTAATTCTTCTCGTGGACGTTCAGCAAACGGGACCAGTACCGTATGGGGCGTCTTTCCCCATTGGGTGCAGTTTGAAACAGTGCACAACCTACTTGGTAGTCGCTGGCGTCCGTATCTACGGTGAAGGACTTTCCAGGCTTAGGCAACGAGAGAATCGGGGCGGAGACGACAGAATCTTTAAGAGAGTTGAAAGATTCCGTTTGAACGGGGGTTAAGGGGTCCAGTTTTGGTGGTTGGGTTTTCCGCAAAAGCGCGTTTAACGGTGCAGCTTTGTCCGCAAAGCGCGGGATGAATCGTCGGTAGAAGTTGGCGAGTCCCAGAAAGGAACGAAGCTCGGTTTGCGTCCACGGTTCTTTAGCCTCTTTGAGTGACATAACACGAGTCTCCTCGATTGTAACACGTCCTGGACGGATGACATGGCCGAGATACTTCACGGTGTCCGTGAAGAAGTCACATTTCTTCAACTTAAGAGTGACACCCGCATCTCGTAGAGTGGTCATGATATCCCTCACATGAGTGAGATGTTTGCCCAGATCATCTGAGAAAACGATTATGTCATCCAGGTAGACCAGGCAGGTACGCCATTTGAAGCGGGCCAATAGGATGTCGATGGCTCGCTGGAAAGTAGCGGGGGCGTTGGTGAGACCAAAAGGCATCCGTCTGAAACGGTAGAGATCGGAGTGACACGCGAAAGCGGTTTTATCCTGGTCTTGCTTCCTGACCGGAACTTGCCAGTATTCCCAATTGGCGTTCAGGGTTGTAAAGAAGGTGGCAGTGCCCAGCGAGTCAATGTACACGTCCATTCTTGGGATTTGATACATGTCCTTGACGTTGACGGCATTCAACCGACAGTAGTCGACGCAAAACCTCCAGGAACGATCCTGCTTTGGAGCCAGTACTACTGGAGAAGCCCTTGGCGACTGAGCCGGCTCAATGACTCCTGCTCGAAGCATTTTATCCACTTGTGCTTTTTCCTCGGCGCGTGCGGCGGGTCCGGCACGGTATGGGTGCTGAGAGATGGGTCGCTGAGAGATGGGTCGCTGAGAGATGGGTCGCTGAGAGATGGGTCGCTGAGAGATGGGTCGCTGAGAGATGGGTCGGGTGTCCTGTAGCAAATCAATCCGGTGTTCCGTAGTAGAAATCTCACCAAGGGAGCCGTCCCACATAGTGGTGAAGTCCCTCAACAGTTCTCGCAATCGATGGCGGTATGACTCCGGGACGTGGCTGAGATCCAGGTCCTCGTGTTCTTGGACTGGATCGGGGCGGTCACGACTCGTTGAAACGGGCTGCGTCCCTGATGTTACAGGTTGAACCCCGGGTACCGGCGATGAAACGGGTTCCGGGCTGTCCCCCTCCTTAGAGTGAACGACTCCGAGAACGTCAGCTGCGGTCAGCTTTGTCGGCACCATAGCGATGGGGTGCGGCATGACGAACCCTATCAGTTGGATCTTCACCAGATACTGGGGTACAGTCCTTAGATTGGCGATCAGCACGTAAAACGGTTGGATTGGCTTCACATGGACGATTCCATTCGCAATTGCGAGGCTGTGCCTGTCATACAGTGACGACAATGGTTGCAAAACCCGGAGTCCGTGTTGAAAGGAGGTTACTTTCACCATCATTTGGGACTCAGGCGGGACGCACAACGACGCTGCGACGCGGAGCTCATTAGATTCACGGTTATCCGGTCCAGGGTCCTGTGCTGCCGGTAGCGGGACATGCTTCTTTGTAGCACGCCTAAGCGGACGACGAACGATCGGAGTGGACGATCCATCCTCCATCTCGACACGCCGTTGGCGGGGGAAGATCACTTCGACGAAGCGGTCGCAAAAGTCGCAACCCAAGATAACTGGGGCAGCTAATTTCCGACGTACGACGAAGTTGAGTTCCACCACGCGAGCGCCAACGCGGACTGCCAGTTCTATGAACCCCACCGTATCCAACGGTTTGTTGTTCGCGTCAGCGACCTCCAGGACGTGGTCGCGGCGGATCTTAGACTGCAGAACACGCGGTAACACTTCCTCCACGACAAATTTCGGACCGGCACCGGTATCTAAGACGGTAAGGTGTCGCACCATAAACTGGGGTGAAAGGCCAAGGTCAGCATAGACCTTTTAGCTTCTCTTGGCCATCACCAGAACTCTATTCGGGAACCGGTTATGAAAAACGCGTTTCCACGGACGACGCAGAACACTAAAGTGTTCCGAGTTCACGTCATTGACGGCCTCTTTCCTTGAAAGGATTTTGACCGGGGAGCGAGGCTTGGACGCCTCGGGCGCCATGGACCTTGACTCTGAGGGCGCCCTTCCTTGAGAGGAGACTCCTACATTTAGTTTTTCTGGGCCTGCTCCGCCGGAGGCGGGTGCTCAGGACGTTGAGCAGGCAACGCCGGGGCATCAGGTCCAGAAGGTACCGCAGAAGCGGTGGGGTGATCGACCACGTCGGTGACACGGGAATCCGGCGCAGGTACGACCCGAGCTCGGGGAAGCGACACGTGATGTGGAACATCCGTTGGAGCACGGATATACGATGAAATCGGGACAGCGGCTTTGTCCTCCGGGGATAGGGCCTGGTAGTTGACTACGACTTGTGCTCATTCTCGGAGAGACAACATACATTGTAGAGAAGTATGGCCTGGTTTGTAGCAGAGATGACAAATCAGGCCAGGAGCCGGTGTTGGATGGCGAGGCTCGGCGAACTTCACCGCGCGGCGGGTATCCCTCCAACCAGGACGCGAAAAGCGGACATTACCACTCTCGTGTGGGACGCGTGGCGCACGAACGCGACCATTATCCGCATAGAGTAGCATGTCATCCTCAATCACGTATTGTGAATCGTCCAAGGTTGAGGGTAGCTCCGTTGTCGGGATGGAATGAACGTCGCTATGGGCTAGCTGCACGGTATCATAATCCGTTCGAGAGGCCTGTTCGTCGATCATCGAAGCTGACGGGGTACCCGGTTGTAACATCAACGCTTTTGCGGACCTAACCCTGGAGCCAGGAGTACGTGCGCGCAGGGCTTCACCTTCTGCACGAGCGAACTACACTAGTTCCAAATACGTGGCTTTATGTCTATCTTCTCGACTTCGAGCAACAAGAGTCCAGATCGCCGGGTGTAAACCATCAACAAACATGATACAACGCTCCTCAGCGGGGTAAACATTGCCACAGCGGTGGAAGGCCTTGTTAAGGCGCGACGAATAATCGGTTTCCGACTCGCCTGGTCGTTGGCGAGTGTCCCGCAGGGCGCGTATAGCCTGCTGAATGGCGGAGTTAGTAGCATATGACCTCAGAAGGTACTGAACTGCTTCAGGCCAGCATGTGACCCCTCCTTCGGAGGCGCGCGATGAACCTCTGACAGAGTGATACTGGTCTTCGGCAAGCCCACGTAAGAAGTACAGTATGGCAATGTGGGCCTGTCCCTCGTTCATTCCAAGGATGTCAGCGTCCGCGACAAAACGTGCCAAGAAATCCAACACCAATATTTGGTCTTCTCCAGAAAACAACTGGTTGGGAAGTGTGAGTTGCATTCGCTTAATGCAGTCCTTCACTCTTCCCGTACCACGGGGTGTACGATCGAAAGAGGAGTCCTCCAAACGGTAGTATTGGTATGATAAGAGCTTCTTAAAGAGAGAATTGGTCGGTTTCAGCTCCTTCAAACCTGTGTGCTTCCTTCCCTTCGTGCGGGCGCGGATCACACCATGGGTGGCTGCTGACCGCTTAGAGCATGAGGAACTCTCACGGCGAGCTACTTCCACCGATGAATCGGAAGAGTCGGACTCCGAGTATAAGGAGTCTGACGGTTCGGGATCCGTGTTTCTCCGCTTCCTTCGAGCCTGGCGGTTCTCTTCCTTATTTTCTTTGTGGGATACTGCAAACGGCTCGGCTGGAACATCCCCTGACATTAGGGTTTGTTCCAACGTCTCGAGACAGCTTCGGGCGCGCGAGAACACGTCGGCGACGTCCTCGACAAAGGCCGAGGGTCCACCAAGAGACTCTAGAATCGAGTTCACATCCGCACGGAGGACACAGAGGTCCTCAGAAAACGTGCGTAGCAGTGTCATTTACCTTCTTGCGAAGGGAATCGAACTCCTCTGCAAGGATGACTTGAGCTTCCCGCATAGAGCGGAGTTGCTCTTCCAGACCTGCAAAGCTGGGATGAAGAGTTACATCCCTAGAAGGGGAGAGCATCTGGGCGGCGGCAGACGCCGGTCCTGCTCCACTTGCTGGGGGTGTCGAATCAGAGACAGGAGGTCTCGAGGCCCTTCCACCTGGCACGCCAGTCGATCCACCGTTAAGAGACCGTGAACGGACCGGGATACAGGATGGTTGCGATGGTTCTGGTGCACCGGTTTGACTCCGCGTCTTCGGACGTTCTTTGGACAGCATGAGATCAGAATCCGTTACACGTTAGTATTCAAACCCGATCGGCTAGTGGACCCAAGAAACTTCCTCAAAGAGGGCAACTGAGATCAACCTCAATTTGTGAGTTTTCTTTCCGATTAATCGTGGCTGAGTGTGCCCGACTCCAACTTCTAAGTCGGGAGACCAGTTTGTAGGACAACGCTTGGAGTGGAGACACCACGGAGGACCAGTTTGTAGGACAACGCTTGGAGTGGAGACACCACGGAGGACCAGTTTGTAGGACAACGCTTGGAGTGGAGACACCACGGAGATGTTCGAGATCTTCCTCTCTTGAGAGACACACCTCAGGCCGAGGAGACGCGTCCCAGCGGAGCACAGAAACAGAGCCACTCTGTAAAGGCACGACGAAGTCGGGTGTAAGACCGAGGCCAATCCTGCGGGATATACCTAGAGTGTTTAGGTGAGCAAGGCACAGTCTGGGGTGTGACTAATCCTAGGTGGAGTGGTACCACGGCGATTGTCGGAAAAAGAGCGAGGAAACACTCGTATGAGGTGGACGAGCGAGGTGAGTGAGGCGGCCACTCACGAGAGCCAAAAAGGAGAACAAGAGGAAAACGGGGGCGAAACCCTATTCAGGGGCGAGGCTACGACAAGTGTCGGCGATTAAATATGAACCCTCGGTGGCAGTAGCACTCTGGTCGACAGAGGCGTGGATGAACTAACGTGCAACGGGCACTCACAGAGTATGTGGTGAAGACGCGCCGAAGGCGTAAAGTTCAGAGCCAGGACTACCTCCTTGGGATATTCTAAGAGGGTGTTTACTGGGGAGCGGTGCTCAATCTCCTAAGTAGTGTGGCGCGCGGCCCCTGACAGTGGGCGCGCGCCCGAAAAATAGACACTAAATAGCGATAGCGTAGCTAAATAAATACTGAAAATTACTAAATAATACTAACCATTAGGTAGAATCCGGGCCACGTGTGGCACGCCTCGCACTCGAGCGTCGCCATCCGTGCAGTCCACTTGTGCCACCAGTGTGCACCTCCGGTCCTTACCCGCCGTCGGCACGCAATAGCGGTACAGCTTGTCATAGACCAAGCTAGTCGTCAAGCGAGCGAAATCTAGAAGATCTGGGAAGAAACCCCTTTGAAAGGCATTGTCCTTCAATAAGCCCTGAACTGTTTCGCCAAATGCCTTCTTTTAGCTTTAAACTACTGGCTGGCTTCTCTGGACTGCTAGTTTGTCTGTTCTCAAGGTCTTAGAGGTTGGGTCAGTAGAGTTACTTCTTCAGTTCGGGGCTTCTTGGTTCCATAAAAACAGTCTTGCATGCCCTCAGAGTGGCTAATTTGACTTAGTGAGGACTTGTAATGACCCAAGGTGTCATCATATCAGGCCAAATATTCCGTTCTCCCGGTGGGTGTTGTTTGATGTACATAAAACCGTCGAGCTTTATTGACCATCTCATCAGAGTTCTAGCCGTTTGTCATAGTGTGCCTGGATTTCTTGCGTACGGATCGTATATGCTGACACAGTTTGAGTGGTCCCTAAAAATCGAGACCGTCTGACCCGATACGAAATAATCTAGCTTACTCATAGCCTCTACGACGGTGAGTCTTTTCTTCTCTGAAGTGCTCTAGTGCTCTGTAGCTCCGCGGAATGCTCCAGAAAGAAATGCAAGAGGCCCATGGTACTGGTCTCCGAGGTCGAGTTCGCAAAGCTCTTCCGAGATCTGGGTGGAAATTGCGGCCCCGTGGGTTCCAGGAGCGTCTGACAACATACAGAGAGGGTGTCCGTGTTATAGATAGGACAGTTTTGTTGCAGACATGAGATGGCGTTTGATGTCTTCAAGCGTGACCTGGTGCGTTGGGTTCCATTTTTCTGCTACGCTGAATTTCCTTACTGCATTCTTCTTTCATGATCCCGCTTTTTTGTACATTTATTCCATGAGATCTTGCAATGGCTTTACTCTCTTGGCGTAGTCTGGTGTACACGTGCACATCCCTTTCCTAGCGCAGAGCAGTTCCTGTGACTCACTTGCGATGATCGGAGCTTTCATGTCGATAAGAACCTTGGATGAACGTGGGTCGAACTGTACTCCTTCTTCTGAGATGATACAATCACAGAATTTCACTCTTCCTTTAAAAACAATGACTATTCTTTGGGTTTAGTTGGAATCATAATCGGCGTTATACTGCTAAAAACTTCTCGATGGCGACAAAGAGTTCTCCCTCGTCCTTACCGCGTAGCTGAGAGTCGTGTATCCGATGAATGAGTTTGGGCACTTCTTCCGAGAAGACAGCCTGCGTGCAAGCTTGGAAATGGTTTCCCGAGTCTCTACCTCCCTGCGGTGTACGTCGCGTCAATTATATATATAGTGGCGTCTGGATGGACATAAGTTCATGTTAGCCAGGAGATAGTGCGAACTGCCAATATTTGTGACAGAAATCGATGTTCGGGAACACTTTTGAGCCTCCGCACCCCCCGTAACTTCGAATCGAGATCTGGTATGGCCCACTGCATGGGCATGGGTTTGTAGTTTAAGGAGCGGAGGTCGACTGTGAAACGCAGTTTTCTGTCCTGGGCTTTGGTACAGACAAGGCAGGACTGGTCCACTTGGCGGCTGGGTTCCTATGCACTGCGCCGAATTTTTCCAGCTGTTTATCGTGTGACTGATGAAAACAAGATTCTGCGCGTACCGCCTCTGAGAGCAGCGGATCGGTTCCGATCCAGGACGCAGTTCGATCCGCATTGGGGACAGTTTTGCAGGTGGATCGGAACCGAGTTTTATGCGAAAGATTGAGTGATACTCGCACAGTATTCTTTTCAGCTCGAAAAATTCCTCGTTACTCGTTCCGTTCATCCTTGCTTCCTCCTCCAAGGAAGCGAGAGTATTATCGAATTCAGTGGGGTCATTGATTCTGAACCCGACCGTGAGGTGTGTCGAGGGCTCAATTGGGTCGTCTTCTGCGTCTCTGTCGCGTACACCACTATAGTTCCGATTCTCAGCAGGTAAACCGACGCGGCTGCTACGCATACCGTTGATCGCCGGGCTGACCTTTTTGGGGTCGTCGTCTAGGTTGAAATCTATTGCGTTGAGCAGGGGGCGTCCAAGTATTACCTCTTTTATACTCTGGTCCGTATTCAAAAACTTTACTCCATGCATAAATATAGGTATCTTGGTCCTAAGAAGAGTTATATCTAGCGACATCGCCATCTTCTGCTTTGATGTGAACACGATTAGGGCTTCTTCAGAGCTCTCGACAGCAGTTTCGACGTCGATGGTTTCAGGGAGATCGATGACTTCCAAGTTGCTTCCGGCATTGACTTGCTTCATCAAGTCTCTTGATGTAGCACTACATTCGACGACAGAGTCTGTGATGGCGACTGCTGCGACACGTTCGTATGGAAAAAGGTTATACATTCCATTGATGCTCGAATGGCTTGATACACGGGCCACTTTGATGCTCCTCTCCTCCTATTTCTCTCTAAAGAAATCGTCCAGTGGCTGCTTCCATTCGTCGGCGGAGGTAATACTACAGTCTCGGATTCGGTACTCCTTGCCGCACTTCCTGTTCGGGCAAGTATTTGTCCACACAGTACCGTCTACAGCGTTTTTTGTGCTCTTGATTTCAATGAACCTAGTTTCGAACGTTTGCAACTGCGTTCCAGATCTTTGGGTTCACTCTTCTTCAAAAAGTTTCCTCTGTCGCTCTCGTGTCTTCGCTGTATCTGCGCTATTTCAGGTTCACGGTTATGTATAATGACTGCAAGAGCGCTGGCTCATTTAATAAAATGAGATGTGCTTGGCTTCTGTGTGGATGTCCAGTATGACTTCTCGTTCAGCGGATAAATACGTAGCTCGGCGTACTCCACGCCATTGATCATCCTATGAACGATCGTTTTGCCGGTTTCTTGATCTTTCACGACTTTCGATGCATTTTTTCTGTCCAAATACAAAACTATGTGCACCACAAATTCTCTATTAGCGCTATCTGGGTTTCTGGGACAAGTTCGGAACTTCACTGCGTCAAATATTGTCTGCACGCGTTGCCCCAGGTTCTTCGGAGCTTCTTTGAGAGCACTTTCGAACCAGTTCTTCACAACCTCGTCAGTCGCGTCCTCGACTCTGCTCGAGCCATCTCTTTCTCCCAAGATGAACAAACTGTGTAGCTTTCCCAGCTTCACGCACTGCCGTATCCTGGCTGGTTGAATGTGATCTGCAGCAGAGCAAGTCTGGTTGAGTTCAGCGATATATTTTTTATACACCGTATACTCTACTTCGATTTTGTTTTTGTTAAGCTGTATAGGACTCTAAAGCCTAGGCGCCGAAATGGTTGACCCTACTCCGTACTTCGACATCACGCTGATCGCAAAAATCAAACAGTGTACTCTTTAGAGGCAAAGCGCTTTGTTGCTGTGTCGCGATTTGCGCTCGTCTCACGTGAATAAAAAAAGATTGGCCACCAAGGGAATTTCCGCACTGTGTCAGATGCTCCCAGACTCTTTGACGGAGTCTGTTTTCCCTTATTATATAGGATTCTCTGGTATGTCAAGACCAGCTCGTAGGTGGCTCTTCTAGATTGTCTATGATAATTGTGCTGCGTATGTGCCGCTGTCGTCCAGCAGCTGTCTATTTCGAGGGCGTATTCAGACCAAACGCCGGCATCCCAATCCAAACTGCACTCTAATATGGGCTGAAGTTATGCTATTTCATCCCATTTCCGCAGCACTCTGCTTTGGGGTGCACGTACGCATCTCAGGTGTGCTCGTGGGTGGTCAGCAGTTATCAATAGCCACATCCATCAGGCGTTTTTGTCCTTGTAATAGCGATGTAGCTTGGTACCTTAAACGACTTGGTTTATGCTTGGCAAGCAAAGCTTTCATTCTAAAAGTCATAAGCCTCCGACATTAGCGAATGTGTAAGGGGCAGGTGAACCGTGGTTGTAATTTTCACCATATAGTAGTGCTGTGCGTAAAGAAATGTTTTTGAGCTCGTTGTACGAATAAATTTCAAGCTTTAAACGCGATTTGACGAACATAATAATTCGCCTTAAAACTTTTGGTGAACTCTTGTAGTATCCGCTCATGTAGTGAGAACACACACCATCGGCAGAGTTTAGACAGTCAAAGTGGTCCTTGCAGAAAAGGGGAAAAGGGTGGTAGAGCTGTAACAACAGGAAGATTGAAGTGTATTTTAAGGCCACTAATTGCCAGCCATAGCGAGCAGTGCAACTATAGAACGTAGGTGGAACGCAGAAATTGAGACGGCTTGAGGAATAATTGTGGGCTGAATATTTATTGTAGGTCGTCAGGGTCTCCGGTAAAAAAATCCTAAGCGCGTAGCATAAGAATCATGATACTCATTTTCTCTCCTTTACTCGGAGCCGGCACTCACTTCTGGTACATTATGTACTCTGTACTAGGGTAAGTGCCGAAATAATATGTGCATAATACGCAGTGGTAAACCATTTTTCCAGGTCTCCGTATTGGTAGGGTCCTTAATATACTTCTAGCTATAAAGGGTTGCCAAAACCGACACTGAGATCACCATTACATGTGAATTTTCGAATATGGCGTTCCTCTAAGAATGGTTGCAAAATGCGCACGTGTCATGGCCAGCTTGTTGACTCGTGCCACCATTTGTTCCACAAATAAATACTGCCTCTAAACATACTATACAAGACGCCGCTTCATATCAACATATTGAGTATACCATTTACCTATGACCTCCGACTGCAACTTCGCGATAAACCAAACTATCGGTTCTTCCGACATAGTCGAATGCTAAACACCCTCCTTACAAAGCGCAAACCATGACGTACGCAAGAAGTAATGATACGAGATCGTACCAGCTCTATGGGTACTCATCGTCTCCGTGAGTTCCTCACCATAAAACACACTTTTCTATTTCTAGACAGCGTTCTGTTTATTCTTGCTCTTCCATTCACAGGTCTTTCGCGATGAATCCGGACGTCGGTTCAAACCCCTTCCGAGCCTTCTCTGCTAAGTATGTGCCTCCTAAGGTTCCGTCCAACGCTGCTGGATATGCAACGCAAGCTGCTTCTACACTGGCTCCATACCGTTCGTTCTACACACTCTACAGGGGATTCTGGTCGGTACCGTTACCACAGCCATCCGTGGCTTCAATCCCGATCGCCGCTTATTTTTCCTCAGTTTGTATGATTCGATCTCCATCTAGTCGTGCGTAGAGGACCTATCCGCCTCCTGCGTATTTCTCCGGACAACACCTTCTCGGTAACGTGTAACTACTCGGTCAAAAGCTCTGGTCTGATCCAGTGGATATATGCATTCACGCGCTGATGAAGCAGTATGTCCACGATGGGTACTTTACCAACAATATTACAGAACATGTGATATATAGAAAAGACTGGGCGAGCCATGCCGCTTTGCTAGAAAGGGCAATTGCGCAATATTCAACGGAAGCACTGTTCGAAGCCCATACGCGTTCATCAAGCTGATATACAAGCGTCTTAATCGATTCATAAGTACGGTCATCAACCAGCAGCATTGGAAACTCGATACCCAGAAAGCTCGTACCCACGATGAAGGTTACTCGTACATCAAAACACTCGTCGAAATCAATGTTAGCGGTTGGCGCGGTGTAGGCATTGGGTGTGATGCAGCCGTCTGCTTCCAACAACCTCTTTTAAATACGGATTTCCGCTTCCTCCATAAGCGCGATATTCTCAATTGGGATTACTATAATTTGGAACGTCGTACTCGATCGGGATTGGGCTACTTATTGCCATATGAAATGAATGAGATTTACCGCATCCGTCGGAACGGGCGTTTCGGGCGATACGTCGGTGGACCGAAACTTTGGGTGGCGATCGATAATCCTCGTGAATTCCCTGTAGAACTCTCTGTGGCGATCTCCCATATTGGATCCGCGTTGGTTAAGATCCTGTTCTCGGGATGTTGGACGGTATTTTATACCGAACTCATCGCCAAGATAGTCTTCTTTCTTGTGTGGGATGCTAATGATCCCTTAGTAATTTTTGGTACATGTCGCTCACACCTCAAATGTATGTCAGAAAACTCCATGTTTTCATGTTCTAGAATCTTTTGCGAACCATGCCGATTTCTTTGATCTTGTGAACATGATGGAAAATTTCGATTGGTCTGAAGTGCCAGCTGAACAGTCTGTTAGCAGATTCCGTGCAATAAACCACGACCATTGTCCTGGGCGAACAGCAAATGCCAGATATTTTTTCCGGTACGAACCCTGGGCGCGCCAGTTGATTATCTCAGAGAAAGGTTGCTTTCTTAGGGAGAATCCACGTGATACGCCGTCAAACCAGCTCAATAGATACGTGTACGATGCCACTACATCCAAGAGCGAAGAGAAACTCTACGAGGAAGCACCATGAGCGGAGGCTGACCTCGGTTACGAGGACGAGCCCGAGATAATACGGGTCATTAATTCCTTCGGTCAGTCCACAGCAGCGAGAGTTTCTCAATAGTATCTCCATAGGACTACCAAGCAACCGGTTGCAGTGCCGGTCGAAGATCCAGGTTTGGAATTCAGTTCCATTTAGATGCAAGCTTTCCCATGGGCCAAGTAGAGGGTGATCTCGCACAGCATATCGTGAATTTGTGTGATTGCAGGTCTCTTCGATAATCCTAGACACGGCTCGTATTCAATAATATTACGGTGATATCTCGGTACCAATAAAACTCTCGTCACTTCGTGTCTTCACGTTTCCTTTTTATCTTCTAGTCTTCATTTCTTCTCGCTTCTTTAGTTCTTCTTCTCCTTCTTCTTCTTCTTCTGGCTTCTCGGGTCCTTTGCCTCTTCTTTTCCTCCGGGCTTCGAGTTTTGACGACCTCTATAGCCTATATTTAGAAATCGAATGTAACCATGATCCCGACTAACGAGAATTCGGTCTACTTGGGGAGTGGTGGTTGTACGCGGCGATGATGTCGCACATGCTGCAAACTGAGAATATAAGAAATAGATTCCTAGGCATCCGCTTCCGGAGGAAAACGTACCAACGTATGCGATACAGTAATTTTCTAGTGCCTTCATGCTCGCCATGTTCACAAATGCGATCCATAACATACTTCTGGGCATTTTCCCTTGCTTTCGCTGTTGGCCCGAGACTGCTGCGAACCATTTTCAAAAACCATGGAGCTGACCTAAGCGACTCTGTACTATTTTTCTCAACGTCGCTAAGAGTTTGCTCATCGACTGACTGTCGTTCTGCCCGCAGGGGCAACGTACTCACTCATTTGAACCCTTCTGTGCAAAAGAGCTGTCTTGATCTTCAGGTTTCGTAGAAGTGTACGTCTTTCTACTCCTTAATTCCATTTGTGGATGCATTTTCATCAATCTATCATATTCTGATCGACATCGGACGGAACTACTGTCGCTGCAAAGCTGTGGTTGATCACCCATAGATGCTTCATACCACGCGAACCAGAACAGATTTCGCCAGAGGAAACCGCTTTACCACTTTGATCGGCTATGTTCGAGTCGGTCTCGACTTCTGTTGCCTACAAAATCGGTTCTGCAGCCCTCTATTTCTTCGCCAGCGAGATCATTCATTCCGCTTTTAGGTGTTGTAGCCATATTTTATTTAACTGCAGGCGTTCCTGACAAAAGTGCTTGCACCACGACCGGAGTCAATACCTCTGCTTCTTCTTCCAGTCCGCGAGTGATGGGAGCCGATATCGTCAAAAAAGATAGTGGTACCTCAACTGAAAGTTCACACTGAAGCGACAACGTTGCGTTTTCGTCAGCACTTGTCTCCAATTCACTGGGGCCGAAGTCTAAAATACCTTTCCAGCTTTCTTGTTCCATTTCGGTTCTTACGGGGGTTCGCACATGCCACGGGGCATATCCCGAGGCTTTAGGATCTCTTCGTGATTGAAGTACACACTCACTAGCGGTGGGAGATCATGAGCTTTCTCCTTCGCTCGAGCCACTGGTGACGGTTCTCTATTCTCAGAGTGATTTGGGCTGTTGCCTCACTGGTCCGCCGCATTTGATTCATCAGTTCCACCAGACAACTGGACTTCCTCTTCTTGGTCAGACAAGACGTAAATGCGATCGAGGGATACACTTTCTACTAACTCAACGGTCTTGATGATTACAGTGTAATCATTATATTGCACAACCCTAAATGGGCTGGTCGCTTTCTGCACTGACTTACGACGAGATTCTTCGTGCTTGTCCAGTTTTTTCGACGCGCACGAAAACGAGACCTACTACTCATATAGTCTAATTTCTGTTTCGCATCCTAGTGTCATAGTTTCGCATATATTGAGCCTACGTTTTAGATAACTTTTAAGAGGCTTCTTCCGCTCTGCCCTTAAAAGCCTTCATCAATTCCAGATGGTACTTGACCAGCGTCAGCGTGTCCAATCCTGCCTCTTCATAGAGCACAATTGGTAAATCCTGAGGGTTACGTGGACCACTACGTCGCACGATGCAGTTTTTGTAGAGTTATGCACTTTCGTATTGTACGCATAGCCTAGAGTTTTTGTAGGCATGTTCCATTCTTTGTGGTGATGCACGATGCATTTGTGTATTGCAGCTATCCATGTGCAGTTGAAATGCTCCACCTGACCGTTGAAATGCGGATGGTTGGTCGTAGTAAACACGTTTAGATTGCCCACAATGCTGCAAACATTCTGAAAGAACTTCGCAGCTAATCGCTTCGCATTATCAGATAACAGCACTTCTGGTAGTTCATATAAGAAAACTCAGTGTTCTTTAGAGTGCTGTGCAATTACGGCAGCAGTGATGTGCTTCAGTGGCCCAGTCCGCAGTAGCCTCGAGACGCGGGCGGTGACTACGAATAGGTAGCGACAACCTTGCTTTGAGCGAATCAACTCTCCTCCGATGAAAATATTGTCGTGTTGTTGAGGCACCTTCTCTTGGAAAAATGTCATCGGCTTTCGCTTGCTGTACAGCTTCACGTGATTTTTCGCAGAATATGCACACAACTTCACTGTAGCACGGCATGCTATTGCCATGGTAGGTAATTAAAAACTCTTTGTAGAGTCATAAACAACGTCGTTCGTCCTGGGCGACCACGCAGTCTACAATAGAGTGCAAGATGTAGTACTCGACTTATAAAGACGTATGGAATCGCGATTTGAACATGCTTTTCGAAATGTCTGAACAGTAATACTCGATAATCGAGTGAAAAAGGGAGTTCCCCCCCCCCCCCCCCGCCTCCCATTAAGCACAAAATGTATCGGTGTGCTTTTCATTGAAAACTCTGTGAACGACATTCGCTCGAGTTGATCCGAAGTGTCAGTATCTGCTAAAGCAAAAAGACTGTGGATCTGAATAATCTCCAAGTGTTGCTTGCTATTCTTATTTAGAAGGTTGTGAATGTATGTTTATAAAAAATCAAGGCATATTTTCATCAATTTCTTCTTTTGTTCCGCCCAGTGTTTTGAGTCGCAATAGCGCGTCGGCTTGGACATCGACAAATTCCTTGTTGTAATTCGTTTCGAAATCGAATTCAGAAAAGGGTAAGCGCCATCATGTGAAAAGACCGTAGGGGTCTGTGAGAGACAGTGGCCATCGTTGAGACAAATGATCAGGGCTTACGGTAAAAAGTTTTCCTTGGAGATACGGTCTTAAAGTGGTTAGAGCCCAAACGAGTGCAAAGCATTCTTTTCTGAAACTTATTTTTTCTTTTCTGCTGTGTTCGGCGATCTTGAGCAGTAACCACTAGGTTTTCGTTAGCCAACATGGTGTGTTGGAAAAGGGCAAACCCTATTGTGTACTAGTTAGAGTCGGTACCTACGGAGTAGAGCAGGTTGTAAATGGGCAAGGCATAAACAAGAACTGAAAAATTTTTCGTCTTCAGCCTGTCGAACTCTTCCCAAACAGCCTGTTTGAAGCGCTTCAGCTGTACTGGCTGTCTCCTACGCAACTTTGCGCTGAGAGGTGCGGCTATGTGAGTTTACCTCGGCACAAATCTTTAGTAGACGTTGCGAAAGCCTTTAATATAACGTAGTTGTTTCTGTGTCGACGAATTTGAAACCTCGAGGAGAGCTGCTGTTTTTGATTCCTGAATGGCTAGTTTCCCGGGCTTGATTACGTATCCTAAGTATTTGACGGTTTCTGTAAATCATTCGGCCTTCCTAAACTTCATTGTTACATCTGTGGTTCGAAATGCTGTGAAAATCTTCTTGACGTGCCGTAATTGACTCTCCATATCTTGAGAAAAGATGAAATCGTCTAAATAGACTAAACAAGTCTTCCGATTACATCTTGAGAGCCAAATTCCCAGAATACGCTGGAAAGTAGCTGTTGCAGTTGTTACGCCAAATGGAACCATTTTGAAATGATAGAAACCGGAATGACTCGCAAATGCGGTCTTTCCTTGGTCTTGTTTTGCGACAGGCATCTGCAAATAGCAAGAGTTGGCGTTTAACTAGATGAATACGTGTGCTTGTTCTAAGCTGTCAATACAATATTTCATTTGGGGCAAGGGTTATGTATTTCGACTTGTAACTGCGTTTAGTTTTCGAAAATCAATACAGAATCTTCAAGAACCATCAGTTTTTTGAACCAAAACTACTGGTGAGGTCCAAGCCTATTAAGCTGCTTCTATGAAACCCTTTCACAGCATCTTGATGATGTTTTTCTCCTCTATCAGACAAGTACTAGGTCCCGCTCTGTAAGGTAGTTTGGAGATGGGTTGAGACTTTAAAACAAGAAGAACATGTTGTTCTGTAGTGCAGATCTCTCCAAACTTTGCACTCCACATGGAGGCATATCTTTCCATAATTGACCTGGCCTTTTTTTGTAGTTGTCCGACAAATGTACTAGATCTAGCTCATTAAACAAGAATTCTGGATCCTTCGCAGCTTGCAATTGATCTCCAAACGAAGTTTGAAAATCTTTGTCTGTGCCACCGGCATGGGTTGATATTATTACTTTTGCAGTAGAAATATGGGTAGGGATAACCGTTTTGAGGAGAGGCAAAGCTATTGCAACACCCGGATTCTTCGAAATCTGATAATCGTTATTGGTATGGTTACTCAAAAGTATCCAAAACGTTCTTCCAAGTTCAACCTGAAAAATTCCGTTAACATCTAGTGATCCACGAGATTCGTACATCCTCGTATTTGGCTGAATCACACGAGTCTGTTTTGTTCTATTCTTTTTTGAACCTATGTCTGGGTCTGGGCCTTCAGTAGTGCAGTCTTAGCGATTCAAATCTTCGGTGAGACATGTCCTTGGAATTGCCCTTGCTATTTTGATAGTGGAGAAGGAAGTGCACAAGGGCAAAGACGCCGTGGCTTGTAAACAATTGGGACCGTGGACCAGTCATCTAGTTCGCCTGAAATCCTTCGCAGGCGAACTGCTTCGACTAACTTTGTCGCAATAATCAAATCCCAGCATCACTGGTGCGGCCACCGTCTTACAGACGATGAAGTAGGCTAGGACTGAGAAGGGTCCTAATCGCACTGCGAGTCGAACAGTTCCCAATGTCTGCATAAAGTTTTTGTTTTCCTCCAGAATGTCCGGTATCGCCCGAATTAAATACGTTCGAAGTTACCAGGGACGAGCTCCAATTTCTGTATAAAATTCGAACCTGCACCTGTATCCAGGATAGCCAATCGAGGAGTCAACAGATTCCTGTCAGAGCTGATATCGGTATAGAACTTATAATTACTTTTAGACATTTCCTTTCTACGACTACAATGACAGCTCACTACGCTGTTAGCATCACGCTTCGCATTTTAGTTAATACAAAAATTATCGAAAAGTAATAAATGAATAAAGATATCATCAATTTAATTTTTAATACGAAGCTTTAGTGGTTTAAAGCTACTCGGAAATGGCTTCCAAGCGACTTTACAAAAAAATAACTAAGTCCCGGTAAGCCCGTCCCAACTTTACAGAAAACAATCCCAGAACAAAACCCATTTAAATCTATCAAACAAGTCCAATTCAAAATTCCAGACTAGATTTGATACTTTGAATACAGGTTCCAAGCTCTATGATGGTGTTCCAGGAGGCTGCTTTCTGATATAACGATTTTTTCAAGAAACTGATTTCATTTGTCAGAAAACTACGAGCCAGAGCCAGAATTCTGACAAGCTGGCATAACCATTTTTGGCTTAAGTTTCGACATGATGATCCAAACGCCTAGCCCAATCTGGCAGCGGCACGTTGCAAGATGTCAATTCACTGGTGTCATCCGCTTCGAATGACTGATGTTGGGCCGGTAATAATTTCTTTAGCGTCTGATAGAGTTTGTGTTGTTGATTGTATCCCTTACAACTCCTATTGCTTTTCAAACTTTTTCAGTTGTATTAGCCCACCTTCGACCAACTTCCAAATCAATGCACGATAATTATCTGCTTTCACTCCACCAAACGGCTTCTAAGGTCTCTTCACTTCTTCATTAGTACGAATGATCTCTTTTGACATGTACTGTTTCTGGATATATCCGGTTCTCCAGGAGTGATACTTAGCCCGCATTAAACCAGCCGCATTGAAGGGCGTCCCCGTATTCGGACATAGAATCTACCTCTCCTACAGACACCTCCGCAACGCCATAGTTCCGGCGAGACGAATCCTCCCCGAAACTGTGCAGGATATGGCTCGCCAGGTCCTGAACAGCGTTCTTCTCTTGTACCAGGAGCAATTGGTAGTTTCTCGTTTTCGTACGCTTGCTTTCTTTCTATCCCCGTCCTTCATTTTGGACGCTATTTCAATAAGAAGCACGTCCACCATGTCTAGCTTACTAGAAATCTTTGTTTTTGTTGTCGTTGTTTTTATATTGTTTTTCGTTTCTATCTCCTTGCTCCGGCAAGGCAGACCTAACATTTTTTATCTCCTTTCAAAGTTTCTCCGAGTTGTGAAGATTACGTTTCATTGACCCACTCTTCAATCCGATGTGCTTTTCTTCCTGTTCTCTGGACACTTTCCAGCTCCTAATCTTTTCAATCGTGGTAACTGCTGCCCACCTACGAATCACCAACTGCACCGCCAAATCCTTCTTCGCCCTTATTTTGTCTATCGAGCTGATGAGACACTCGATTACTCGGACAAGCCTTGCTGCTTCATGGCGGTAGCAAATGCCTTTGAAGTGACAACTTGCACCCACGCAAAGACCGTTGGATAATTCGCTAGGAATTTTCGAAGCATATCCTTTCTTTCAGGATTGTCAACAGAAACATTATGTTCAGGAAACTGTATGCTATCGAAAGTCACCCAAAATTTCTTTGTTGCTTTCTGCCGCTCCGAAAACAAATCCTTCCTCGTTAAGCTCCAGATTTCTGGGAAGTTGTCCCCAGACTCAAAGCCAGAGACATTGTCGGAATCTACATCAACTTTTTCCGTCGCCTGTCTGATATCGACGAAAAAATTCTTACATCTGATTTTTTTCTTTGACTTTTTCTACGGCACCCTCAAATTCTTAATGGCATTGGTCACGCGCTTCTAAGCCTTCTCCAAACCCTCCACGATAGAAAAGATCCTCTGCATTTCGCTGGGGCGGGCAGTAACTTTTTTCTCTCAATCAAAATCTGGAGTGAACTCGTACTCATATTCACTCGAAGATTCATCCTCTTTGCCCTCCGGTGTGCATTTAGATCTACCTAGGAGTTTTAAATCCGAGACGGGTACGACTCGAGCATTCACTACTCTCCTTGACAATCCCGCTTTCGACGCACTCCCTCCGACACGAATTGGGTTTGTTTCGTTTTCAATGCAACAAAAAACGGTATCCTTTTCACTTTCTTTAGGGATCCCTAATATCTCATTCAAAATCACACGAAGGAGAGCATTTTGTTCTGGAGAACAGAAAACCCGTATTTTCCCCCGACTACTTTAACCTATTTTCCAGGCTTGAGTTTTTAAGAGGGCTGCTCCTGGCTCAGCACGTGACCTAAATAGGTCCAGCTATCCCACGACCAAATGTAGAGGCGTCAGATTTTTGTCAAGTCCCTGGAAATCAGAATCTCTACGCAGGCTCTGGATTCCAACATTATCTCTCATGGATGCAACGCAATGCGTAGTAGGTCAGCGTACTGGTCTCAACCTGAGGTAGCGTGGTAGGGCGGGTCCTAAGGTCCGTATCCTTGTCGGTGGAACTCCTGGAGTACTTGGTGCGATGGGCGGGCGTTTACTGCGTAGTCCTACAGGTCGGCGCTACGGAAACGATGGCTTGAAGAGAAATTGGTGGAACAAATGTTCCAAAGGGAGTAATTTAGTATCCTAACGGTGCCTACCCGATTCTAAGGGAGAAGCGTCACTCGAGCCAAATAAATATCTATGGCGAGGCGCTGGGATCTCCCTCGCACTGTAAGGTTATTCTATCGAACTAAATATAATAAAATAAAAACCTAAACCTGTCCAGCTGAGGTCGGCCACTCCACGTGGCGTCTGTAAGATACCTGAGGCCTTGGCGGTTTACAGAACTCAACCGTAATTGTTTCTCCTTCACAATAGACTACAGTGACAGCTCACTACGCTCGTACGATAACGCCTCGAGTTTTAACTAATATTGACGATGCAAGAAAAACTCGTTGACAACAACAATTCAATTATTAATACGAAGCTATAGTATTCTAAATTACTACGAAATACGCAGCCGAGCGACTTCACCAAAAAATGAATAAATCCCAGCCAGCTCACCCCGACTCTCCAAAAACAAATCAAAGACCGAAACCCCGTTCAAATTCCAACAACCAGTGCAACTACTACATTTCAAAATAATCTGCATCTTTTGATATAGTTTCCGAGCTCTAAGTTGATATTTCAGGACACAGATTTGTTATGACGGTTTTTTCAGAAAACTGATTCCGATTGTCAGAATTTGTCGAGTCGGGGGCAGAATTTTGACGAACTGACTAACACTATTTTGGGCGTACGTTTCCACATGATCATCCAAGCCCCCAGCCCAATTTGGCAGCCGTACGTTGAACGATGTGTATGCACTCGTGTACACTGCTTCGAATGACTGAGGTTGGGCCGGGTATAATTCTTTGAGTGATCAAAGGGTTTCTGTAGTTGAATGAATCCCTTAAATTTTTATCGCGTTTTCAATGTCCTTGGCATTTAATTTCGTGGTCGGAGAAGCCAGCATAAAGCTTTTCAGTAGTCGCCCCGCCGTTCCTTTGCATGTGCGGAGTTATTACGAACGGAATTCCTAAACGTTCGACGGCTTTTCAGAGACTGGCCCGAAAGCGGGCCGTTGGAAACGAGAAATTCATCTCTGCCTCAGCCAACTTTCTTCTCCTGACTAATTTGTTAAACAAAACCAACAAATAGTACGGCCTCATCGTGACGGATTTCTATTGCAAGTTTCAACATAGCGTAATGCGGTCGCTTTTCGGTTTGCGGCAAAAAAGCAACATCCATTATTTTTAATTGCATTAAAGCTCCTAGTCGGAGAAACCCGTGAAACAACAGCAGCCTTCCAATCCCAAGATCCGGATGACACTGTCTAAAAAATCTAGTGCCAGCCCGTACACAACTATTCCAAGACGTACGCAAAGATGTAGGTTAGGGTTCGATACCGTCCACATTTGTATGCTTTTGTTTTATAGTACCCATTTCATGCTGAGTTCCGGGAGAAAAAATTCCAACGATGATTTGGTCTGAGCGAAATCACCTGCTTTCAATGGCTGATCATTTTGAAAGAATTCTATACACTACCTCGTAAACAGTTTATCAACTTCTTCTGCGATTTTACATTGACGGCAAACGACAAGCTGTTGCGCCAGCCACTCCACAAAATAAGCAAGGTTATTTCGGTGTCCTTGCTACGTCGCCACTTTTTTTCCGCCGGTGAGCTAGATCAAAAAGTTCGTGATGGTTCCTCGGCTGGATCGCATTCACTAGGGACATAAAAATAATCCATTGTCAGAACACCGACAAGGATAAGGCGGCAACGCGTATGCAAATCCCGTGAAAGCTTCGCTTACTGCTACGTTCCTTTAGCAACGCTCCAAGAAGCGATTCATTATTAATAAATAGAACTATCCGTGTTTAATAATTATTCCGAATCCGAAGAAGCCAACGAAGCCCAAAAATGACTGCCTGGCGTTGTAAAAGATGTATCGGCTGTTTTTTGTTCCATCGATTTCGTATTGCAATTTTCCACTACTGTTCGCCCATCCATTAAATCCGATTTGATCTCTCTCAACTTTTCAAAAAATCTCGGCGCTCAATATATACTGCTTTTCTACCAATTCGCCTCTTATATGTACAGAGAGCTGTCTTGTTGAACGGCGTAGCCATATATATCCAGATTAACGTTGCTAGGTTTATAATTAATTCCAGCTCCTCCCCGCTGATCACATTGTAGCCAATATAATCTGCGGTCGACGACGTACTGGCAGATATTCTTTCCAAGCCCGAAAAGAACCTTCTAAAGAGCATACACGACGCCCATTTTCCAGCTATGCTTTGTACTTCTTGCACCTTCGTATCTTCTTCTTCAGCAGGTTTTTTGTCATTGTGATTAGCGTTCTAATTTTTCCTCGCTTCAGCATTAGTATGTTTTTCTCCCCGACTTCAATTCGAATTGAAGGCGGGGAGAAAGGCATATTAATATTCCTAAAACTTTTGTACTCACTTCTGCAGCAGACCATGATACTTCTGTCGTCTGCGAAAGGGGAAGAGCTACTCTCAGACTTTTTTATCACGGCCCCCAAGTTTATTTCCGACATCTCCTTGCTCGTTCCGAACGAAAAATCACCATCCACGTAGGCTCCAGTTTGTATTCGCCAACAGATATTGAAAACGCCACCCAGTCGTCCATCGAGAGTTTACCGCGAGCCAAGATTTTTAAATGGGTTTTCTGATGCACAAAAAGAGTGTGACCACCCAATGCGCATTGAAAGCATAAAGTGGAATACCTTTTCAGTCCGACCTCGATTGGTGACACACCAAAAAAAGAATTCATACTTCTTGGCAATTTCATTCTATTATATTGGTTTTCGATATCCGATTATCCAACGTAAAAAATTGGTCCTGGCTGGATTTATGATCTCGCTAGATGTCCTGGATGAGGGAGCTTAATCTTTGGTAGGTCAATAAACTGAAAGCCAGTGTTCCGAGCGCTGATTATGAGACTTTGTTTTCCCTCGTTTTTAGGTACCACAAAAATCTCGTTCACAACTTTCGCTCTGTTTTCCTTCAGATATGGTAGCCCGCCTTCATCAAACCTAGTATATGAAGACCTTCCGCCTTCACTCCGTATAAAGGCTTATTAGCTCTCTTAACCTCTAAATCATTCCGAATACTTTCTTTTGTCATGTATAGTAGCTGTGTGTCCCCTAATAGTAATGAAATAATATCATCCGGGGCTGCCGGACCATTGTTTGGCAATGATACTGGATCCCGATTCAGTCAGACACATTGACGTGAGTTTCTTTATTGGAACGTAGAATGAACCTCTCCTACGCACTCCTGCGCAACGAAATAATTCTGGCGAAATGAGTCCTCTCCAGTGCCTTGCGCGATATTTCTCGCCAGACCTTGAACAGCGTTTCTCTCTTGTATGGGTAGAAAGAGGTCGAAATGCCCGGCATATAAGCAATCAAACCAACTTCGAAGTTCTTCAAATATGCTTTGAATTTTCTTCTGGCGTCTCGACTTGTGTCATTTTCGTGCGCTTTCTTTATTTATATCCCCGTTCTTTATTTCTGATGCCCCTGCAATAGGAAGCACGTCTGGCCTCTCCATCGAATTAAAAGTTGTCATTGTTGTCATCGTTGTTTTTATAATAGTTCTTGTTCCTGTCTCCTTGCTTGCGCACTATAAAATTATCCTTCTTAAACTCCGTATGTAGTTTAGCTGACTTGTGGAGCTTGCGAGTCATTGACTGGCTTGTCAAATCACTGTTCTCGTCTTCGAGTTTTCTAGCCGATTCATAGTTGCCAGTCTTGTCAACCAATGTCACTGCCTCCAACCTACTAATTTTCAACTCCACCTCCAACTCGTTCTTGGCACGCATAACGCCCAACGAGGTGAAGAGGCAGTCAATAACCCCAGCCAACCTTGCAGCTTCTTGGCAACTCCGAATGCCCGTTCAGTGAAGAGCTTCAACCCATGCAGAGATCGTGAGATTGTTAGTCATGGCTCTGCGATGCAATTTTCTCCTTCAAGGCTTTCAACAGAAGCATATTGTTCAGAAAACGGCTTGCTTGTAAAACCAACCCAGAACTTATTGTTCGCCTTCTGCCGCTTCGGAATCAAAACCTTCATCGCGAGGCTCTAAATACCTTCATCGCCGTCGCAGAACTCAGAGGCAGAGTGCTTTGCGAAATAGACAACCACCCTTTTCATCGCCTGTCTGACATCGACCAGAAGGTCTTCACCTTTTGGTTTTTTCCTCGAAGTTTTCCGCGACTCTTTCAATTACTTCATGTCTTTGGTCATGCGCCTTTGCGCTTTATCAGAACCCCCCATGAGAGGAAAAATCCTCTAAATTTCATCGATGCGGGCAGCAGTTTCTGCCGTTGAGTCCGAATATGGAGCAGAATCGGACTCGTACTCACTCGAGAATTCTAACCCCCTGGCCCCCCCGGTGTGAATTAGAACGCTCTCGTGGTTTCTGATCCGAGACTGTTACGACTTGAGTACTTACTACTCTCGCGAGAACCGGCCTTCAGCGCACTCCCTTAAACACTGATTGGGTATGTTTCATCTTCAATGCAACGAAATAAGGTATTCACCTCACCCTCTTTAGGCATCCCTGGTATTTAATTTATGATTGCACAAAGGGGAGCGTTGTTGTCCTGCGACTTTTCTCCAAGGTAAACTTGATCCCTACCCTGGACAACTTCTCTTACGATGCAAAAGGCATCATACCCCATGCACTCGATTTTCTGCCCAACAGCCCTGCATTTTGATACTTTACTTGTAGCAGGTCCATCACCTCTGGGAATAGAAGACCCATTCCGTCCCCCGACTACTTTAACCTATAATGCAGGATTAAGAGTTTAGGACGTCTGCTTCTGGCTGAGCACGTGATTTAAATAGGTCCAGTCGTCACCCGAGCCCCATCCAAGTGGAACTAGGTCAGGGTCTCGTATCCGCCAAATCCATGAAAATCATCCCTCGACAACACTACCCATAGTTACAACTGAACAGACATTGGTGCTTTAAACCCTCGCCCTGAGTCATTACGCAGGGGGCACGGCACAGGCATGTGAACAATAGTGTTTCAGAAAACCCTTCAAAAACCAAACACCAATATCACAAAAAAACCGATACTTATATTACAAAATTTCAAAAACCCCCGTAAGACTTGATTGAAATACACACAGAACCTTCAACCAGATAAGCCCTCCACGCGAGCTTCCGGATTGCACTCACCATAAATTTGCGCATAGGGGCAAAACCCCTGATCACCCAATTAAGTAAATATCTTACATAAATTCGTTTATAGACTCTAACACAAACAACGCCAGCAAAGCCTAGTGGACAACAACAACCCATACGGGAACTTACATAACCTCTTCTTTTCGTCAAACCTAGCCTTGAAAATTTTTTTACTAGCATACTACAACGCCGAGCCTTGAAACATCGATAGCTTGAAACTCTCAGAAACTTGACACAAGTCTCAAGAATTCTGAAAAACACACCAACAAAATTAGGATCACTGGCTTACAGAGGCCTGATAATTTTCCCATCTGAGAGCGATCCCTACCGGACTTCCAACGATACCAATCTTACGCTGCCTAGTCGACACTATGAGGAGGTGCAGTAAAGATTTAGTCGACCAAACGCAGAAGCGTCAATTTTTCGTGAAGTCCCCGGAAATAATAATTCCGAATCAGGCCCTGGATCACAGGTACTCAATATCAGCGAATTATCCGAGGCACTTTTGGAGTCTGTCACTGCATTTCCACTTTCGTATTTCCAACTTCATTTCATGCTTCTGAAATTTATTCCAACATCGACGCTGATATTAAAGCACGCAAAATTCTCCCTTGACAATTTTTTCAGGAAACTGATTTCGAGAATCAGAATTCTGCGAGTCGGTTGCTGAATTTCGACGAACTGACTTAAAACGATTTTCGGCTTAATTTTCGACATGATTATCCACCTCTCTGTTTAGAAGACTCTAAGCAGGGCTAAAAAAGAGAGCTAAGCTTGATAATACAGTGAGGAGGGTGGCAGGTATTCAACCAAACGCAGAGACATCAATTTCTCGTTAAGTCTCTAGATATCAGAATAACTAGGTAGCCCCTGGATTGAAACATTATCATGAGGTAACGTTACCGTTTTGACGGGAATGTCTCACTTTTTCAGGGAAGGAATACTTCAACGTCAAACTATACTCGTTTCCCGACAAGCGGAATTTTTCTGTACGGTGGAAATTTGGGGGCCTCCAAAGAATCTTAGGCTTCCAAGCGCGAGAGCTGAGAAGGAAGCTGTCCATGGTCAGAAATACGGTATCGAGTAATGCCGACCCCCTAGGGGCTCTCTCACATTGTTTTTGGCGGCAATGGCTAATTCTCCCCCACGACGCCTCTTCCTACCAGGCTTCCGGCTTGTAGCACTGTAGCACTCTGAACAACAGCCTTGTCCGCCTAGCGCATTGGTGTCTGAGAAAACCAATTCTCCGCTTGCCAATAAGTGCCGTCCGGTACACGGCTCATTCTCTATTCCGAAAGAGCTTTTTAATTCGCCATAATTTAACTCAGATTCTTTGCAGAAAGCGCACTTTATGTTCTCAAATGGTTTTTTCGAAAACATGAACTGCATATCATACCGTCACATCGAATGGTGAACAAAGGTTGTGTGCAGTAGGCTGAGCGAGTATCCAACCCTCTGGGTTTCCCGTTCTTATATCCTTCCCGGGGTGGCATCGTATACTTACGATACATACGGCGACAGAGTTCCAAAGCCGTAAGGACTTCTTCGTCTTGAGACTCCGAGTGTGTCCGGTCGAGTGTGGGTGCAAATGAGTCCGGATATTCCAATAAATGGGCCGCTTCTTCATGTGAATTACTGCCTCCGGGTGCCCACGACGAATCTCTTGAGTCTGCGGGAGATTCAAAATGTAGCAGTTCCCTGTGCGGACCGGCTCTTGAGGAGCTCCTCTCTTTATCCAGAGATATACCAAAAGCCGTTGAGCGCCGGAGAATACCACGCGCTCTTGCCACGATTCCATCAGCTTGCCCAAACTAAAGAAACCCCCCCAAAGCGGCTCTGCCATGCTTCTCTCATTATCGAGCTACCAAAGACCTGATTCTTGGGTCGAACACGACGATAAAAAGGTAATCATGTTATCCGTCTTGTAGACATTTCCACAGCGGACTGAAGCTTTTGTACACCTTGAGCTATACTCAGCCTCTTTCTCATTAAAATTGCGGGTCACGTTCTATAGGTCCAATGTCTTTTGATGTGTCGCCTTGAAAGTCACGTAACTTTGCAGCAATTACTACCCCACCTCTGGTCTGGATGTAACGCCGCTTTCATCGTGTTATAAAGGTCTGTGAGCGGAACAAAAAAGCAGATCTTTATTTGTTTAATGTGATCGTTCACCTTCGCGGTTTTACGTCCTAAGCACGTTTTCCTTTTCCCTGGCAGGCGGTAGTACCTGTAATTCAGAACCCTCCGATAAAGCGGATTTATACTCGAGAGCACCTTAAATGCACTGTAAGGTGATCTTTTCTTACTAGTTGACGTCGAAGACGTGTTTTTCTTCATAGATCGGGACCTGCGATGACCACCGTCACTAACCTTATGGTCTGACGTGACTGACTAATCCGAATCATGAGTAATGAAATTTTAATCTTCCGTGATCTACGATTCATCATTCGAATCACATGCGGACTTACGCATCTTACGTCATAACTTCGACTTCTTCGACCGAGCGTCCTTCAAAGAAGCTCAATCATTTTCCAGCACTACTGCTTCATCAGTGATTTTGGTACGAAATGCGTCCTCAAGGCATCCTAAGAGAGGGTTAACTTTATTGAGGACATCCTCAACATCCAAAAGTAAGCTGAGTAGCATCTTATGTGCATTCGCGTATTTTTCCAGTAAATAGCTTAAATCCTCACGTGGTGTTTGCAATGAAGCAGATGTCTGCTCAACATTGTCCTGCCGAAGAAGTGCTTTGGGCGCACTGCGTAGTTTTTCAACGTTAGCGATCAGAGCATCAATCATCGATTCCAAAAAGAACATTTTCATGCGCAAAGCATCTGATCCAAACTCGAAACGAAGCACATCTCTGCGCAAAACGTACTCTTATATAGTTGTGCCGACCTTAAGGTAGACTATAGATTCTATGGCCGACGAGACTGCCGCTGCCATAGGGGCTGGTACATCCAAAAGATCTTGTTCCTCATTCATTGAGCGTTAGTGTAACATCTTTTGACGATACACCCGCTTTCTGAATTCAACAATTGAGTCCTGCACCTACAAATCGAATCAAGTTCTTCGAAAACAAGGTACAATCATGTTATATCTACATTCAAGATATCTATGCCTTCAGTCTTACAGATCTTTATTATTTAGAAGACTGTTTTCTTTGCCGGATGCAGGTCGTACTTACGTCATCTACATATAGGAAAAATACGAATACAACACTTGATTCTCTTCTAGATCGACCATCTCTGGACATCATCTTAGATGGAGAAACATCAGCCCGCCTTTGAGCATTAGATAACGAGAGATTCAAAAAAAATCGTGAACTTCATTGAATCGCCCACCCAAGAATAACCGGAAAGAAATATCCTGGAATACACTCCCAAACATGTCAGGAGCTAGATAGAAGACTATATAATGAATAGTTGGAGTCTGAGGCACTGAAAAATTTGAAATTGTGTATTTTGAAGCTCAGATGCTGCACCTGCAGGCCCAACGCCGCAGTTTTCAAAACCACACGGAACATTTTTCGGAGTGCTTGGAAGAAAAACTAGGATTTTTTGTGAGAGAATTATTTTAAGTGCATCACTGTAAAGGGTTTCCTTCCATTATACGTGCTACAGAAGTACGTCAGCTCGGTTTAATAAATGTAACACCATTTTCAAAAGAAAACCTACGACGAAGCACAGAAGGAACAATCTTGACGCTAGTTTAGGTGCTGCATTCTTGGAAGAGCTGTTTTCTTCTTTTTGCGTCCTTTATATTATTCGTGTAGAACTTGATATATAGGAAATATCTGCAAGTTCTGAAAGCCTTAAGAACTGTTCGTTCAAATGATTTCCACCAGTTGTTTCTTTTCATAACGTCGGGAACGATATGATACACTGCACACTTCCTATTACGTAGATCGTTTGTAGTAGCCATTTGAAGACATGGATGAATATTTGAGACAAATTTGATAAGCAAGAAACATTCTGGAGTGACACAAGCCCTCGAAAATGAGAGAACGCTATCATAAAATCTTGGGTTTTGAGTTTTTCACAGACGTATCTCCAGTGCGAACAAACCAGAGATAGTTTTTTGTGAAACAGATTTAAAGGACAGTCTCGAGTGCAGAGAGTCGCAAAACGGAGAAGTAGCACACACGCAATAATGACTGTCGACAACGCAATTAATAGACATTACAATCGGGTACCGATTCTGACAGCTTGCGCTCGCACCGCCAGAAAAGCTTTAGGCCAACATGTTTAACAATGTTTCACTTCTATGAGCTGTAATATAAAAGGAAGTCAGTACCGTCGATTGGCCATGGGTGTTATGTATGTACTCCGTAAGGACAATCAAACAGCTGATATTTTTCTAATCTTATAGTATGCTTGCGGCGTTTTCATATGTCGCAAAATGAATCGACGGCTTTTGCACATGGCGCCGGTTTAGGTTGCCCTCGAAGAAGGATGGAGGCAAAGTGTTCAAATTCGCATATTTCGAAGTGTGCGTTGTTCCAGTGCGACTGAAATCCAAAAAATTGTGCGTTATTTTGAGCAAGGCAACGTTTGAAACACACAGCAGCCAAGGCGGGAGAGTGAACACCTGCGGGGACGGTTTGATCTGCAAAAACGTCCAAAAAGATAAATAACGAGGGAGTACAGGATACGCATACAACAAAGATGATGCAGCGATGATGCATCTATTTGAACCAGCCCCAGCACCGGAACGGAGCCACAGAAGAAAGGGGAATAAAAAAAAGTCCACGTTCCTGGCAGATGATTAAGGAGAGAATTTCGTACGCAGCAAGATGGGAAATAGAAGGGGTATTAGATTAGCCAGACGAAATCTCACTATGCAAGGAGGAATAGTAGTGGTGCAGACGCATGCACCGCGAACGACCGGGCTTGCGAAAAGAGCTGGGTTGGAAGATAACACAGGGCAGAGGGCGCACGGCGGACAGCAGAGGAACTGAAAAGAGAAAGGGGGGAGAGAGTGGTAGACCCAAAAGGGTGTAACGTTGGTGCATTTGAACGAACCCGAAGATGTTTTTCAGTTGGCTCTCGGGCTGAAAAGCGCACTTCAAATTCCGAACCAGATTTCAGATGCTTTTTTTTTAACGATTCGGAAGCATCATCACTTCTATTTTGCCCGTGCAAGCAGAAAGGTATGGATGCATTCGTAGGGTTTCATAACTCGTGTCACATGAGGCTTGAAGTATATAGAAAGATCTGCCCACACCCAATCGAAGATCTACGAAGGGATCTTCCCATCAACATCATGAGATGAAAAGAGAGCAGTTTTTCCCGCGGCGCAGATCTCCCATAATTTTCAACTACATCAACACATTGGGGTGTTACATTCTTCCAAGATTTTGCAGCAAATATCCCTTAAAACCTCGAAAATTCTCACTTTATGCATAGTAGGAAACATGCAACGTGAGCAAAACGAGATCCTAACCACCGTGATCATTGCGTTCGCGACTGCAACGAGAACATCCGTTCGTCGGTGACCAATACAGCATCTTTCGCTACAGCTGCTACTTCCTCAAGCATGGCTCCAATTCTGGAACGCTCCCAGTAACAGCTGGTTTCTATGAATAAAGCGTTGATAAATTTCGCCAATACACTTTCATCTCTGCCAATTTGGTACGTTTCAACAAACCAGGCTTTTCATTGCATGCTTGCAGTCGATGTCCATGCCTCCCGTTCTCAACCTCTGTTTCAAGCCCCGGTAAAAAAAGGTTATGCAGTAGCACAACTACTTGCAACCAATTTCAGAGATACATCTTCATCCCATGCCGGCCCAACAGCTCTGACAAGCATAACCGTGGGCACATTTGCTTCGGTCACGACGGGAGGACCTGTGCCATATGGGGCAGATGCAATAGTCAAGATAGAGAAATGGTTGTGCGATGTAGATGTGCTCACATTCACGAATCAACTACACCTAGAACCAAGACAATACATACGAGAACCTGGATGCGATGTGCCATAAGGGGAATTGGTCTTCTCAACTGTTTAGTACCTATAATAGCGCTGCTGAGGTTCGCATTAGCGAAAGGTTGGTCAATATCTCTACACCAGTTCAAAATTGCCGCTTTAATGGCGTGTTTTGTAGTGGAGATTAGGTTTTAGACATGAATACGGTGCCTCAAGAAATGCCTTATTGTCACACTATTGTCTGTAAACATCCCATGCTCTTCTCCTCTATTTAGGAAAGGCTTCAGTTTTGGATTCTTCTTGAACTCGTTAACATGACAGGTAGAGAATAATTTGTGACAGAAGCCCTTCATAAAGCAATAGACAAATGTCACATCCTCGTTACTACAGACAGTGTGCCCATGGGAAGACGAAATTACCCCAAAACCGTTTTGGAAAATATTATGACCGTTCACTTTGGGGTGAGTGCTCATGAAACCTAGAAAGCTCCTTACATATGCAAATGACTCTGCGAAAAAATTATTTTTGGAATTGCCAGGATACCCTGTCAGTTTTTTTGTGTGTTTTTGTATCGTGATTGCAGTCGCGACTTGCTGGATGGAGTGGAGAGAGATTGATCGGTGTTAAAGTGGATATATCCATTTCTAATGAGATCAAGATGAACATACAATGGCCATAGTATCAAATAGTTACATTTGAGGTATGTTGTTCTTTTTAATACTTTCCGTCGTTGCCATGACCATATTCGCAGTTTGGAGCAATGCTTTTTCTCTTTACGATCTTAAGCATGTCTATGAGAAAGGATCTCTCGGTGACGTCACTGGTAAGCAAGCCAGCTGAAGAATGCTTTCCACGCGATCTGCCAACGCCCTTTTCATGCTTTCAAATAAAGAGAGACTCAGCTTCCAAGTATAACAATTACTCAACCACGTCTGTGTTCTCGGAAAGCTAGTATTAGCCGCTAGTTTAGTATGCCGGAAGATATCTAGCGAAAAATCTGCGAACAATGACGGATCGCGGATGCAGAGGTAATTTCTGTTAATTTTTTAGAGTGCCAGCTAGTTTTGGCTTTCGATTCTACATCAAAAACCTGCACATTATGAATGGGAAACGAAGGCAAAAGCCCCTGCTAGTGTACCGCCTATGTTTGGATGCCAAACGCTAGATGTGAATGACAATAGTCTTGCTCAAACACCCTCCAACAAACCCATATGACAATGACATCTCCCAGAATTACCATCCGCAATACGATCTGGTGTCGTCCACCATCCCCTTGCACCCCTCATCCTCCTCTCCACTCCCCGCAATCCCCGCCACAAACCCTCCTTCTCCTTCTCCTCTTCCCCATCAGGCCTCCTACGTCAACTGGGGTGTTCTTGCAATGCTAGTATGAGGTGCAAGAAGCGCAGGGGGCAAAGAAAATCGTCAAAAAATCTGCAAAAAATGAGGAACGGGCAATGTGCAAGCAATTAATTCAGATTTTTCGGATACCACACCTTCGCGCATTCACACGAATCCTAGCAGTGGAGAATGCAGAACGCAAGGGCACTAAAGCGCTAGTTTTCATCTCATTCGAGGTAAAGGAAACGCTAATTTACTTCCCTTTACTAAACACTAATAAACTCTTGAACCACCCCACTATTTCTTCCCTTCAGAAGTACTTCCCGCCCGGTGCCGGCTGCGTTTCCGTTTTCGGGAACGTCAGCGCATAGGAGTCTTTCGGAGAACTAACCCTTTCCTCCTTCACAGCTCCACCCCCACCACGCTCCTCCTTTCGTTCCAGAGTATTCCACCTTTACATCTCCTGCTATGGTAGAACCCTCTCCGTCTTACTCACAGCAGTCGCCAACGTCCTGAACCCACCCAGCTCCCCTACTTCTCTCTCCCCTTCTTCTCCCTTACCTTCACCTTCACCCTCATTCTCTCAAGCTCCGTATCCCTCGCCACATTTGGCGTCTCCTCCCCAACTCTCCCTTTCCTCTTGCCCACCTCCTTCGTTGCCTCCACCTTCTCCACATCCTCCTCACTCAGGAGAAACGCTCTAAGCCCTTCGATATACGCGTGTTCGCCGGTGGAACCCAGCTGAGAGTGGGCTGTGCAGTTATGGTCACGCAATCTGTTACTTGCACGCTCTTCATCGTAACCTGAACCATAAAATCACCCTCCATATTCGCAGCAAAGAGGGTTGGACTCTCCTCGTCAAACCCTGGTAGACTCTAGCCAGTTCCATTTCGTCGGCGCTGATTAGTTCAAGCATCCTCGTAGCCGAAGTAAAAGTCTGAAGAAGGTACGAATCATATCTTTCATCGATATGTCGCCTCAAAGAAAACATGTCCTTGATCCCCGGAAACTCCTCCGAGGCATGTTCAGAAATACCGATTCCTTTGCGGATTATCCTCAAAGATCAATCCTTTCCTTGAGCATGTGATCACCTGATTCTGGTCGTATCGTAAGTATCCCATACCCTTCACAATACAAAAGTCAATTATAGGTCCCAAGTGAGGATAAGTTCGTACAATTTCTACAAAACTTCCAGTTTATACGTTTCTCTCACGTCCTAGACGAACAAGCTGTGAATCGCCGGTATTAGAGCCCATGAACGCGAACGCACTGTCCAAATAAGAGATGCAACAGGCAGTACTTGTCTCGCCAAGTGCTTCTAGTTTGATACCAGTAATGGTATTCTTTTGGTCTGTGATAAGCAAAGGAATGCTAAGACAGCCCTTCTCATCACCGATGAGGTATCTAGTGCCTTTCTCACCAACTTTGCCCACGGCAGTTATGATTGCGACCTCGAATGGTTGCGATATTTGCCCACCATGAGCCGTAAGGTATGTCACAAAGTCCTCTCCAAATATGAGAACGCCGCCTATGGGATCTGGGACAGCAACGAGTTTCGAGGCGGAAATCTCCAGCGTTGCGCTCTTCCACGAACCCTCCGCAACGTCTTGGTCGTTCATACGGATTTCTTACGTTCGCAACTCGCGGCTCTCTTTTCCATGAGCACACAAGACGGCTACAGTGGGATACTGAAAGCCGTGGAGGAACACCATGTCGAAGATGGTTTCCTCAAGGAGCCTGACGTTAAAGGCGGTTTTGTCAGCATCGCGTTCGGTGGGAACTACTTTCAGCAGACGCTTGTACTGATGAAGCGCGACACATTCGGCTTTGGGGTCGACAATGCTCATATAACTTGTACTTTTCCGTGATGACCATAAGTTGGTCCTGTGTCTCACCCGGGACTCGCATGAGGTGCATACCGGAAATAGTTCCATGAATTGGAAGTTCAATGACACATGCCTGCCCTTCCTTGGTTATGGTATACAATTGAATGTAGCTGACCTTGGCAACGAGCAGGTTGCGCTGATCCGGGGCCAAGAAGCTGCCCACGGCTGTGTGTCAGACGCGCGACGCCTTGTGCGCGGTGACGACGTAGTTGTACATATTGCTTCAAGGACGGGTGCTCCAAAGCAGTGAAGACGAAAACGGACGCGAGAGAGGCAACTGAGAGCCTGACCGACAAACTACGTGAAAAGTCCCCATCGCGCCTCCGATATCCAAACAGCGTGAGCCATGCACGAGGGCGCATGTAAGCGTTGTGTGGAACCGTTCGACTCCGAAGTTGGCCGAGACCGCTCATATTCTCGTTCACGGTGCAAGTTGGCAGCCGGTCATGGTGTGTGCTGAGTCTTCAATGGTGACGCGGTTTGCGCTGGCCAGTTGCAAGCAAGATACTGACACCAGCCGGAAAGCGGATTTTTGTGAAACTCAGATACAAAAAATACTGTTGAAAGGCTCGGGGGCGTTGAAAACTTTTGTAACGCAAGAAGCACAATCGCGTCAAGAAAAGTGGCACAACGTCAAGCACGAGACAATTGGCTTACTGGATAGATTATTGGATCGAGTTCCTTCGCGGCCCTCTGGAAAGGAAGGAGAATGGACTTTGATAGAGAGCGTAAGTGACGAATTCGAAGGCAATGCCCTGAACCTCGACAAGTGGGAGCCATTCAACAGAAATAGGAAGGGTCGAGCTCCTGGATGGATTAACAGGGAGAATGGGACGGTTCGAGACGATTGCCTGCAGCTGCACTCGCGTCTACAAGCGCCTCCGACTTGTTATCCTCCGGACTACCACAAATTCTCAACCGCGTTTGTTCGAAGCAAGAAAAAGGTGAGATATGGATATTTCGAAGCAAAGGTGGAGCCGGCAGAATCCTGTGTTGCAAGTGCTTTCTCATTCGCCTGCAACGACGCTCAGACGTGGAATCAAATCGGTGTGTTCGAGGTGAGTGGAAAGTGCGGTTACGACCGTAAGTACACCATGAACGCACATGTGTTCCGCAAGGGTGGTCAAATTCTGGAAAGAAAATTGCATCACCCTCAATCCACAACACTGCTGTTCCGAGTTTGTGATGAGACATTCATCAACGACCTAGACTGCACGCCGTAGTACATTAGATGGATTGTGAATGGCAATATCGTTCGACAAATTCCTAATGAACACTGGCACGAGGAAATGTGGGTACAGTTCGATTGTGAGACGGTGCCTAGCTGGTTCGGGATGCCGAGCGTCGTAGTGCAGCTGATAAACTCTTACAAACTCAAGACGGGTGGAGTCTAACATGTGGCATATGAGAGCGCAGCGCATGCCTGTTTGGTGGAGGGAGTGAGGATTGCGATACGGGCGGTTGAGCCAATGGTCATGAGTTTTGCAGAACATGGTGGTTTCGCTCTCCTCGGTGCATGACTCCCGGATTCATAAGATTTCACAGTTGGTCGCAACGGTGGGTATCGCTCCAAAGATGATACACGACAGGCTCACGAGGAATGACCCGCAAGAGGAGCCTGGTGAGAGACGCAAGCGTCGCGTGCAAGATTTCATGTGCTCAAAGACGCACTCGAGATTCAACCAGCGGAGGGGACATGTGCAGTGTTTGCAGTGGACGTGGGATTCATGGCCACCCAAAGCGAACTCAAAGCGATACACTGCGTGGTGATTTCGCACACGATTCAGTGTCGGGAATTGATCATGTGGGAGATTGGACGATATAAAAGATAGAAAGTTAGTAAGAGCGCGGATGACATAGTTTTCGACCGTGTGAAGTTTGTAACTCTTTGTCGAGCTGTGCCTCACATAGCGGCATTATCGATATGCTTGTGGAGCGACGAGAGCAGCGATCAGAGCGAGACCGGTGGAAACATGCTGCGGAGGCGCAGACGGGAAGTGCAAGAAGAGTACGGCAAAAAAGTAGAGGACCAGGCAACCAAAACCGTGCGGCCACGACCATGCGACCACGATCATGGGTCATGGCCGTGCGAAAGGTCGGGGCGCAAGGGAGAAACAGAGGATAAGTCTCATAGCAGGCCATCACAGACGAAATGGCGTCAAACTAAGTGTCGTCGGTAACGCTAGCCACCGTGCGCTGCGTCGGGAAGCTTCACCGTGAACGCAAATGAACGAGGTGAGCACACGGACGGACAGACGCAATGGTCACACAGTAGACACGCGGAGCCGCTACACCGCGGGGCCTACGCGGAGGAAGCGAAGAGCTGCTGCGCAGCAAAGAGATCAATTCCAGTGAGCAACGTTGATGGCGAGGCGAGTAGGAGAAATGTGCGAGAAAAGTGGGTGTTGCAGCTACTGGTGGCTACAGGCGGTGAAATCGGGCAGGAGGCCAATCGCCACGGCGTCGCTGACGTCGGACTTCTGACCAATCAGGAGGCTAGGTTCAGATCTCCGTACCTTTCAAATCAGCTCGTTTAGGCCGATCCGCTCTCCACCTACAGAAAGACTAGGCTCAAACATTGCCGGAAGTCGGACGTCAGCGACGCCGTGTCGATTGGCCTCCTGCTGGGTATCACTGCATACGCGCACGGCTCTTTGTCGAGGTCCAAAACACCCGGCAACCGCGATGCTCAAACCACCACCACGACTACCCCGAACGCAATCCCTCCCCTTCCCTGGACCCTCCTCCTCCTTCTCTCTCAACCCTAGTCATCCTTAAGCCCCAGCTCGACGCGCACCAAACATTTACCGCGCTGCTCGCGCCCCTGCATACAGCCACATCCCGCCATTCCCATTTCCGCATTCCCCTCCTCCCTTCTCCCTCAGCGCTTTCACCGAGGGTGCATCCAACGCTGCACGTTACGCACCTTCCTTCCGAAAGCCAACCCTCCAACTCGCCATCTTGTTGGGATTAGCGCACCGACTGCTTCCAAACTTCATTTTACTTTGCCTCAACCGTCGTCACCGTGATCCACATTCTCTCCAGCGCCCTCCTCAGGGCAACCTTTCTCCGATCTCTTTCTGAATCCACTGGAAACGCCAACTCAGCTTTCACAACCCACGTTTGTACCATCTTCACCAAAACATCATCTTCCGCTGCAACCCCGTCCGCAACTAACCATAACATTGCCATTTCCTCTCCACCTCCTTTCTCAGTGCGACATACCTTCCCCGACTTCCTGCTAAATACAATGCCACACCCAACTCCGTCTTCAAAATCAACATTTGTACAACCACAACCAAAACATCATCTGCCGCCGCTACCTCGTCCACAACCCCGTCCGCAACTCACCCCCGCACTAACTCTCCCTCCACCACCGCCGCAACCCTGTCCCCACCTAACCCCCCCCTAAATCTCCTTCCACCACGGCCGCAACCCAGTCCCCACCTAACCCCCGCACTAATTCTCCCTCCAACACCGCCGCAACCCCGTCCGAAACTCACCGCCGCAACCCCGTCCGCAACTCACTCCCGCACTAACTCTCCCTCAACCACCGCTCCAACCTTAACTCTGACTACGAACCCTCTCACGAAGCCCCACTCCAACTAGCCCGCCTTCACAAACGCCCAGTCCATCACCGCTTCCACTACACCCCTCTCGGCAAACCCCATGATCGCTAGCACTACAACCACTCGTACCACCGCCCACCTCACTACCACCCCCCTGATCACCACCTCGAAAACCGCTTCGAACCAACATTGGTCTAGTTCCCATTCTCCTGCACCTATTCCAATGGCACTTTCCACAATAGCGTGCACAGTGCCGTCATACCCACCCGCCTCCATTGCGATTGCTTCTTCGATCCGTCTTTCCCGCGAAATGATCACGCATTTGACGCCCTCCCTCATGATCCTCACCATCTCCTCCGTTTTCTTGGCATGTTCTATTTCTTCTAGCTGTGCAACTGTGATCCAAACCACTATGTGCCCAGGTACCACCCTCTGTGCTTGCTTCAGAACCGGTCTTGCCCGCTCATAACTCTCTAGGTGCGCCAATGCAATCCACATATCTACCTCCTGGGGTACTCTTTCAACAGCCTTGAGAAGCAGCATGCGCACTCCAGCCGAATATTCCACTTCGATGGAAGCTTTCCACACATCTACCCCCTTCAGAATCACGTCCAACTCTTTTCGCAATACCCGCTTCTTCGCTGACTTGTCGACCTCCAGCGCCGCTGCTTGCAGCCAAATATTGCTCAACTTTGGCACGTTCTTCACTGCCTTCACCAGAATACGACCGGCGATCTTTCGGTCTTGATGCATGCGTGCCACCTCAATCCAAACGTTCTCATCCTAACAAGGGTTGTACAAACTCCACAAGTATGGAATGATGAGCATCATGTATCGTATCATATACTTTCGTCCCAAACGGACTTCAATTTTTTCCCTGACACCTTTCGAGTAATCGATGATATCAACTCCACCATTAGGGACCACTCCAAGAAGGCAGAGGGCATCCGGTATTTCGTTCCATACCGAGAAAAGACGGTTATTCGCGCTGAAGATCAATACTGCATCTCCCTGACATGTAGTCATGAGAACGCTTGGAGGGATATTCAGGACGGAATACCAGACCAGTACGGGTTGCTCAAACTTTATGGGACGAACGCGGAGCTGAACTTGGTTTAGTTTGCACCATCGTCCTATGTAAAAAATTCGTCGGAACTCCACTGGTCTTTGTCGCTGCCAAATTTGTCTGGGAAGATCTCTGTAGACTTGTCGGAAATACTTACTTCTGTACGAAAGAGCAAAAACAAACAGGATGTCGTGCATGGGAAAAACAGTGGCGCGTCGTACTTTCAAAAGTCACGAGCATCATCACTAGCGCAAAGAGTGCTTATTCAGTTTGAAACTTTCGTAGCCCATCACCCCAACATCTCTCCAGAAATAACGTCCCAGGGAACGAGGAAAGTGGTTGAGCGCACGATTCTTTCTGCTGGGAACAAATGTGAACTATCCGACAAGTTCAATTCAGATGATGACATGCTGTTCTTGGATGTCCCTGAACATGATTTTCTGGACTCTGTGAATAGAAGTGAAATACGGTTTACCGCATCTTAGATCTCAATCTGCACCATAAGTCATCTTTCTTGAATCTATTTAGAAACTATGCATCCGGTGGATATCATACGATTTCAGCCGAAGAGAAATCTTGCATTGAGGAAAGGCGAAAGAAAACTTCTCTCCGTATCCTTAAGGCCGTTCGTTTGCCTACTTCAATAGATTGTCTAACAAAGCCCTTTCCAATGCTAAGAGTTGAAGAAAAGCAAAATGAAAACCTTGACGGAGGCCGCCCGATTCTTGGTCCTTCGCCCCAAAAGAGCAACAAGCTGGGCGAAGACAGGTTATGTTCCGCAGCAAATAACTCAATCAATTGTTACGGTCTTCCCACTGGTCATTCCCACATTTTGGGAGGGAATACCTTTCGATGGACCACGAACTCATATCGAAAAGTAGCCTATTGCCAAAGTCGATCTAACCCTCGGTTTCAAGATAATTTATTGGGCGATGGCATCAGAAATTTTGGCCAACATGAACTTAGTGCACATCCAATGGTCCTTTCTGGAACTTCAGGATCAGCATTCATTCGAAATTCAAGTACCCCCACCAGTCATCACGCTCCACTGCCATATGATGCAAAAAAAAGTCTCAGCAGTTTTAAGTCATAGTCTCGGGTCGTGATTTCATGCATTGACAGCCACGCCTCCTGAACCTTCGTTCCATCGTAAGAATCTGCCGCCGAAAATAGATGGAGGGCAGAGCGATCACCAGAATACCCTCCGCATTGAGAGCTGGAAAAACTCTCTTTAGCGCCTTACTGCAAATGATACAATAACTGTGCCTACGTCTTGATCAAGGTTTGGTACGAGTATCTTCTTCACCCAGGATCATGAGGGCTGAGTTCATCTTTTTTTGTGTACCATTTTACTCTTTCATCTGAGTCAGTCGCAACCAAGTGATGGCCATCCATCTTTTTCCATTTCCGAGGCCGACGACTGACGCAGCTCTTCGGACCAGATTCTCAGCCTATCCTCTTCACCTCTCAACGTGCGACCACCTCCAACAGGCCCCGGATCCCAAAACATCGATCTGTCATCCGGCACCGCCCCTCATCTGCCCCATCTGCCACCCTCGCCCCCTCACTCCTTCTTCCTCCTCCATCCTCCGTCGCTTAGCATGGCACTGCATCGCCTCTCCGCCCGCTTTGGCCCTACTGACGTTCTTGTGCAAACCGATGCCGTCCTTTCCTCCCAGAGCGCCGAGGATGCCGAGTTTCCCGACTTCCTGCCCGTGCCTTTTCAGTCCGTCACTCAACACTTCAGCTTGGCGCGCTTCCGCCCCCAAGGCCCTGACTTTCTCACCGACGCTGGTATGCCCTCACCAGCTTAATCTGACGACGCAAGATGCAAAATCTATTTTCATCCAGATTCGTCCCCTTTACGCCCATGCCTGCAATGCCGCGTCACCGCCTTTCATCACTGTCTCCGCTCGTGGCTTCGCGTCAAAATCAAGGACGGTGATTTCAATCATCTCTCCTGTTTTCTGTGCCATGAGCTCATCCCCGACGCCGAAGTGAGAAATATCGTGGGAGAGCTCGAATTCAAAAGGTGTCTTTTCTTTTGCTCCAAGATTCAGCATGGAAGCAACCCTACCGCAGCATGGTGTCCAAATGTGGGATGTTGGAAACTGTTGCGGTGCAATGTGCGTAAACTATGCGTCAATACCGCGAACATGACCTGCCCGGATTGCGACACGCAGGTGTGCCCTCGATGCTTCAGCGAAGGTCATGGAGATGACATGTGTCCAGTACCTACCGTCGCCGTCCGAGAAAACACACTCTCCCGTATCTGGGAGAGGGTTCACACCAAAAAGTGTCCAATATCTCGAATATCTCTAGTAACACTGTGAAGAACGATCGCTCTAGAATGTATCCAATGCGCAAATTGAAATCCCAGGAAACAGAGACTTTAGTTTACACAGGGGATGAGGAATCCGGTTTATATCAGAGAATAGCAGAAACAACTGCGGGGGAAACAGGGCCTCCTCGAAAACGGGCAAAGTGCATGATTCCAAGAGCCATAGTTCCTCCAGCATTCGAAAGTCCTCGCAGGCTTGTCGAAGAATCACCAATCAGACATGTTATTTTTTGCTGCTGCGAAGCGACAGAAAAGAGCGATTAGGTGAAGAGGGGGACATTCTGGAAGGACTGGGCCGAGCAAGGTTCTTAGGAGGTGAGTGCGTCATTTAAGTAATGTGGTTTCGATTTTTGGTGGAAATCTGACTTATATTTCTTTCTTGTTACGACAGTGGTTGATCGGGAAATGGTGGCATCAAAGATAAGTGCGAGCTTCATTCATATCTTGTATGCGTTAGGGAAGGATATCTGACTTGCCGTTGTTTGCTGCTGCAAGAGAACAGGGAGGCAAGATTGGACAAGAGGTAGGATAAGTGGTCGCTATAGAGGTGAGTGTGGTGCTGATGTGGTTTGGGTTTTATTTGTGACGGAGATCTGACTTTGGTCTATTTATTGATGCGAATGCACAAAGTGGGAGCAAGACAAGGAGCACATATTTGGGAGAGGTAAGTTTGTTTATATGGAATTTGCTTGCATGAAGCGAGGAATTGGGCTCTAACTTGTGTGAGTTTGTGATGTCTATCTAGTAATATAGTAATTTGTGATTGATGAAGGGTGAACTCGTGTACCGCTTGGACGGTTCTCGGATAATGGAGGGTTCTTTGTGTTGCGCTTCGCGCGACGCAAAGTGAAGCGCGCGACGGCGCGACGCGAAGTGAAGCGTAACGATCAGAGAACGTGATGCAAAGCGCACGTGAATTGGGAAGATGTCATTTCACGTGCAACGGGGACCCGTTTCGGGTCTCAGTTGCAGGATCGCCGTATTATGCACTGGCCATAGGGTCATTAGAGAACATTAAATTGAATGTACAAAGCATTTTAATGGTTCATACTAGCTACGATACCTGCACGAAATGAATGATCATGCGCTAGATAGCATTCAGTATTCCGTTCATTGTCGGTAGAATTCATGGTCTAGGATAAATGAGTATCGAAAGATATCTCCCAAGTTTTCTTCCATTCTTTCTAGTGTGCCGGTGTTAGTACGGATGTTTGCTAGTTTCCTAGATTCTCCCCAAATTCACTTGGGCTAGTATTTTTGCGCTAGATATTCTGGCATCAAAATTCTGCGAATTTTTGAATGCTAACTGTGGGCGCCATCTTGGGAGTGTGACGCGGTGGGCCAACTTGACAGTAAAAGTCAATGTAAATGGGAGTCCCTCGTAGCCAAAAAAAGGCCCGTACAGATAAGTGTAGTTCGGTTTCGCAAAGAGATAAGTAGAACGGCAAGACAGGGACAATACTCAACCCGTCAGATAAAAATAGATAAAATGACAAGGGGAGAACGAAGCTCAACCTAGCGATAATTCTCCAAAATCTTCTTAGGACGATACGCAACGAAAGATTTATGTCAATGGTCACTAGGAGTCAGACTCCCGACTTCCGATAAGACACTCCGGATGTGAGACGATTTCTGCAGCCTACGTACTTCTGCGCCAACCAGAAGCACGCGTATACAATCCCTACAAGGCTTCCCGAGGAGAGCTAATGACAGCGAGATATGCCTTCACTCATATACCCAAGCTGGCCTTTTGCAGGAAAGGTTACGCGGCACCACTTGCGGCAGCTTCCCGTCCAGTACTGAATCCCAGGAATCCTCCAGGTCTTACCGACCGACACAGGCTTTTCACTCTGTGGGGGACCCCTTGCCAGACGCAGTACCGTTGGTACACACAAGCCGTCTCCCGTCCACGCCAAAGGCGCTTCAACCGGTACAGTGGGCTGATAGAGGGTGCACCTTCCAGCGGCAAACGCCTCACTGGTCCTCTATACGGCGGCAAACGCCTCACCGATTTTAGATAATTATAGGGTTGCTCCTCCAGCGGCAAGCGCCTCACTGGACCCTAGGCGGCAAACGCCTCACCTTTTGTTATAGTTGAAGGGCTCGAAGCCAAAGGAAATAGTTGAATTGGGTGTTTGTTGGCTTGAGGTCGTCCGAGATGGTGTTCGGAGACTTCAGAGGCCCTTTTATAGAGATCTAGAACCCACAGAATGGGCTGCAACGCATTGATACTCACTTATTACTACGGTGTGCTTCTAGGTTACTCTATTGGCTTCTAGAAGCCAGTACAGCAGCACACTAACCAATTAAAATGTAACAACTACGCCTGACATCACCAGAATACCACTGCAACGTCGGCGTCAACAAAGATGTAGGAACTCCCGGCGCTGCTGGCACATCCTACACGTGTGTTACAGCAGTGCCGGAACATTCCACACGTTCCGCGACCCACACAGCCCCAAGCTCAACGGTTGCTACGCCGCGGCAACCCGGAAACGTTAGCATCCAATGGTCGCGGCAGATAGATTTTGAGGCGTCGACAATGTATCCCTTGACGAGTATAGCGGTTGTGTGGTGAGACCAAAGTGTACCTGGGGTGATCTGCACGGACAACACGGCAAGGTCCAAAGTACTTTGAGGAGAATGCCGGCCACTTCACTGTGGTATTCAGCGCCTTCCCCTTCGCCACCAAAACCTCATCTCCAACCTGGAACTTTCTTATCTTCTTCTCCGGAATATCCCTAGTAACTCTCATCTCAGCACGCGCTGCCCGAGGATTAGATGAAGCTAAAGTCTCCAAGGTCCTAAATATCTGTGAAGAATCCCCATGCTGCACCGCCACACCCGAGTCATACGATGTCATACGTGGTTTCACGCCATAAAGCAATTCAAAAGGCGATATTCCGCTGGCAAGATGGCGACGTCGATATCCATATAGAACTGAAGGGAGGTCATCATCCCAGCTTGAACCACGGGCTAAGACAGTCTTTCCAAGAGCTCGTTTAAGTGTACCAACCATTCTCTCAGCCCTACCATTGGACATAGGTGCGTAAGCCAGAACAGTTTTCCACTTGATTCCTTTCTCTTTCATGAACGAAACGAGTGACATGGACGTGAAACAGGTCGCATTGTCGGATACGATGACACGGGGAAGGCCAAAAGGGGCGATGATTCCACTTTTCACAAATTCTACTACAGTTTCTGACGTTGAATTCCTTGTCGGGGCGGCAATCGGCCATCCAGTAAGATGCTCAACACAAACCAAGAGAAATCGGTTTCCTGCCTTGCTCTTCTGGAAAGGACCGGCAAAGTCAATTGAAAACACATCAAACAGAGACGAAACCGGTGTGTGAAGGCTAGTATAGTACTGTGGAAGTGGTGCCATCCTCTGACAAGCGTCACAGCTTTTGACGTAATCCCCAGTTTCTCGATACATTGTAGGCCACCAAAACCTCTCCGTAATAAACTTCCTTGTAGCCTTGACGTCCCAGTGTCCGATATCGTCATGAAAAGACCTCAGTATACTCTGCCTATGAGAAACATCTGGTACGACTCGTAGACCCTTTGTAGTGCGCCTGAATAGCTTTCCTTCCCAAACTAAGAACCGTTTCGCATTCCGTCTCACGATTTGGCGAACATGACTGTCATGTTCGTTCATTGACATTCCACAGAGATAACGGGCAATGTTTGCATAGTATGGTTCAAGTCCACGAAATTGATCAGTGTCACCTATGAGGCATACGAGGTCTCCTTCATCCTCGTGCAACTCAACCTTATCACCATGGAGAATCCTCGAAAGATAGTCGGCAGCACCGTTGTCCTTCCCAGCCCGATATACTATCTCAAAGTCATACTCGGCAAGGAAATCGAGCCAACGGGCTAGGCGACCATGTATATCACGTTTCTGAAAGGCATATCGGAGAGCCATATGATCCGTAATAACTTTGAACGGAACAGAGGAGAGAAGATACACTCTGAACTTTTTCAGGGCAAATATGACTGCCAATGCTTCTCTCTCAGATGCAGAATAGTTCCTTTCCGCTGCAGTCATCGTGCGACTAGCGAACTGCAAGGGGTGGATCCTACCGTCTTCTTTCTTCTGAGACAACACGGCCCCAAGCGACACACTCGACGCATCTGTCTCAACAATGAAAGGTTTCTCAAAGTCCGGGAATGACAACACTGGTGGCTGAGTTAACTTCTTCTTCAACCCGTGGAAGGCGTCAAGCATGTCTTCAGTCCAAGTCAGGGTTTTATTTCCCGAGGTAGCACTGTGAAGCACTGCCGAAGTCTCAGCAAAGTTTCTGATGAAGCGACGATAGTATCCGGCTAGGCCAAGGAATGATCTCAACTCCGTCGTGGTGGAAGGTATGGGTGCCTCCTGAATCTTATCAATCTTTGCTTGATCTACTGAAACGCCACTCGCGTCAATAACGTGGCCGAGAAGATGTACCTTAGGAAGGGCAAAGAAACACTTTGATAACTTCAGTTTAAGGCCATGCATACTTATTCGTTCCAAGACAGACCGGATGTGCCGTACATGTTCTTCGAGACTTCTCGAAAAGATTACAACGTCGTCGATATAGACCCGGACGAAGGAAAGCCCACGGAGGACGACGTCCATCATACGCTGAAAGGTAGAAGGAGCATTCATAAGTCCAAATGGCATTACTTCGAACATGAAGGTCCCATATCTGCATACGAAAGTAGTCATTTCTTTGCACTCTTCCGACATTTTCACTTGCCAGTATCCAGTGAAAAGATCAAGCGTTGTAAAGAAACAGCATCCGCCTAAGTCATCAAAGATCTCTTCCATACGTGGCAACGGCCATCGATCGGCTTTCATGACACGGTTGAGTTCTCGGTAATCCACGCATAACCTGGGGCTACCATCCTTCTTGGTTGCGATAACAACAGGAAAGGACCACGCTGATGCAGAAGGAGTAATGATACCTGCCTCCAGTAATAAATCGATCTCTTCCCGGATGAACTCATTATGCCTAGGAGACATTCTTCTCGCTCTGAAATATATAGGCTTGTTGATAGTCAGTTCGAACGAATGTGATACTGGAACATCTGCTGGGCGGAGGTCCATCAGGGTCCAAGCGATGACATTGGTCTCCTTCAAACTCGAAATAAATTTTCCTTTTTCTTTCGTAGGTATGTGAGACAACTTGGACAGCAAAAGTTCTTCCTGAGGATCGGATCCAGATATATTCAGTTCCGGTATAATCTCATCTTCATCAATTCTCACTTTGTCAGTAAGAGCCACGACCAGTTCTTCATCTTCAGAGACAGTATCCTCAACAGCGGCATCAGAATCTGACGTAAAGTCTTCACTATCCGTATCAGATCCTTCTCCATCTGGGGCCTCAACACGGGCGTAGTCAAAACCGAGTATAATCTTCTGTCCGGCAATCTTCATCTTCACTTGTTGGTTGCCAAGGTCTAAGCAAGCCTGTAGCATCTCTAGAGTTGGGCACCCGATGATGACATCGAACGGTGGCCCTTCAATGACAAGAAAATCTAGCGGAACTGATATACCTCCGAAGGAGACTGGCACGTCGTGAAGAACTCCTCTGCATGAAGCACTGTCTCCATTGGCGACAGTAATCTTTTTTGAGGTTTCCTTGGGGTTCAGAGAAAGCTTTTCGCACAACTTCTTTGAGATTAGATTAGGAACAGCGCCAGAATCAAGCAGAGCTTCAGTTTCCCTCCCGAATATTCCGACAGAAACAGCTTTTAAACGTCTAGGGTGCTTGGCAACAGGGCCCACAAAAGGACGGCGAACAGTGCTTCGGCGACTAATGAGCTTTCTGATCTGTTTCTTGGCATCGTCGGCATCTCCGCGCATCAACTGGCCAAACGTGATCCCAGAAGAGGCGTTTGCCAACTCTGTAATTACATTATACTTGCTTGCATGATCTGGTATGTTCTCTTTCTTCGGCTTCCTCTGCTTCTGCTTTCTTGGCTTACCTTCGGTAATCTTCTTACGACGAACTCTTTCTTCATGAAGAGGCGGGTTCAACATGAACGGAATGGGCGCTTTGCCTTCCGAGCGAAGCTGTTTTGGTAGCGCTTCTCCGTCCACGGTTCTTTTCATTGCAGCGACGACATCAGTCGTTTCTGAGTCCTCCGTCACAATTGAAACAGGATCAGGCCCTTTTCGATCATTATTTGAGGTTTCTCTCTGTTCTTCAGAATTGTTTGATACCTTTCGAGCTTCGTCGGGCCATATTCGTCGCCAACAGGTGATTTCAGAATGTCCCATCTTGCCACACCGATTACATCTCGTATCACGATGCGGGTTTGAGTCACACTGAGAAGCGTAATGTCCGGGCTTCCTACAGTAAGAACAAGACCTTTCTGAGTCTCGGCGATCTGTCTGTGATTTCTTCATCATGAGAGAGAGCTGTGAAAGCTGATCTGCTAACTTGTCGACCTTAGACTCCAAACCATGGGACGAAGAAGGACCTTCAAGGATCCTAGGATTAGGGACAATACGCTTTGGTGGGGTAAAGAACGAGACATGTGGTCCAATCGTTTTCTTGGCAGTGTCAAAGGCTTTCACTTGAACCTTTAACTCATCGTAATTTTCTGCACCTCGAAAGATGACAAACTGGGCCAGGTCTGCGTACCCCATAACAGCCTTTTTCAAAAGGCCAAACTTCGCCTCGGCATTAAAACCCGCCTTCTAAAAGAGGTTATCCATGTAACTCATTGAACCAACTAAGTCACCGTAATCCAATTTTGCCGATATTGCCAATCGAATGTCTTCCTCAGGTTCTTTAACTTCTCCGAATCGATTGATGAAGGTTTTCTTGACAGATTCATAATCTTTTGCTTCTTCAGAGAGTGAACCATTGACAGCATAAGTATCATAATAAAACTCGAACGCCTCCTTCTCTAGGAAACCGAGCAATTCTAATGCCATCTCTTCCTTGGATTTTCCTCTCATAGCAACATTTTCGAAATAGAAAAAGAACTTCACAACATCAATAGATGAACCATCGAAGGTAGTAACTGAAGGGCCGGCTTCCACGGAACTGCCTCCTCGAGAGTACCATGTGGGCGCCATCTTGGGAGTGTGACGCGGTGGGCCAACTTGACAGTAAAAGTCAATGTAAATGGGAGTCCCTCGTAGCCAAAAAAAGGCCCGTACAGATAAGTGTAGTTCGGTTTCGCAAAGAGATAAGTAGAACGGCAAGACAGGGACAATACTCAACCCGTCAGATAAAAATAGATAAAATGACAAGGGGAGAACGAAGCTCAACCTAGCGATAATTCTCCAAAATCTTCTTAGGACGATACGCAACGAAAGATTTATGTCAATGGTCACTAGGAGTCAGACTCCCGACTTCCGATAAGACACTCCGGATGTGAGACGATTTCTGCAGCCTACGTACTTCTGCGCCAACCAGAAGCACGCGTATACAATCCCTACAAGGCTTCCCGAGGAGAGCTAATGACAGCGAGATATGCCTTCACTCATATACCCAAGCTGGCCTTTTGCAGGAAAGGTTACGCGGCACCACTTGCGGCAGCTTCCCGTCCAGTACTGAATCCCAGGAATCCTCCAGGTCTTACCGACCGACACAGGCTTTTCACTCTGTGGGGGACCCCTTGCCAGACGCAGTACCGTTGGTACACACAAGCCGTCTCCCGTCCACGCCAAAGGCGCTTCAACCGGTACAGTGGGCTGATAGAGGGTGCACCTTCCAGCGGCAAACGCCTCACTGGTCCTCTATACGGCGGCAAACGCCTCACCGATTTTAGATAATTATAGGGTTGCTCCTCCAGCGGCAAGCGCCTCACTGGACCCTAGGCGGCAAACGCCTCACCTTTTGTTATAGTTGAAGGGCTCGAAGCCAAAGGAAATAGTTGAATTGGGTGTTTGTTGGCTTGAGGTCGTCCGAGATGGTGTTCGGAGACTTCAGAGGCCCTTTTATAGAGATCTAGAACCCACAGAATGGGCTGCAACGCATTGATACTCACTTATTACTACGGTGTGCTTCTAGGTTACTCTATTGGCTTCTAGAAGCCAGTACAGCAGCACACTAACCAATTAAAATGTAACAACTACGCCTGACATCACCAGAATACCACTGCAACGTCGGCGTCAACAAAGATGTAGGAACTCCCGGCGCTGCTGGCACATCCTACACGTGTGTTACAGCAGTGCCGGAACATTCCACACGTTCCGCGACCCACACTAACCATAGACATTCTAGCACACCCAAAATAGAAATCTAGCACCCAATACTAGCTTTCCGAAAACACAGACGATATACTCTAGTCTGTAAAGAAAGCGGACGCAATTCAAACTTCATAGGAAGTCAGCAATACAGAGTAGTTCTTACATGTTCAAAATAAACATGAGTCGAGAAGTTCAAAAAAACGTGATAGAACTCGAGTCCGTTTCTCAAAGACATGGAAGAGAGTTTGGTAGCTACGGGCTAAGCGGAGAAATGCTTGGAATGCAGATTCAACAGAGTGGGCAGGCCAACAGAGCTCATGATGTGCGTAAATGAGAGTGAGCCGTTGACTTCGAAATGATCGCTTCACCACATAACCTTACTACCTCTTCCATGGCATCCACCATCATCATTCTGCCTCGGCTTTCACCGCAGCATGTATAAGAAGCTGGTGTGTAATCTGTTTTGCTGCTGCTGATCATACAAAAGCGATAATTCAGCTTCCATGTTTGTCATTTTCTGATTGTGCGTTTCGAAAAAGTTTCCTACTGAAAGCCATGATGAAATATTTTGTGACCGCTGAGAGTCTTTCGCTTTCTTTTTTTATCCTTGTCGGCTTCTGTATTTCTTCTTGTTGCTGAGTACAAAAAGTACCGGTTTTAATTCGTCAAGTTTCGCGTTGTGATATCAGGAAGTCCGTTTTTACAGCGAAGGTTATGTTCTGAACAAGTTGCTTGTTGAGGTAGCAAACATATGTTACAGAGTTTGCTACCTCGCTTTTATGAAAATCAAAAACATACGAGAGAGAAGGTAGTAACAGTACAATGACGAGAGCATTTGTTATAATGCTCTCGTAAAACATTCAAATACAAAACAATATATATTCAGAGTTTGAATATCAAACTCTTGAATACTACAAACACAAACTCACTGAGAGCCCCCCTCGCTCATGCAAGGAGTAATACCGAGAAAGTTACGGTGTTGAATGAACGAATCTCCGTTCAGTGATTTGGTGAACATATCCGCGGGATTCTTGGAAGACTCAATGTACTTCACAGAGACCAGTTCGTTTTTCACAGCATCAAGAACATAATGGAATCGGAGCTCAATATGCTTAACGCGACGCATACCAAGCACATCTTGAGACCATGCAATTGTCCCTAGGTTGTCCCCATAAATCACAATGGGTTCTTGTATCGGAGTAGAAAGCTCGTCAAAGATGTTCCTGACCCATACTAGCTGTTTGATGCACTCCGACGATGCATAAAATTCTGCTTCAGACGTTGAGAGGGCGGTAGATATTTGCAATTTCGAGCTCCTTAAAACTGGTACAGAGCCAACTGCAATGCAGTGTCCCCCCCTGGAGCGACGTTTTTCAAGATCTCGTCGCCAATCAGCATCAGCCCAGGCAAGTACAGTGGACTCGTTCTGGCGCGGGAATGAGAGGCCATAGTCTTCTGTTCCCATCAGGTATCTAATAACCTTCTTCATACACTGCCAGTGAGATGGTGAAGGAGATGATGAGAATTTGCAAAGCATGGAAACTGCAGTGGTGATGTCCGGTCGGGTTCGTGTGGAAAGAAACAATAGACAGCCAAAAATCTCCTTGTATGGTACGGAGGCCATGAAAGCATGATCAGAGTCAGACAAGGTGGCTTTCGGGTCGTAAAGGCAGTGCGACACTGGTAATGGGGTTTGTAGTGGATTGGCCATTTTCATGTTCGCCAGTCGAATTACTTTCTTGATAAGAGGCTTCTGGTGGAGTACGATACGGATATGCATTTCAATGATAGACACACCAAGATATAAATCCGTTTTGCCAAGATCGGAGATATCGTATTGATTACTTAACATGCGTTTGGTCCAAGTGGTCAATTCCGAGGGTCCAAAAATACTGAGGTCGTCAATATAGGCAAGAACGATAACCATAGCAGAGTCCTTTGTGTAATTAAACAGACAAGGAGCAGACTGACATTGCTGGAATCCAATAGAGCGGAGAAACGTCGAAAGGTCTTCATACCACAGACGTGGGGCCTCACGCGTACCATAAAGAGATTTCATTAGTCGAACAATACGCCCATCAGCTTCTGGAATTCCGGGAATGGTGGGAAGCTTGATCCAAACAGGGTTGTCTTCGGGCATACGAGCGTGTAGGAAGGCTCCTTTGAAATCAATGTGTTGTCTATCCCAGTTCTTAGCAGTGGCGAGAGCCAGAACGATACGAAACACTTCAAAGTTCAGTACTGGAGCATAAAGACTTTCACTGTCCGAGGGTGATTGAAAGTTACCTCGAGCTACCAGACGAGCCTTGAAACGAAGAGAATTCCCTTGATGATCTCGTTTGAGACGTAGAATAATTCCGGAGCGAATGGCGGGACAATGAGAGTCGTCGGTATCAGTATAGGTACCAAGGGAGACAATGGTGTCAAACTCCTTTTTGATGAATTCGAGCCAAAGATCAGATTCAGGAGACTTCAAGGCTTGACGAAGAGTAGGCTCGTCATTAGTGCTAATAGATTTAGGTAACACCCGGCTGGCAAGAGCACATGAAGCAGATTGGTGTAAATGTTCAATATCAGAAGGATAGTCTTCAAGGTCAGGATCATAGCTGGAGTCCTTTGCAGGGTAGTGTGTGAGGGAGGTTAATTGGCTCGGGGCACTGTCATTCGAGATAGAATCCGTGTCATTCCCAGTAATGGCCATAGGGGAGGAGGTTTCCTCTTTTTCCTCGGATGAGATGTATCCATCAGTTGTAGGAAAGAAGGCAGACGGGGTGGGCAGTGACGAGTTGGCCATGGATGGCAGTCCCAGAAATATGGATTCGAAGAAGCGCACGTGCTTAGTGTGAACAATTTCAGTTGATGTGGCAATGTAGTATAATCCACCATTAGTATGGCCGAGATTGACGCCCTCAATAAGGCGAGGTTCCATCTTGCGAAGTTTATCTTCCCGAACCATTACAAGGGCACGGCAGCCGAAGGGGCGGAAATGCCGTATATAGCGTGGGTACTCTTGGAAAAGAGCCACATATGGGATGGCATCAGTAAATCGATGTAGAATGGCATTCTTTGCGTCAACCACGTGTTGAAGAGCATACGGCCAGTAAGAGAGGGGAATGTGTGCTTCATTAAGACAGGCACGAATAGGACCCTTAGGTATAGCGATACTACGCTCAGCTAGTCCATTGGAAGACGGTGTATATGAGGAAGAAGTGGTGATAGAAACACCGAGACGTTTGAGAGTCTTTTGGGCCTTGAAAAATTCTGAACCACCGTCAGTGTGCAACGATCGTGTCTGAAATCGGGATTGGCGTTCAAACCATTTTATAAACGTCAGGATAACATCAGAAGCTTCATTCTTGCGTTTCAGAGGAGCGGCACAGAGGAAGCGAGTTTTCTCGTCAACAATGACAATGTAGTACAAGTATCCGACGGTATACTCCGTGCTCGCACTCGTGATATCGGCATGGAGATGTCCGGGTTGGAGTGCAGAAGAGAGAGATCCACGAAAAGACTTGCAAAACTTCCCCTTTGCACACGGTAAGCAGTGGGAAGAAGTAGCTGTTTGAGTGGGTAATCAACCACTGTGGAGCATTTTTCGCAGAAGGTCCTTGTTTGCAGTATGACCAAGTCTGTTATGCCAAAGCTCAACTTGTGAGACACTGACTGACGTCTGAGCAGCGTGAGAGGTTTTGGGGTGAGAGTTCGTTAAATCAAGTTCACGGACTTCTATGTCCTCAGGCTCCATACTGTCGACAGAGTCCAAGTCATTGTCGTTACCATCGGAAGAAATCAGACCAGAAGAGTCACTGAGGTGGTCATCTGTTCTAATAATATCAGACACGCGGGCCATCATGGCCGACTCCATCGAGGATAAGGATGGGCTTGATGGTTTTGAGACAGCCATGGTGCTGGTGGGAATGTAGTAAAGACCATCCGACTTCCGTTCAGCAATACCAATGATTCGAAGATTATCATCAAGGTCAATTATGAGTGCAGTTTGCGGAAGGAACAAAACGGCTAAGTTCTTGGTCGTGAGCGCTGGAATTGAAAGGAGGCTCATAGCGATGTTTGGTGAGACGAGTGTGTTGCTGAGGGTAACAGTAGTGCTACGACCTTCGTGCGACCAGGTGACTGGACGAACACCTCTTTCGGTTGCCAATATTTCCGAATTGTCGCCAAGTGCAATGGGAATGTCGCAGGTATAGCTACGTAAGAGGGGTTTGGAAGAAGGTGTCAGATGGGTAGTAGTGCCGGAGTCCAGCATCATCATCTCGTCCGAATGGTCCCACATCATGACACGAGCCATTGCCGCGCGGTTTGATGGGGTAGAGGTAGGGGGTTTGTTATTACCTGATTTGCTTGAGTAACCTGAATCCTTCCGGTTTTCCTTTTGTTGTTCCGAGTTTAGGTTCAGACGATTATTTTCGTTCAGAGGGTTCAAAAAGCAGCGATCTGTGCTATGGTTGTCTCTTCTACAGATGGCACATCGGCGCTTGGCTGCGTTGGATTTCTCCGTTTTCTTCTGGTAAGAGTTTCCATAAGTTCTGTGCTCGTCAAGATTCGAGTGGACACCAAGTCCCATGTGGTCGTCTCCGAGGACAATGTCTTGATTGCGGCACAAACAGCATTCATTTCGCGTGTGGCCATAGACGATACCAAAAGGGCAACGGTGAGTTCTTCCGGTAGTTTGGTATTCATTGCTGCCAGTTGTTCAACGATCCCAGCCATTGTGTCAATGTGACGGCCGAGATTCTGTTTCATATCTGAATAGCGGAGATTGATCAGCTCACAGATTTTGGTAATTCGCGATGCAGTGGATGTGGATGCATACCGGTTGTCAAGGCGTTTCAGCATTCGGTGTGGATTTCCAATCTCTGACTGGGCGACTCTTAGCGCTTCATCAGATAAAGCATAGACGATTATTGCACTTTCTTTCTTCTGGTTTGTCTCAAATTCTTTCCGTTTTTCATCGTCACTGGAGTACGTGTTACGGGTTTGTGAAATAGTGTTTGCGATTCCCTTCGCATCACATGGCGACTCAATACGGATTCTCCACAGTTTGTAGTCGTGCGTTTCTTCGAAAGGCTTGATCCTGGTCTTCTCAGATTCCATGATAAAGAGAAGTCGGTGAGGTTTAAAGTTATAAAAGCGCTGGTTAAGACGCTGGGCCCATAACCTTACAGCGAAGGTTATGTTCTGAACAAGTTGCTCGTTGAGGTAGCAAACATATGTTACAGTGTTTGCTACCTCGCTTTTATGATAAACAAAAACATACGAGAGAGAAGGTAATAACAGTACAATGACGGGAGCATTTGTTATAATGCTCTCGTAAAACATTCAAATACAAAACAATATATATTCAGAGTTTGAATATCAAACTCTTGAATACTACAAACACAAACTCACTGAGACGTTTACGAGGTCCATTTTTCATTAGTTGGCGATCACAGATCTCTTTATCATGCTGTGGAAGATTCTAGGCTTCAGAATTTCATCTCAATAAGCGTGTTCACAGCAATGTGACAGATCAGCGTTGCCTCTCTATCAACAGATGAACTTAGTCCTATGCAACTGCGGATTATAGATTACTTGCGTTCTATCACTTCAGAAAAAAGCTTTGTTAACAATAGATATTCCGTGCTGGTTGAAATGTGATTACGAAGTCCTTGGCTATCATGAAATTATAATTATCTAGTTCAGAAAAACGCTGGGCTCCAACACAAAGTATACTGGGTAATCCAATCTAAGATCCGCTAACAAATTATGGACCCAGAACCCTGCATTTATACAGTTAATCGTTATTCTGTTCGTCTTTTGGTCTCCGTACATCTTCGTTTGCTTTCAACTTGAAAATGGATGGCGAGTTCATTAATCGCACATCAGTAGTTCGTGTTAATAAGATCCGTTTGCCGCTCCTGAACTCTACCAACTACTTTCTTTGGTCTCCTAATGTAGAGCTGGTTCTTCGCTTTAAAGGTTTGTGGACGATAGTTGATGGCTCTGAACAGCACCCTGACGAGGGCAATAAGGAGATAAAGTAATTTCTTCGTGGCAGAGAGGTCTCTTTGTCGACGACAATGCTCTTGGTCCATTACTCCTGTTTCGCACCGATGATGGAAATGAGAGATCCTACTGAGGTTTAGAAGACTTCCAAGGATCAGAATGAGGTAGTATTTCATGCCTGTAGAGATAGGCTTCTTGACCGTTATCAGTCCACGAAGATGAACCCAGCTGAGACTGTACTGGAGTTCAGGCCTCATCTCACCGAGATCTAATCTCAACTAAGTGGAATTGGAGATATGTCTTCAGAAGAAAAACAGCTCCGTACACTGCTACGTGGCCTCAGCGAAGAGTATGATGTTACTGCTGAAGTGATACGTGGAATGGAGGAAACACTTTCTCAATCCATTGCGTCGTCTGTGATTTCGGAATGCTAGTTTAGGCGTCAAAAACGGACGGCCTAAATTGGACAAAAAACCCATGAATTTTTTCATTTTTGCAGTTCCACATTTTCCCAAAAGAACTTCACTCATTCAAAGCTGCTAGTTTTCAGGGAACATGAACTAGCAAAAAACTGCATAATCAGAAGATTTGGGGAGCCTCAATCATGTGTGCATAGTAAAACGTTGTGCATGTATTTCAAAATTTCGCTACCTTCACTCATGTTCGCGTAATAGTAAATGAAGCCTGGCAATAGCAATAAATATCAAAATAGAAATCTTGCCTATAGGCGGCACATAGCCCAATTCCCAAAGTATCACAACGCAGGTGTCAGAGCCCGCAGTCCGTTTCGACTTTTCCCCACAGCCCTGCATCACGTGAAATGCATGCCCTACAACTCCCCATATAATTATCATCGCATCCCATGCGACATAACCTCCACGCCGCCCTTCTTCTTTTCCCTTCCTCCGCATCAACGCCCCCCCGCATGCCACACCATGCCTCGCTGCTGTTTCTCCCGTTGCTCCTACTTCGCCCGCACCACCCCTGCCCTACAGCACCACAAACGAAGGTGCCCTCCTCTGCTCTCCCCTACAAAACGCACGCCCAAACCAGCCATAACCCACTTTCCCCCACGCACAAAACGCCACAAGTTCACTCCTCAACTGCACGTCCCTTTCAACCTCTCAAATGGCCCCTCTGATAAAGTCCTCCCAGCAGATGAGGACTCGTACCACGACCAACAACATGGCCTCTCCCTCCACACCGCAGACGAACACCACAGCGCTAACAGTACTCTCTGCTCTGTCTCATCCTCAGCCTCACTCCATCATCCCCCTTTCACCCCCATCTTCAAACACCCACACGTAAAGCAGCTCGTCCTCTACATCTTCTCCATTGTTGCCACCCTCGGCCACCGAAAAGCGGACGAGCTCATCGCCATCCTCAACGATCCAGGCTTCCCCAAGTCCACCTTCCAGCAAACCATATCATCCGCCTGCCAATGCATCGAGGTCCAAGAAAATCTCCTCAAGCACCGCATCGGTTCCGTCGGATTCGTCCCACACTCCATCAACGATACTCTCAACCGCTATTCCGCAACCGTCGACCTCAAAAACCCAATCGATGTCCTCAAACATCAGCTCTCCCTCGCATACCACCACAACAGCTTCTTCCACTCTATCGCCCAAAAGTCACAATCCGGTTTCCCCCGCATTCGCTCACCCAATGGCTGCCTCTCTCGGGCACAACGTCTTCTCTGCACTCAAATCCGCCATCATGCAGTCCACAAACGATAAGATCATATGGCACTGCCCCCACACAACCGGAATGGACTCCTTCATCGGTTTCATCCAGCTCTACTCAAAAAATTCCTCCACCTCCCTCAAAGCCTCCTCCATCACCTCCTACTCCCTCCACATCAACCTCCTCAATTTCTGGGACTCCTTCAGACGAAAATGCATCTCTCAAAACCTCACCCTCGTCTGTTACCTGCTAACCTCCTTCAAACCCACGGCATCCGCCTCTAAAGCAGACTATATCCCCCGCTCCTTCGCAGATAACCATTGCAAAACAAGAATGGAACTCACACAAGCCGCCATCAAAACTATCCTCCAGCCCCTTCTCTCTTCCAGTCTCCTCCGCTTCCCCTTCCACGACGCCCACAAAGTCCTCCGCCAATATCAACCGGTCCTCGCAAGCTATTGCGCAGATATGCCCGAGGCCAAGGACATCCTTGCCATCTCCCACGGAACACGCCCCAAGAGACCCTGCCACCGATGTCACCTCATTCGCTCCCTTCTCCACAAAACCCTTGCACAACGCTCCGTCCCGCACCCCCCATCACACCTCCAACAATCGAAAGCTCCACGCCTCTCTCCTCCTGACACTGAACAGGCGCACCTCTCCCGAAAACCAAGAGTCGCCCACACCAATAAATAGATAGCACTCACAGCCCTCCAAGAAGTATCCCTCGCGAAATGCAGCTCCGGTCTCGAATCCTACCCCCTACACACCATCTCCCAAGAGCTCACTCCCTACAGCATCTTTGCATTTGAACCCCTGAACAACTTCCATCTCGGAATCTCCAAGCTCATCAAACTCATCGCCATCGAGAGGGTCAAGTCCGAATCTCTCTTCACCAGCATTGGCCCTTCCAAAACCTCCCGCTCCTTCATGCTCGTCCGCAGCTCCATACTCAACCACTCAAACTCCATTGTCACCGCGATCGAAGCTCACACCCACGGACAAGGCCTCCGCATCAACTTCTCCACCTCCGACAGCGCTCGTAACCTCAACGGATTCTTCACTCCAGAAGGCATTCGCGGCATGCTCGAAGCCAAAGACTACCGCTCTCTCGACATGGTCTCCTCCTTCATTGGCGCTTTCTTCGACAGATGCTGCAACGAAGTACAAACCGCCCTCATCACCACCGTCTTCACCAAATACACCGACCTCCTCCTCATGACCTTTCGCTACAAGAACGTCCCATAATGGACAAAAGATACACTTTCAACACTACAGGACCACATTCGCTCCTTCAAACTGGCGACAGTCACCACTCTCGGCCCTCACCACACCTCCAACCTCAGCACCCTCAACTTCCACCTCCTCGATCACATCGTCGAAGACATTCGAAGATACGGCGGCCTCCATTTCAATGACGCTGGCATCTACGAACACGCTCACACCCTCCTCAAAGCTCATCACCGCCACACCTCCAAGCGACGATCCACCGCCCGTACCGAAACCATCCGCGCCATCGACCGGTCGCACGAACTCAAGCACTGAAACCTTATCTCTTTTCAACCATCCCTCTCCTCCTCCTCCCAAACTTTTCTCACACCCCGTCAGCCCGTCTTTGTCCGTGACGGCATAACCATACCACTCTCAGACCTCATCACCGCACACAGGCTCCTCCGCCCCAATCCCCTCTCTAACCCATCTTCCCTCAAACACCTCTTCTCTCCAGACACCATTTCCACCCTCTCACAAATAGGAACCGCTGCACTCCCCTCCTTCATCACCCTCTCCCTCGAAACACTTTCCCTCCACGAGTACCACCCCAGCATCCGTCTCTTCCATCTCGCCTTAGTCAAGTCCACGTACATCTTTGGTGGGTATATCCCCACATTGCAGGATTACCGCCCGGCACAAAACGAAATCGCACTTAAGGATCCCCCCATCCCAGTCATTCAACGCATCTTCGCCGCTCTCTCCTTTGGTCCCTCCTAGTCTCTAAAGTTCTCACATATCATCGTCGCCGGCAAAACCTCCTCCACCTCTTCCCTCACAATCTGGGTGTGCAAACTCAGCTCTCTCATGTGACTCTCATCAACAAAAACCCCCAACACCGCCTCGAATTCGTTAAGTTCTTGGAGTTAGTCCCCCCAAGGGATAGCATTGACCAAGCCCTCAACTGCATCTCCCTTCGCTGGGCCACGGACGACGAACACAACCACACAGTGAACCCTGTACCCATCTCTTCGGCCTCAATCTCTGAAAACGTCTCCCCTTGGTTCGGTCTCATTCCTTCTTCCTCCATCCTCGGCTCCGTTCATGTCCTCTGCGAGAACTACCCCGCTCCCCCTTTCGCACCACGCCTCGACTGGCTCTTTCACCGCCACGACAAGCCATAAAGGTCTTAAAAGAGCCCTATTGGCTTAACCGATTCTGGAAAACCCCGAGGAACTGCTCCGGCACCCTCGAGACAAAACCGGAAAGTTACATGGTCCGCCGCCTATGGCAATGGAACCTCAAAGGGAATTACCAATTGAGGTTGCAGCGGAGGAGCTATGGCCTCAGCTCGGAGAGCGAGCGAAAGCGCTCGTCACCCTCGCGGTCAAGGATGAATTAACCATAAAGGAGAAGTCGGATACCCGGATGGTTGCGCCCTCAATGGACGTCGATGCATTTACCCGTATTGTGGTTGACCGAGTAGCCCAAGAGCTATCGGAGAGGATACCTGAAATGGTCAAACAGTGTCTCTTTACAGATGCTAGGGAGCATGCTTACTGCGCTATGCAGGACCTTTGGGTTTCACAGGGATTCGCAGAATCCCGACCTACACAGGTGAACATTGCAAAGCGCACACCACAAGGGGTCCAAATGGGTCATTCCACCCATTCCCAACACTTACCTACTGAAAGTGAGTACCTACAAGGTCCAAGGCAGAGTCATGAGGTCCCGGGGAAGGTAGATCTTCAAGACATTTACCAGCCACCAATTACAGGTCTCGTTCAAAAGGATACCCATAGAGGTTGTCCCAAGGACGATTCGTCTGACTCGTTGGATGAGCGACGAAGAAACCGAAAAGGGAAGAAGCGGAGGACGAAGAAGGGAAAGAATCAAGAGGGTGATTCAGACCCCGACTCGTCAGACTCCAGTTCCGATACGAGTTCATCGTCGGATGATGACCGTAACGGTAAAAAGAAGAAGGAAACGAACAGGTCAACGAAGAAGTCGTCGAAGAAGAACCGAAAGGGTAAAAGGCGATACAATGAGTCGCCCGACTTTGAGTCGGGCATCGAAATGGACCTGGAGGTGCCCCAACCGTTGAATGATATGTTCACCAAAGCGGTTGACTACAGGACTTATCGGTTGATCAACAAGTCTTCTGAATACACCCAAGGGGTGGCTCAGAAGATTACTTAGCACCACAAGAAGCTCAGCTTCCAAATGGGTGACACAACCTTCACAGGTACGGATCCTATTGCGATAATTGAGTTTCTACAGAAGTTCAAGCTTGCATGTGACCAAAATGGTTTTTCCGAGGGCGCTGCGATGTGGCTATTTCAGTTTTACCTTGAAGGACAAGAATACTACTTGCTGCAGGGTAGGCTCCGCGGCAACACCTCAGCGATGGATGAGGATGGCACAGAGATGTTGGAGTCATACCCAGAAGTGGTCAATTTCCTTTTGGAAACAGACACCACCGATGAGGTTATCCAAGAGGCTAACTTGGAAGTCCTCGCTTACCATCAAAGGTCTGGGCAAACCGAATCGGAGTTTTCGCTCGCGCTTTGGAATCTGGCAACCCGTTGTGGTAATGTGTTCACTACATCGAGGTTAAAGTCGCTATTTGCCGACAATGTCGACAAAGCGCTCCGTTCCCAAGTACGCAATTACCTGGCCACTATCCGAAAGGTAGACTAAAATGAGCTGGCTCGATACTGCCAGGGCCTTGGAGATACCCTTCGGCTGGGAAAGAGACCAGCCATGCCTCCAACCTCGAAGGATAAACTGAAAAGGTCAGTCTGGGAAATTGAAGACACAACAACCTCAGAGGGTAGCTCGCACATCGAAGTACCTACAGGATCCGCTATCCACTTGGTAGCGACCCAGGGGCGGTTCTCGAAACCTTTGACGGTAGAAAATTGGTCGTCAACGCGTACACCAAACTCGGTACAATCGCCGCCAAGTTCTGTGAGCTCGTATAAGATGCCGGGAGTTAGCTCCAATAACTTGCCACCCACATCCCACGCCACTGCTCCTACCAACAAGGTTTCGACGCCCCCCTCAACGGTCACGCGAGACCCCCAAACTGGAGGCCTCGTTTGCTGGTTTTGTCTCGCGACAGACCATTTGGCAAACAATTGCGCTAACTTACCTCCAGGGATGAGAGACCAGTTGAATCAGGCTCGCATGCAGAATCACAAACGTCTCTATGGATCTTCAACGCAAGCACCAAATAAGTTCCAACCCCGTGCACCGGTACAGGTCAATACCATCGAGGAAACACCAAACTTAGACTCAACCCCTCCCGTACAGGAGAAAAAAACGAACGGTTGGCGTAATGGCCGAACCCAACCTGCAATCGGAAGGCCAGTCGATGCCCAGAACCTTGAAGGTGGAAGAGAACACGTCACAACCAGGTCCGGTTTGTCATATGAAGTACAACAACTATAAAGTACGTGCTTCAATGTGTTTCTCCGATCGACTTGCGGTTCCGGTCACCTGCGTGCTGTATACGGGGGCCGGCCCAAACGTCCTGAACTCCCGCGTCATACCTGAGGAGGTACTTCGGAACTTGAGCCGACCTCCCGACAACAACCCGCTGGTGGATGCAAATGAGCGCCCATTAAACCTTCGAGGTATGATCACCACTGTGGTGCAGCTCGGACACCTCAAGGTAAGACTGCAATTCTTTGTTGTCGACCGTTTACCAACAGACTGCCTACTAGGTACGAACTTCATTGACAGACATGTCAAAGCAATCCTTCCTGGTTCCCATACAGTCGTCCTACGTCCGAGGGGACGAATTTCCATTTTAGGTAATACGGAAACCAAACGGGGATGGTTCGTCAAACCAAAGAAGAGGATATCCACCGAAACGGTCTCCAACAAAGTGCGCATTACCAAACATGTTGTTACCCAGCCAATGCACCAAATATTGGTACCGGTGTCGTGTGCGATCCCCGGGCTGGTCATACGACAAAACCATTCGAGTTTAGCACATCAACACCTCACCTTGATGGCCAACGGGATTCTTGACAACACCCAAAATCAACACTTTAAGGTGTGTCTCAGTAACTTCAGCAGTCACGACGTGAAGTTGCCGAAAAATACCAATGTAGGCATCGCTCTACCGGAACCACAACGGGTCTTCAACGTAGCTCACACTGATCTCGGCAAGTTCGCCTTCGATAAGGAAGGGGGGTGCGCAAATGCGTCCACAACCACAAAGGTATCGATAAATACCAACTTGGAAGCGAAAGTAACTGATAAGGCATCGGTAGACAAAGACAAGGAACCTGAACCTGAGAAGCAATGGCAAGATACAGTCCAGATCGGTGAAGATCACGGCGAACTGCGGGGCCGTATTTTCGACCTTGTGGAGGAGTTTGAAACCATGTGGTCAGGCCATCTGGGCCAAATTAAGTCTACACAGCATCGCATCGAGCTCCTCCCTGACTGGAAGCCGATTTATCAGCAACCATACCGTGCAGGTCGGAAGGCGAGAGAAGTAGAACTCAAAGAAGTGGAGCGCTCCAGGAAGGTATCATTGAACCAGCCAACTCAGATTGGGCTAGTCCCGTGGTTCTGGTTCAGAAGAAAAGAGATAACCGTATGAGGTTCTGTGTGGACTACAGGAGGCTCAATAGTGTGACCGTCAGGGATTCGTACCCGATACGTAAAATGGATGAGTGCATCGACTCCTTGGGCGATGCGCAGATCCCAGACAGACGTACGATCCTTTATAGGTTTATATAACGTCTATCGTTGCTTCGTGAAAGGATTCGCGAGAATAGCGGCTACCCTTCACAAGAAGCTCCAGAAAGGTGAACCTGAACGGTTTCAGAATCTATCGAACGACGAAATGGATACACTTTAGGAATTGAAACGAGCGCTGTTGTCGCCGCCAATCTTATCATTACCGAGAACAGGTCTACCGTACACGCTAGATACAGATGCATCCCATGCCCAAATTGGTTGTTGTCTCATGCAGGAGCAGCACAACGAAGACAAATTATCTAGAGGGTACTGGAGCCGCGCTATGAATGAGGCGGAGCAGAATTACACGCTAACCGAGAAGGAATGTCTAGCAGTAGTGTGGAGCATGTTGATGCTCCCTCCCTACCTTTATGGTGAGCGCTTTACGATGCGCACGGACCACGACTCCCTAAGGTGGATCCTCGGACTTGCAGATGCGTCTGGTAGACTTGCCCGCTGAAGGTTGAGACTGTCGGATTTTGAATACGACATACAGTACCGTCCAGGTATTATGCACAACATAGCTTACGCTATGTCACGCTTAAACACCTCAGGGTTAGATACAGAGCCTGTGGACGATGATATCCCTTGCTTTGTGGTGTCATCAAACCAAAATGGTAACGGCTAACACCTTGAAGGATGTTGGGATTTCCCTGAAGAGGGTTCCTTGCGGAACACCGACATGGCAACGCAGACACTGACCCTAGAGGAAACGAACGTCATGCCCGTAACCCGAGAGGAATTTCTACGAGAACAGGCCCAGGATGCGTACTGCAGAACCCTGGCTGACCAAATTGGTTTCAAAGGATCACCGTTCGATGTGGACCACAATGGGTACATCGTGAGAAGGTCAGCCTTGGATGGTAGCCTTCAAAAGGTGGTTCCGAAGGCACAGCGCCAGAGAATATTGTATCTCGCGCACTACCTGCGACTATTGGGACACCCCGGTGCCACCAGGATGTATTACACATTGAGGCAACAGTTCTATTGGCCTCATATGGCCCATGATGTCTATACCTTTGTAGGTCCATGCGAATCTTGTGTTCGTACCCGCGGTGGTATTCGAAAGCATCGAAAGTATCTCAAGCTGTATCCAGCAGCGGGCCCACTGGAGTTTGTTGCGATAGACCTTCTAGGAACACTTTCCAAGACCAAGAATGGGTATCAGCACATTCTAATGATCACCGACAGGTTCTCCAGGCTCACGAGAGCGATACCTTTAAAAGAAACGAAGTCAACCACGCTGGCGATGGCGTTCCTCAACAATTGGATCTATCCGTATGGTGCACCACTGTACGTACTTACCGATAATGGTTCAAACCTGGCATCGAAGTTCTTCGAAGCAGTCTATAACCTCTTGGGAATCAAGCACTATTTCACTACTGCCTACCACCCACAGACGAACGGACAGGTCGAGCGCTTAAACCACACATTGGTATCAAGGCTACGAAACTATATGTAAGAGCACCAAACTGGGTGGAATGAGCTGGTGCAACCGCTCACCTACTCCTATATCCTTCAGGTACACCCGTCAACGCAGACCACTCCCTTTGATTTGGTTCTTTCGCGACACTCCCCAGGTATTGTAGTGCAGGGAGATCATACCACCAGCACTGCAGATGGCACACTGACCCCTGCCCAGGTCAAGCGGAATACCCTTGTGAGATTGAGGAGGGCTCAAAAACATGCAAAGAGCCACCTCACTGCAGCCCAGAAGCGGTACAAGGCTGACTACGACCGTAGGGTAACCAAAGTGGTCTCTGTATCCTTGGGACAATATGTCTACATAGACAACCCACCTTCAGGTAAAAGAACACGACCGGGTGAAGAAGCAGACGATGAAGCTATTGATAGAGATATCAATTCGAAGCTTCTACCCAAATCAGTGGGACCTTATAAGGTATTGAACGCATCAGACCATACCGTTACGGTTGACCAGGACGGAATACCGAATACGATATCAATTGACTGTATCACAGTAGCACCTGAAACGGTTCAATATCGCATTGAGGCAGGAACCTCAGCCCGAGAGCCCAGAGGTGTAGCTCTGCGCACTCAAAACTCGGAGGACCCCACCCCGATCGAGGTAAACGATGACCATGAACGTGATGATCCGGATTACAACCCTCTAACAGGGACGGAAATTAAACCCCAAACGGTAAAAGTGGGAGCTCCCGACCCGGCTCTCACACACGAAGCTCCCAACTTGGAGCATATGAACCCTCGAGGTAGCGTTCCTTCGAAAGATCAGGACCAAACCTCAGACGAAATTTCAGTTCACCGTCTGGTGGGCCACACGCGAACCTACAATGGTCTGAAATACACCGTCAGGTGGTACGGTTGGGGCCCAGAAGGGGACACCCTCGAACCCCCAGCCGCAATACCCCCACACTTTCGTATCAGGTAGTGGCGCCGTCGCAAGGAGCCGATGCCTGCAGATGGCTAACCTTAGAGCTTCATGGTACTCAGGCCTAAGGAAGGGGGAGAAAAGACGTCGTTTCCCACAGAAGGTGGACGCATATGCGTGTCAGATTACCTACAAGGGAGGACACGAAAGAACAACCAAATGTAACAGCAGAGGAGACAAGAAGAGACAACAATTTACTTTAAGAAGAACCTGTCAGTTCAGGAGCAATGGAATCAGGAGGACCCGTGCTTTTGACTACCAACGGAGGAAAAACTACGGAAAGGCTAGGAGCCATCAACCTAAGAGGTAGCGAAGGAGCAGTAGCCCCGCCGCTGGGGAGAGGAGTCGAAACCAAAAGAGGATGAACGAAAGGAACCGCTGGAGCTGGTTGCAAAACTGCAGGGTTCAAGTTAGCGCCTAGAAGGGGATCTGTCAAAGGATCAGATGGTGCAGCAGCAGAGACGCTTGCCAGATTGGCAATCTGACGGGTGGCCAGTTGGTACATGTCGAACTGGAAGTGATTCTGGAACTCACCAAGCTGGTTCAGCGCCTTCATGTATTGCGCATGGCGCGGCAGCAAACTTTCAAGGAGCGTCAATGCAGCGACCACGGAGGTAGGCCCAGTCCTATGAAAGTTGGTGACGCAAGACTGGCGAATTCGAGCCAGGAAACCGACCACGGCCGTAGAATCCATCATAAGTTGAGGCGGAGGCCGAGCAATACCCGCCAACAGAGGTCAAACCGGACCAGCAACTCTCGAGGAGCTAGGTTGAGTAGGAGTCACACCCGTAGGGATAGGCGACTTACGACCTTGAGGTAACGGCTCGGACGGGAAGGGACCAGCATACCGACCAACTGGTGTTTCCACAGTACCGTGATAAGGTTCGGGGGTCGGGGGAGCTCCATAAATAGGAGGCTCCCCGGGATAGTATTGGGCGTGGCGAGGCACAATCTCCCAAGTTGCGAGATCGAAAGCCTCCCAACCTTGATGGGAATCCCAGTGGTAATTCGTGCCCTGCTCGAGAAACGAGCCGAAATCCTTCACGGTATAAGCGGTCCTCTCCACGATGTTCTCATGACTAAATCGGGAAATATCCTGGGCAACCCTCGGAGGTATGAAGAAGATGCGACCTACAGGTTGAACACCATCTCGGTATGTGTCAGAGTCGACATTGCGACAATCCCAATCGATACGGTAACGGGCGTCCTCCAGAGCCAGGATGGCAACCAATACGGTTCATTCCGAGAGGGCAATCGACAAAATGAGGTAATACCGCTCTAGGTTCCGGGAAATCAGACTCCCGAAGTACGCCAAAACCGGCGGAGTGGGCACGCTCAGTGATAACGAAACATCATAGGACTCCCACTACTCTGGTCGAAGCACGTACCAATCGCGTCTATCCTTCGTAGGTTGTGAGAAGTTCTCGACGTTATGAAACATATACATAACGCGAGTGTACGAGTTGTGAGTGCGAAGGCGACTCTGCGTCGCTGCACCCTCGCCCCACCTACTACGGTCAGCCCAATTGATAGTGGTGAAAGGCCGATTCAGGGAAACCAAGTCAGGTGAAACCGGAAGGTAAGTCTCCGTAATAGACTAGTACTGGCATACTTGCACCACCAATCGACGGTAATAATCCAGCTCCGGTTCGATGCGCACATACGGCAAGTCGCTCGGATATATCGGCGCTCGCAGTCCCAACGGGACAAATCCAAGTAGGTATCCAATTGTGGTCTGGTAAGAGCTGCCGGCAACGACGAACTCCCTACCGCCACAGGCCAATCGTGCTTCAACAGGTCATTGTTCGTCACCTGGTCGAAGTTAATACCAAAAGGTCCATACTGACTCGTCGTCCGGTTCGCCGCACCAAACGCGAGATTGTGAGCCCATTTGGTTTGGGTCGCCGAAGGAAGTCCACCACTGCGTTGGTACGGGTCAGCCGGAGTCCCAGGGGAGAACTGAGTGGCAGGGACAGGCATGCTGCGAAACCCAATGTTGGTAGGCATTCGCGAAGTTGAGCGAGTTACCCTCTTGGTAATACCACCGCGTCCACGGCCACGGGATGGCCCGCTACCTGACATTTTGGGGAGGGCCGTAGATCGACCCAACGAACGAGGTGATGACTCAACCTCCACCGCCGCGGTGAACACCAGCGGGTATTCATCCTTCTGAAGTAGAGCCTCCTCGGTTCGTTCTGAGGAGACGGCCAACGGATCCAACCTTTCCGGTAGTACTGACACAGACCTTTCGGGTACAACTTGGCCGGCGTGCAGTCGCGAGGGGGCCCAGACCTTTGAGGTATCGTGGAACGGGACCAATCCGACCGTAAAGGCATAACCTCAGGGGTATCAATCCCCTCGGAATCTCCAAGTTCTTCGACCTCAATGGTAGCCGGCATCTCACGTCTCTCGAGCGCTGGTGCTTCTTGTGGGGAAGAACCACCCCTTCGAGATATTGGTGACGAATCCACGATGCGGCGCGAAGTGCATCGACGTGGCACCGAATGGGTCCGAACGCGTGCGTGGAGGTGGCGCGATCCTGTCATCGCCTTGAGGGTAAACCGGAATGGAAAACCGGAAAAAGGTCGCGTAATTACCGATGGGGCCGCTCAACACCAATAAGGTCTCACAACTGGAAGCTTCCACCACGGACCGAGGCCAACACCTCAATGGTTGTATCGACGCAGGCTCAGGCCCCACTGGCGCCACGATTCAATCCTTACAAGGTAGACGAGACCTGAAAGGTTGAGAAGCCAGGAAACCTTCAGGGAAAAGCCGGACACTACGGTTACGGTCGCGACGCCGCCAATTAAGGGCAGTACTACCTCTAGGGTTGTCGAGCCGTGGGAACGACCAGGCGGGACGGTGCTGCGCAGGGACCTAGGAGGAGAATGAAGTTGAAGCAACCGGGAAGGATGCGATACCCACTTGTGTAGTATTCTACTATGTCGGGGAATCCGATAGGATGATTTTTCGCGAAGTCGCGGTTGGAACTCATAAGTGGGTGATGTCATCAAACTTGTGATATGAAACGGCACACCGCGTAGAATGCCAGGAGGCAGGGTACATTAGTTAAACACGTGGCATCACGAGTGAAGTGGCTTGCAACGGCGCATGTAGTGGCAATCCACGTGGCAGGTTCTACTACCCTTTTTAACTAGACGTCCATTAGGGACCATACCCATACTGTGGTTTGGCTAAGTGGCTGACCACTGGGTATTATATATATATTTATTTGGGCACTCACCCTGGCACACAGGATATAGTGCACCAGAGGTGAGCGCCGACTCCAAGTAAAGGAGACAACATGGGCATCATGACTATTCTGTTCCTCGCTTAGGATTCCTTAACCGGAGATCCGGACGAGCCATAATAGATAGTCAGCCCCGAACCACTTCACGAGCCGTCTCGTACCTACGTTCCATCAAAGTTTTACAGTTGCACTGTTCACCCTCGCTGGCGAGTAGTGGCCTTACACCCCACTTCCAGCTCGCTGGTGTTGTAGCTCTACCACCCCTTTTACTTCGCCGCAAGCGACCCATCGGCAGTCCGAACGCTGTCGTAGGTGTCTGCTCTCTCCGTTAGAGGGGATACTACAAGTGGTCTCTCGACTTAGAACCACTGTGGTCAGATGCACTGAACAATTCGCTCCTGGAACGTGGAATCGATATCGATACTTGGAAAAAGTGGAATCACTACAGTTATTGTTTATCAAACCACCTCCGGCAATTGCGGAATTCATCGTGGTTGAACACGTGGTCGAGAATTCGAAGACAACATTTGGTTTGCACCTGGACTCAGGTTTGGTATAGGATGTCGAAGACCCAAATCCAGTCGAGTACTGGTCGCCCCGTTCCTGCGGGACCACCCCCGAAACCGAGGCTCGCCTCATCTGTTGAAGCCGGAGAGCGGCTGTATCGTCAAGCGATGTCGCGCTCACGCTCGGTGAATGATGAACGAGATCTCTCGGATGTACCGGCCCCTGTGGCAGCGGCAGTCACGCCCACCATAGAAGCCGTAGTTGACCCTGAGTTCGTCGGACCTCAAGAAGAGGATGATTTGCGCAGGGAAGTAAATCGTCTCAAGTCTGAGTCAAGCGCTTCGCGTGTGCGCATGGTTGCGTTGGAATCACAGATCGCTGCTCTTATCGCTGATGTCGAACAATTACGCAGTGCGCATCAAGCACTCGTTCGTCAAGACGATGGGAAGCAGGTATCTGCATCAGTGAAAACACTACGTGAGGATTTGAACCATCTACTGGAGAGGTACGGGAATACGCCCGATGCGCTACCCGGCTTAACTGTGGATGTAGAGGAAGTCCTCACTAGAGGTAACCCTCTTTTAGAACGCCTGGAAGAGGCAGTTCATGCGCAGAGTGCTGCTAAACCAGTCGTGCTGGAAGAGGAAGGAGCTCCTTTGAAGGAAGCTCGTTCGAAGAAGTCGAAGTCACGTCGTAAGAAGCGGAAGTCCGCACGTGATTCGAGTGATGAATCGTCAAGTTTGGAGGGCTTCAGTTCCAGTACTGATGATTCTGATGATTCAGATACGTCAGATGACGACGACAGTGATGATGGTCATCGAAGGGCCCGATCTCGGAAGAAGAACACGTCTTCGTGGTAAATGAGAAAAAAGGCTCTCCTTACAGAGGATTCAAGGTGCTCCTGTGCACGAATCCACTTTATCGGAAGGTCCTGAATTACAGGTACTACCGTCTGAAGGTGAAGAGCAAGAAGCGCTCAAAACGCGAAACCGCGAAGGTGAAGGATCACATCAAACGATTGAAGATCGGCCTTAATGATTTACCATTAGATCAGAAAACCCCCATTCTCGTTATCGAGTTTCTCATTGGATTCGTTGCCGAAGCAGACACTGTAGAGATGAGTGAACCACAGGCATTTGTGTCTTTACCACACTTCCTGAAGGGTTTTGCTTTAGAGCAACATCGTTCCGTATGCGGATCATTGACAGCCGATGAAGGCGGCGTTACCTCATGGCCAGAGGCGGTGCAGTATTTGCTGCGCAGTTATGCCACTTCAAACGCGATACGTCAGGCGATCCTGGGCCTCAAGGATGTGACCCAAAAGCCTGAGGAGGGCGAAGCTGAGTACAGCTCAAGGCTTAACAAAGCTTCAGTCTGTTGTGGAAACGTCCACTCGACGGAGGACAAGATTACCTTGTACATCGACGGGCTGGACCCGAGCATCAAGTCGTTGGTAGCTCGATATCGAGAGAAGCATGGAAGAGTCTCCTTTTTGGAGTTATTTCAGTTTGCGACAGCTGAAGGAGACGCGGCCAGAGCGCGTGGTAGCCCCTGTCGTTCAGTGGCTTTTGGAACCTCAATGGGTATGGAGAAGATCTCCGCCAGAGTTAATCAGCGCAGCAAACTGCTACATCTGGAATCTCCAGTGCACTCACGAGATTCGTCGTTGGCACCCAAAGGGAGTGACTCGCATGAGGAGTCGGTCCATTTAATGGAATATACGGACTCTTCTGTACCTACAGTGGATCTCCCACACTCGGAGTCTCAGGAAGAAAAAGCCCTAATGGCTATGGAGGGCCGTCGCCCTATGTACCGTCCCTACACGGTGCCTCCACAAGGAGGTTTTAAGAACGGGAATCCCGGATGGGTGGATACTCGCACGGCATACCGTTCACAACCTATGTTGACCAACCGTCGTGACGGTTTGCTATGTTATTCATGTTATGGAAAACACTATTTGAGTGCAGAATGCATTCTTACTGCAAAGGATTTGAGTCGTATCATGACGAATTATGAAGCACTCTCAGAAGAGGAAAAAAGCCTCGTACCGGCGGGCATGTATTGGAAAGCCAAAAGTTGGTTTTCTCAGACACCAATGCGCCGGACGGACAAGCCGGTTGCTCAGAATGCTGAAGTGTTACAACCCGGAACCTCGGTAGGAAGAGGTGCCTTTGAGGCGAAAAAGCCGGTGCAACCGGAAAACTAAGTGAGGGAGCCCCTAGGGGGTCGGCACTAGTCGATCCCGTAGTGATGACCAGGGAGAGCTCGCCTCCCTGCTCCCGCGCTTGGAAGCCCAAGATTCTCTTGAGACCTCCCAAATTTCCGCCGTACGGAATCAATCCGCCGGACGGAAAGCGAGTACAGTTCGACTGTGAGTTACATCGTCTTTGGAGACGTTATACTTGTCCGTCAAAACGAAAAAGTTACCTCATGGTAGTGTCTAAAAGAAAATATAAGGTCTATGCAGACATCGGCTCTGACAGGAATCTGTTATATCGTCGATTAACAATCCTGGACACAGGTGCTGGTCCGAACTTTATTCGGTAATCGTAGCTCGCTCCTGCTGACTTAGAAAGTATTCGATACGGTCCTTTACCGGACATCCGGGACGCCAACAAAAATGCTGTGAATACACTGGGAATAGTTCCACTCGTGGTGCGTTTGGGACGCTTTTTAGTCCTAGTCCACTTCATCGTCTGTAAGACGTTAGCTGCACCAGTGGTACTGGGATGTGATTATTGCGACAGGTTTGTCGAAGCCAATCGCCCGCGAAGAAAACTAGTGGAACTAGATGATGGATCAATGGTACCAATTGTTCGCAAGCCAATGCGTCGTTGCCCCGAAGCACCTCTACTTCTACCATCTATGGAATAAGGTAAATCCCGAGGACGTGTCTCGCCGAGGATTAGAGTAGCGAAGAGTGTCATGCTGAAGGCGCAAACCCAAAATTTGGTTCAAGCAAGAACAGAACGACACGGACTCGTGGTATTTCAACCGAATACTCGGATGTACGAATCCCGTGGATTGCTAGTCGCTAACGGCATTGTTCAGTTTGATCCTTGTAGCCCCTTTTGGATACTAGTGAGTAACTTCACCGATAACGATTATCCTATACCAAAGAATCAGGTTGTTGCAACAGCTTTGCCTCATCCCACAGTGGTGGTCCCTACTCATATTTCTACTGCAGAAGTATTGGGATTAACCCATGTCGGTGACACAGAGGAAGAACTGCAAACTCCGTCTGGGGATCAATTGAAAATGGAAAAGGATCCAGAGAGCCTGGTCGATGAGCTAGACTTAGCACATGTGTCGGAACACTACAGAACGAAGATCAGGTCTATGCTGAAGAAGTATACAGCCATTTGGACTGGAAAACTAGGAGAGATCTCCGCTACGGAACACCACATTGATTGGGTCTCAGGGTCACAAACCATCTCCCAACCACCCTACAGAGCGGGACCGCGAACTCGCCAAATAGAGGAGGAGAATGTCAGCAAAATGCTGGAAGAAGGCGTAATCGAAGCAGCTCAATCTGCTTGGGCCTTACCAGTGGTACTGGTCCCAAAACCTGATGGTTCTTTACGATTCTGTATCGATTATCGAAAACTGAACGCAGTTACAGTTCGGGATACATACCCGTTGCCTCGAATGGACGAATGTATTGACAGCGTAGGAGAAGCGAACGTGTTCACCACGTTGGACGCCAACTATGGCTATTGGCAGGGGCCTGTAGCGGAAGAAGACCAAGACAAAACCGCATTTGCGTGTCACGCTGGTCTCTACCGTTTCAAAAGGATGCCCTTTGGCTTAACGAATGCACCGGCTACTTTCCAGCGTACTCTGGACATCTTGCTCTCAAGATACAAGTGGAAGACTTGTTTAGTCTATTTGGACGATGTGATCATCTTTTCCCAGGATGTGAAAAGCCATTTACGGCATGTAGAGGAGATCCTCAAAGCACTACAGAGCGCAGGTATCACCTTGAAGTTCAAGAAATGCGAATGGTTCGCTGGCACCGTCCGGTACTTAGTACACGTGATCAAACCGGGACAGCTTGCCATTCAAGAGGCACAAACAGCGGCTCTCCGCGAAGTACAACCTCCGTCGACACAGAAGCAATTGCGTTCTTTCCTCGGCTTGTGCAACGTCTACCGACGATTCGTGCAGCGAAACTTGCATATAGCGGCACGGCTCAACGCAAAGCTGCGTAAAGGACAACCAGTACAGCTGGAACAATTCAGACAAGCTGAAGTGGAAGCGTTCGACACGCTGAAGACAAAGATTATTACAGCCCCAGTCTTGGCGCTGCCCATCCCCAACCTGCCATACTCAGTGGATACCGACTCTAGCGAGTACCAAGTAGGGTGTGCCCTTTTTCAAACACACCCTGATGGTGAAGTATTCAGTTTCAGAAAAAGAATGCCTTGCAGTCGTTTGGGCTCTAACCACATTGCGACCGTATCTCCAAGGAGAACGTTTTACCGTCAACACGGATCATTCGTCTCTACGATGGTTACTGTCCATTACAGACCCGTCTGGTCGTCTCACACGATGGCGCTAACGCCTTTCTGAATTCGATTTCGAAGTGAAGTATAAGAAGGGACTGGACAATGTCCAAGCTGACGCGCTATCGCGACTCAAAACACTGGGCGAAACCCAAGGCAAAATCGATGAAGAGATACCTTGCTTCTACATGGAGACCCATTCACCATCTTTTGAAGAAGAGGAACAAGAGACCCTTGATGATTATTCGGATGCAGACCCGTTCCTTGCATTAGCAGACACTGATCCTTCAGTTCAACTCCAGCGAATCTCGTGCACTTAGTTCCTCAATGAGCAACACGCCGATACATTTTGTGCGTCGATACACTCTCGTCTTAACGGGGGGGAGGAGCTCCCCTTTTCACTCGATTCACGAGAAATACTGTTAAGACATGTCGAAAAGCATGATCAAATCGTGATTCCACACGTCTTGAAGAGTCGAGTACTCCATCTGGCACACTACAGCAGGCTGTCTGGTCATCCAGGAGGAACGATGTTGTTCATGACTCTAAGAAGAGATTTTTACTGGCCTACTTTGGCAATGGACTGCCATGCTACAGTGAGGTTGTGTAAAACATGTGCGAAGAATCGCGTGAAGCTTTACAGGAAGCGGAAACCGATGAAGTTATTCCAGGCGAAAGCGCCTTTACAATACGTCAGTATCGACATCCTAGGGGAATTGATTCGCTCAAGGCGAGGTTATCGCTACCTATTGGTAATCACCGACCGCTTCTCGAAGCTAGTGCAGACTGTGCCGCTGAAGCGGATAACCGCAACCGTAATCGCACAGGCGTTTATCAAACACTGGGTATTTATATACGGACCACCAGAAGATCTGTTATCAGATATTGGGAAGCAATTCGTTGCGAAGTTCTTTCAGAATGTTTGCCGCATTATGGGCATTCGAAACGTGTTTATCACGACCTATCCTCCGCAATGCAACGGTCATGTGGAGCGTTTCAACCGCACGCTGATAGCAGCATTACGACACTACATCGCGGACCACCCGAAAGAATGGGACATGTTTACTGATACTCTGTGCTACGCGTACAATACGCAAGTGCATACCTCTACAAAGACGGCACCGTTCGACCTCGTGCTCTCACGTAACCCTCTGGCTTTATCGGTTGCGCTCGACGACGAGACAGAATTGGACGCGCCGACCCCGGCTAAGTACCATCTGAAATGGAGGAATGACCTGAAGACCAGAGCGGGAGAAGCCGCTAAAGAGTTATCGAAAACGCAAGCTCGCTATATGCGAAACTATGACGCCAGAAGGCGAAGAAGAAATCCGGCAATCCGAGTAGGAGGTCACGTCTTCGTGCGAGTTGAAAGTCCGGACAAACAGGAAGAATCTCGTCATAAGTTGTTGCCGATGGCGGCTGGACCCTTCAAAGTGGTGGACCTTGATGAAGACACAGTGGTCATCAAGACAGGTGAGAACGTTGAACGTGTATCGCGCCATCGCGTTGAAGTCGCGCCTGACCCGCAAGTGGAAGTCCAGGTATCTGGTAGAACTAAGGAGGCAAGTGCGGCGGAACGTCAAGGCAAAAGCCCAAGTGACTCTGGGAAGAGTGAACCGCCACCAATGGCTCGAGCGGAGAAGAAAGCTCCTGATCTCCCACCGCCCGCGGTTGCGTACGCCAATCACGGACAGCTTCCGAAATATCGGGATATGCCCCGCTGCACGCACACACCCGTAAGTACAGAAATGGAACCTGAAAGCAGGAAAGATGTTTTGGATTTTGGCCCCAAGAACTTGGAAACGAGTGCACGCGAAAACGCGCCGTTGCCGCTTCAGGCTGAACCGTCAGGTGAAGCGCCACTCGCTGTTCCGCCGATATCGGCTCTCACCCCTCGTGGGCAGGAAGAAGAAGAGGTATTGCCTCCTGTCGTAGTGCAAGCACCATCATCCACCCAACAGCGGTCAGAATCGGATAAACCGAAGGAAGTTCATCCTCGAATGGAATTGAGAAGTAGCAAGAAATACGCTTCTATGGAACCTGGAAAACAGGATAGCTCTTTATCTGAGAAAGGATCTCAAGGAATGAGTACACTGCCTCTACGGGCAGAACGACAGTTAGTCGACGAGCGAACGCTTAGCGACGCGGAGACTGCTAACACAGAGACGCTTGGGGCAGCCCTAAGGCATTTCAAACCTGTTAACAGGAGTCTCGCGCCAACAGCGAAAGCATTGGAAAACGCTCAGAAATATGTTATGGATCGCATATGTGAACATGGCTAGCATGAAGATACCAGAGAATTACTGTATCTAGTCCGTTGGTACGGTTTTCCTCCGGAAGCGGATACGTGGGAACCTATAGCTCATATCCCCCGTTCGCAACTCGTGCGATATCATCGACGCATGCGATTACCATTCCCCAGGGAGATCGACTCCTTGATAGTAGGGCCCATGGGCACATCCCATTTCTAAGTATGGGCTACGAAGGTAGTAAAAACTCGAAAGGCGAGGAGAAAACAAGAAATCATGAACAGGAAACGTGAAGACACGCAAGCAAAGAACATTTACTGATTATCACCTAGGACAAACTCGAGAAGCGAGAAGAAGGATTGAAGAACTCGGGAAGCGAGAAAAAGAATTTAAGAACTCGAGAAGCGAGAAGAGAGGAAGACTAGAAGATAAGAAGGGAACGTGAAGACACGAAGTCACCGGAGTTTTATTGATATCAAGATACCACCGCAAGGGTGTTGACTAGGAGTCTTTCTAGGATCATCAAAGAGACGTGGGATCACGCAGGTTCGCAAGAAGCTGTGCGCGATCACCCTCAACTTGGTCCACGGGAAAGCCCACATCTAAGAGGAACTGTCTCAGCGGATCCAAGCCTGGATCTTCGACCGGCACTGCACTCGGTTGTTGGGTAAACCCATGAGAGTACTCTTGAGCAACTCCCGCCGCTGCGGATTGATCGCCGGAAGTCGCTACGCCTGCCAGCTCTTGCTCGTCCTCGTAACCGAGTTCAGTCTCAGCTCCCGGCGCTTCCTCATACGGTTCCTCTCCGTTCTCGGATGGAGTACCATCGTATACGTATCCAGTAAGCTGGTTCGGTGGCATGTCACGGGGGTTCTCCCGAAGAAAGCGAGCCTGCTCGGAGGTGATCAATTGGCGCGTCCAGGGGTCGTACCAAACGAAATCTCCAGCACTTGCTGTTCGTCCAGGAGAATGGTCGTAGTGTCTTGCACGGGTTTTGCGAGCGGATTGATCAGCTGGCACTCCAGACCAGGCGACACTGTCGATTACATCCACAAGATGGAGGAAATCGACATGGTTCTCACGGGATCCCAGGACAATGGAAAGATCGGGTTCTCTCGCATACTTTCGCGCTGTGGGCGACATGTACCAAACTCTAAAGGTATCATAAGCATCCCACAGGAGGAAGACGGCCATCTTGGCGATAAAATCGGTATAAACCACCGTCCAATATCCCGAGAACGGGTCGTTAACCAACGCAGACCCGATGTAGGAGATCGCCGGTGGGAGCTCTACAGGGCAACCAAGAGGACTCTCGATCGCCGCCCAATGCTCCGGAATACCGATGTAGCGCCCGAAGCGCGCGTTCCGCCGGATGCGGTCAATCTCGATCATTTGATACGACACCAAATAGCCCAAACGTAATCGAGAACGACGTTCCCAACGGCGATAATCCCAATGGGGAATGTCACGCTTTCGAAGGAAGCCGAACTCCGCACGGAGAAGAGGTTGCTGAAAGCAGAGAGCTGCATCACGCACACCGCGCACACCGCACCAACCGCTAACATCGACTTCAACGAGTGTCTCGATATACGAGTAACCTTCACCGTCGGAACGGGCTTTCCAGGTATCTAGTTCACAGTTCTGCGGGAGGAGAACCGTACTGATGAATCGCTGAAGATGCTGGTAAACCAGCTTGGTGAACCGCGTACGGGCTTCGGACAAGGTTTCCGTTGAATATCGCGCAATTGCGTTGTCTGGCAAAGCAATATGGCTCGACCAGTCGTCGCTATGAATCGCGTGTTCCGGAATACCGTCAGGGAAGTACCCACAGTGTACATACTGTTGTATCAACGCGTCATCGTGGATAGCAACTGGATCAAGCCAGGGTGCTTGCGCGAAAAGTTCAACGTTGTCGAGAGGATCTCTTCCATAGAAATCCGCAGGGTGCGGGTAGCTCCGCTGCGCACGACGAGAAGGAGCTGGAATCACACCCGCAGAGGCGACGTAAGCCGCGTTCGGCATCGGAGCCACGGTTGGCTGAGGTAACGGTACCGACAGGAATCCGGTGTACGGGGTGGGGAACGAACGGTATGGACCGAGTTGAGCAGTAGCCTGCGACGCAGAACCAGCAGTGGTTGACGGAGCCTAAGAAGGCACATCCTCAGAGGAGGGCTGAAACGGGTTGGACCCGGCGTTCGGATCCATCGCGAAAGATCGAGCTGAAGAGCGTTGAGGAACAGAATGCTGTTGAGAACTGTAAGAGTTGGTCGTGCGGCGAGGAATTCGTGATGACGATGAGTACCCGGAACACCGGTCCGACTGCGTATAAACGCTTCTTGCGTCCCCCATGGTTCGCGCTTAACGAGGGGGGTATGTAGTATTCTACTATGTCGGGGAATCCGATAGGATGATTTTTCGCGAAGTCGCGGTTGGAACTCATAAGTGAGTGATGTCATCAAACTTGTGATATGAAACGGCACACCGCGTAGAATGCCAGGAGGCAGGGTACTTTAGTTAATCACGTGGCATCACGAGTAGAGTGGCTTGCAACGGCGCATGTAGTGGCGATCCACGTGGCAGGTTCTACTACCCTTTGTAGCTAGACGTCCATTAGGGACCATACCCATACTGTGGTTTGGCTAAGTGGCTGACCACTGGGTATTATTTATATATTTATTTGGGCACTCACCCTGGCACACAGGATATAGTGCACCAGAGGTGAGCGCCGACTCCAAGTAAAGGAGACAACATGGGCATCATGACTATTCTGTTCCTCGCTTAGGATTCCTTAACCGGAGATCCGGACGAGCCATAATAGATAGTCAGCCCCCAACCACTTCACCAGCCGTCTCGTACCTACGTTCCATCAAAGTTTTACAGTTGCACTGTTCACCCTCGCTGGCGAGTAGTGGCCTTACACCCCACTTCCAGCTCGCTGGTGTTGTAGCTCTACCACCCCTTTTACTTCGCCGCAAGCGACTCATCGGCAGTCCGAACGCTGTCGCAGGTGTCTGCTCTCTCCGTTAGAGCCGATACTACGACTTGGTTAGACAGTAGGCGATGCGGAAGCAGAATCGCAGGCAAGCAGGGCCACTACCGAAAAGGTGTCCGAGAGCGTGCTAGGTACACTGCATCGCCCTCATGACAGTCCCTACCTGAGTGGTTGTCGCTCAATTCGTGCGCCGAAGTCGTCGCGCGCCCTCCCCCAACCGATACTTGCGACGAGTTCTGAAGCTCAAGGGATCCAGCGCCGCGCCCAGACACTGCTCCGATGCCCGCATCGCTGTCGCTCGCTACAACTCTATGGTGTGATGAAGGGAGACACGGGGCGTGCCTCGTGGGTAGGAAGGGGGTCTGTCGTATAGTGGCGGAAGGGCTGACCTTTGAGGTGTCCGATACACTACGCTGACCTTGTAGGTGATGGGTGCGAGGAACCATCGGCCACGTAGCTCCGGGCGAGCTACCATCTAGGTGTTGTCAGCCACGTGTAGTGTTGACATGTACCTTCTGGTTGAGTAATTGTTAGTAATTAGAATTGTAATTATGTTTATTTTAGTACAGTAGTGGAGTGGCCACCTGGCACTGTAGCCAGTGCTGGCCAGGTCTCTGACACTAGGTCAGAGACCGTGCCTTGCTGGCACCTCCCGGGTGATCTGGAGAGTGCAGTCCACTGCATATAGGGAACTGCACCTCTCCCATCCTAATCTGATAAAGACAGGCACCATTTGGGTCACGACTATACCTTTGGGTTCATTGTTTCCCAACTACTACACAGGCTTTCCCGCGCGTCGACGCCTACCACCGATCACCTACACGGTATAGGCTAGTTGCCCCGCCGTTTGCCCCTGCGGGTTTTCACGGTGCCCTGTTCCCATCGAGGTTAACTACGTCTACCTTCTAAGGTTGAGCGTCACCACGCTCCCTACGGTTGAGCGTAACTACGCTCCTGAGACAAGACAGTAGCATACCCCAGAGGTGATTTTACGACAGTATCCGACTTCTCCTTCATGGTTAATGCATCCTCGACCGCGAGGGAGACGAGCGCTTTCCCTCGCTCTTCGAGCTGAGGCCATAGCTCCTACGCTGCAACCCCAATTGGTAATTCCCTTTGAGGTTCCGTTTCCATAGGCGGCGGACCATGTACCTTTCCGGTTTTGTCCCAAGGGTGCCGGAGCAGCTCCTCGGGGGTTTCCAGAATCGGTTTAGCCGATGGGTCTCCTTTAAGACGGTTATGGCTTGTGGGGGCGCTCCCAGCACGCGTATTCGTTTTAGGTCGTTCCATTTGTGACTAATAGTGGTATCCTGTATTGCTTTGCGGGATTTCCTGAAAACAAACAGGTGTACGAGCGTCCAATCATTCTTGGAATCTCGTTTGAACCGTGGAGGTACGACGAAACCTAAAAATACTTTCTAAGTCGGGAGACGAAAATGTCCTAAAATCACCTCTGGGGTATGCTACTGTCTTGTCTCAGAAGCGTAGTTACGTTCAACCGTAGGGAGCGTGTTTACGCTCAACCTTAGAAGGTAGACGTAGTTAACCTCGATGGGAACAGGGCACCGTGAAAACCCGCAGGGGCAAACGGCGGGGCAACTAGCCTATACCGTGTAGGTGATCGGTGGTAGGCGTCGACGCGCGGGAAAGCCTGTGTAGTAGTTGGGAAACAATGAACCCAAAGGTATAGTCGTGACCCAAATGGTGCCTGTCTTTATCAGATTAGGATGGGAGAGGTGCAGTTCCCTATATGCAGTGGACTGCACTCTCCAGATCACCCGGGAGGTGCCAGCAAGGCACGGTCTCTGACCTAGTGTCAGAGACCTGGCCAGCACTGGCTACAGTGCCAGGTGGCCACTCCACTACTCTACTAAAATACATATAATTACAATCACTATTACTAACAATTACTCAACCAGAAGGTACATGTTGTAGGACAATGCCCCCGAGGGGGAAAACCTACGAAGACGTCCGGATCTTCCTCTCACGAGGTAACCGGCGCGGTAGAGCCCTCCCAGGGATCGGCGCGCAATGCCGGGTGTAAGCCGGAGCCGAACCGTCGCGACGGCGCAAGGAGGCTGAAAGAAGCCGAGAATATCCGCAGAAGCGGTGCTTGCGTATCCTCTGAGGAGGCAAAACCCACGAGAGTGGCGAGCACGTCAGGTGTCAGTGCGAGCCGCAAGAGCGGGAATTGCCCAATGAAGGGGAGGAAAAGGGAACGAAAATGGGAACGGAGGCAAGAGGGCGAGGTTGACCACGAGTCGCAAGAGGGGACTCGGGAATAGCCGGCACTGCCGAGTGTAGCAAACCGTATACACGGGCGGAACCACGAAAGTGGGAATAGATACCAACACACGAAGGCTGCTTGAACGTCCAAGGGGGTTGGGAAGCCGTGCACCACGGGAAATCCCTCCGTAAGGAGTTGTATATCCGCGCAGGCGGTTCGACCCAGAGCCAAGATCTGGAAGACCAAGATCACCGTTGTTGGGGAGACTTTACTGGACCGGCGGCCGCGAGGCCGGCGGCCTAAGTACTGTAGTCACCGTAGAATAGAATAAATAAAGTCTATCCTAAATAGCTAAATGTCCGTCTAACAAAAGGGGCCAATCTGGCGGCCACGTGTTGCACGGGCGCTGCGGCCACGTGTATGGCACCCGGTCCCGCCGGTGCATCACAGGCGTTCCGGGTGTCGCCGTGAAAGCGGATTACTCCTACTCATAACGAGGTTGCACGCCGGAGGCTCCGGAAAAAACTTAAGTCCCCAAAAACCTCCCTGGAGGACGTTGCTCTTCATATCCCCCCCTTAAGACAGGGCGAACACCTCGAAGAGGAAGTCGGCATGGCAGCTCGTCATGATAAGAGCGCGTCCGACACCGGGTCTTCGGAAACCAACACACCTTCACCAAGGATCCCACGCACGCTCTCCGCATCCGATTCCAACAACAGCACACCAACACGCACCATGTCCAACCCCGACCGTCATAACACATCCGCGACTCCCGCCCTTGGTGGTTCCATCGGCTTCCGGTCCGCGCCCCACCCTGGGGATATTACCAACCTCGCGTACGAAGACCGCCGTATTGGCGCCCGCTTTCGCGGACAGGCGGACCCACCGCAGTGGCCGACCTACGACGCCCTTGTGGGTGCGAATCCGAGAACTCGGCATGGCTCCGCGAGGTTGCGGTATGCGCCTTGGTTTCACCCATTGGCTGTCCGCGACGAGGATTTGATTCAATCCTACACCGATAACTCGGAGATGCTCCCGGGCGACCTGCCCGGCGTGGTGACCCTGTCCTGGGATTGGCGTAATCGTATCGCCATCCCGGTACACCACATACTCGGCCGACGCGGTGAATCCTCTGCGGAGGCTCAAGCGGCGCTTGTGCGGATTGCTTATCTCAGGCACCATCGGGCGCCTTTCGAGTTCCCGATACCGCCAGAGGTCGACTTCGACGTCCACCTTTACCGCACTCGCGGGGAAATGTCGTACTGTGACCGTCTTAACGGATTGGAAACCCTCGCTTGGAGGGGCACACCGATCGCTCGGCAAGAAGCCCTTTGCTGGGCACGACCGATTCTTCGGGCAGAGTTCCGCTATCAACCGCGGCAGTCGCGCTCGAACTTCCTTCAGAACTTCATCCGCGATGAGCGGCGTTGGCGGGCCCGGACCGGGTATTTCGTACCGTACCAGAACGCGGAGATTGAGCGCATCGCGCCTGCTCACCGACGTGGTCGGTACGTCAGTCTCCCAGACTGGTGGTCCTCCTTGGAGGCGTGCTGGGGTTGCTTCGTTGAGCTGCCCCCAGTATTCACCTATGTAGGGTCGTCGTTCTTGAACGATCCCCAGTCGGGGTGGTGGTCCGTCGTGGTAAGCGAATGGGCCGTCCGCACTGCGGCTTTTATCCTCGCTGAGGCGTACGACCAATACCGATTGTGGTACGTGCGACCGCGTGTGCGGGCTGCGATCCGTCGTTTGGACATGCGCATCCCCCTCGGAGGCGAGGCGAACGAAGAAGAGATGCTGGGCCTCCTCGAATTTGTGGAGGGGGTCCAGTGGGATGAGGTCCCGCTGGAGAACTCCCAACGCATTCAACCGCGTCGCGGGTCTGGCCCCGGACTCGGGAGGAATACCGCGCTAGCGGGGGATTTCGTCTACTTCGACCCCTGGGAGTACCACGAGATCAGCCGCGAGGAAGCGGAAGCCAACTGGCATGCGCCGCGTGAAGTCCCGGCCGACCACCCGCGAGGGTATGTCGACTCGAGCGACTATTACCGCGACTATGCGGATGGTGACCCGATGGTCGACAACGAACCGGAGAATCCGGGTTACGCTCCGATGGAGGATGACGGGTCCGGCGAGGCCGGTGAGGAGTCCGTTGAATACGGTGGTGCGGCTCCATCCGGGGCTGCTGATGCCGTGCGAACGGATTCCTATCCGACTCCATCGGTGGCGGGCCCGCCGGCAACTGCCGCTGGCGCGGAGCGGGGCGAGGTCATCGCGAGCTTCCTTCGGGAGGTGGGGCTTCGCCCTTCCGAGATCTTGGGTGATGTGGCCGCCATGCGGGATGCCTTAGCCAACCGCCTGGGCGGGGGTCCACCTCGTGCGGAGGAATGACCGGAGCTTCCGGTAGAATGTAGGGCGGCGCCACTAGGGCGCCCTTGCCAGTAGTGAGAAATAAAAAGAAGAGGGTCGCCTTTCCGACGCCCTTTCCCAAGTCCACTTCTTTCTTTCCGGGGTACCGGCCTTCAACCGGGGTTCCGGCGTTGCAGGGAACCAGCCTAGCTGGGAGTTCCGTGTTTAACGGTGGGCGCTTCGCGCGCAGACCAGGTAACTGGCACGACCACCAACGACGTTGGGATAGCGTGAGCGGTTGCTTCCTTCCCCGCGTTGGGGCGTGGACGGAGATGGCGCGTGGCGCCATCAGCCATTTCATTCCGTGTTCACGGTTTATCCCTCTTGGGCGTTTACCAGCGTGGCTGGGAGTGCGGTCCCCGCAAGGCGGTGGTATCGCATTACCGCGGAGCGCGGGAGGTGCTCGATGGGCTCCGGGGTGTCCCACTCCTGCCCGTATCCGTACCAGCGGGTCCGGTACTGGAGCACCCCGTGCCCATCGTAGCTATGTCCGACGATTCGGTCGAGGACGTACTCCTGCACGTAAACTTGCCGGCCTTGCCGGGTGGTGGTGACCCGAGCCTCAGCGCCGCGTGGTGCTGGGCTCGTCGTCGCCTGTTCCGGGTCACCCGGTTTGTCATTCCGCTCTGCAGTTGTTGCCGGGTTGCTGGGGCTGCCGTACCGCTTCGCAGAAGTTGCCGGCGCGGACGGGTTGTGTTCCCGCTGGGCGATGGGGGCTTCCCTGAAGTCCGCTCTTACCGCGAGTTTGCGGGGGTCCTTCCGTCTTGGTGACGGTTCGCCGGAGGCCTCCGCTTGATTTGCGGCATGCGGCGTTCCCATTGGTGGGCAGTTTCCGCCGTGCAGTGCGCCGCGGGCGGTGAGTGGTTCACCGTCCCGGCGGTCCGCCTCCGCGGGGTGACTGTCAGCCAATGCCCGGGATGCCGGGTGCCCATTGGTCCGATCTCCCGCCCGGGTCACGTGACCTTGAGAACGGGTGGTCGAGCCGTCGCGGAAGGTTGGCTCCCATTGTTCGGCAAGGGAGGCGGCTTTCGACTTGTCGTTGCGCCCCTTTTCCCCCATGGGGTTCGTACCGTTCTCAACGGAGTGGCTCGCTAGACCTGCTTGCGCAGCGCCGGCGGGAGTACCGGTACCGACCAAAACGTTCGGCGTGCGACCGCGAATGTGCGGGGGAGCCCTTAGTTGCTTCCATGCGATGCGGAGCGTCCGTAGGGTCTCGCTTCCCGGCTTCGGGTCTTCGAGCGCCTCGGTTCCCCTTGCGGGGTGGCGTGGCAGTCGGGTTGACCGCCGCGTCCCGCGGGAGCGGATTGGCGTCCGGCGACGATGCCGGTTGCCCGCTCGGGGGCCTTGCCCGGGGTGTCCAGTTAAACTTCCGTTGCGACGGAGATGCTTCCGCGATGGAGCGGGTCCCCTTCCCCTCCTTAGACGGAGCGACGGGTGCTGGTGGGATAACCGCATGGCGGGTATAAATACCGCTGCGCGGCGCCCGTAAGGGTAGCTGGCCGCGAGGGCCAGGTGTTTCCGGCATTGCCGGTGGTTCCGATAAAGTCGGTATATCGGAGAGACCCCGTAAGGGGTGCGGTACCACGGCGGGGCTTCTAAGCCATGGTGCCACGGGTACGGGTGTTTCATTCTCGCGCGCTGCGAGTAGCTCATCCATTTCCATGGGGTCTTCATCGGTTTCGGGCCAATCCGACTCCGTCGGTGTTTCCCTTTCCAAGGTAAAGCACGGGATCTCGTCGACCTCCGGGTCGGCAAGTGCTTCACCTGTCGTAGGTAATCGAGAGAGGGCGTCTGCTTGGGTGTTCTGGACACCCTTTTTGTAGACGACCTCGAAGTCGAATTCCGCTAAGCGGAGGCGCCACCGCATTAAGCGGCCAGAAGGATCTGCGATGTTCAGCAGCCACCTCAACGAGGCATGGTCCGTGTACAAGGTTAAATGAACGCCCATGAGGTATGGGCGCAGAGTGGATAGCGCCCAGACCACTGCGAGGCACTCCTTCTCGGAGACCGAGTAGTTGCGCTCGTGGACGTTCAGCGTGCGGGACCAATAGCCAATTGGTTTGCGTTCCCCCTCGGGGGTGGTTTGGAACAGTACGCAGCCCACCTGGTGGTCGCTGGCGTCGGTGTCGATGGAGTAGGGAAGCCCAGGTTTAGGCAAGGATAGGATGGGAGCTGTCGTAACTGCCTTAATCAAGGAGCGAAAAGATTCCGACTGATCGGTGGTAAATTGCGCAAGCTTCGGTAGCTGGCCCTTCCGCAGTAGCGCGTTTAGCGGAGCGGCGATATCCGAGAAACTCGGTATAAACCGTCGATAGACGTTGACCAGACCTAAAAAGGATCGGAGCTCCGTTTGAGTACGGGGCTCCTTCGCCTCGCAGAGGGACTTGATACGAACTTGTTCGATCATTAAGCGTCCTGGACGGATGACGTGCCCGAGATACTTCACCGTGTCGGTGAAGAACTCGCACTTCCTCAACTTGAAAGTTATTCCTGCGTCTCGCAGTACGGTCATCACGTCCCGCACGTGGGTCAGGTGATCGTCCAGGTTTCTGGAAAAGACAATGATGTCGTCCAAGTAGACAAGGCACGTGCGCCACTTTAAACGCGACATTAGTATGTCTATTGCCCTTTGAAAGGTGGCCGGTGCATTGGTTAAACCAAATGGCATCCGCTTGAAGCGGTAGGAACCCGAGTGGCAAACAAACGCGGTTTTGTCTCGGTCCTCTTCCCGGACTGGGACTTGCCAGTAGCCCCAGTTAGCATCCAGAGCCGTAAACACGGTAGCGTCCCGGAGCGAGTCTATACACTCGTCCATGCGCGGGATCGGGTAGGTGTCCCTCACGGTGACGGCATTGAGGCGGCGGTAGTCAACGCAAAACCGCCACGTGCCGTCAGCCTTGAGGGCCAGCACCACCGGTGAAGCCCAAGGAGATTGGGCGGGCTCGATGATTCCAGCACGGAGCATCTTGTCCACCTGAAATTCTTCCTCCTCCCGAGCTTTCGGTCCCGCCCTGTAAGGGGGTTGTGCAACCGGACGTGCATCCGGTAGCAAGTCTATCCGATGTTCGGTTGTATTGATCTCATCCAGCGAGCCGTTCCACATTGTGGTAAACTCGCGTAGCATTCCGCGTAAGCGCTCCCGGTGTGAGACCGGTACATGACTCAGGTCCAGGTCCTCGAGGGCCTTGATCGGGTCTATCTTATCGTAGCTCGTAGGCTGTGCCCTGGTGTCAGGTGTGGGAACCGACGAGGTCGGAAATGCACCCGTCTTGACGGTTTTATCGAGCGCCAACTGCTGTGCCTCCCCGGAGGTTTCTGCACCGGATACCGGGAGACCATCCTCGGTAGAGGGAGTTATCCCGAGTACTTCGGCAGCCGTCACCTTTGTAGGGAGCATCGCGAGCGGGTGCGGCGTCACAGACCCAATGACTTGGTTCTTTGCCAGCGTCTGGGGAGCCTTCCCCAGATTGGCAACCAACACCCTGAAAGGGGAATTCGGCGTGACTTGCACGATTCCGTTCGCAACGGTTAACTGAAATTTCTCGTACAACGAGGGCAAGGGCTGAACAACCCGAAGACCGTGTTGACGGGAATTGACTGAAACCATAACCTGGCTCTCCGGGGGTATGGTTACTGACGAGGCAACGCGTAGCTTCGTAGAATCCCGGTTCGCCGGTGTGGGTTTCTGCGCAGCAGGTAGAGGAACGTGTTTCCTCGATGCCCGCTTCAGCGGTTGACGAACAATGGGGACGGTCGATCCGTCCTCAAGTTCCACCTGCTTAAGGCGTGGGCGGATGGCGTCGACAAACCTGTCGCAGTAGTCACATCCCAGTACAACTGGCGCGGCCAGCGAGCGGCACACAATAAAAGTTAGTTTAACCACCATCCGCCCTAGCCTAACGACCAGGTCGCTCACACCAGCCGTTTTCAACGGGTTGTTATTGGCGTCCGACACGTCGGGTACCGTTTCAGAACGGATGAGTGACCGCAATGGCGGGGGTAAAACCGATTCCACAATAAAGTTCGGCCCAGCACCTGTATCCAGGACAGTGAGATGTCTCACCATAAACTGCGTGTGCAGACCAAGGTCAGCGTAGACCTTGTAGTTACGCTTGGCCATTACCAAGACTCTATCCGGGATCCGGTTATTTCTAATCCGTATCCACGGTCGACGCAACACACCGAGGTGTTTAGAGTCCGCGTCTGCGGTGTCCTTCCTTGTCAGGATTTTCACCGGGGAGCGAGGCATCGGCGCCTCGGGCGTCGTCAGCCTCAACTCTGAGGACGCCTCTCCCGAAGGGGAGGCTCCCTCTATTCTTTTCCCTGTACAGGGTCCTGGTCGGGCGAAGGCCCGACTTCCTCGGCAACGAGTGCGTGATTCCGTTGCACGGTAGCTACCGCAGGAGCGGGGGGAGATCCACCAGCGTGGTTTGGCGCTGGTGCGGCGCGTGCCGGCTGAGCCGGTTTGTACCGAGAATTCGGAGTGTGAGCCAATGCGTTGGGGAAGTCCGTCTTCGCGCGGAGATATGACGTGAGTGGCACGGAGCCCTTCTCCTGCGGGGAGAGGGCTTCGTAATTATCCACCACTCGAGCCATATCGCGTAGCGATAAAAGGCATTGCGGGGAGGTGTGCCCGCGCTCGTAGCACAAGTGGCACACCAACGTCACTCCCGCGTTTCGCGGTACGGCATTCCGAGCATCGGTGTATCTTCCGGGTTCCCGGTTTCCAACCCATCCAGGGCGCTGACTTCGTGTCATTCCGTTTGAGTACGGCATACGGGGGGCCGGAGTGCGGCGGTCATTAAGATAGAAGACCTGCCCGTTCTCCGTGTCCCTTGCGGCTGAGTCAACCGAGCCATCCGTCGTAGACGGTAATTCCGTTGTCGGAATAGATAAACCATCGTGATGGATGACATTCATATTGTCATAACCCTGGTTGGGGATGCCATCCGTCGCAAATGACGGTGAAGAAAAGTCTGACTCAAGCAGCAATGCTTTAGCGGCCTTCGACCGGGTTCCCGGGTTGCGTGCACGTAGTGCATCTCCCTCTGCGCGGGCAAACTGTACGAGTTCAAGGTAGGTCACCTTCGGCTCTTGTTCCCTGTAACGGGCGACAAGAGTCTTGATGGCTGGATCCAAGCCGTCAATGAACATCGTGCAGCGTTCCCCAGCGGGGTATACATTACCACAACGGTGGAAAGCCTTATTCAGGCGTACCGAGTAATCGATCTCGAGCTCGCCGGAGCGTTGTCGAGTGTCTCGCAAAGCGAGTATCGCCGCTTGTATCGCGGAGTTGGTTGCGTAGGAACGCAGGAGGTACTGCACGGCCTCGGGCCAGCAGGTCACACCTCCTTCGGAGGCTCACGACGAGCCCCGAACCGACAAAAACTGATCTTCAGCGACACCCCGTAGAAAGTAGGGTAGCGCCACGTAAGCTTGTCCTTCGTTCATTCCGAGTATATCGGCTTCCGCTACAAAGCGGTGTAGGAAATCCAAGACCAGAATTGGATCATCCCCAGTAAACGACTGGTTACGAAGTGAAAGCTGCATCCGCTTGATGCAGTCTTTCACTTTACCCGTTTCACGCGGTGTCCGACCTAAAGAGGAATCTTCTAGCCGGTAATACCGATAGGACAGAAGTGTCCTGTACAGAGGGTTGGTGGGCTTCAAGGGTTTGAGGCCCGGATGTCGCCGACCCTTGGGGCGCGACCGGATGGCCCCGTAGGTGGCAGAGGACCGCTTTGAGCGGGAAGAGCGCCCATAACGATCCTGTGGGTCATCGCTCACCGACGAATCGGAACTCTCCGAGTCACTCGGTTTACCGTCCAACTCAGATGATGAGTCGGACGGGTGTCCGTGCTTACGGTTAGAATCCCGGTTCTTCCGGCTCTTCCGGTTCCGCGACTGGGTCTCTCGATGAGAGACAACCGGTCTAGCCGCGTTTGCGGGCGAGGTTAACGTCCTCTCGACCGACTCAAGTCGGCTTCGGAGACGCTCGAAGCGATTCTCCATACCTTCTGCGAAGGAAGACGGAGCGCCAAAACACTCGAGTAGTGTATTGACGTCCGACCGCAATACGCGGATATCCTCGGCTAACTCACTTGGAGGGGGGTTAGCGAGGCTTCCTCGTAAAGAGGTGAACTCCCTCGAGAGGGTATTGTGAGCAACCCGCAGGGAGCGGAGCTGCTCTTCCAAGCGTACAATCCGCGCTTGGTCGACCAACCGCGGAGGCGGAGAAACCACCGTTGCGACGGTCGTTAACCCGGAATCGGGCTGCGGGTCTTCAGTGCCGGTGACCGGTATCTCCCGGGAATGGGGTGTTGGAGCCAGGGCCTGTGAAACATCAGTGCCCCTGGCATCACCGCTTTGGCGGGAACGGCTGCGTGTTGCAGGAGGCTCCATGCTAGGCGGTTTCCTCGGCATTGGCCACACCGTCTCGACGGAAGAATAGAAAGCAAACCGGTGAGACCGGAGAAAACCCGTTAAACGGAAAACAACCTCAGAGAGGACACAAGCGGTCTTGACTTCTAAGTCGGGAGACCAATTTGTAGGACAATGCCTCCAAGGGGGAAAACCTACGAAGACGTCCGGATCTTCCTCTCACGAGGTAACCGGCGCGGTAGAGCCCTCCCAGGGATCGGCGCGCAATGCCGGGTGTAAGCCGGAGCCGAACCGTCGCGACGGCGCAGGGAGGCTGAAAGAAGCCGAGAATATCCGCAGAAGCGGTGCTTGCGTATCCTCTGAGGAGGCAAAACCCACGAGAGTGGCGAGCACGTCAGGTGTCAGTGCGAGCCGCAAGAGCGGGAATTGCCCAATGAAGGGGAGGAAAAGGGAACGAAAATGGGAACGGAGGCAAGAGGGCGAGGTTGACCACGAGTCGCAAGAGGGGACTCGGGAATAGCCGGCACTGCCGAGTGTAGCAAACCGTATACACGGGCGGAACCACGAAAGTGGGAATAGATACCAACACACGAAGGCTGCTTGAACGTCCAAGGGGGTTGGGAAGCCGTGCACCACGGGAAATCCCTCCGTAAGGAGTTGTATATCCGCGCAGGCGGTTCGACCCAGAGCCAAGATCTGGAAGACCAAGATCACCCTTGTTGGGGAGACTTTACTGGACCGGCGGCCGCGAGGCCGGCGGCCTAAGTACTGTAGTCACCGTAGAATAGAATAAATAAAGTCTATCCTAAATAGCTAAATGTCCGTCTAACAAAAGGGGCCAATCTGGCGGCCACGTGTTGCGCGGGCGCTGCGGCCACGTGTATGACACCCGGTCCCGCCGGTGCATCACAGGCGTTCCGGGTGTCGCCGTGAAAGCGGATTACTCCTACTCATAACGAGGTTGCACGCCGGAGGCTCCGGAAAAAACTTAAGTCCCCAAAAACCTCCCTGGAGGACATTGCTCTTCACATGTCAACGCTACACGTGGCTAACAACACCTAGATGGTAGCTCGCCCGGAGCTACGTGGCCGATGATTTCTCGCACCCATCACCTACAAGGTCAGTGTAGTATATTGATAACCTCAAAGGTCAACCCTTTTGCCACTTTACGACAGCGAGGGCTTTTGTGCACATCTCAAGCGTAACCATGGGTGAAAGAGAGCATTGGAGAAGTTCAATTATGTTTTGACGCAGTAAAACACCTTAAATATGTCTTTAATTACGTCACGGAGGATTTATTTTGTTAGAAGACAGCATAAGGTGACAATGTTGGAGCCTTATTTGAATATGAACAATGATGGTGTAGAAACACAATCTGTCTTGTATTGCTAATCGTTTGTAGCTACCGAACCGAAAAGATGTTGGGAATTGGGTGAGAATGGCTTCAAATGTTTATCTAAGTAGAAACAAGCCTTTCTAGAGAAAAAGTAGATATGATACTGGTATCAGGGATCCATTTCAAAGTGAAAAAATGAAAAAGGTTGTTTGGTCCAATTGGCTCTGTGTTATAAATTACCTTTGCCAGGAAGAGTAGATTGGTATAAAGAAACTTTATCGATAGAATGATGTACGATGGATACTTGGTTTGATAAGGGTGGCGATTGCTGCTCTGAATAATTGCGCACACATGGGCGGGATTTGAAAATGTTTCAAGTAGACGCATTGCGTACATTACGGAGAATCGGCGGACGTTGCTTTGTTGATAGAGCTGGAGTTGCGGCCGAAAAGGAGATTGGAGGAGAAAGCAAACATAAAGCTCTGATTAGCTCACGCATATGCGGCCGTACAGTGCCATGGAGTTGGGTCCTTGTAATTTTATTGGGCCTATCCAATGTATTTTATACATACGATACGCCGTGTATAGTCGCCATGAGCCCGTTGCTGCAGGCCTTGGCTTCGCTGGGGAAATTGGGAAATGAGCAATTTTACACCTTCCAATGGGAGATGTACAGGTAGACGCCTAATGTGCTATTTTGCTGATTCGCTCACACCACTGGTCAGGATGCTCAAACTGTGAATAAAGTAGTGAGCTGAGTGGTACGTCGGTGGACGTTTCAACGTTGTGTGACGTCGGGGACGACTTGCGTAGAGAAAAACAAAGCTCTGTTTTTCAACGGTACCCGCGCTATTACAGCAAACAGAAAGACTTCACTTGCGCCGTTGCGCTCCTGACAAGCGCCGCCCGGAGCGGGCATCTGCTGTCGCTGCGCTCGGCGCCGCTTGCACGTGCTGCCGTTCAGGCGCAGTGCCACCGCTGTGCCACGTCCGTGGCCTTTGGTCGCTTTTCGCACTCACCCGTGCGTTGTGTGTGAGAGGGAGTGTGTGTGTGTGTTTTTGTGTGTACGACTTGTAGCAGTTTGCTATGCCATTGCGCTTTCGTTGAGCACTGTTGCACAATTAACTTATCGACATGACTTTCACACCACCCCCCTGGTCAGATGTTGCGCATCTGCTGCAATGCGGCTGTTACTTCTACTTTTCTTTCTTTCTGTTGGCCGCCATCTTCTCCTACTCGTATGCCATTCCCCTCTATATGCAACCCACTCTTGACTTAATATTTAACCGCGTAGTGAGACGTCTCGATGCACCCTACCTCCGAGTCGAAGGTACTTTCCTCGGCAGAATCAGCAGAGGTTTCGCGCTTGGCGTACTACGAATGTTCGTGTCCACCATCATTTGCATTTTGTACGTCTACTCAACCTATGCTGGTTATATCAATCCCACACTCCTCATCTGCCAAAAGGTCGTCGCCGTTATTCTCTTCTTCAACATTTTTTCCAAGCTGGTGTACGCCACCCGTCCCGTGTCCTTCGTTCTTGGCTTTGAGGTAATCATGGATGTATTCAGTCTTTCTTCTCTACTTATGGCAAAACACACAGACTGGCTCAATTTTTCTTTTCTTCAGGCATATGTCATCCTTTCCCGCTACTTCCAGATAGAGCCTACGCTTGAGATTTACTTCATGGTCAAAAGCTCTCCGTTTCATCGGCAGCTAACGCGGTTGGCGCTCGAGTTTATCGTGTTTATATATGTCTTTGCCTCGGGATTGCAACTCTTTGAGCAATTGGGCGAGCCTTGGGAAACTCTGATCGGCACCACGTTTGACTTAACGCTTGCAAACTCATTCTACTTCACCGTTGTCACAATATTCACCGTAGGCTACGGTGACTTTGTTCCTTTCACACTATTAGGTCGATTGTGGATTATATTTATCATCGTGTTTGGCGCATATCTAGTATCCCGTAAAATTGGCCAGGTTGTTGATGTCGTGTCTGGCTTGCGCAGAGGATTGGGCTCCTTCGTCAAGGCTGAGGCAACTGATCACTGCGTCATATGCGGAAACGTTAAATGGGAGTATCTCAAGGCTTTTGTGCTTGAGTTTTATGGCGATGATAGGAATGCCAAGACGAAGCTAGTTATCATCTGCGATCAGCCAAACTGGTCCGAGACCGTGTGGATCAATTTTTTCACTTCTAACATTCATTATCGCGACAATGTCACCTACCTCGAAGGCTCATGCGTCACACGCGATGACTTAATTCGCGCGCAGGTTGAAACCTCGAAGGCTGTTTTCATACTCAACAACCAGCATAATCCAGACCCTTATGCAGAGGATTCCGAGACTCTCAAGCGCATTCTAACTATTCGATCCTACACACCGAACCTTCCAATTTACTCTATGTGTGCTTTGCGTGATTCCATGCTGCAAATCACCTTTGCTTTAGAGCATGTGGATGAGAACGAGGAAGCGGAGGAAAATGCAGACAGGGTATCTGGAATGAATCTTCGTTCCCGGATGGTGGATCCGTCGTCATCAGAAATGGCAGGGTTTCCTTCCCTTGCTGAAGAATCCCATCCTCGTATGGGCGATTTTGATGATGGAGATGATGACGATGATGGGCTCCTTGTAACCTCTTACGACGGTTCGTCAGACTTGACATCTGAGGCCATCTGTATGCAGGAAATAGAAATGTCACTCCTAGCGAAGAATGTGTTTTGCAATGGCTTGTCCACGCTACTGGCGAACTTGATCCTCCGTGTGACTCCGATGTTGAAGGATGAAGATCCCATATGGGCCTGGGAGTACAAGCTTGGAACCGAATGCCGTTTCGAGTATGTGAAGCTTCCAATGCAGCTCACAAACAGAAAATTCTCAGAAATCGCTGTCATCATGTACGACTACGGTGTCATTCCAGTGGCAACCAAACGGTTTATGGACAAAAAATGGAGAGCAGTTACACCTGAAACTAATATTAATCTCAACTCAATTGCTTTGATCATTACCTTTCATTCTACAAAGTACCTTGATACCGTCATGGACGCCGTTGCCACTTGTGTTACAGAGAATTTGTCGGACACAGCTTCGGCAAGCACGGATATTCCGTTTTCGGAAGGCGAAGACCACATCCCGATGAACAACAGATGTGAGCGCGCGGGGGACATTCTTACAGGAGATCTCACTGTTGAATATCAATACATTGATGATTCAGAAAATGAAGATGATCAAGAAACCCAAGAATTCTCATCTGCTCAATCAGGGGAGGGGGGGGATCCTTCGTTTGTGAGAAGCGAAACACCTGGAGACGTTGGGGTTAGAGACTCAGGCTCATTTGAAGCATTTACACAGATCCCCCCCTCGGCGGGGCGCTTGCCTTCTGAGGCCCCTTCAAGCTCTAGAGGACCAACTCAAGCATCACTCCCATCAACGATCCCGGAAGAAAAACCTATATCAGATCCAATTCCGGTTCTGATCAACGCCATACCGCAAAGTAGAGGGCCTATGCCAAGTGGATCCATACCTGAACAAATTCAGAACCAAGACAGACTTCCGCTTGTCATCACGAGGACTGGATCGGCACAGCATTTATCTTCAATTTCCGGCAGACTCTCAACAACTGAAGGCGAACCCGACAAATCCGGACGGTACGAATTCCCCCAGCATCGGAGAGAGAAACTATCTGAATCCAACGTTGCACACGATGAGTTACCGAGACAACACTTCGCGCTCGGGTTGTTTAGTTCATCATCAGCTTATGAAACTGCCGGCTCTTCTCAAGATCACAGAATGAAAAGATTGGCAGATCTCAATGCATCTGCGCGAAATAATCCGGATACTTACTTGACACCTTCGACAGCAGGTTCTTCGATTGACGGTCGAGGTCTTGCTGTCGAAAGAGAAGGGGCGATAGATGCCCCAAAAAGGTCATCATCTCGTCATAGAGGGCATCATGTGTCCTTTAAAAACCAAGGGCACAGGAAAGATTCAGGACCGAGAAAGAGTCACCATATAAAATCTCGAAGTCGGTCGGGAATAGCTGAAAACGGAGAATCTCTCGTCATGTTTCGCACCGATCAAGAGCTGCCGATGAGGCTGACCGGTCACGTCGTTGTGTGTACGATTGGGCGAATGGCTCTTCAAAACCTGGGTTACTTCCTGCAACAGGTGAACGTTGAAAGAAGTTTTTCAAAGGGCAAAGCACCGGTGGTGGCTATTTGCTCCCGCCTCTCTGAAGAAGAAGAAGCGGATTTGGAATTATATGCTTCAAATAGTGGTATCCGAGAATCTGACAGACGCCGGTCTCCAGTAGAGAGCGATCAACACAAATCAGATAAATTAGAACCTCATCAGCCGTCATTGGTTGTCATTCAAGGAAACTCTTTGAGTGTGAAGACTCTGCGGAGAGCTCAATTTGAGAAAGCAAAAGCAGTGGTCATTCTCGCATGTGAAAACGTGAACGACGTAGACCATATGGATGCAAAAGCTATTTTCACAGTTATGACCCTGGATTACCTTCTGGGAGAAGACTCAGAAACCTTTGTTTGCACAATGTTAGACGCTGAAGAATCTATGCAACTTCTTCGGGCACCTGCTCACCCAAGACGTCGTGGTGCTGTCTTGGGGAGAGTACCGGAAGAAAACATGGAGCTCGCTGTTACGACATCCAACTTGGATAAATTGCGTCGTAGGGGTCCATCGAAACCCCGGATTGGAAGATTCGGTGCTAATTTCAAGAGCATGCGGGATTCATCTTCCCGATTTCCAAGTCGGACCCTTAGTTATGGGGCGATAACGGCAGGCGGACCGGTGCTGAGGTCTGTCTCGTTTATAGGAGATAGAAGCCTTGCAGCAGAGACTGGGGGCTATCGGCCTTTCGTTCAGGGCTCATCACAGAATAGTTTCAGTGCACGAGAACCTTCAGCTAATTCATTTGGAGCTTTGCACAGAAGTCGAGGTGAAGATGACGGGGCTCTAATGCAAAATCCTTCATTGGCTGGGGATTCGGCTTTCAGAATTCTTTTGGGCCCATCTGCAAACAATGGGCTCGGTAGCACGCAAACGTTACGAGACGAGAAGGGTAAGAGAAGAGCAATGAATGGTCTAAGGCATGGGTTTCGAGATGAATCATTCGAGAAACAAAGATATGCCTCTGGGGAAATGGTAATTTCCTCAACCTACGTGTCATTGTTAATCCGAGAATTTGCTATGCCCGGTCTTATAGCTGTAGTGAGGAAGATCTTTGGGGCGACAATCGGCAGGCATACAAAACCCAGACGAAGTTGGATTAGAACCGTGAGCATTCCTGCCAAGTGGATAGATAACCGAGAACGAACATATCGAGAAGTGTTTGAAGTTCTAATCGGATACGGCGCGATAGCATTGGGTCTGTACCGTTCCGGAAATGCAAATGTCCGCGTGCAGTTTACGGGTGGCTCTAATTTGGAACCAAGTGCGTCATACAGTAGTAGAACTGAATCGTTTGGAAGCCTTCCTGAGCCAAATCTCGGGGCTTCGAGCGGATCGGATGAGGAGGAGTTGGATCTACCATGTCAAGGGTTTCCCGGACTTCGTGATGCCATGTCATTCCGAGAGCATGGCGAAGGTCGAAATGACGGCTCCGACCAAAGAGGGTTATTGAATGCGCGTGCGAGACAAAGCAGTGGTGGATACGGGGCAATACGGACGCAAGGCAGGTATGCAATGGACTCCGATTTTGGGAACTCCGATATCGGAAGTGGTGAAGTCAGAGACGTGGACGATGGAGTGCACATTCCGCCAGAATTGTATCGTATGGCAGAAAGCGTAGTTTCTGGACAGGGTGCCTCCTCAGAATGGAGTGGAAGGGGCTATGGAACAGAGTCCCAACGAAATTACACATGTCCTTCTTCGAGACGAACTACGACGTACAAAGAACTTCCCGGCGGGGACAATGTATTGCCCTATGTTTATACCAATCCCGAGGCATTTACCTTAGTGTCGGACCGCGATGCAGTGTATGTTTTGGTGTCACCCAATGTTCAGCTGCCCGAAGAATGGTAGCATTTGTTTTCTTGGGGAAATGCAGTACACATCGTGAAATATTGTGGAGCTAGAGAATCTAGCAAGTCTTGGAGGGTGTGTAACTGCTCTACATACGGTTAGATAACCCATCCCACATTTCTTTCTCTACTTGTCTGTGCGTATTTAGCACGTGGCAAACCCATGTTAAAGGAGAAACGTGTGTATATGACCAAATAGATTTAGAGGGACTCGAATAAATATTGCGCTCCAACCCCACTCTAGGTGCTGATAATGGTGCCATCAGCAGAACGAGATAAGCATGTTACTTTGACGACATGCACCACCATCAGGCTTGCGTTTCGTGCGATATGCATCAGATCGAGCGTTTTCCAGCAATCTCGCAATAAATTACACAAACCCTTCCTTCTTAGCCAGCAGACCGCAATCATAAGTGCAAAGCGCTATCAAATTGCCATCTCTCACCGCAAACCCATCAGATTGCAGTTTCTTTGCTTATTGCAATTGTCTGTAAACCAAACTTAATATTCACGACTCTGCAAGCTCAAGATTACTACCATGAGCGTGTACTTTGATTCCTCGTAGCACGTGGGGTCTGCTAAGTACCGTCAATGACCCACAATGCATCTTGAAGATAATCTGGTGACTGGGTGCAACTTTACAACCGTCCACCGCTTGCATAGACTACATTGCCATACAGATTAGATATTGAACTTCAAAGATTTTCTCGAATGCCGGAGCATTTCACTGCCGATGACTGTCTCGTATTCATCGGGTTTCCCTTCAATTGCACCTCTTCATTCACATTCCCCAAAGCTCATAGGCAAGGGGTGCGCTACGATAAAGCGTTCTACGCATGCCACAGTGCGCCGTGTGAGATATTGTGACGGCACTCATTCATTCAATCCTCATTTCGTGGACGAGACGAAATGAGAGAACAGCAAATCGCTTCACACTTTTCTCCGATCCCAAGTGAGTGCATTACATAATCTGCGAGGAAACCTTGAGAAAAACTTTCACATGGTCATCTCCGTAGAACTCCACTGGGTGACGAGTGAAGGCCGCAACAAAAAAACGAATGACCACCCTCTGGTGATCGGCTCATAGATGCTTTCATGCGAATGTTCCGGGACCTATGGCGACGTATCTCGCAGATCCGCTGTCGGCAAGCTCATTAATCGCGTAGCCGAGCTTAGCGATATATGGTTGGAAACACACAAAGGACCCGTTAGAATTTTCTTACCACTTGGTACTACATACAGTACCGAGTTGGTGGCGGAAGGGGTCGTGCAGTGGTTCGTGGAAGCCACTGCTAGATGCGACGTGAACGACACTCATAGGCTTAGGAGGTGGGCTGACTTCAACAAGTCACTGCAAGACTCGACGTGAAGAGACATTCAAGCACACAGATATACACGCCAGTCATCCCGCAGTGGCTCGGTGAACCAAGCACCGTGGCTGGTGCTGCACATTATGCAGCAAGAACAATCTGCTCACGGTTGCTTGGAATTCGACATGTGCAACACCGCATCTACAGCCTACGGAGCGAAATAGACTACTGAGAGCGACATGAGCTTCAGGAAACCCGAGACACAGGATCTCATGAGATCGTCCATCCCACGCGACACCGAGCGTGCAGACCAGTCGGCGTTTCCCCAAGGCACAAGTCAAGGCCAGGGCATTGAGGGAAATTCTATCAAATTTTGTCTGGGTCCCAAGCTGGACCCCGCGTGAGCGAGGAGTTGACGCCAAGAGTTTGGTCATCGAGAGAGAGAAAAAAATGAAGTATTAGTCAGTGGGGGTGGAAGAAGTTGAACGGTCGTTGCAGCCTATCATGTAGTTCTGCAACGCACTTTATCGTGTACTTGTCCACAGAGTGCAGGGTAGTTCTCTTTTGAGCACTAGACAGAATGGCGGTAATTGAATTTAGCACACACATAAGGATGAGGTGCTAACACTTCCATTTCCTGACAAAATGCGCGCGCGCTCTCTATCTGTTCATTGGTACGCTAGTCTAGTTACTAAACAGCGTAGAAGGTTCAAAGAAGCAGTCTCCCATCAAGGAGGCCAACGCCCTCACGGGGTACTTTTTGACGGATTCGTGAGTCATTCGTTGTCGTCCTGGGAGCGCCCAAAGACCATGTACATCATGTGCCATGAACAGCCACACTGTCCATACCAGCAAAACAGCTGTTCGCGGCGTAGCCGCTGCAGATGTCAAGACAAGCAAATACGTCGTCATAAGCTCTGTCTGTTCACAGAAGCGGTCCGTGGTGTCCGACGGCGAGAGCAGTCACGAGAATGCCGATGACCAAAAATGGCTGAGCGGCGGCCTGATATTTGACATCATTCTTAATGGGGTCCTTCAATAGATATTGGAACTGGAACGCTATTTGCGGAATAACCAATGCAAGAATGGCAGCAGCGTACTTGTGTTCGCCGATGGCATAAATAACTGCCGCCACTAATAACTGGAATATATCAATCATACCAGCACAAATCCATTTGGCCTTGTCAACACCGAACATTACCGGGAGGCTCTGCATGCCAGTGGCGCGATCTCCCTCGACACTCTTGAAGTCATTCACTATTGCAATACCAAGACCAGCAAACGAGTAGAACAGAGTGAGCACCATGACCTTCCAATCCAAGTGACCGAAGGCGGCATGGCCGCACCACCAAGGCAAGCTAATGTAACTGGCTCCCAACGCATAACAACCAAGCCATCCATTCTGCTTGAGCTTCAAAGGAGGCTCCGAATATATGTAGGCAATAAAGGATCCAAACAAAGTGAGTGCGGTATTCACCGGCCAGTCATGTGCTGTCCACACGTCGATTGCGGCACTGAGTGCAATGCCCGCGACAAGAAGAGCACTCAACTGTATCTTGACCTCCCGTTCTGAAATGGCGCCTGAGGGAATTGGACGTTGCGGCTCATTGATAGCATCGATTTCACGATCGCACCAGTCGTTCAAAGTCTGAGTGTAACCCGTAAGCAATGGCCCTGCCAAAAACATACAGGCCAAAGCCTGAGCCACATGCTCCGGGGTCCAGGTGTAGTTTCCCGAGGCGGCCGCACCGCATGTAACTCCCCACAAGAGTGGGATCCAAGTGACGGGTTTCATCAATTGCAAGCGAATGCGCCACTTGGAGGTGGTGGTATCGGCGCCACGGATTCCCAGCAGTTGACGAACGGCACCCGGGGAAGATGACTCGGACGCATCGGAGGGAGACTCAGTGGGCGGGGGCTTGGAAGGATTCGGGGCCTCGGTGGCGCAAACAGGGGCGCGGACACGCGTGAAACGCGTGGCGCGGTAGCGCTGGTGAACAGAAGGCGGGGCGGCAAGCAGCGAAGAGGCACGCGACGAGGAAGCAAGCAGCAGCGGGCACGCAAAGGTAAGCGAAGCTGAGCTCGCAGACGCCGTCATCACGGTTTCAGCCGCCGTTGTGGCAAGAAGGAAGTGCGCGCAACATGTGCGCCATGCGCGACAACGGGTGTTTTGCGCGATGGAAGAAGGTGACGAGCGCGCGAGATTTGCGACGGTGCGGCGGCGAGCGCCACCCACCACACAGTGTAGCACACACGCGCAACAGTGCGCCACGTGCCCACGCGCGGCTGTCGAAACCAACGGAAAGCGCCACGCGCCTTTACAGCGCAGCCGCCGCGCCTGCGCGCAATGCAAAAGTAACGCGCCATCCATCCCCCCCCCCCTTGCCATAGATACGTCTTCTCCACGTCTTCTGCGCTGCTACCTCCGCCGCCGCGCGCCGCCAACTGCCGTCTACCATGTGCGCTTCTCGCGACAAACATGCCGACCCTTACGCTGTACTAGGCATCTCGCCATCCGCGACGTCTCACCAGATCCGCCGCGCGTACAAGTCGCTTTGCCTTCGGTGGCATCCCGACAAGCACCCAGCCGGCTCGGCTCGACGCGCCGCTGAGAGACAGTTCAAGTCCATTTCGGTGGCGTATGCCACTATCTTGGAACGGCGCTCCAAGCCTTCTTCCTCCAGCGCAAAACACGCCTCTTCCGCCACTAGTTCGTCCTCGCGCTCTCGCAATCATTTTGGGCCGGCTGCGGCCGCAGGTGGCGATTTTGATGACGATGCCGCCTTCTTCTTCCACGACGTGTGTGACAGTGACGAGGATGAGTTGCAACAACACTCGGGAAGCATGTCGTACCGTTCGACCACAAGACATGACGATTTTGTGCTTGACCTGCCGCTGTCGTTGAGCGAATACGCCAACGGCTGTGTCAAACAACACCGCCTGCACTCGGAGGAACCAGGTGGCACGGCAAAACTGTTGAGGGTGGTTGTGAAACCTGGATACCGACCGGCTGATCGAATCCGTTTCAGACACGTTCGTGCCGACGGGGGGGATGTGGTGTTCACTCTCACGCAGTGCACTGCACCTCCGTGGGCCGATGCCAAGGTGCACGGTGACGACGTGCACATGACGCAGAGATTACAACTTGTGGATGCGCTCACAGGCGGTCGCATATCTGTGTGCACACCGCGTGGTACTAGATTATTACGCGTTCTGCCGGTCATTGCCCCAGGCGCCACCAGAGTGGTGCCTGGCTGTGGCTTGCCATGTCGCGCACAGCCCGGTGAGTATGGAGACGTGGTTGTGAGGTTTGAGGTGGTGTTTCCTACCAAGGTGGATGACGCGTCGCGCGTCAAGTTGCGTGAGGTGTTTTCGCGCATGGAAAGCTCCAGGATGAGGCGCTGCTCTTCTGTGTTCAGCGCCAGGGCGTTTCGAAGACACGAGCAGCACGAGAAGAGGGCGTGTAGCTACTGCGAGAGGGAGGAAGACGCCGATGGTCTTGCACATGTTGGCGCACAACATGACGCCGGAGCACGCAGGAGAGGCGGCTGTGAAACAAAGCACAGCGCCTCGAAGGGCGAACATGGGGGAGCGCCGCAACCACAGAGGCTGCGCACCATGTTCTTCAAGAGTTCTTCGAAGCTGGCGTCGGTGTTCCGCTGACACACGGAGCACCACTTTTCTTTTTCTCGTTTACTGTAGAGTCTTTTCTTGCTTGCTAGCAGTTGTTTAGCATGTTTGAGGTGCGTGGGAGGACATGCGCGGGTGTGCATATGGATAGCTGAGGCGAACTACACGGTGAGCCCAACAGGAAGGTTAGGCGGAGAAGGTTAGGCGGAGAAGGTTAGGCGGAGAAGGTTTGGCGGAGAAGGTTTGGCGAAGAAGGTTTGGCGAAGAAGGTTTGGCGAAGAAGGGGTACGAATCGTAAGTTGCGATTCGACGCATCTTGTGAGTTGGTACACACCCTTCGTAGTTTGGCCAATAAAACGGACTTTTCGATTAGGGCTACGCACACCGTTCCGTCGAGACCGCGTGGAGCACGAGCAGACATGTCCAAACTCGGGAGCATCGCGCTCTCGCACTGCCACGTACACACGCTGGCAGCCCACAACGGCTGTCAGCGCCAACCTTTGAATTTTGAACGCCTTTCGTTTCCAGCCCACGTTTGTTACGCGCCAATCTTCGCCATATGCGCATCTTGTCGTAGCATCGTCTCCGTCAGCACCAGCGCTGCGCGTCACCGTCGCGCGGCGCCTCCCTGCACCGCCGCTCCCACGATGAGCAGGAATATCAGTGGCGGTTCGAGCCGCCAGCGCTCTCGGGCATCGTCTTCCACGCCAGATGTCGCGCGCAGACCGCCTTCTCGCTCAAATACCGTTTATTACGACGCTCTCGGCATTCCGTTTGACTCTTCATCGCGAGACATTTCCGACGTGAATATCGCCTCCCTGAGCGCCGCTGACTTGCCCGCCGAACCTGTCCCAACCACTGCCGGAGCCCGGCCGCATTGGGGATGGGACTATGTGTTTGTGTTTCGGTTGCCGCGCGCGCTGAAGAGACAGCTGGCGGCGGATGCCGCCGATGCCGCCGATCCAGCCGATGGGCCTGCCATTAAACGCGCTGAGCTGGCGGCGGCGGCGGAAGGGCGCCCAAATGACGCTCTCCATCAGGAGGAAGACGAAGAGGAGGAAGACGGTAAGAGCGCCCAACGCTTGCGTGAACGCGTGGAGATTCTTGCTAGATTGAATAGCGCCGGCTTTGTGTTTTCGCAGCTGCTCGTTCCGTCGGAACAGCTCATCTTTCTGCGATTGTCACTGCCGCTTGACGGCCTCAAACAAGCCGCCCAACATGTGGGAATGGAGCTGCAGCTTAAGCCAGAGTATGGCGGCGGCTACTTGGTATTTGCTCCGCATCGCGAGCATGTGTACGTCAACCATGAAATGGAAAAGAGTAGCGGCTGTTACTTTGCCCCGGCTGATCGCTCATTGTTGATTATGAACGTGTTGCAGTCCAAGGAGCATTGGGGTTGTGGCTTGAATATTGAGAGACTCCTGTTTGAAAAAAAAGTTGAACAGGCGTTTGCGCTGCATTCTATGGTGGAAAAACGCCGTCTTGTGAAGGAGGTGGTTTGGAGACAGTGGTGGAACCCAATTCGACGGCCTCCGTTTCAAGAGCTTAAGGACTATCTTGGAGGTAAGTTTGGAATGCATTTGTTTGCCCAGCCCAGAAGGATGTGAGCGACTGACCACCATGGTGACAATGGGAATAACTTGTCTTTTCTCTGGCGGTAGCGCGTGTGACGTTTTATTTTGTGTTTGTGAGCTTTTATGCGAGACGGTTACTTCCGCTTGCACTGTTGTCCATTCCTGTGTTTGTCATTTATCGCACGGTGAAAAACGCCGGAGTACTGGTGATTATACGATGGGTGTTTTCAATTGGATTGGTTCTATGGACCACATACTTTTTGGAGAATTGGAAGCGGAGAACTGCGATGGTGAACACTAAATGGGGCCTGCACGACTACCAGGAAGACACATTGGACGATACGCGAGTGCAGTTCGAGGGAGAGCAGCGGTACGGATTCTACAGCAAGGGCGGTTTCGTAGCGCTAGACGACCTGGCAATGCACGGAGACTATTGCCTGCCGAGCGGAAATAGCGAGCAAAGCTGCAGTGGCGACAGCAGCGGCAGTGGCGGCGGCGGCAGCGGCGGCAGCAAACAGACGGACAGGCAGAATATGGTGGAGCGACAGGGGAGCAAAGTGCTGCTACCTCGCAATCCGTACCAAGACCCGCGTAAGCAGCGAAATGCAATGGCAGTTTCTGCGGGAGTGACGGCGGTGTTCGTGATCATTGTTGGGGCGTTGACGTTCCTGTTGTTGTGGTTCCGAAATGAGATTGTGGAGTGGAGCAGAGTGCATATTACGGATGGATTTGCGGAAGGTGTGCCTGGTGTGCTGAACGGAGTGCTGATCTCTGTATTTGACTCGATATGGCGGCCGGTGTCGATGTGGCTGACGCGGCGGGAGAATCATCGGACGAACCAGCAATTCGAGAACAGCCTGATCTACAAGCGGTTCGCGTTCATGTTTGTGTCAAACTACATTTCGTTATTCTACATTGCGTTTGTGCGAAAGTACCTGGAGAAGACGTGCGCGGTGGGCAAGGTGGGGAGCGATTGCATGCGCGAGCTGGAGAACCAGATGCTGTCGCTGGTGCTGACAAAGGCGACGATCGGGCAGGTGATGGAAATCGGAGTGCCGTGGGTGATGAGCACGGTGGGGCAGGTGCGGGCGCGGGCGCGGGCGCGAAAAGAGCGACAGCGGGGCAGACGCGGCGGGGGTGTGGGCGGGACGGATTACAACCGCTATGTAGCGGAGAGCAAGCTGAGCAAGTACCACTCGACGATGGAAGACTACAGCGAACTGGTGATGCAATTCGGGTTCCTGGCGCTGTTCGGGGTGGCGTTCCCGCTGGCCAGCGTGGTGAACATGGTGAACAACACGTTGGAGGTGCGCACGGACGCATACAAGCTGCTGCAGCTGTCGCAACGCGTGGACGCAGACGACGCGGCGGACATCGGCGCATGGTACGCCATCCTTCAACTGCTCAACGTACTGTCGGTGTGGAGCAACGCGGCGTTGCTCATCTTCACGTCCGAGTCGCTGGAATTGTTGCTCCCGCCCGACGCCGAGAGCTCCCGCGCGTGGCTGCTGCGCTTGGCGGCCTTCCTGGCGCTGGAGCACGTGCTGCTGGGCGTCAAGGCGGCCGGCGCTGCGCTGGTGCGCGACGTGCCCAACGCGGCGCGCCGCACGCTAGCGCGTCAGGCTTTTGACATTGCGCGCCACTTCGACGTCGCCTGGACCGATACCTTCCGCGGCGCCCCGCTGCTGCATCTGCCTCCTGACCAGCTGCGCGTCGCGCAGCGCCATGCACACCTCTTCGACGTGGACCCTATGCACTCCCTCGACTTTGTTTCACCCGTGTCCTCCGTGGCTCCCGTGGCTCCCGTGGCTCCCGTGTCCTCCGTGGAACACGTCGCTCGAGCGTAACTAGCCCCCCGCCGTTGCTGCACTCCCGTGTCCGCGGCTTACAGGTGCTTGCGAGCGCGCCGTGGCACGTGCGCGCGCCGTGAAGCGCAGCCCAATGCTGTGCACGAGCGTTTTTGCGCCCGCGCGAGCTGTCCCGTTACAAGAGCGCGCCATGGCCGTTACACGCTGTACTGCGAGGCTCAGCGCTGTGCTTCTTAAGCGCACGCCGCCGTGCCGTGTCTCCCCCCTTCTACCCTCGTCTCCGACACACCTTTCCCCCCCCCCCACCCCTTCCTCCTCCCCTTCTCTCTCCCCCGTCGCTCTCGCTTCCCTTTCCTGTACTTGCCCCCTCCGTCTGCCGTGCTTCCCGCCCTGCTTCTTCCAGCCTTGCTTCGCTCCGCGTGCTGCTCTTCGATTACAATCCTCGGAACAGAACTGTGTGCCCGATGGATATCTCGCTGCTCGATGTGTTGCCGCCCTCCCCGCTGTTCGATGATCGTGTCGATGATGTACTCGCCGCAAACGCTGCCTTCATCATGGACCCGTTCACCGCTTCCCCATCGCTCGCAGATGACTGTTGTCTGGCTCCGCCACGCACGCAACTTTTGTTGGACCCATTTGACTCACCGCCCATTCCACTTGCCAGCGCCGCTCCGTTTTTGCCCTCCCCGCTCTCGCCCTCCCCGCTCTCGCCCTCCCCTCTCTCGCCTGCTGCTTGCCTGCACCCCTTCATGAGCGCCGCCGACGCCGCCGTCATCTCCGACCCGATGCCCACCTCGCCCTCTTTACAACAGGAGAACCTCCCCGCCAACAATTGTCCTGCCCCTCCCCGACCGTCCGCCTCCTCCACCCGCGCCCCTGCCCAACGCCGCCTCAACGCCGCTGTCGTCCCGAGCGCCGCTGCCAACAGCGCCGCCGCCAATGGCCCGTCGGCCGCCGTCGCTGTTGCCGCCGTCGCCGCCGCAGTCTCTGCCGAGCAGAGATCCAAGGACAAACTTGCGCAGAGAAAGCTTCGCAACAAGGAGAGTGCGCGACGGTACCGCGAGAAACAAGTCGCCAGGCGACGACAGCTGGAAAATTATACTAGGACGCTTTCGGAGCAAAATCGCGAGCTCGAGGTTCTGCATCATAAGCTGCTTACTCTCACGTGCCAGCGATCGATGCGCTCCGGCGCGCCTTTGTCCGATGTGGCGGCTCGTGTTTTGTGAAGTATGTGAGATTTGTTTTGTTTTGTTTTTGTTTTTTTTTGAAGGCTTGTTGTCTCAGCTCGCTTTTTGTATCACCATGCTTGCCTTCTTTTTCATGGTGCCTTTTAAGGTGATGACGCTTTTTCGCACTCACACACACCGCTTCGCTGATGACACGCTCGCTTTCGCACTTGTCTACGTAACTTGTCTTGCGCGCGCACCCCGCAACAACGAAGAGCAAAGGCTGTTGTTAATGTTCCCAAACATACACATTTATATACTATCTCTTACTTTCCCACCTATCCCCACAGAACAAAAGATAACAACACACACACACACACACACACACACACACAACAAAGAAAAATAACGTCACTTGTGATATTCCGTTTTAGCTTGTTTAAATATCTTTTTGATGTGTGTAGTATCATTATTCGCACACACTCTGATCCGCTCCATGCCAAATTGTCGCCATATTAAATCGCTGCGACCCATTGTCACACTCGGCACCTTCACAGAGATATAACGCAATACGATCAACCGCAAACTGCGTCGACCTGCCAGCAATCCTCACCGAATACCATGAACCATCCGCCCTCAACACCCTAGAAATCACATCATGTCCATTATGATCCACCGTCTTTCCTCCCCAATTCCACCTCCACCCGCCAGAGTTCTGGAACACTTTGAACCAGTGCTCGGTACCCAGCTGCACCTCCCCGGCATCATTGGTCCACGCCGGCGAGCCCAAGTTACTTGTTTCGCCGAATCTCCTCTTCACCGCGCCGCTTTCCGGCAGCGACATCCACAGGTCATTGTGTTCTGTGGGGTGCGGCGCCGCAGAACGCATGACAACCCGATAAGTTCCCGTCACGTTGACGGTGAAGAAGTAGGTCTTTATGCGTTCGTCGTGTATAGAGTATGGCTTGGGCTCCGTGCCTCCGAACGACGACCACGGTTTGTAGCTCAGATAGCCGCTGCCACCGTAGCCCTGTAAAGATGATTGGAATTCCCAGCCTCCGCCTGGTCCGCGTTGTTCCACATCCATCACGATGATGTTGTCGGCGTTTGGAATGTACACATTGCATTCTTTCTGGCCGTTTACGGGAACTGACGCCAGAAAGAAAAACAGCGTCGCGGCCAGTACCGCAGAGCGAGCTCCCATTTTCAAAGATGTATGTATTGTTTTGCTTGAAGGAGATTTGAATCAGCTGAGAAACAGCTTGACGTCACAATAGTTGGGAGCGACACACAAAAACAAGCATACACGCCAACTCTTATACTTGAACATACATGCGAAATACTCTCCGTGTCCGTACAGCAGTCTGCAGATGGCATTTTTCTCAGTTCAATATTCAAGCTAACAACTCTACCCACAAAGGCGCCCGGTCGAACCGGGACATTCATCTTGCCATGTAAACCGGCAGCAGCAGCAAATGGCCGCAGCAATCTATAGTTTGTCGGCACAAAAAAACCCGGCCCAAAAGAAACAGTGAGCCACTGCGTCCAAGCTCACAGGTTGGCGGCACAAGCAAACCCCGGTTGTGTGTTTCGCAGCGCAGATGAGACGGGTGTGCAAGGTGTCCAACGCTACGTAGCGCAGGTACAAACATTGTGGCTGTGTCAGCATTCATCAGCCTCTTCCCACGTTCGTGGTGGTCCGAGAGAAAAAGTATGCATGCCACATGCAACTTGATGGAGTAGTTCATCCAAGATAGTGAGACGGGTATGTGGAGCACCCTCGACAGCGATACGTCTCGACTGCACACGTCACCGTGAAGGGGGGGGCTGGTATTGGAACTGAGGGCTTCGCTTTTCAAAGCGGAGCAAATGGATTACAGAGCGTGAGAGACCACAGTCGCACATGCGCTCGTCACGTGTTAAAATAGAAGCAAAGTGGATGGCGCATCGGCGATCAGCTTACACTAGCCTGGTCACGCACAGCTCTCGAAGGGGAGGATTTGTGAGTGGAGCCACCAACCATCTTCCTTCTTCTATGTACTTCCAACGAGTGATGACGTGCAGACGTCACACTCCTCCGGCTGCGTCATGTCTGCTCTGCAGTGAAATCTTCCATTTGCGTCGTATCTGCGCATGAAATAAGATTCGACATGCGAGTCCGACCGAGATTCATACGATTGCTGATTTGCTGATATCATCCGCGAGCCGGTAGAATGCAAAAATAATTTCATCGCCCTCCTTTACAATATTACGGATACGTAGCAGCGCCCGGAAAATGACTAGCAGCCGATGCTTCCCAAAACGGTGACTTGTGCATCTTTGAGAAAAAGGGTGGAACTATGTCGCCCAAAAAGACTATATGCAACGACATGTGAGCACGGTAAAGTCGAGTGGTCGTATCCGATAACAATTATCATCTTGGAATACTGTAGGAACTATTTTGCGTATGAGACACGGATCTCGTTTCCCGATCTCCAAAAGCTTGAACTGATGTTCAAGCAAGAAAAGGAAGCGTTTCTTTCGAGTTCCTTTCGCAATCATTTCATTTTGTTTTTGAATCACCAAGGTAAGAATGGCACTATATCCTCCTGCCCATGACTTGCATCGAAACGACAAATAGAATTATTAATCTACCAAACATTATTCAAAATAAAAGTCTCGCTATTCAAAACTCTTGTGATGTCTGGAACAAAGACAATTAACGATGTACTTGTTTTACGGCTGGCAGTTCGATCTCTCGACACTACTGAGAGGAGGTCTGCCAGAGACCTCTATTTAAGGGGTGAACCCTGGTGTCGGCACAGCGTCTGCGCTGATTCCAGTCCCTAGTGGGCGTCAGCACTCTCCTGAAATGGTGGGATAGTGCAGGTTCGAATAATGCTGTTAGAAACATGTAGAATTCCACATCGGCCGCGCAACTTCTTGCGTTCGTACCCCTACATACCAGCTCTCAGGAGACGAAGTTTGCATTTATGCACTCTCTTTGATACGTTCCAAATATCGCCTCCACTCGCTGTAGGCTCATACTGCAACGTAAGTTGCAATGTCTGTCCCGATGCTCAAGCTCTTCCCTCATTCGCGCAGGGTGTCCATCGCAGCTCAATATCCTCGATTTTTATTTGACATCTAATAGACGTATATCTGCGAACTTGTGTATCGCTGTGATAAACGTCAGAAAGAGTCGCGACGTATCCATGACACATTACCTCTATTGAAACAGTTTTGCCTGTTCCTGGCTATTAAAGGAATTCGTAGCGAATTTGCAAAGGTTATCCTCGGAAGGCTTTGAAGGAGACGCTGAAGTAGTAGTATTGGACATGTTATTACCGCTACGATAGTTCAAAAACGAGCAGACTATGAATACAGGTTTGCCTCAAGTGACTGAGCGATAAACAAGAAGGACGGAGATAACATTCGAACCATTTCATGATGTGCGCTTGCAAACGAGGCTTTCGCAAACAAAAAAACTGATTAACATTGTCTCGGTTCAGCGAAATTGAAATGGCAGCCGATGTTCCTTCGTGCGCTCTTGCGCTCTTCTCTTGTTAAACGGCGTGCGTAAATGCATAAGATGGCACTGAATACCATCCTGAAATAGCCAAACTCCCACTTTAGTTTTGCTATATCACCATAATTAGTGAAATATTTTTCGTTTGGATTGCATGCTGATATACACTCCCCGAAAATCGAATTGCAACAACCGTTCTTTTGAAGGCATGTTGCTCTTCACAAACGCTATGAAAAAAGAGAGGCCTTCGGCTGAACCGCTCTCCCCGTCCTAAGCATACATCGCGGCCATCAATCATCGAACACGCAACGTGCCTCCCTAAATGAATAACACGCAGCAGCACCAGCAATTTAAAACGCGCAAAATGAACAAGCATAACTTTATTATAAGATCATTTTAACCTTCCTAAGTATCTTGTAGCGTCTCTGTGTGTGCCATTGACAGCTTAAAGACGTCTTTTAATGTGTTCTATAAATTAAGGAGGTAATCAGTCTCGAAGTTCTCCCAAATATCTACAATAGTAGCCTTGAGTTCATCCACTGATTCAAACTGCTTAGACGTCGCGTCTATTGTACGAACCATCATCACTCACCAAACGTTCTCTCTTATATTTAGATCAGAAAAATTTGCTGGCCACGGTATCAAAGTGATCAGCTTCTTTGCTAGCCATTCAAGTGTATCTTTTGTGGTATGAATCGATGCATTGCCCTGTTGAAAAAGTTAAGAAGAAACTTCTCCTACCGTGTCAGCCACAAATGACAAAAACTCTCTGTTCCAACGTTTTCACGTCTTTCTGTCCGTAGCGACACTTTTTATTCTCGTTTAGTAGCTAAATGACATAGATCTTCGTAATCTTCCTTAAAATTGAACGTAGACATACATGGCAGGCGAAAATCTCATTTACATGACTAATGACCCTAATTGAGAATGTCTAGAGCAGAAACACGGCCACCGTGCTTCCTTACGTGCTCTGTCCACTGCAACAGTTCGCCTAGTCTGTTTCATGTATCACACGACTACAAAAAGAATTTCATAAGAGTCTTAGTATTATAAAACGAGCTATTCCATATCTTTTGGTCACATTTTGTGTCTTTGGAAGGATTGAGAGACGCAGCACGTAGTTTCTTGCTATTAAGGTGACCATTTTGCAGAATTTCTTTGTAGAACGTCTTACGTCTTTCCAAAACGTGTAAACTATTTCAAATATAATCCCTCTTGAGAATATCATCGGTATCAATCGGTCTCAGACACCGGGTTTCTTGTGTTACGATTACGATGAGGGTACCTGATACGACATCCCTCGTCATCCCGCTCAGTGTGATGACGGGAAGGAGTACATCGGTATGCTCCCGTCTCGCCCGGGTGGAGAGACACTGCCTGGTGGCGACGAGTCCAAATTACGCGACGACCTGCCGCGAAGGTTGGGATTTGTGCCAAGTTGCCTCCAGCATCCAAACGCTTCGCCATTGCTTCCGAGTGCTCGAACTAATTGGGGTTCGATAACCTCGCCCGTTGCTCCGGTCGCCCTTGGCACTGATAATGACAGTGTCTTCGAGATCGCCCTCGGTGTGGGTGAGCCGGTCGCCCCTGCCGCCGTGGCTCCCGTCGATGGCGGCGAGTACGAGGTCGCCGCTTTCGTGCCGTTTGTTCCTCGAGTCCTTCCATCTACGGGCTACTCCGTTGTGAGTAATCTCTCATCCGCGGCCGTTGGAATCGCCTCCAATGGAAATTACAGTCCCTAGATGACCGGTCTACTACAGCTCTTCGGCACCAGAGCAAGCAGATGGGGGTTGAAATTTCCTTAACCCTGACGGAATTCCTTAGGGTGTCCCGATCCTTGGTGGGCAACATCGAGTTCCTACCTATGTTGAACGACCGGGTGGCCTAATTAGATGGGGCCTTGATCTCCGTTTTGGGGCAGGCGAGTTCCCGTCTCACGGGTTAGGTCCCTTCCGAGTTGTCGGCCCGCTTTGGGTTGGGCGACATACCTCCGGGGTGCATAATGTTGTGAGATCAGTGCGACCCGTGCCCAGTTCGGGTAGGAACACCATGATGGCTGTCATCCTGTCGATTGGTGCGGACGAGGCTACAGGTTTTCGCGTAAAGCGTGCCCGCCTATCGGGTCCACATACTCAAGATGGGCAGGCAGTTTTCATCGCCGGTTATTGCTATTACCGGCGTGGATTATCAGGCGGTGCCCCAATCGTGGGGGGAGGTTGGTGCCTTGGACCATGGGTCGGGTGACGCCCCTTCCGATGGGGCGATAAGACTTCTCATGTGCGATTGATGGTCGGATAGCAGGCAAGGAAGGCGGGCCCGAGGTCTGCGTCGCTTCTCAAAGGGTGACGGATACTATCGTGAACCTGGTGAGTGACCCTGGGAACCCCGATGAAAATGGGCCTACTTCTTTGGTCCCTCGTCGACGCCGCAATCGCGGTGCCCGCTAGAGTGTGGGTTGTCGTGACATCCTTGAGTTAGGTTCTAGTAAACTTTTGCGTAGCGAATGTTGTCAGCATCTTGTCACTCGTTTCCGTACGTTGTGCCCTTTCTTTGACTCTGAGGTGCGGGACTCGTGCCAGGAGCGTGACACGAGCCCTTGGTGCGCCGTGAGCGTGAGCGCGCGCTTTTTCATCTGGTCAGTGCTCCATGGGGATCAATGCCGGATATGGCGCATTTGCGTTTGTTAGGGCTCCCCGATTTGTTCGCATGTGGTTCTTTCTTCCCCCCCGTCCTCAGGTCTACTCTGTCCTCAAAAGGTGGTTTATAGAGGAGCACGACGATTAACGTCTTATTTCAAGCGGCTTTCAAGCTGTAGATTGCTATCAGACCATGACCGTTCGCGTTTGCGAGTGTTGCGCGTGCTTGTACTCCCTAAAATTGGTTTGTAAAGTTATGTGGAATTTCTACTGCTGGTTTCCAAGAGTTCTGCAAAGGTAGGAAGCCATACCAGCGAGCCCGTGCGATTGGTGTGCCATCCGTGGCGACTGCTTTGTCCGTTACCTTGCTCACGACCAAGTCGCAGGATTTGTCGTACATTAACTCGGAGGGAATGGCCACATCTGTGAGCATATCGGTGGTTGGAGTTCCTGGTTGGTTGATGGTAGCGGTAAGGTATGGCCACACAATCCTTTCGCGGGAAAGCACAGCGGAATTCACGACAGGGGCTGGCGTGGGTCGTAGGTTTTTAGCGTGATGGTCGGACAACGATACCTGTGGGGTCGGTAGAGGTGTTCGCTCCCAAGGGGCCTTCGTGGCTCGGTCGATGGAGACTGTGTCGTGGAGGGTACCATTCAGGATGGTCACCGTCGTGTAGGTGGCTTTAAAGACTCTAAAAGGACCTATTGTTCTAGGAAGAAGTTTGCAACCACTGGTTTCTTCGTCTGCGATCCCCATTATCCTGATACAAGGTTTTTTGAAGAGCACGAAGTCGAAGTGGGCGAACGAAGCTGTAGCCTTTACTCGGGAATAGAAGTCGGCCTTGTAGCGACGTAGCGTTGCGTCCATGGTCGCTTTAGCCTTCGACAAAGAGGAGCCAAGATCGGTTGTGTTTCAAAAGCTTCATCGCGGTTGCATCCATATCGTAGGGTGCCCTCTGCCGCAGTCCTGTATGCAGATCATTAAAAACGATCCCGGGTGGATTCCTCGCTAGAACAAGGTCAAAAGGGGTCGTCCCTGTGGTTCGGTGGACATGGGAATCGTAAGCATAGGCCAGCATTTAGACCAGCTCATCCCAGTCGTGTCAGTGCTGATATACATAGTGTCGGGTCAGCGTGACGAGGGTGCTGTTGAATCGTTCCACCAACCCATTGGTTTGAGGATGGTAGGCGGTGGTTATGAAATGGCGTACCCCAAGGTCCCGCATATGGTCTCAAAGAATCTCGCTACGAAATGGAATTCGTTATCGTTTAGAAGGTAGTGTGGAGCCCCGTTTGGGAATATCCGATTTGGCAGGACATCTAGCGCGACATTCGTGGCCTGTGCTGCCCGGAGAGATATTGCGCGACTAGTTTGGTGATTCGGTCGGAGATGACTAGTATACGTGTATTCCCGTGTATGGTCTTGGTAAGCAGGAAAAGTATGCCTATTGCGACGAACTCCAGTGACCTCGACCCCAGCAAGAGTTCCATAAAGTTATGATGCTTTTGCAGCGTACCCCACGTGCTGCGCAAGAACTGCAACTCCGTACAATCTGATAGGTGCCGTCGCCTATGAATGCCCAATAGAATCCCTGTATCAGGGTCGCGTACATTCTTCACCCCCCACGCTGTTTCGCTAACCGAAGGTAGTGGGAGAGGTCCAGAACTCTGTACCGAAGGGTAGCCGGGGCAAGGCGTTGAACTGACCCGTCTACCTGGGAGGTGGACGTCAAGAATCCGTGATGGTCATACCCGAAGCAGTAAGGGGTTTCACCAGCTTGGTAAGCAATGCTCCTGCACCACGGATCGTCGACTTGTTCCTGTAGAAACTCCCAAAAGGTTATAGGCATCGCGTCTGGTTGCTCGGCTTCTACAAATGAGTGCTTGTTCCGCGCTGGGTTCCTCGTGCATTTTGGCGGGTACGTCGTCTTAGTCTACCAGCACAATTTCGTGGATTTCGCGGGCGTCGCAGACTGCGACGATGAGACAGTCGCAATTTTCAGAGGTTTTTAAAGCAAAGAAAGGTATATCGTCCTCCAAAGGCGCGTTGTCCAGACCATCGCTGACCATTTGAGAGAAAGCGTCCGCGGTTAGGTGTTTGATCCTTGTGGTTTGCACTACTTCGTCCTCGAATTCTGAGAGACTTAGCCTCAAGGGAACAAGTCTAACCCTACTGTCGGCCAGGTTTAAGATTAATCTTAGAGAATTTTGGTCCTTCCTGATGGTAAACCGCTTTTCTTCCAAATATGGCCGTAGTAGAAGCATTTTACGCACCACGGTGAGGCACTACTCCTCTGTGGCGGAATATTTCTGCTCCGACCTTTAAAAGGAACGGATCCAATACCCAATAAGTCGGTATTACTTGCCGTTTGCCTGATTCTGGAGTTCTGTACATTTAAGTTGGACGTCATAGGCGTCTACAACGAGGATGTCGGAACTTCTCTGATCGGTAATGTATAAATGGCAAGAACAAGCGGTCTCTGAAGTACCGAAAGGACTGATACTTCTCGTCGTTGAGGATGCCGAAATGGGTTTGTTGCCTTTTCCTCCAGCTTCCCGTTAAGAGGCGCTTTGATTCGGGCGGAGTTAGGGACGGATCTTCGGAAGACGTTGCTCAATCCCAAGAAGGATCAGAATCCCCGTTTGGGTGGTTAGTGGCTTGGCTTGCCTGGCTGCGTCCCATGTGCGTTGCGACACCTGAAACCGACAAAGTTGGACAACGTGTCCCATATAGTCCACATAGACCTGAGCTTTAGCAGAGACAATCGCCATCACTGGCAGATGGAAATATTTTACTTCTCTACAACGATATTCATTGAACGGTTTAGCACTCGTAATGAAAATGCGAAAAAAGACTTCTCTAAAAGAAGCATTAATGAACATAGCGAAGAGTTATTATCACTATTGGATGAATGCCAATACTTTGTGAAATCATTTACGAAATATCAGACCCAACCGAGTTCAAATTGAACATAGATCTGAGTGGGACAGTAGGTCTACAGAACACTGGCGTCACGAGAAACTGTGACAGAGTCCCGTCTTGCACTTTTGTAACACACAGAAACGCGCGGTGATTCACCTACCCGACGAAAGAAACCGTCGGCAACGACCAGACGTTTTTACAAAACTGGTTAAAGAAACCTTTGGTTCTATCTACTTTTGTTCTGGCAGCGCACGTTGGCGGAATAAATGGTCTTTATTTAGTGCAATACTGTAGGTGCCCTACAATACATGAAGCCCTTAACGGCGCGATTTCTGTCAAGGGATATATTTTAGCAAGCTGATAGCACGGTTTCAATGATGTCACACTGGTTTGAGTGTGATAACGAAGGACGGGTAGACAACCCGAATTTGTCAAGAGCGGTGAGATGAAGAGAGGAACTGGGGGTAAGACAAGAGCCCCATGTGTCTTTTTCAGATTTTCTCATCCGAAGGCAAAGGAGGAGTCAACGACGACGTTTTGAGTGGAAGGTCAGACGTATGGAGGTTAAGCTCGTTGTGTCATGATGGTTGAAGTTGAAATTCAGGAGCGCATGCGAAATATGTATACATTTCTCCGGCGATGAAGCTCTCCAAACCCCATCAGATAGCCAACGTCCATGAAAGTAGGCCTGCCTTACTCAAACAGATTATCGCTAGCAGAAACAAGGGCGCGTGCAAGCTCATAGAAGTTGTCTGAGATGCGCTTTCTTTCATATACTGGGACATCCGAGTACATTATGAAGTTCAAGCCGCTGATCCAATCATTTCTGCGATCGACAACATACTCTAGAGTGTCTCGAGCAATGCGATAAGCCTTTCTCAAATGATTCCTGTTCGTCTCGGGCATTCGATCCAAAAACGGCTCCAGGAGCGTCCAGATGCCCTTCAAGTTCTCACGAAAGATGAGAACTGATAGGTCGGACCAAGTTTCTTCCTCGGAACTAATTTTCTTCGCAGGTACCTCATACGCAAGCGTGATCATGCCACCGAAAGTGCGTTTTGCAGAAAAAGTTCCATTGCCGTTGATACCATCACGCAAGGTACCACACAGATTTTCGACATCACCTTTGAGCACATCTGAGTAGCGAATTGCGGTGTCAAAATCATGATCTCTATACAAAGCTCGTTCAACTGCGTGGAATCCTTTCCAATCACCATCAAATTCTCCACGGTCAAGGGCGTACGGGCGAGAATCAATGTTGGCGTCTAGCTCAGGAAAGTCGGCAGCCAATACTTCGATGCGCTCGTACTCAGGACGGGCTCCGGTGTATGCGAATTGAGCGGAGGTCATATTGCGTTGCTCCAGCACAGCACGAAGCTTCGCCAGGCTTTGTTGTTGCTCCTCACAGAACACAAGAAACGCACTCAACCCAGTGACTACAGCGTCTCTCATGAAACCCTTTTCCATATCAGAAACTTTCTCATCATCTTCTGCGGTTTCCTCTTCAGGATAGGCCTTTAAATCTGCTCTGAGGTCCTCCAATGCTAATGCAAATTTGTAGCTGTAGTCGATTATAAGCTTTCTTTCGGCAATCGGTACTGTGCTGTAATGTCTTGCGTCCCCCTTGCCAGTGAAGAAATCATTTTCTCCATCGATCATTTTGTATGCACGCTGAACACCATCATAGCCTTCAGAAACAGCAGTACGAGTTTCAGATCGCACATCCGGAAGATGGAGGAAGGGAGACACTTGCGACCAAATACCTCTCCAATTGTTCCGAAAGATCATGAGAGAGAGATCAGACCAGGTCTCTTCCTCACTCGCAACCTTCTTCGCCGGCACCTCAAATGCCAGAGCGATGGATCCTGCCATAATGGCTTGTGGCGTGTACACATCAGCGGCGTTCTCAAGAAACGCGCACAGTGTATTGATACTGTCATTGAGAGCACTAGCATGTTGATAAGTATATCTCAGATCCTGATCCCTGTAAATAGCGCGCTCCAGAACATGAAAGCCGGCAAAATTATCGTCATCTTCACCGGTTCCGTAGACGTATGGGCGAGCGTCGATTGCGGCATCCAACTCCGGGAATATTGGAGCAAGGGTTTCGATCTGCTCGTAGGGTGGACGAGCAGCGATGTAGGCAGTCTTTGCGGCTGACAAGTCTTGATTTCGGATCGCAGTGAGAAGAGGCGGCATGAGGTTTTGTTGAAGACGGCATTGGTCGATGAAAGCATGACGGGAGGAATCTGCAGCCTCGGAGAGAGACACGTTATGGGCAGACGCGACGGACGCCACAAACATAAGCAACACAATTTGTGTCGACATTGTGGATGGCAAAGACTATCACGACCAGATCAGGTATGGGGGGTGAGGAGATTTGCCGGACAGAGGATCTGATTTGTCTAAACAAGGAGAATCGACGCGACACTGTCGCACGTCACGTATTGCACAGGAAAAGAAGATTGGGCGTCGTGGCGAAAGGCACCTTGTCGATATACACAGACAGTTCACCATGGAGTTTAGACATGGTAAACGACCCCTCATGAGCGAAATTGGTCAGCGTCTTCCGCACGAATACCTGCAGCTACTGACTAAGCAGATGCAGTATCATACTTTGCATCCAGCGTCGCCCCCGCCCCCTGCGTTGGAATGCCGCATATACAAAGGATTTCTTTGTTGGGAATGTAAAAAAAGCACCAAGGTGCGGCGTCGGAATGAACAAGAGCAACGGTTCAGTCGAAAGATTTGAATCTGCGAATGCTGCACGAATTCGTGCAGTGGCCGGTCAATGATAAGCAAAAAGAGGACTGTATGAGACACATCTCATCGATGGATATCGAGGTCGTCGCATCTTTATCACAAACGAGCGAGAAATTATTGTCGTTGTCACATGAGCACTTCCAACCGTTGACGAAGGTAGGTGTATTTGTGGTCATAAATAGTAAAATTCGCTTAGCTCTATCCGCAGAACCCGCACTTGGTCTCTTCATTAGATTATTTGAGAACACTGTAAGGACCATGGATTAGGAAAACTTCAGACAAAGATATGGTATGGACTAAAAGATTGCAAACTTCAGATCCGTCAGTTCCTGTGCGTCCCTTTTCAGGCGTGTAGGTACGGCGAATTCCTCTAGAAATCGTTGAATATGTCCACGAAACTCTTCCGCGCGGTCTGATAGAAATGGTACGAAAAACATCCTTCGTAGGTGAAGTCAGCTTTGTAATGATTTGGAAGGACATAGGGAACAGAGTGCCATCCGACAAACCGCCACGCGATTCAAAGAGTTCATGATCCTAACATTCCAGGCACATCTTGCCGACGAAAGCTTTACTACCGATGATTAACCTATGCTTTACTCCGCTCTCCTGAGAAGGCAAGAGATACCACATTTCTATGGCTATGGCTGAAAATACAGACCACAAATTACCGCACTCTTCGAGTTGGGACTGAGCTGTTCTATCCGTAACGCTCCAGTGAATGGGTCTTTGCGACATCGAGTCCGTCCATCTCAGAATAAGCGTTGATACCTTTTTGTTCGCATTTGTAGAACCCGTTCCTGTGCTTTCTATATTTCGATAAAACCGCGGACGTCCTACTGTTGAGCGACGCAGTATCCTTTTTCTTCTAGAGGACCAACGGTCACAGGAATAAATAGATATCAGCGCGCTTACTTGAACAAATCCAGGGGTCGCGAGATGCTGTATGCAACAACAAGAAAATTATCTATCGGATGCGAAGAAACGCTTTCTGTTGATTGATTCTTTTACAATTGCGTTTGGATGCTTGCAAACAATGATTTGCTTGTATCGATTAAGCGACCAGTCTGTTCAGGGTGGTATTTCACCCAGTGGCATTTCTTGACGAGTGGATCAACCAAGGAATCAATGGGGGAAGTCAAAGGTGGATGAAAAATCGTACAGAGCGACCAAAAGACAATGATCTCTGGCAACAACGTCCACACCAGTTAGAACACAGCCCCACCTCGATATCACTTTTTGAAAACAAATATCCGCTTGAGCACCAAGCAAACTTCCAAACGCCCATGGATTGTTGAAGTACTCAAAAGAGGCAGGGTTAAAAAACTTCTGCAAAACCGACACTTGAACTGAGGGATCGAGCTCTTGTGCACTCTGCCGAACTGCGTTTAAGACAAACTTCGAATATTCAAGATTGTTTACGACGTCCTGTCTCGTTCCGACCACACCGTGCCCTGGGTTGATAATGTCAAATTGCAGCTCAAGTAACTTCTGTTGCGCTGATATAAACGTCTCAAAGTTCATGGCGATCGTAAACTGCGGCAGTGGTGCTTCTTTTGGATTGATGATGTCAACTAAATTTACAATACCCACACCATCCGAAGAGGGGCCGATATATCCCACGATGTCCTCTTTCGTATGTCCGCCCAGAATGAACAACTTAAGAGACAAAGTGCGCGTGAATATCAGTTTGACAGGCTTTCGTCGAGTGACAAGTAAGTCGGGCAGTGGTATGTCATCACGATTTCTTCTTAAGAAGCTATAGGTGTCACGAGTACCAACGATTCGGAGTGGTACCGAGCCATACGTATCAGAGAAGAATTGGTTCACGTCGGCAGCTCGGCCAATATGATCGACGTGAAAATGGGAGTATATCATAAAGATTTGTTTTGGAATGGAGTCCTTGATAACCATTGCAAGAGCCGAAAGTAGCCGGTAGCTTCCATCCGGCGCAACTGAACTGAAGATATCAGGAAAGTCAATGACGGCGAGCTTTCGATTGTCATACACGACAAGCGAGAAATAGATCCCATCAGAATAAGAAAAGACTCCTTTTCGGATCTCGGTGAGATTGAAACCTTGTACGTTGAGAGGAACAGGACGATTGGGGTTCGGGAACAAATCACACGTTTTGCCAGCTTTCAAGCTGGCGATGCACTCATCGGCGGGCTTACATTGCCCCGGCCCGGAATGAAGCAGAGAAGCGACAAAGGCAGGTATGAGAGCTGCCAAGACAAGAAGCTTCAGGCTCATGCTTCTGTTGAACGAATGTCACAGGATACTGGAACAGGCTGGGTGGGCTTTGAATGATTGCATGCAGGTGTTGAATCATTGGTGCGGTTTTTGGCGACGTGTGGTACGTCATACTAAAGTGACGCTTGTGTAGAATGTGTGGCGGCGGAGCTCCACGAGAAGCTGGAAACTTACCGTACTCGATTCGTGTTCATTTTTGTCCGTGGGTTGCACGCGCCAATTTGAAATCTGCTTTGGAGCGTCACGCATCTCCCGAGATGCGTGGGAGATGCGTGGGCAATAATTTTTGTTTTATAGATTACCCTTTTGCACGCTGGCGAATGTTGACCGTTTGTGTCCTCACGCAAGGCGAAGCGAGTTTCCACAACATATGCCACGTGTGAGACACGCGAGCTCTGTCGCACAATGTGCACTGTCTAAATAAACTGGGCTGCGCCGGCGTCGAAGACACTCGACCGCCGGCGGCAACTTGCCTTGGAAGGCAACATGAAATCCTACTGTTATCAATATGGTAGCATCGCCCGGGGTTTCGGCCCGGGCGCGCGCGCTTCGTCTCCATCAACGGCTCGCGTAGTACAAAGTGCGTTGTGGCTATATTTGGTGCGGTTCGCTCAGTGAAAGGCTCGCTCCGTCTGTAGACCAGTTGTGGCTTGGAGAGGGATCGTAGCCAAACAAGGTGTGTATAACGTTTTCTTGATTTACTTTGCGCGCGCTTCACTTTTCTTTGCGAGGTGATACAGGCTATGAAGATGCAACGGGCTCTGTGTTTTCTATGGAAACTATGGAATGAAGAAAAACTATGAAGTAGGAAAGAAGTTGAATTGAACACCGAACGTTTGACTTTCACGTTCATCAACGAAAGAGCTCTCATATTTTATAAATTTGGAATCTGCGTCTATCTCTTTGACTATAGGAATAATGCTCTCTACTCTTGCAGCGGTGCTGGCTTCCGCAGTTTCTTGATCGCGCTTCTGGTCAATATCCTAAATTTACTGGACGCTTTGCGCTTTGGGCCTACGACTCTTTCCTCGCAAGAATCACGGTTTTGGCTTACGTCTTCCTTGGATCGCCCACCCGGCTTCTACTTTTTTTTCTGTTTCGCCATTGACACCAAGTCTCTACCGGTTTTGAGCCTCGGACGTAACGCTTTCTGCAGTTGCCCTCACGGAAATTGCGCTTAGAAAACTGCGTTGTCAGCCTTTTGCAAATTTCGGCTTGCGCCCTCGCGCCTCCTTGATTCTCAACCACAAGCTGCGTTGTCCGTTTTCTGGCTTGTTGCCTCTGCGCTCAATGATTGGCTGAAAACTCAAAAGGTGTAAGATACCTTTCAAGAGATCCATCAACTTAGATAATATCTCTTACGGCAGGGGCGGAAAAGTCACTTCTTTTTGTGATGACTTCATGAATTTGTGAGCTCCGCGATCTCCACTAGTAGTGGCAAGGAAGATTTGCTGGACTAGAGGTCGGAAGCCGCTCGGATTCTCATCCACAGGGGCGAAGATTGAACTACTAAGAAGTGTCACACCTTTGGAGAAGAGAACACTTTCGAAGGATTCCTACGAAAAACAGGGTACCTGAGGCAGTCTGAAGATTAATCTACCACAGTGTCTATTCCTTCTTGCTTAGGCACTCAAAGCAAAAAGAAGAGAACGGAACAATATCTCATTTTAAGAGAATAAGTACCTACCGACATCGGTTGTGGGAAGTTGCCTCAAGAGGTCGAATTGTCGTGGTGCGGGGTTAGCTGCTTAGTTGCGGGGACCCGTACTTCGTCGATCGCCTAGCTCCCGGGTCTGTGCTAGGGTCACCTTAAGTTAACACACTCTCTCCCCCCCGTAGAGGACGAGTGAAGAAGAAGAAGAAGAAGAAGAAGAAGAAGAAGAAGGAGAAGGAGAAATGCTTCACACGTTTACCAAAGAAGTTGAGGAATCCTTTCCCGCCTAAGTAGGTCGATCACCTATCCCCGCTCGTCAGACATGTCGGGTACACAAGAAAGCCTGCTTGGGAAACTCCCAAAGTTAAAGGTACCCACCGACTACATCTTGTGGCGTCGTCGCCTTTTGGCTTTTCTCCGCCGTGACGACCCTTTCCTGACTGGTTTGGACCCTCGCCCCGAAGGGTTCAATCTCAACAACCGCACGATGAGGTCTTGGTTCGAGAAGTCCGTCAAGGCCAAGAGCACCATCACATTGTGCCTTGGTGATTCAGCCCTTGCTCTTGTCCGCATCGTTGTCGACGATGACGACCAAACAGCGAAAAATTTGTGGGATGAACTCCAGCGGGTGTACACAACAACAAATACCCAAGCTGTTCAAAACATCCGCCACCGCTTGGACTCCCTTGTCTACAAAGACAACGAAGACTGGAACCAGCATGTGTCAAAGTTCTTGGGAATCGTTGGAGAGCTTGCAACCTTCGACGAAGAGCTTTCTGACAAAGAAAAAGTTTCCAAACTCATCCGGAGTCTTCCCAACTCCTTTGCTCCATTAGCTATGATGTCAAACCTCACTGACGCTGGCTTTGACGCAATTGTAAACGCTGTGGAAGCGGAAGTTGCTCGTCGGAAGAACCCTCATAATCCTCAACACACACAGTCGGCAACACTATCGACACAGCCAAAGGCTAATACCGCAAACAAAGGTACGCGAGGCAACCGACGGAAAAGATCATCAATCACCAAGAACCGAAACGTGGATTGCTATTACTGTGGAAAGAAAGGTCACTTTGCAAGGGAATTTTATAAACGCAAACGTGATCTTACAAATAAGTGTGGAGCAAAACCCGGCGACGGGAAGTGCTCTCAAGGTGTTCGAAGCCTTGCTCCCTGGGGGAGGCAGACTCAGAGACAGAGCCCTCCGTTCCACCCGTAGTGTGGGGTGTAACTCCCACGGGGGATTCCGGCAGTACCGACGGAGGTGAGGGGTAGAAACCGTTGGATCGGGAATGGGAATGGGTATCCCAAAGAATGGGGGAAAATCCGGCGAAGAGGAAAAACGGGGCGAGGGTCGGGCACTAACAGGCACCGGACCCGAGAACCAGAAAAGGGGCGAAACAACAAAATAAACCCAATACAGGGGCGAAAACCTGTCCTCGAAAGGAAACACAAAAAGCACGCAACAAGTAAGCAGAACCCCCACGGGGTATCGTGCACGCTGGTCGTCTGAGCCGTCCCAAGGGGGTGGTTGCACGGAACCCAAACGTGGGCACTCTCCAAGTGGAGTCGTGTCCCTACGCAGGCGTTGCTAACTAGAGCCCGTTCCGGGTTGTAAGGCCGAAACGATGGCGACGAAGAACCTCTAAAGGTATCGAAGACCAACCTTGGTTGTCATTTACTCTGAGCTCGGACTGTCAGATCTCGCCTCCCTAAGTAGGGCCCACTAACTAAACTCTACAGTAGTGCACACCTGCTCAGGGCCATACACGTGGAGATCCCACTGCCAGGGCCCAAAAATCCAACGTTCTAACAAATATCCGAAATTCAGTGCCAAAATTAAGCCACGTGTATCACGGGGCCAATCCAACCATGGGCCATTCGAATCTTCACTTCAGAAAACAGTGCCACCTCAGCACACCTTAGAGGGGATCATAATCATAACCCTTGGAGGGTTCAATCCTCATTCTATGAGTTGCATCTTCAAGTATCCCCTAACTGGGCGTTGCTCTACATCTCCCCCTCCTTAAGACGAGGAAGAACATTCCGAGCCGCGGGTGTCTAACTTTCCGATCACTATACATACTAATCTCCCAATGGGGTCCTTCACCACTTCTGAGGATCGCCACAAAACCGGCACATCGGTACAACTTTCTTCTACTCCTCCGACTTTCGGCGATACGCAACTTCTCGCAGCAGCGGTTTCGACTAGCCCTCTCAAGGGAATGAACCCATACGTCATCAACCCACTCTCGGGTCCATCGGCCTCCGCGCCGGCGGACAACGAAGCTCCCCAGCAGGGTGGATATTTCTCCGGTTTGGATGCGGCTCCGTCAGGTACCGAACCTTCCGCCTCGGCGGTCAACCGACATCCTCAGGAGGATTTGGACATCACCGCGGTGGCGTGGAACTCCGCTCATGCGATGCCCTTGGTAGCAAACTCCAGAGGTTGGATCTCAAACGAATCCTTTCGAAGGTGGAGTCCCCTTACCGATCCGGTGATATATTCCCGCGCTCCGTCGTTCCATCCGACAGCGGTCCGCGACGATGAGCTCATCGACTCCTACGTGGAGGACGGCTTATTGCCGGGTGGCATACCTGTTGAGGTTGTACGTTCTCCCGATTGGAGGGCGCGGGTAGCCATAGAGCCTCAGTATCCATACCGCAGTCGCGAGGAGTCCCTGGACAAGGCGCACGCAGCGATGGCGGCTCTGGCCTACCAGCGATTGGAGAGGTCACGCTTTGACCATCTGGTTCCCCCGGAGTACGGGTTCGATGTCGCCTATTACCGCACGTACGGTGAGGTCTCCTACGGGGATAACTTGGCAGCCTTTCCCGAAGCCGAGTTCCGCGGACCGGGTTTTTCTCTCCGAGAAGATATGCTCCAATGGAGTCGTCCCATCCTTCGGGCTGAGTTCAGGTACCTTCAGCGGCAGTTTACCCAATATGGGTTCGATCGACGCGTGCGCTTCGAGCGCCGCTCGCGCTCCTGTCTCGGGTTCCTTGTCCCGTATCCTCACGTGGAACTGGAGCGTATCCGTAACACGGCGAAGGTTGGGCGATTCGTGCCCCTTCCAGCTTGGTGGAGTAAGGTCGAGGTCCCCCGAGGGTGCTTTGCTGAACTGCCCCCATGTATCTACTATATCGGGTCTCGTTTGATGCACGACCCGAACTCGGGATACTGGGCCCTCGTTGCAGCCGAGTGGGCAGCCCGCGTAGCGGCGCACCTCCTCTGGGATGCTCATGACCATTTCCGTATCTGGTATATTCCTCCGATGCTACGGACCATCATGCGTCAGATCGACCTTGTCCCAGCGTTGGGTTCGGCCAGCAACGTGCAGGACCTGTATCCAATCTTGGACGTGATCGACAACACCCAATGGGATCGAGTTCCAGTGGCAAATCAGCCCGCAGGGGAAGGATCCGCGCGAGACAAGTCTCCTGGCCGGTACGATCCGGGCTCCGGTAACTGGGTCTATTACAATCCCTTCGAAGGGGTTCGCATCAGCGCGGCGCAAGCACGGGCGCTGATTGACTCGCCTCGACCGATGCCGGTTGGACACCCGACGGGGTTCATTTATACCGACGATTACGAGTACGAGCCTCCAGTAGACCTGGACGATCCAGTGTTGGATAACGAAGTGCCAGCTCCTAGTGGAGTACTCCCTGTGGAGCCATCTGCACCCTTCCAACCAGTGGGAACGACCTCAGCTGCGGCGGCGAATGCATCCGGCGGCGGTTCATCTGCTCCCCCCGGGTGGGGGTGTGAACACCCTTGCGCAGGCGCCGGTTTCCACTCCGCAAGCGGATAGTGTGCGACAAGGCCTCGTGAACGCAGGCATTCCGATTCCCCCGGGTATGACGGATGTGAGCCAGATGTTGGCTTTCGCCTCGGCGTACCATCAGGGTCAGAATCCCAACGGTGGGGCGGGTCCCTCCTCGGGCTTTCCGTAGTTCTGCCTTCGGGCAATTGTGGAGTCCATAGCTTGGCGACAATAGTAAACTTCTGATATTTGCATAACTTCCTTTCTTCTTCCTTCCTAGGATCTTAACTTCTACTTCTCTTCTTCTTCCTTCTTAGGATCTTCTTCATCTTCTTCTTCATCTTCTTCCCTTCCTAGGGTCCAATCTTCTTCTTAATCTTCTTCTCCACTTCGTGGGTCTTCTTTTCCTTTTTCATTATAAACTGTCCCGATAACCGGTGTTGTGTTCCCCGGTTAACGGCGCTAGGCCGAGGGCCAGTAGACATTCCATCTCAATACGTGTTCTTCGGGATACTCTCCTCAATTCCTCTTCAGAGGTCCAACATCTTCCTCACTTCGAGGTCGCATCCACACCAGTTCCCGTGGTGGTTTACCTGACTTGGGCACGATCCAGATTTGGAGGCAAGGTTACCCGAGCGCGTCGGTGATAGGATAAAACCTTAGACCTCGGAAGGTGCTCAATGGGTTCCACTGTATCCTCCTCAGGCGAGAATCCGTACCATCGGACTTGGTAGCGAACTTCTCCCTCGGGGGTGTAGATGTGACGCACGATGCGATCGATAACGAATTCCTGCGGGTACACTTTTCCCTGTTCGGACTTTTCTTCCATCTTGGAACGCTCAAGTTCCCTTGAGGGTGTTAACGTAGGGTCTAGACACACCCCGGTGGGTTCTTTTCCGTGTTGCGAGCGGGTCTCAGCACTTCGTCCAAACGGCGCCGAGTGGCCTGTGGGCTACGTTGTAACTTCCGTCTACGGAGTCAAAACGGCCCAGTCTTGGGTTTTTCTTAAAGCTGAGATCTTTCCGATAACAACGGTGTTCTTAGATTCCGTGACGGTTGAGAAACCGCGACGCGGTAGCGTCTCCAATCTCAGGGGGATAAGACTTCAACGTCAACCCGAGCTACGGGGACGAATGTTGCTCTGGTGCAACGCGCCGTGCGACGGAGGCGGTTTGCGCTACGGTTGGTCGTCAGAGCCTTTTGATGGGCTCGGTGAGGCGGGTTGCGCGACGGTTGGTCGTCAGAGCCTTTTGATTGGCTCGGTGCCATTCGACGTGTGCCACATAAATGCGCGGGCGCCGGTTGCCACTCCGCAAGCAGATGTTAGGTGGCGCTTTCGGCACGCGCTAGCACTCTTCTGAGCTGTCCCCGACGGGTCTCACTTATTTCTTTCCCATTTTTGAGGGTTCCAGTGTCTCCATAGGAGTTCCTATTCCCATTCCATGACGGAGAGCCAAATTTGGTCAACCTCGTCGTCGAGATCTTCCCCGTGCGGGTCCGCTGACACAGCTCGTTTCTGAGAAAGCGGGGTTTGAGTGTGCGACACCTCAGTGTCTCTTCCGCGGCGGCGGGTGATCGTCGGCTCTATAGGCGTTCCGGGTGCGTAGTTCTCCACACGACTCTCTCTAGGCGGGTTTTCGTCATCTTTTCTGACGTCGTGCTCGGCTGGGTCGGCGGTGATGTCGTTACCCATACGCTGGGGTTGTGACTTCTCTGTCGCCGGCTCGGTCGGGCTCGCCGTCTCACTGTGAGAACTAGATTCCCTGTTAGGGCGACTGGCTGACGCCGAAACATCGTCCTGCGAAGGAAATAAGTCCTCCTCCCCCTTTTTAGGCGGAGAGCCAGGAGGCTTGATTACCTCCGGTGGGGGAGTAACTCTGTAAGAGTTCGTTGACTGGGCCCTTGAGGGAGCAGGCCCAGGTTCGGGAGTATCCGAAGTTTCCGGTAGGTCGGTTAAACCACGTTCCGGGTGCGGAAGTATAACGGGGCGGGTGTTCGAATCTCCGCCTGACGGGTTAACTTCCGTTGAATCATCCCCTGTGGAGGGCGTTGGTGCCGACACCACTTCCACATTTGGGTTGGGCGCTCGTGTGATGCGGTCCCTGGAGATCCGTTCGTGGCGGTTAGCGATATCCAATACCACCGTGTCCGGGTCTACAGAAACCACACGATAGGGTCCGTCCACAATTGGCGAAAGCTTGTGCCTACGTTCCTTTTCAGGATTGTAGTATTCCTTTCGAAGGAAGACGAAGTCGTCGGGCTCCACCAGACTTAGAGGTTTGCGAACCCGATTGTCAAAGTCCTTCTTGTAGGCGCGTTGAGCTTTGTCCATTGCTTTCCGGGCTATCGGCACCATCTTCGTAAGCCACTCCTTCCAGGCTTCTCGGTACAATCCCGGTGACGGGTACGTCGACAGCGTCGGTTGAGCCGCGATGGCGACCGGCGGCGGTGTCCTCGACAGTACCAGTTCGAATGGGGATAAAGATGTAACCCGATGTACCTGGGTGTTGTATGCATACGTGATAGCGTCTGTGTACAAGTCCCAGTTTTTGGGGTGATCCGCAACATACGATCTCAAAGCGTTGAGTATCGTGCGGTTAAACCTCTCCACCTTGCCATTCCCCTGAGGGTGATACGTAGTAACAAATAAATTCCTTACATCAAGGATTCGACATACATCCTGAAAGAACTTTGATGCGAATTGCCCTCCGTTGTCGGATAACAACTGCACCGGCGGTCCATATACGAACACCCAATGGGTCACGAACGCTTGCGCGACTGTAGCGGCGGTGATCCGCTTCAGCGGCACGGTTCTCGTTAACTTAGAGAATCTGTCAGAAATGACAAGCAGATACCGATGACCTCGGGGCGTTCTGATAAACTCCCCTAGGATGTCTATGGCCACGAATTCGAGTGGAGCCCGTGCCGGGAACAGCGTCAACTTCTTAGAGTACTTCCGAAGTTTGACGTCATTCTTGGCGCAATTGGCGCAGGCCCGTCTGACGGCGTAACAATCGAATGCCATTGCCGGCCAGTAAAAGTCCCTTCTCAACGTTAGGTACAGTTTTCTTCCCCCGGTGTGGGCGCCAACCTTCAAATAGTGAGTGAGGTGTAATACCCTCTGTTGTAGTGTGTGCGGCACCACTATCCTCGGGCGAGGTCCAACGGTCCTGATTAGGTAACCCTGATCGTCGTCCTCGAAAGTTAACTGAAATCCCCCGTTGAGGCGAGCCCGAATCCGTGTACAGAATGGGTCGAGCTGTTGCTCGCATATCATCTCCTCTGGAGAGATGGGTATAAGAGAGCCGGTCGGCGAATCCAGACTCTCGTTGACGAGTGTATCGTCACAAACATCATCCGTCAGCGGTTGAGCTCCTCCCTCGAGGTCCGATACCCTAAAGCATGGGATTTCATCGTCCTCGTAGGGTTCCGTTTCCGCTGTTGTTCCCAAGCGGGATAGTGCATCAGCCTGAGTGTTCAGCTTCCCTTTCTTGTACAGGATCTGAAAGTCGAATTCCGACAGTCGGAGACGCCAGCGCATAAGGCGGCCCGAGGGTTCGGAGATCTCCAGGAGCCAACGCAAGCATGCGTGGTCCGTATGGACTTTGAAACGAGTACCCATCAGAAAGGGGCGAAGTGTAGCTAAGGCCCACACAACGGCTAAACATTCTTTCTCGGAGACCGAGTAGTTCCTTTCGTGGACATTCAGGGAACGTGACCAGTACCCAATAGGGTGACGTTCACCATCCTCAGAGGATTGGAACAGTGCACACCCTACTTGGTTTGCACTAGCATCGGTGTCCACTTCGTAAGGGAGCCCAGGATTGGGTAGAGCCAAGATTGGCGGTGATGTTACGGCATTCACCAGTGCCGTGAAGGCAGACGCTTCCGCGTCGCCAAAAGGTTCCAGTTCAACTGGTTGTCCCTTCGTCAGGAGCCTGTTGAGGGGGGTGGCAATATCCGCAAAGTTCGGGACGAATCGGCGATACACGTTACACAGACCTAAGAAGGATCGCAACTCCGTTTGAGTTTTCGGGTGTTTTGCTTCCTTCAAGGATTTCACTCGTACTTCATCGATTGAAAGCTGTCCGGGACGGATGATATGACCCAGATACTTAACCGAATCGGTGAAAAACTCGCACTTCTTGAGTTTCAAGGTGATTCCCGCGTCGCCGAGTATCTTCATTACGTCCCTGACGTGTTCGAGGTGATCATCCAGGTTGTTGGAGAAGACAATAATGTCGTCTAAATACACTAGACACGTCCTCCACTTGAAGGGAGCCAACAGAATGTTTATCGCCCGTTGAAACGTTGCGGGGGCATTTGTCAACCCAAAAGGCATCCTCCGGAATCGGAAAAGTCCTTGATGACACACGAACGCCGTTTTGTCTCGATCTTCCTCCCTAATAGGGACTTGCCAGTAGCCCGAATTGGCGTCGAGGGTAGAGAAAACAGTAGCGCTCCCAAGGGAGTCGATGTATTCGTCCATCCGAGGGATCGGGTACACATCCTTATTGGTTACCTCGTTCAGGCGTCTGTAATCGATGCAGAAACGCCACGATCCATCCGGTTTCGGAACTAACACCACTGGTGAGGCCCAAGCGGACTGGGCAGGTTCAATTACGCCCGCTTTAAGCATCTTCTCCACCTGAGATTTTCTCCTCTTCCCGAGCTTTCGGTCCAGCCCTGTAAGGGTGTTGGGCAATAGGCCGAGTGTTCGGTAACAAGTCGATGCGGTGTTCTGTAATCCCAATAGTTCCAAGGGAACCATCCCACATGGGGGTAAATTCACGAAGCATGTGCCTCAGCTTCTCCCGATGAGATGCGGGTACATGGTTGAGATCCCATTTTCCCAATTCCTGAACAGGATCCGTCTGGTCTGCTCCTGTGATAGGGGCCGTAACCTCCTGAGGTTTAAAGTGTTCAGCGTTTGGAGCTGCAGTCGTATGCTCACCGTCTTCCGCGATTTCGGCAGTGTCCTCCCCCTCCTTAGGGTCCGCCACACCAAGGACCTCTGCGATAGAGATCTTTGTAGGTACGACCGCATGCGGGTGTGGAAGAACAGAACCCAGGATCTGGTGTTTGACCAAATGCTGCGTTGTCTTTCCAAAGTTGGCTACCAAAACCCTGAAAGGTTTATCCGGTTCCACGGAGACAACCCCATTCGCAAGGGCGAGTTGACGCCGCGTATACAGAGACGGGTTCGGTAGTACCACATGCACACCAATTTGCTTGGTAACAACTGTGACCCAAACCTGGGTTTCTGGCGGGATAGCAACTGACTTCGCAACCTTTACTCGTGTAGACACCGGGTCCTTCTTCACAGATTCCTGCGCGACGGGGAGAGGAACGCGTGTTCGCGCTGCTCCCTGAAAGGTTTTACGAACGATTGGGATCGTAGACCTGTCTTCGAGTTCCACAGTTCTATTCCGAGGACGGATGGCTTCCACGAAGCGGTCGCAAAAGTCACAATTCAGTATGACTGGTGCTGCAAGTGACTTGCATACAATAAACTCCAGTTGAACGAGATAGGAGCCTAACCTCACCATGAGGGAAATTGTACCCAGTGTCCGTAGCGGGTTGTTGTTCGCATCGGCGATATCCAAACGTGGACCGGTACGAACTTGAACCCGGAGCAGCGGGGGTAACAATTCAACATGAATTAAGTTAGGAGCGGCTCCTGTATCCAGGACAGGTATTTGACGAACCATAAACTGGTTGGACAGGCCGAAGTCGGCGAATACCTTACAATTCCGCTTGGCCATTACCATAACTCGATCCGGAATACGGAGATTACGGGACCGTATCCACGGGCGACGGAGGACACTAAAGTATCCCGAGTTAACGTCGGTGTCAGCCGTTTTCCTTGAAAGGATAGTCACAGCTGGGGAGCGAAGCTGGAGCGCCTCGGGCGTCTTCAACTCCGGCTTAGAAGACGCCCCTCCCGCAGGGGAGACTCCCAAGTTTAGTTTTTCGAAGCGGACCCCACCGAATTCGGTGCAGCTGCCTCGAAGGGGACCGGTTGTTCCCCGTTCGCGGGTACAAGTTCTGTATCCCTGTCAGCAAGGTGAGCTCGGAGTATCCTTTGTTCCTCATAGGACCTACTCGGGACTCGAGCTTTCTCCTCAGGGGTCAGAGCCTCGTACTGAGCGATTATTCGTGAACCCTCCCGCAGGGGAAATGTGCAGTCTGGTGCTTTGTGACCACGGAGGTAACACAAATAGCAATTCAGCTCTGCCGGGTTCGGTTGTGGACGTGAATCCACGCGACGTGGTGCTGTATCCCTCCATCCGGGGCGAGAGAACCGAGCAGCGGTATTCGCAAAAGGTAGCGATGCGGCTGGCACCCTCCGTCCTTGGGTATAGAGCGCAGGGTCTTCATCCGTAGTCGGAGCGGATGTCGACGGCAAGTCAGACGTACCCATAGATTCGGGGTTACTTCCCATGAAGTGAATGTTATCATTGACCCCCACAGGGGCCGGGCCTCCTGCGAGTGACAAAGACGAGTTACCTCCATCGGCGAGGAGTGCACTTGTCGGCCGACTCTTTCGGTTCTGCCGGGCACGGAGAGTATCCCCCTCAGCCTGGGCGTATTGAACCAATTCCAAGTAGGTCAACTTGCGCTTCTCTTCCCGATGTCGGGCAACCAATGCCTTTATCGAGGGGTCCAAACCATCCACAAACATGGAGCATCTCTCTTAGACGGGGAATACATTCCCGCATCGGTGAAACGCTTTATTCAAGCGAGTTGAATACACCGTTTCGGTTTCCATCGGCTTCTGCCGCGTATCCCTTAATGCAAGGATTGCTTCCTGAATCGCATTTCCAGTAGCGTATGACCTCAAGAGGTACTGCACCGCTTCGGGCCAGCACGTGACTCCCCCTTCCGAGGCTCGGGATGATCCACGGACGGAGTTGAACTGGTCTTCAGCCATTCCCTTGAAGAAATAGGGTAATGCAAGATACGCTTGCGCTTCACTCATACCGAGGATGTCAGCCTCCTGGACGAACCTCGCAAGGAAATCGAGCACCAGAATTGGGTCTGTTCCTGTGAACTCCCTCTTCTGTAGGGTGATGCTCAGCCTTTCGATGTAGTCCTTGACCTTACCCGTTCCGCGGGATGTTCGATCTCCCGAAGGGTTATCCAACCGGTAATAGCGGTACGATAGCAGCTTCCGATAGAGAGGATTCGTCGGCTTCAGCTCCCTTAATCCAAGGTGTTTCCTACCCTTCTTCCGGGTACGGATTGCCCCTTGAGAGGTGTAAGTAGCCTTCGACCAAGTCGCCCGGGATGACCGGCGTTCATCTTCACTATCCGAAGATTCGGAGGACGAACTCGATGACGAGCGATTGGGATCGGAATCCGATAAATCCTCTTGGAGGTGAACGCTCTTTTTTGACTTGCGGCGGTCCCGTTTAGCGGAGCGGTGTTCTTCGTCTTCCGAAACGTCGGGTTTATCCTTCGAGGCTTCTGTGTCTCCGTCCATACGGATAATGGCCTCGAGGGTCTCCAGCTGAGCTCGGAAGCGTTCCGCTTGCACGCCGTGTTCCTCCACGAGGCTCCGGTACTCCTGGATAAAGACCCCAGGGGTACCAAAGCTTTCCAAAAGGGAAATCACATCCCTCCTCAGGGTACGAAGGTCATCGGCGACTCCCCGCACCGGGGCGTCCTCCACCTTGAGGCGGAGGGTAGTAACCTCCTGAAGGAGCTCGACGTGAGCCGCGTAAGCGATATCGATTCGAGTCTCCAGGCGCTGTAATTCAGGGTCGGCCCGACTTCGGGGTGCTGCTGAGGGGGTCTCCACCACTGGAGCTGGGCCCACAGCCACGACCTCTCGAGGACCTGAAAACACTGAGGGTGCTCTCCGAGTGTCCGGATCGATACCGGAATCGTTCCGACCTTCGGGAATTGAGCTCCTCGGCCTAGGCGGGGCCGGGGGCACTGAATCCGCTTGACGGTTCGATCCAGTCCTGGAACCACGGGTAGGCGGCGACATGCTGCAGACACGACACCGACGATTTGAGGTAACGATGAAATTCGATCACGAGATTCCCGGAGAACGGATGACGTAACACAAAACAATAATAAAAACCAATTCCACCCTTTCCAAAGGGGACCACTACAACAAATCTTCACGACGGTGCTTCCTCTTCCAAGAGATATTCCAACACGTGGATGACCAACCCAAAAGTCCGAGAACGGATTCTAAGTCGGGAGACCACTTGTGGAGCAAAACCCGGCGACGGGAAGTGCTCTCAAGGTGTTCGAAGCCTTGCTCCCTGGGGGACGCAGACTCAGAGACAGAGCCCTCCGTTCCACCCGTAGTGTGGGGTGTAACTCCCACGGGGGATTCCGGCAGTACCGACGGAGGTGAGGGGTAGAAACCGTTGGATCGGGAATGGGTATGGGTATCCCAAAGAATGGGGGAAAATCCGGCGAAGAGGAAAAACGGGGCGAGGGTCGGGCACTAACAGGCACCGGACCCGAGAACCAGAAAAGGGGCGAAACAACAAAAGAAACCCAATACAGGGGCGAAAACCTGTCCTCGAAAGGAAACACAAAAAGCACGCAACAAGTAAGCAGAACCCCCACGGGGTATCGTGCACGCAGGTCGTCTGAGCCGTCCCAAGGGGGTGGTTGCACGGAACCCAAACGTGGGCACTCTCCAAGTGGAGTCGTGTCCCTACGCAGGCGTTGCTAACCAGAGCCCGTTCCGGGTTGTAAGGCCGAAACGATGGCGACGAAGAACCTCTAAAGGTATCGAAGACCAACCTTGGTTACCATTTACTTTGAGCTTCGGACTGTCAGATCTCATCTCCCTAAGTAGGGCCCACTAACTAAACTCTACAGTAGTGCACACCTGCTCAGGGCCGTACACGTGGAGATCCCACTGCCAGGGCCCAAAAATCCAACGTTCTAACAAATATCCGAAATTCGGTGCCAAAATTAAGCCACGTGTATCACGGGGCCAATCCAACCATGGGCCATTCGAATCTTCACTTCAGAAAACAGTGCCACCTCAGCACACCTTAGAGGGGATCATAGTCATAACCCTCGGAGGGTTCAATCCTCATTCTATGAGTTGCATCTTCAAGTATCCCCTAACTGGGCGTTGCTCTACAAATAGCTCTACTCTCTCAACACAAAATCGACACCGCATACATTGATTCTGGGGCCACACACCATTTCTTCCACTCTAGAAAATCGTTTGTTCGATATGAGAAAATTCCTATCAAAACTGTACAAGTCGCTTCTAGTACAGCACGGCTCGTAGGAAAAGGTCACATCTGGATTCCACTCAACGAAGGAAAAATTATTGAAGCATACCATGCTCCTTCCTTTCAGTCCAACATTCTCTCAGTGGATACACTTAGTGTAGACTATATGGTGACATTCACATCTTCGTTGAGACCATTCAATGGCTGCTTCATCATGGATCCGAGACGAAACAACGAAGTAATCTGGGAAACCGAGATAAGCCACGGACTTTACGTAGTGAACCTCAAGGAAGAAGAACAGACACAAGCCATAGTGGTGGATGCCTTCAATAACAATCAAGATCTCGCTCGAGAATGGCACGCACGCACAGGCCACTTACATCCAGACCGCTACCAACAACTGGCAAAAACTCTTAAGTCCGTCCCTTTCTTCCCACGAAAAACCCTGGATACACTAAACTGTGTTCCTTGTATCACTGGAAAAATGAAACGACACCCGGTAACCAGGAGATCTCGATCCGTATCTACATTAAAGCCACTTGAATTAATCCACATGGATATCTCAGGGAAGGTTACTCCATCACTTTCGGGTGCAATCTATGCCCTGGCCATCTTGGATGATTGGACCTCCAAGTCTGATGTTTACTTTCTAAAAGACAAGACTAGCACAACGGTTCTCAAACATCTGGATTGGTACAAGCGGAGATCAGAGTTAGAGTTGAACAACTCTTGTCGCCTCAAGAATATTCGTCTGGACGGGGCAGGCGAACACAAGAGCACAGAGTTGTATAACTTTTGTTTCGATAACGGTATCAACATGGACTACTCCCCCGCTTACGCCTCACAGAGCAACGGAGCGGCTGAAAGATTGATCCAAGAGCATTGGACGAGGACGCGCGTATTACTGTTCGCCAGCAAGCTTCCGTTTTCATTTTGGGCTGAAGCTATGAACCACGCAAACTGGTTCAGAAATCGTGCGCCTTCCTCACGCATACAAGTTCGGATACCAATGCTGGAGTGGGATCAAAATGTCAAAGTGGACTTCACAAATGTCCCCACCTTTGGACAACCTGGATACGCGTTCATATACCGCTCGAAGACGGCTGCGAATAAGAAGTTTCTTCCACGCTCCGTATTCGCTCACTTCCTCGGAATGCAGAGTGATGTGACACTCCTTCGGGTTTTGGTACCGGAAAAGAATTCGGTTATTACTTGTCGAACTTTGGACTTCAAGTTACTGAACTCTTCGCCTCTTCCAAGTCTTACTTCATTATTGGAAGGGATCTCGAGACAGCAAGAAATCGAGGAATCCACCACAACTCAATACAATGATGAGAGTCCGGATCTCGAGGAACACATGGTCACCGCGTTCACTGAAACATCGCACAACTTCCCGAACGCATGGGTCTCCAAGAAAACTGTAGAAGACCCCCATGTTCCAAGCAGTTTCAAAGATGCTTGCAAGGATCCTGGTTGGTGCGATGCAATTGACCGTGAAATGAACGCACTCACTCGACGAAACACTTGGGAACTAATTCCGCGAGAGCGCTGGATGAAACCAGTCCCTTACACCTGGGTATTCAAAGAAAAAAAGCTAGATGGTATCGGTAAAAAGTTTCTGAAGAAGGCACGCTGTTGTCTACGGGGAGACAAACAGAAGCCCTTCGTAGACTTCGACCCGCATAACACCTATGCTCCTGTCGCCTGTCATGAGTCTCTTCGGATTCTCTTGGCCTTCGCCGCCGCCCACAACTTAATTCTGGAAGGAGCAGACATATCAAACGCATATCTCTATGGCAAGTTGGACATTCCCATCATCATGGAACAACCAACAACTTCCACAGGTATTCAGGAAAAGCCAGGATACGTCTGCAAACTTCTAAATTCCTTATACGGAGCAGTGCAGGCAGGCATCATATGGGGTTCTCTCTTCTCGGAAACACTACTCTCTTGGAAGTTCGTCACATCTAACCTTGACACACGGATCTTTCTCTTCCAAGAAGACACCCGCTATCTTCTGCTCACAGTTATTGTGGACGACTGCGCATTCGCAGCAAACGATGAAAGCCTGCTCAAACATTTCAAGAGCAAACTAGCCGCAACGTTCGACGTCAAACTCTATGGCGACTTAAAGTGCTTCATAGGTTGGAATGTTGAAAGATCAGTTTCTGGAATCAAAGTTCTACAGTATGGGTACGCCGTGCAACTTTTGAAAAAGTTCAACATGGAACACGCAAATGGCGTTGGTTCCCCTTTTTCCCTCCTCCGCGGATTTTTCCTCTACCACTGCAAACGATGTTACTTTATCCACAACGAAACACGCAGAATATAGGTCAGGAATTGGTGGTCTTTTGTACTTGGCTGTTTCAACTAGACCAGACCTCTCTTTTTGCGTCTCTGCCTTATCAAGGCACCTCCATAACCCATCAGAGAGACATTATGCTCTACTGAAGAGATTATTTCGGTATGTGGCTGGGACCCTGGAATATGGTCTTCATTTTCCTTCCAACACACCCATAACTCCCTCTTCACTAATCGCGTATGCTGACGCCGATTGGGGTGGTTGTATTGAGACACGAAAATCCACTACTGGATATATAATCGTCGTCAACAACGCACCGATAATGTGGAAATCGAAGCGACAAACAGTCATAGCCCTGTCTTCTACTGAAGCGGAATATGTCGCTCTTTCTACATGTGCAAAAGACATCTCCTGGATAAGGAAGTTGTTTTGGGAATTCGCACATCAGCGGCCCTGGAGCGAAGATGTATGGTTCGAGGCAACCAAAGTTCTACTGGACAGCTCGGCCGCTGTATCATTAAAAACGAACCCGAAGATTTCGGGAAGAAACAAACACATAGATATGAAAATGCATCATGTGAGAGACTTGAACCAAGAAGAGGTAATCAAGCTCGAACGCATACCCAGACTTTATCAAGTTGCAGATATCCTGACGAAAAGTGCGTCCCTCCGTGATTTGAGGAGGATGGTCAGTCTGATATCGTTGAACTCATTCTAAGTTTGTTCACAGAAGTTGAGCGTCTTTTACTTTCCCTTGGTTTTGTTTTGTTTTGTTCAGGTTTTGCAGATTTGATACTACTGCGTTTCCCTGCGTTCTTTTGTAATCAGTTCGTCACAATCCTTCTCCATTTTCCCGAATAAGACGTTTGTTTTTTCCCACAGGGTTTCACTTCGTCTACGGTTTTAGGAGTTTACTGGTGTGGCAATTTTCTTGAATATGTATTGTTCTTTGTTATTTTCTGTTGTTTGTTTACTCAAACAATTAAGCGTGTGAAACTTGATTGCCACTACACCTTAGTATGCTGAAAGACGGTACTAAGAAGAGACTTCTTGATGTGAAGATGTCTTGCCTCTTTAAGTTTGATGATGCGAGTTGATTATGGGAAATCCTCGCCCTAGTGTGCTGAAGTCTGTAGAGCTTCGCCTTGAGGGGTGGTGTTGACCGTTTGTGTCCTCACGCAAGGCGAAGCGAGTTTCCACAACATATGCCACGTGTGAGACACGCGAGATCTGTCGCACAATGTGCACTGTCTAAATAAACTGGGCTGCGCCGGCGTCGAAGACACTCAACCGCCGGCGGCAACTTGTCTTGGAAGGCAACATTAAATCCTACTGTTATCCATAGCGAATAGCGCCGACGAGAAAACCGCACCACACCGTTGAATAAATGTCTCGCTACGCTCCGCCGCACCAGAACCGCTGTAGGGCAAGAGATATCTTCGGGTTATTCCAAGCTTCCGTAAGAGTCTGGTTGCAGAAAGCAAAGAGATGTTCTCAATCCATACTATCTATTTCTAGCATCTACTAGTTCAACGCCCCGCCCATTACCAGCAATCTGATTGTACAAATTACACGAGCAGTCTTGTCACACATTAGTGTTTGACAAGTCTGCATGTAAAGTCCTTTATTTTGACATTCTTCTGTTATGCAATGGCGTTTTGTAATCGCTTACAAATCTGTGAAAGATATGATCGCTTTAAAAAATCGAATACTATCATCAATCCGATAATGGAAGCTGTACATATCTTGATAACTTTGCATTGTTACTTTTGAACATTTATTCCGTTTTTTAACGACAATTATACTTCAATCTTGCTTAATAAAGCTCAAAAATAGGATTGAAAAACGAACTTTAAAAAGCACTACTCCAATTGTGGCAGTCTAATTTGAACGAGAGCTGCTATAAGATCCACTCTTACTATTTTGGTTACTTTGAGATGTTTTCTTCCTTACGAAGTAGACAGTTTGCCTTTAGGGCTCATTTTGACTCTCAGACTCTTCTCCAAAGAGACTCCAAACTGGTTTGTTATGAGGCATGTTTGGTTGATGAATTTTACCAAAGTTTATATGGAAACTATGGAAGCAGTTGTTGAAATTTAAAGAGCAATTCGATCTGCATCTTAAATAATCATGCCAAACTTTGCCTAACAATCTACAAGATCTCTACAAAATGATACGGGAGCATGAAAGAAGTAGGTGAATTTTCGATCATTCAACTAATTTCAGTTTCTACTATTTGAGCTCATAATACCGAGCTTGAGTAAGATCAAGACTTTTACACGAATATACTGCCTATTGAACCCGCTTGACGATCTGAAACCCAAAATTATAGATCTGATCCCGCTATCCAAGGTCAACATGTGGTCGAAGACACGCACAAGGCTAGTAATGTTCTTCAAACTTTCAAAGGTAACTTCTTGAAAAATCTCAATCAATCGATCGGACTCACTCTCCTTGACTGCAAGTTTTGTGCTCATCAACACCGACTCATGCCGTCACAGGAGATTGATTATTTTGTTAATATTTTCGGTGGACCTGCTCGTACCTTCTTCTTCCCGAATGTTCGTGCCAATATTTCATTTCAAAGAAATGAGCAAAACGGTGACTCTAGAGTACGATAGCAATGCTTGTCAGTTGCAAGTGCACAGTATGAGGCACGCTCTCTGCGTTGAAAAATTCATGGCTGAGAACGAGATAAGATCTATTTTAGAAGGCTTCAAGAAGATTGTAAGCAACAGCGAAGAACTTTCCCGTCCATGCTCCTCACATTACAAATTGAAATCGCACAAAATGGAAAAGTTGCGAAAGGCACTACTCGGACTTTCAAGGTTGAGGTTGCTCATTAGAAACAAACTGACGTCAAAATATACCCTCAATGGGTTTTTACTGCTGTTCACTAGAACCTGCAGCTAGAAAAATAAATTGAAGAAGTGAACCGATGCTCCCCTGCAAACTTTGTAAAAAACGAATTCCCGTTCTGCAATACAGAAAAGATACGAGGTATGTACGCAAACATGACCCCCATCAGAACTTTCGAGAACCAAGGAACCACAAGCAGTTTTCTTTTATAAAGTCTCTTTGTACGTTAGACAAGAGCCAGTGTAGAAAAGAGTATGAAGTATCCGCTCTTTTCGTAAGAGTAAACATCTACGACAGAGTTTGGACTGCTGATGTGGTGCATGCGGTTAAGGTACGAAGGTCGGTAGAGCTACCACACCAGCGAGCTGGAAGGGGGTATTAAGGCCATTATTCGCCAGCGAGGGTGAACGGTACACTGAATAATGCGAATAGGACGTGAAAAAGGAGGCGGCTCGAGAAGTAGTTGTGAGATAAATCTGCATTATAGCTCGTCTCGATCTCCGGTTAAGGAGTCCTAAGCGAGGAACAGAAGAGTCATGATACCTATGTTGTCTCCTGTACTTGGAGCCAGCGCTCCTCACTGGTATCTTTTGTACTGCGTACCAGGGTGAGGTATCAACCAATTCATAAATAATACCCAGTGGTCAGCCATTTCGCCAAAACACAGTATGCGTATGGCCCCTATTGGCTTCTCCCTGTAAAGATTAGTAAAGCCTAACACGTGTATCGCGACTATATGTGTCGTTTCCGATATGAAATTTCTCTGAAAACGCTCGCAAATGCATACGCGCCGAGGCAAGACACTCGACTCGTGTCACATTTTGTTCCACCATTATATTCCGCCTCTATACATCCTGTGCGGAACGCCGCTTCATATAATAGTACTGACTATACCACTCAGTACCTAATTCTAAACGCAACGTTGCGACAAAGAAACTGGTTTGCAAGCCTAAATAGTAGAATATTATAGATTTCCATATATACCGTGCCGCTTGGTAACCAGAACATCGTTAAAACCATGAATCTAATCGAGATCTCGTTCGCCAACGATTAAGAAATGGTGCTTCTGCAGTGGAAATTGTTTCAGAGCTCATTCTTAGGATGAAGAGAGAAAATTCCAACCCCAATACTTTTTCTGATCAACCAGAAAGAAATTGTGCCGAGCGTAACAACGGAGAGGTTGACCTGTTTGAAGACAAAACTATGAACCAGTGTATCGACGATGTCTCTAACTTTGAAGCGGCTGACAAATAATGGCGTAGAGACTACTTGATGGCTGCTTTGAACAAGTCTATTGCTTCTGATGATTACTCAAGTCCTCATCTTTTTCAGTAAGTTGACGAGTGAATATGTCTCGTTTTCGTCACCCCCATCGAGGGACAGCTTCCCATGGAACCATTCATCCGAGGCGCAAAACCGTCAACGAAATTATTCTTGAGATGGATGAATGTGTCGCAATCATTTTACAAGAACGTCGTCATTTTCGTGTGAATGGGTTCTGCGTGGGCGTTAGTGCTTCGAAATCTTTTGTTGGTATCGAAGACCTAAGATGGATGTATGTTGAACAATTCCGACCCTTTTGAAAGGTCTATCAAAGGCAAGTTTTAGTTTCGGCGAGACCAGTTTTGATTCAGTTGGACAATCGTAACATCTCTAGCAACACCACCCAATTTCCATACTATACATTTCAGGATCGCCGTCTTCGAGGCCAATATACACGACGTTCTGGGTATGGACGTCCTGGACAAAGAGACCTTAATCGGGTGTCGTACAATCACCTCTGGGGTATGCTACTGTCTTGTCTCGGGAGCGTAGTGACGCTTAACCGTGGGAAGCGTGTTGACGCTCAACCTTAGAAGGTGGACGTAGTAAACCTCGATGGTAACAGGGCACTGTGAAAACCCGCAGGGGCAAACGGCGGGGTGACTAGCCTATACCGTGTATGTGAACGATGGTAGGCGTCGACGCGCGTGAAAGCCTGTGTGGTAGTTGAGAAACGATAAACCAAAAGGAATAGTCGTGACCTAAGTCGTGCCTGTGTTTATCAGATTAGGATGGGGGAGGTGCAGTTCCCTATATGCAGTGGACTGCACTCTCCAGATCACCCGGGAGGTGCCAAAAAGGCATGGTCTCTGACCTAGTGTCAGAGACCTGGCCAACACTGGCTACAGTGCCAGGTGGCCACTCAACTACTGTACTAAAATACACATAATTACAATTACTATCACTAACAATTACTCAAGCAGAAGGTTCATGTTAGCACTACACGTGGCCGACAACACGTAGATGGTAGCTCGCCCAGAGCTGCATGGCCGATGATCCCTCGCATCCATCACCTACATGGTCAGTGCAGTATATTGACAACCTCAAAGGTCAGCCCTTCCGCCACTATACGACATCTTTGACACCTTCTGTATAATCCTTTGCCGTCCTTTCTATAAAACATTCAGATATTGCACCAGTCAAAAGGTGTCGCCGTACCAATAGAATCTGTTCATATGAATCCGAGAATATTTCACTTAGCTGGGATGCGTATCTTCCAAACAAGCACTCTAAATCAAACCATCCCGCTGGCGTGTTCAATCGATTCCGGACAATTCATGTAGCAAACAGGGACTCGATAGAGTATCTATTACCGGATGTTAGCGACTTCCGAGAGAACCAAGCAAGCGCATCCATAATTTCGCTCATATTTCGTTTTCTTAATTTGAAAAGCTGTAGACGCGCTTAATTTGTCATTGTAGAGAATGCACATGAAAAGTCTACTGAAGAGATGTATTAACGACTCAAATGAAAGTGATGAAACTCGATCCTATGTTTAACATATTGGTATGCATTGGAAAGAGGCATATCTGATGCAGTAATTAAAGATCTGTTGGTTGAGCGTCGGTTTGCAAAACCGGTTTCACATTCTAATAAATGATAACTATAAAACTTTTCCCATTTAAGCGAACATTTCATGCATCGAAAGCGATTCTAAAGCGAGTTGGGGTCTTCTGAATCCTTTGAAACTGATCAAATCTCTTTTCCAGGTTTTTGAGAATAGAGTAAGATTTCTGTGTAGCTTCTTGCAGACAAACTCTTTTCATCAGGTTGAACAATTTTTCAGCTGAACCGGGAAGGAATTTCTTTTGCAGCTTCAGAAGTGGTGACCTCGTGAAAAAGGGCAATTCTGAAGAGCTGCCTCAACAAATAAATATCCACCTCTCGCTCGCCATAGAGAGATATATCATTCATCAATATATTGATTCGATCCATCATCTTTGTGAATGCGTGATCATTTGGTCAAACCATTTGAAAGCGTATCCCCTATGTCGTATAGTGGCGGAAGGGCTGACCTTTGAGGTTGTTAATATACTGCACTGACCCTGTAGGTGATAAGTGCGAGGGATCATCGGCCATGCAGCTCCGGGCGAGCTACTATCTAGGTGTTGTCGTCCGCGTGTAGTGTTGACATGTACCTTCTGGTTGAGTAATTTTTAGTACTTGTAATTGTAACTATATTTATTTTAGTACAATAGTGGAGTGGCCACCTGGCACTGTAGCCAGTGCTGGCCAGGTCTCTGACACTAGGTCAGAGACCGTGCCTTGCTGGCACCTCCCGGGTGATCTGGAGAGTGCAGTCCACTGTATATAGGGAACTGCACCTCCCCCATCCTAATCTGATAAAGACAGGCACGACTTGGGTCACGACTATACCTTTTGGTTCATCGTTTCTCAACTACCACACAGGCTTTCCCGCACGTCGACGCCTACCATCGTTCACCTACACGGTATAGGCTAGTTGCCCCGCCGTTTGCCCCTGCGGTTTTTCACGGTGCCCTGTTACCATCGAGGTTTACTACGTCCACCTTCTAAGGTTGAGCGTCAACACGCTCCCTACGGTTGAGCGTCACTACGCTCCCGAGACAAGACAGTATCATACCCCAGAGGTGATTGTACGACATTTTGGTCTTCCGACTTAGAAAGTATTTTTAGGTTTCGTCGTACCTTCACGGTTCACACAAGATTCCGAGAAGGATTGGACGCTCGTACATCTATCTGGTTTCAGGAAATCCCGCAAAGCAATACAGGATACCACTATTGGTCACAAATGGAACGACCTAAAAGGAATACGCGTGGTGCGAGCGTCCCGCCAATCCATAAAGGTCCTAAAGGAGCTCCATCGACTCAACCGATTCTGGAAAACCCCGAGGAGCTGCTCTGGCACCCTCGGGACAAAACCGTAAAGGGACATGGTCCGCCGCCTATGGCAACGGAACCTCAAAGGGAATTACCAAATGAGGTTGCAGCGGAGGAGCTATGGCCTCAGCTCGAAGAGCGAGCGAAAGCGCTCATCACCCTCGCGGTCAAGGATGCATTAACCTTAAAGGAGAAGTCGGATATCCGGATGGTTCCGCCCTCAATGGACGTCGATGCATTTACCCGTATTGTGGTTGACCGAGCAGCTCAAGAGCTATCGGACAGGATACCTGAAATGGTGAAACAGTATCTCTTTACAGATGCTATGGAGCATGTTTACCGTGCTGTGCAGGACCTTTGGGTTTCCGAGGGATTCGCAGAATCCCGACGTACACCGGTGAACATCGCAAAGCGCACACCACAAGGGTTCCAAACGGGTCATTCCACCCATTGCAAACACTTACCTACTGATAGTGAGTACCTACAAGTTCCAAGGCAGATTCAAGAGGTCCCGGGGAAGGTAGATTCTCAAGACATTCCGCTGCCACCAATTACTGGTTCCGTTCAAAAGGATACCCATGGAGGTGGTCCCAAGGACGATTCGTCTGACTCGTTGGATGAGCGACGAAGAAACCAAAAAGGAAAGCAGCGGAGGACGAAGAGGGGAAAGAGTCGAGAGGATGATTCAGACCCCGACTCGTCAGAATCCAGTTCCGATACGACTCCATCGTCGGATGATGACCGTAAAGGTAAGAAGAAGAAGAAAACGAACAGGTCAACGAAGAAGTCATCGAAAAAGAACCGAAAGGGTAAAAAGCGATACAATGAGTCGCCCGACTCTGAGTCGGACACCGAAATAGACCTGGAGGTGCACCAACCCTTGAACGATATGTTCACCAAAGCGGTTGACTACAAGACTTATCGGTTGATCAACAAGTCTTCTGAATACACCCAAGGGGTGGCTCAGAAGATTAATAAGCACCACAAGAAGCTCAGATTCCAAATGGGTGACACAAACTTCACAGGTACGGATCCTATTGCGATAATTGAGTTTCTACAGAAGTTCAAGCTTGCATGTGACCAAAATGGGTTTTCCGAGGGCGCTTCGATGTGGCTGTTTCAGTTTTACCTTAAAGGACAAGCATACTACTTGCTGCAGGGTAGGCTCCGCGGCAAGACCTCAGCGATGGATGAGGATGGCACAGAGATGTTGGAGTTATACCCAGAAGTGGTCAATTTCCTTTTGGAATCATATGCCACCGATGACGTTATCCAAGAGGCTTATTCGGAAGTCCTCGCCTACCTTCAAAGGTCTGGGCCAACCAAATCGGAGTTTTCGCTCGCGCTGTGGAATCTGGCAGCCCGCTCTGGTAATGTGTTCACTACCTCTCGGTTTAAGTCGCTATTTGCCGACAATGTCGACAAAGCGATCCGTTCCAAGGTACGCAATTACCTGGCCACTAACCGAAAGGTAGACTACAATGGGCTGGCTCGATACTCCCAGGGCCTTGGAGGTACCCTTCGGCTGGGAAAGAGACCAGCCATGCCTCCAACCTCGAAGGATAAACCGAAAAGGTCAGTCTTGGAAATTGAAAACACAACAACCTCAGAGGGTAGCTCGCGCATCGAAGTACCTACAGGAACCGCTATCCACTTGGTAGCGACCCAGGGGCGGTTCTCGAAACCTTCAACGGTAGGAAATTGGTCGTCAGCGCGTACACCAAACTCAGTACAATCGGCGCCAAGTGCGATGAGCTCGCAGAGGATGCAGGGAGCGAGCTCTTATAACTCGCCACCCACCTCCTACGCCACTGCTCCTACCAACCAGGTTTCGAAGCCCCCTCAATGGTAACGCGAGACCCCCAAACTGGAGGCCTCGTTTGCTGGTTTTGTCTCGCGACAGACCATTTGGCAAACAATTGCGCTAACTTACCTCCCGGGATGAGAGACCAGTTGATTCAGGCTCGCATGCAGAATCACCAACGCCTCTATGGTTCTTCAACGCAAGCACCAAATAGGTTCCAACCCCGTACACCGGTACAGGTCAATACCATCGAGGAAACACCAAACTTGGACTCCACCCCTCCCGTACAGGAGTGAAACACCGAGCAATGGGCGTAATGGCCGAACCCAGCTTGCAATCGGAAGGCCAATCGATACCCAGAACCTTGAAGGTGGAAGAGAACACGTCACAACCAGTTCCGGTTTGTCATATGAAGTACAACAACTATAAAGTACGTGCTTCAATGTGTTTCTCTCATCGCCTTGCGGTTCCGGTCACCTGCTTGTTGGATACGGGGGCCGGCCCAAACATGCTGAACTCCCGCGTCATACCTGAGGCGGTACTTCGGAACTTGAGCCAACCTCCCGACAACAACCCGCTGGTGGACGCAAATGAGCGCCCATTAAACCTTCGAGGTATGCTCACCACTGTGGTGCAGCTCGGACACCCCAAGGTAAGAATGTAATTCTTTGATGTCGACCGTTTACCGACAGACTGCCTACTAGGTACGAACTTCATTGACAGACATGTCAAAGCAATCCTTCCTGGTTCCCATACCGTCGCCCTACGTCACGGGGGACGAATTGCCATTCTAGGTAATACGGAAACCAAACGGGGATGGTTCATCAAACCGAAGAAGAGGATATCCAACGAAACGGTCTCCAACAAAGTGCGCATTACCCAACAGGTTGTTATCCCGCCAACGCACCAAATATTGTTACCGGTGTCGTGTGCGACCCCGGGGCTGGTCATACTACAAAACCATCCGAGGATAGGACATCGACACCTCACCTTGATGGCCAACGGGATTGTCGACAACATCCCAAATCAACCCTTTAAGGTGTGTCTCAGCAACTTCAGCAGTCATGACGTGAAGTTGCCGAAAAATACCAATGTTGGCATCGCACTACCGGCACCACAAGGGGTCTTCACCGTAGCTCACACTGATCTCGGCGAGGTCGCCCTCGATAAGGAAGGGGGGTGCGCAAATGCGTCCACAACCACAAAGGTATCGATAAATACCAACTTGGAAGCGAAAGTAACTGATAAGGCATCGGTAGACAAAGAAAAGAAACCGGACCCTGAGAGGCAATTGCAAGATACAGTCCAGATCGGTGAAGATAACGGCGAACTGCGGGGCCGTATTCTCGACCTTCTGGAGGAGTTTGAAACTATGTGGTCAGGCCATCTGGGCCAAATTAAGGCCACACATCATCGCATCGAGCTCCTCCCTGACTCGAAGCCGATTTACCAGCAACCATACCGAGCAGGTCCGAAGGCGAGAGAGATAGAACTCAAAGAAGTGGAGCGAATGCTCCAAGAAGGGGTAATTGAACCAGCCAATTCAGATTGGGCTAGTCCCGTGGTTCTGGTTCAAAAGAAAGAGGATAACCGTATGAGGTTCTGTGTGGACTACAGGAGGCTCAATAGCTTGACCATCAGGGATTCGTACCCAATACCTAGAATGGATGAGTGCATCGACTCCTTGGGAGATGCGCAGATATTTACCACGTTGGATGCCAATTGTGGTTATTGGCAGGTACCTATAGGTGAGAAAGATCGAGACAAACCGACCTTCACGTGCCATGCAGGTCTGTTTCACTTCACGCGGATGCCATTCGGGTTGCGCAATGCTCCAGCCACCTTTCAAAGGGCGCTGGACATCATCCTTTCGAAGTTTAATTGGACAACCGCCTTGGTATACATCGATGATGTGATCATCTATTACAGATCGGTAGAAGAGCATTTTGCACACGTACGCACCGTACTAACCCTCCTAGCTGAGGCGGGGGTGACGCTGAAGCTACGCAAATGCGTCTTCTTTACCAGAACAGTTGAATACCTGGGACACACCATAGGCCCTGGTACCCTAGAGGTTGCGCCAAGCAACATTAGAGCCGTACAGGAGGTCAAGTTGCCACGATCCCAGACAGACCTACGATCCTTTATAGGTTTATGTAACGTCTATCGTCGCTTCGTGAAGGGATTCGCGAAAATAGCGGCTCCTCTCAACAAGAAGCTCCAGAAAGTTGAACCTGAACGGTTTGAGAATCTATCGAACGAAGAAATGGACACCTTTGAGGAATTGAAACGAGCGCTGTTGTCGCCGCCAATCTTAGCGTTACCGAAAACAGGTCTACCATACACGCTGGATACAGATCCATCCCATGCCCAAATTGGTTGTTGTCTCATGCAGGAGCAGCACAACGGAGACAAATTACCTATAGGATACCGAAGCCGCGCTATGAATGAGGCGGAGCAGAACTGCACGGTAACCGAGAAGGAATGTCTAGCAGTAGTGTGGAGCATGTTGATGCTCCGTCCATACCTGTATGGTGAGCGCTTTACGTTGCGCACGGACCACGACGCCTTAAGGTGAATCCTTGGACTCGTACATGCGTCTGGTAGACTTTCCCGTGAGAGGTTGAGAATGTCGGAGTTTGAATACGACGTACAGTACCGTCCAGGTATCAAACATAACATAGCTGACGCTATGTCACGCTTAAACACCTCAGGGTTAGAGACAGAACCGGTGAACGATGATATCCCTTGCTTTTTGGTTTCATCAAACCAAAATGAAACCGGCGAACACCTAGAAGGATGTTGGGACTTCTCTGAAGAAGTTGCCTTGCGGAACACCGACATGGCAACGCAGATACTGACCCTAGAGGAAACGAACGTCATGCCCGTAGTCCGAGAGGAATTTCTACGAAATCAGGCCCAGGATGCGTACTGCAGAACCCTGGCTGACCAAATTGGTTTCAAAGGATCACCGTTCGATGTGGACCACAATGGGTACATCGTGAGAAGGTCAACCTTGGATGGTAGCCTTCAAAAGGTAGTTCTGAAGGCACTGCGCCCGTGAGTCTTGTATCTCGCGCACTACCCGCGACTATCGGGATACCCCGGTGCCACCAGGATGTATTACACCTTGAGGCGACAGTTCCATTGGCCTCATATGGCCCATGATATCTATACCTTTGTAGGTCAATGCGAATCTTGTGTTCGTACCCGCGGTGGTATTCCAAAGCATCGAAAGTACCTCAAGCTGTTTCTAGCAGCGGATCCGCTGGAGTTTGTTGCGATAGACCCTCTAGGACCACTTCCCAAAACCAAGAATGGGTATCAGCACATTTTAGTGATCACCTACAGGTTCTCGAAGCTCACGAGAGCGATACCTTTAAAGGAGACGAAGTCAACCACGCTGGCGATCGCGTTACTCAACAATTGGGTCTACCCGTACGGTGCACCACTGTACCTACTTACCAATAATGGTTCAAACTTGTCATCGAAGTTCTTCGAAGCAGTCTGTAACCTCTTGGATATCAAGCACTATTTCAATACTGCCTACCACCCGCAGACGACCGAACAGGTCAAGCGCTTTAACCACACTTTGGTATCGAGGCCACGACACTATACTGAAGAGCACCAAACTGGGTGGGATGAGCTGATGCAACCACTCACCTACTCCTATAACCTTCAGGTACACCGGTCAACGCATACTACTCCCTTTGATTTGGTTCTTTCGCGACACCCCCCAGGTATTGTAGTGCAGGGAGATCATACCACCAGCACTGCAACTGGCGCACTGACCCCTGCCCAGGTCAAGCGGAATACCCTTGTGAGGTTGAGGAGGGCTCTCAAACATGCAGAGAGCCGCCTCACTGCAGCCCAAAAGCCGTACAAGGCAGACTACGACCGTAGGGTAACCAAAGTGGTCTCTGTATCTTCGGGACAATCTGTCTACATAGACAACCCACCTTCAGGTAAGAGACCACGACCGGGTGATGAAGCAGACGATGAAGCTATTGAAAGAGATATCAATTCGAAGCTTCTACCCAAATCAGTGAGACCTTATAAGGTATTGAATGCATCAGACCACACCGTTACGGTTGAACAAGATGTAATACCGAATACGATACCAATTGACCGTATTACAGTAGCACCTGAAACGGTTCAACATCGCATTGAGGCAGGCACCTCAGCCCGAGAGCCCAAAGCTGTAGCTCTGCGCACTCGACCCTCGGAGGACCCAACGCCAATCGAGGGGAACGATGACCGTGAACGTGATGATCCAGATTACAAACCTCTAACAGGGACGGAAATTAAACCCCAAACGGTAACAGCGGGAGCTCCCGACCCGGCTCCCACACACGAAGCTTCCAACTCCGAGCATATGAACCCTCGATGTAGCGTTCCCACGAAAGATCAGGACCAAACCACAGAGGAAATTCCAGTTGACCGTCTGGTGGGCCACACGCGAACCTACAATGGTCTGAAATACACTGTCAGGGGGTACGGCTGGGGCCCAAAAGGGGACACCCTCGAACCCCCAGCCGCAATACCCCCACACTTCCGTATTAGGTAATGGCGCCGTCGCAAGGAGCCGATGCCTGCAGACGGCTAACCTTAGACCTTCGTGGTACTCAGGCCTAAGAAAGGGGATGAAAAGACGTCGCTTTCCGGAGAAGGTGGACGCATATGCGTGCCAGATTACCTACAAGGGAGGACACGAAAGAACAACCAAATGGAAAAGTAGAGGAGACAAGAAGAGACAACAATTTACTTTAAGAAGGACCTGTCGGTTTAGGAGCAATGGAATCAGGAGGACCCGTGTTATTGATTACCCACGGAAAACTTGCAGAAATGCTAGGAGCCATCGACTTAGGAGGTAGCGAAGAAGCGGTAGCCCCGCCACTGGGGAGAGGAGTCGAAACCAAGAGAGGATGAACGAAAGCAACCGCCGGAGCAGGTTGCAAAACCGCAGGGTTCAAGTTAGCACCTAGAGGGGGGTCCGTCAAAGAATCAGATGGCGCAGCAGCAGAGACTCTTGCCAGATTGGCAACCTGACCGGTGGCCAGTTGGTACATGTCTAACTGGAAGTGATTCTGGAACTCACCAAGTTGGTTCAGGGCCTTCACGTATTGCGCATGGCGCGGCACCAAACCTTCAAGGAGCGTTAATGCAGCAACCACGGAGGTAGGCCCAGCCCTCTGAAAGTTGGTGACACAAGACTGGCGAATTCGAGCCAGCAAACCGACCACGGCCGGAGAAGCCATCATAGGTTGAGGCGGAGGACGAGCAATACCCGCCAACAGAGGTCGAACCGGACCAGCAACACGCGAGGAGCTCGGTTGAGTAGGGGTCACACGCGTAGGGATAGGCGACTTACGACCTTGAGGTAACGGCTTGGACGGAAATGTACCAGCAGAACGACGAAGCGGGACAGCACGCGCAGGGACCTAGGACGGAACTGAAGTTTGGGTAACCGGGAAGGGGGAGATACCAACTTGGTTAGACAGGGGGCTATGCGGAAGAAGAATCGAAAGCAAGCAGGGCCACTACCGAAAAGGTGTCCGCGCGCTCGCTAGTTACACTGCATCGCCTTCATGTCAGTCCCTACCTGAATGGTTGTCGCTCAATTCGTGCGCCGACGTCGTCGCGTGCCCTCCCCAACCGATACTGGCACCGAGTTCTGAACCTCAAGGGATTGCACGTCGTGCACAAACACCATTCAGATGTCTGCGTCCCTGTCGTTCGCTACAACTCCATGGTTTGATGGAAGGGGACACGGAGCGTGCCTCACGGGTAGGAAGGGGGTCTGTCGTATAGTGGCGAAAGGGCTGACCTTTGAGGTTGTCAATATACTGCACTGACCCTGAAAATGATGGGTGCGAAGGATCATCGGCCATGCAGCTCCGGGCGAGCTTTCATATAGGTGTTGTCAGCCACGTGTAATGTTGACATGTACCTTCTGGTTGAGTAATTTTTAGTACTTGTAAGTGTAACTATATTTATTTTAGTACAGTAGTGGAGTGGCCACCTGGCACTGTAGCCAGTGCTGGCCAGGTCTCTGACACTAGGTCAGAGACCGTGCCTTGCTGGCACCTCCCGGGTGATCTGGAGAGTGCAGTCCACTGCATATAGGGAACTGCAGCTCCCCCATCCTAATCTGATAAAGACAAGCCCCACTTTGGTCACGACTATACCTTTTGGTTCATCGTTTCTGAACTACCACACAGGCTTTCCCGCGCGTCGACGCCTACCATCGTTAACCTACAAGGTATAGGCTAGTTGCCCCGCCGTTTGCCCCTGCGGATTTTCACGGTGCCCTGTCACCATCGAGTTTTATTACGTCTACCATCTAAGGTTGAGCGTCAACACGCTCCCTGCGGTTGAACGTCACTACGCTCCGGAGACAAGACAGTAGCATACCCCAGAGGTGATTGTACGACAAGAGAAAAAAGAAACGCTCTTTCCAATTGTTTGGGGTTCATAAACAGCACAGTCATCGCTATAGCACCTCCAGGCGTAGATGCAGTTCAGCTTGTAATGTATAACGGACTTGAACGAAAGCATGCGTTGAAGTTCCAAGCCTTTAATACTCCTGATGGCCTGATCTTAAATGCACATGGGCCAATCGAGGCCCCTAGAGATGACTGGGTCGTTTATTTGACCATGGGAATAGAGAAAGGGTTGGTAGATGAGTTTTTTTTAAATAAAAAGACGTACTGTATCTATAGAGACGTAGAATATAGGACAAGGGCGTTCTTAGAATTCTCATTTCAGAGTTATTTTCTGACAGCGGCTCAGAGAACAATTAATAAGCCCATGTCGAGCGTTTGGATAATGGTTGAGTGGGTCTCGAAGTAGGTCAAGGTTTACTGGATAGAAATAAACTTCAGGAGGAAACGAAGAATCAACCAAAGCCCATTTTGGTTTGTGTAATCCGCAACAATGGTGCTAAAGAACCTCAGAAATTGCCTCTATTCTAGCCAGACATCGAATTTTTTTGGGTGCGCAAATCTTTCTTTCTATCTCTACATCTTTACAAGAAAGATTGAAACAACGATTGTCTCCGATGCGGAGAGCCTTCGAGAGGCGTTAGCAAACTCTACACGGGAGCTCGTCAGCGCATAGAGCGAGCCGAAGTGTGAAGGAGCGATGATAACGTTTGAGCCCTGTAAGCCGCAGAGCCCTGAGGTATCTTACAGGCGACACGTGGACGGGACGACCTCAGGTGGACTCATGTATGTTATTGATTTTTTTTAGTTAGTGTAATAGATTAGCATTACAATGCCAGTGAGATCTCAGCGCCTCGCCAGTACTATTTACTTGGCTCGAGTGACGCTTCTCTCTTAGAGTAAGGTAGGCATCGTAAGGGTACTAAATAACCTTTGGTATATTAGTTCCACCGTTTGGTCTTCAAGCCATCGTTTCCGTAGCTCCAACCTGTAGGAATACGCAGTAAACGCCAGCCCATTGCACCAAATACTCTGGGAGTGCCGCCGTCAAGGATTCGAACCTTAGGACCCGCTCTACAACTCTACCACCGGTCGAGACCCGTACGCTGACCCAACAGGCATTGCGTTACCTTTTGGTCTCCCGACTTAGAAACCTTTGGAATAATTGAACGGACCACTGGAACGAATAATTATACGGATTCTAACCTTTGGAATAGTTACCCAATGGTCCAGAAGTAGAGAAGCAACCGCCATTACGAATACAGGAAACACACCCAACCGACCCGACCATAGGACTCCCACGGCAGGAACAGGTGCTACTGCAACGCCGACGATGTGGCCTGACCCTCAGGTTAATACCGCTAGCGACCGCAGGAGCATGAGGAGCCAGCCGCAAGGAGTACTGACCCCCCTGGATAACCCTGGAAGGACTGGCTGAGAACCCACGGTGGCAGCGCGTCTACGAGAACGCCTCACCAGGGCCACCTCTAGGCCAGCGACACCTCAAGGAGAAACCCACCAGAACAAAGGAATGAGAGAAAACATGTCCGCAGGGCTTGCCGACCATCTCTGGCCCCGTCTCGGTGAGCTCTGCTCAGCCCATGTGGATGCCATTATGAACGTGCGACTCGCTACGGCGCTCGCAGACCATACGGACTACCTCATCATGCGAATCGTCCCTAAGGTAAGGGAATCTGAATTATTCATAGACTCCCTCCAACAGGCCGTTCAAGGAGCAGTCACCCGCCAGGCAGGCAATTTGGTACCTAGAACCACTCCACCACAAATTAACCATCCGGTCTCCATATGGCAACCCCCTACCTAACCCCCAGGAGCAGGAAAACCCCATGATGGGACAATCTAGGAGCAGAAGAGAATCTTCTCGTCTAGATGAGAGACAGGTTGCCCATCAGGAAATTCCAAAGGAAGAACAAGCGAGGAGCCGAAGAGAAGCTCCGCGTCTAGAAGAGAGACCGCTTTCCCCACCCGACGGATTAAATGAGGTACAGGGACCTCAGGGCTCCATCGGATCTGATAGAGAGATCGATCCTTTAGGTCTCTACTCCGCTGGAAAGAAAAGAAGCAACCGTAATAGAAAGAAGAAAAGAAGCAACCGTAAGAGAAAGAAGAAAAGAAGTAGGGAAAGAAGGGACCATTCGGACACGAGTGATTCCGAATCGGCCTGGACCGAAACGACCGACTCGGAAGTGGATGAGGCTGCTGTTCAAGGCCTCAGACCACTGACAACCACCAACGAACTTTTCTTTAAGGTTCTAGACTACCGTAATTACCGGCTGGCCGACAGGTCGGCGAAATATTCTGGTTCAGTGGCTTGCAGAGTCGCCAAATGAGCCAAATGAATGCAACTAACCATTACGGACAAGTTCTCGGGTTTCGATCCCATTGCTGTCCTTGGGTTTCTCAGTTTGTTCCGTACGGCCTGCGATCAGAACAGTGTCCACGAGGGCACCGCTCTATACATATTCCGATTCTTCCTTACAGGACAGGCGCGGGACCGAGTGGTTTCGAATATATCTGGCACAACTGACCTCGTGGATGCTCAAGACCGTAAGCTCCTCAGGTCATACCCCCAGGTTGTTCACTACCTCTTGGAAAACTACGCCACAGATGACGTCATAATGGATGCCCACCAGGAAGTCATCTCCTATAGGCAGAACTCCAACATGACCGAGTCGGCTTTCGCAGACGACCTATGGAAGAAGGCTTACCGATGTGGAAACGTGTTCTCCGGAGGACGGCTTAAACGTCACTTCATCACGGGATTGCTCCCTGCCATTCGGACACATGTGTGCAATTACCACACGGAAAACCGGTAATACTCCTTCAGAAGGCTCGTTTCCTACGCCGAGGCCCATGGGAAAACCTACAGGACCTCCAAGCGCTACGCTAATATACCCAGAGGACACGCAACTCCATTGAGTAAACCCAACCAAGCCCATTTGGTTAGCTCCACGGAGTCGGACATGGATGCATCACTCCATTACGCCAACTTGGGAGATATCCTCACGGTCAATTTCAGCGCTCCTCCGTCCGGCCCCCTATCATATACATTCCAGGGAATTACAGCGACCACTGGACCACCTACACCCAAGCATTCTCCCTTTCCGCCCCGCAACGACGTTTTTGTTCGCTCCCAAACGGCTTGCTTCCTCTGCCTTTCCGTGATCCAACCTTGTAACTGTACGAGTTATCTGCCTGAGGACGCACGTAAAAACCTCCTAGCCCTAAGTAAAGAGAATTACCGGGTGCGGAGATCCGAAGGAGTGTATAACAGGGCACAGCAAAGAACCACAGGGACCCCTGGAAGCTCACGGTGTGCCTCGCCTCCGGATACTCCGATCAAGGCCCCACCGGTCCACGCCGTTGTAGACCCTACGGACGACCCCGTGGAAGAATCCTATCCTCAGGAAGAAACGGAAACCCCATCGTAAAACTCCTAAAGGGACTACTCGAGGCCAATCCTCCCTCTTCAAGGCCCTGCCTCAACCGATTGGATGGTCATGAGCCAAAGAGCTCCTCACCTCTCAATACGAACCACCCACAATGGACCACTCAGGATGAACCACAGTTTGAACACAGTAACGACCCTGTGTGTATTCTCAGGAAAGAGAACTATAAAGTTCGAGTAACCGTAGGACTTCGTTCCAAAAACTCTCAAGTGACCACAGCGGTATTCGACACAGGCGCTGGTCTCAACTTGGTCCAACCTAAGGAACTCCTACTGGGGTGGCAAGATATCGTTCAGGCAAGGAAGACCCCAAACATTACCGATGCATCACGTAGTCCAATGGAAATTAAAGGGATGATACCACTTGACCTCCAGTTAGGACAATTCAAAGTTCGCACGTCGTTCCCTGTATGTTCTAACTTGGGCGCTGAGGCAATCCTAGGGACCTCCTTTATCGACCGATACACTAAGGCCATTTATCCAGGCTTTAGGAAAGTCGCGTTCTACGGCGCACCTTCCATCTCCATGACTGGTTCCGATCCAAGGCCAGAAGCTAACCGCAAACGAGCTTCTGTCTCCGAAAACACGAAGTCCAATAAGGTTCTCTTGTCAAAGGCCATAAAGATACCCCCGATAATCCAAATCACTGTATCGGTCCATTCCCAGTTCTCAGGTCTCGTAACGATTCAGAAACACCCGAAAACGGTTCTGAAGCACCTTACCTTAATGACCAATGGAGTAATGGACATCGACCCCAACAGGTGCTTTTTGGTGACAATCAGCAACTTCCGAGATAAACCCGTGCGGTCACCTAAAGTTACAGTGATTGATATCACTCTACCCGCGCTCGTGGCCATTATGGAGGACCAAATGGATAACCTTGCAACGCCAACTCCCGACGAGGACGTCGACTCACGGGAGCGGACGGTCGCCATCAGTGCATAATTCGAATCCTTTACGCCCCAGGTACTTGATCTCTTCAAGGAATACCAGGCCATTTGGTAAGTTAGATGCGGCACAATCAGAGCCACTATACACCGCATTGACGTTCAAGATGATGCTAGACCACAGTTCCAGCACCCATACCGTACCGGTCTTAAAGGTAGAGAAATTGTCGCCGACTGGCCAAGATGCGCAAAGCTCAAGTCATAGCGCCACCGCCTCCAAACCAATCCGAACGGGTAAGTCCTCCTGTCATCGTGGCGAAGAAATATGGCTCAGTCAGGTTCTGTGTCGACTACAGGAAGCTTAACGCAGTAACCAAGACGGACTCATACCCGATACCCCGCATGGACGACTTTCTGGATTCCTTTGGCGATGCTGTCGTATTTACAAGACTGGACGCTAAGTCTGGATACTGGCAAATCCTTTTGACCGAAGATGCGAGAGCGCTGACAACCTTTACCACCCATAAAGGTCTGTTCAGATTTACTCGCATGCTCTTTGGTTTGAAGAATGCAACAGCCAGTTTCCAACGGGTAATGGATATTATACTGTCCAGAGTTAAATGGAAGTTCGCCCTGGTCTATTTGGATGACGTTATAATCTTCTCACGGACCGTAAAGGAACACCTTCGCCCCATGAAGAAAATGCTAACAATCCTACAGGACGCTGTAGTAACACTGAAACTCCGCAAATGCGCTTTCTTCCAGGCCTCAGTGGACTATTTCGGTCACGTTGTCTTCCTAGGAAAGAAGAGGTGGCCACACGGACCACAAATGCGATTCGCCAGGCGAAGCCTCCTAGGACCCACACGGAACCACGATCCTTCGTGGGCTTGTGCAAAGTTTACCGACGGTTCGTCCAAGGGTTTGCCAAGATCTCGGCCCCTCTCAACGCGATTCTAAAGAAGGGAACACCTTCGGAGTTCGAAGCCCTTACCGATGACCAGTACGAGGCATTTCAGACCCTAAAAGACAAATAGCTGAACCCACCCATATTAGCTTTACAAAAGCCCAAAAGGCCTTTCGTCCTGGACACAGACGCCTCTGACGTCCAAGTGGGTTGTGCACTGCTACAGGAACAGGAGTCACCGGAGGACTATCGACCTACTGAAACTCCGTCCGTACCTCGAGGGAACTAGGTTTACCATTAGGAGAGACCATGATTCACTCCGCTGGCTATTAAATATGGCCGATGCAACAAGTCGCCTCGCTCTATGGCGCCTCAGGCTGTCAGAATATGACTAAGAGATAACCTATAGCCCGGGCATCAAGCACTAGGCAGCAGATGCCCTCTCGCGAATCATTACCGACGGAACTGACGACACTCCATTGGACGACCTAATTCCTACCCCTTTTACAGACGATAGACCACATGACTAAACGGAAACAGATGACCTCATGGGTAAGCTGCAATCGGAGGCTCCTGAGGTAAAGGAGAAGGAAGTATACCTATTGGACTGGGAGACAGTACCGCCCAATTCGGCACCATCTCAGGTTAATGCGATAGCCCCGGAGGAAAAAGAACTCCTCCCTATAACTATTGAGGAACTCCTACAGGCTCAGGTCTAAGACGAGTACTGTAAGGAAACAGCCCAATTGGTAGGAACCCCAGGATGCATGCTCTACTATGACCGATTTGGACAACTACGTCGCCGCTCACCGCTGGATGGCGCACTCAAATGGGTAATTCCAGCTTCGCTAAGGGCACGATTCCTATACCGCGCCCGTTTCCACCGCTTGGCTGGTCACCCTGGAGGCCGACGAGAGTACCAGACCCTAAGGAAGTTCTTCTACTGGCCACTAATGGCGCTGGACCTATGGCAAACCGCACGGAACTGCGCATCGTGCGCACAGATCCGAAGGTCTCGTGCCAAACATCAGGCCAAATTGAAGCTTTTCCCTGCCGCAGGTCCAATGGAATTTGTCTCAATGAATATACTTGGGCTTTTGTCTAAGTCGTTCCATGGGAAACGGTTTGTTTTGGTTATAACCGATAGGTTTACCAAACTTACCCGAGCCCTACCACTAGGAAAGACAACGGCCACGGATGTCTCCACGGCCATCTCGTCCCACTGGGCATATCCATATGGAATGCTACTCCACCTCCTTACGGATAATGGCAGACAGTTTGTATCCAAATTCTTCTCGCATGTCTGTGCTACCTTAGATACCAAACATGTGACGACCACGGCGTACCACCCGCAAACCAATGGCCAAGCGGAACGCTTCAACCGCACCCTTATGGAACGAATGGCGCACTTCATTTTGGAGCATCAATTGGACTGGGACGACTACGTTGAGCCACTGGTTTATGCCTACACCACGCAGGTGCACGCTTCCACGTGGACAACACCGTTCGACTAAACGCTAAGGGGAGCGCCGCCGCCAATAGATGTTGACCGTCAGGAGTCTATCATACCCCAGGACATAACCGAAGGGATGACTCCTACCCAGGCGAAGCGCTACTCGCGCCGACGCATCGACCGCATTCTCCGATCGGCCAGAACTGTACTAAACAAGGCCCAATGGCGCTACAAGATCAATTTCGACAAAGCCGTTTGGAACACACCGACCTTTTGGGAAAGGGGACCTGCTTTACCTGGACCGGCCATCGAAGGACACTGAGGAACTCGAGGCCACTACGCAGATGCTCTTATCTCACTCTACGGGACCATGCAAAGTCTTTAAGGCCAATGAACACATCATCACGTTACTCTTTGATGGCCTACAGGACACCGTGTCTATTGACCACGTGACACGAGCTCCTGGTTCCTCCGGACCACCACAGTCCCAGCCCCCTAATCCAGCGGAAGCAACACGACCTCAGGTCGACGATCAAGTCTCCACACACCCTATGGCAGTTCCCGCGGACTCGACTAGCCCCGCGGACCCGATGGTCAACGCCAACTACTATGACCCATCTCTCCCAACCGAATCCGATGGATTCGCCCCTCTGGACCACACTCTCCTTCCGGAGAATGAACACCAACTGGAATATGTGACTGAGCGCATCATCTTCGCCGGTCGGGAAGAAGATGGAACTATGCGCTATCACGTCCGTTGGTTCGGCTACACACCTGAGGAAGATTCTTGGCAAGAGCCTCAAACCATTCCGGCTAATTTTATCGCCCGCTATTGGCGCAGAATCAGCCACTCGCAGCGCGGCCTTCAGGAGGGGGCAACCATTTTTCCGAATAATCCCCAAACGCCTCCCAAACCGCCTCCCGACACGACGGTTCGCCGTAGCTCCCGCATCAGGGAACAAGGTCTGTCCTTCGGAGACTCCTGAGGAAGACCCGAGACGCTCTTAAGATTGGACGCCGTCCCGAGGCACGCACGTTTGAGATACAAGAACGACCTTGGGAAAGCACAAGCATTAATTTATTTGACAACTGACAGAAATAGAACAGCCCTCACCATGACCTCGAGGTTCGCGGAAGCGCTCAGAACACCATCAAGACTCATGGGGGCGGCGAAGGAGTAACTCCGTCGTCCTCATTGGAACCTGCAGAAGCGAAACCAGGACTAGGGTCACCTGAGGAGCCAATTGGACCACCAGAACCGGCCCGAGCGAGCCGAGCACGCTTCTTCGGCGGAGACTCACCTGAGGAAATATTGTCACCATCGGAAGCCCCCCGGTCGCTATAATTTAGACCATACCGGGCACCCAAGTCGGCAATAACCCTCTGGGACATCACCTGCGCATTCTGCTACCGGAAATTGACCATAGCGGTCTTCAGATTTTGAACCTGTTGGACAACCGGGGCGTAGCGCACCGAGCGACGCGCCCAGGAGTAGGCTTCCCTCAGGACTGTCGCATTGTCCATCGAGGTAGTAATACCAACGGGACGGCAGAATGGAATGATACACTGCCCGCGGATCTCAACAGATGGTATGGTCATAGCGGTCCCCGGGGGCGCTCTTAAGCTACTTGATATCCAGAGGAGCACCCCGCTTAGTTGTTCGAAGCCATGGTGCCGCTGCCCACAGGTGGGTCCGCCGGAAAATGGATAGGAAAACCGACGGAAGCGACATAGTCCGGAGAGAGAATGGCACATCCGACGGGCTTATAAGGCGATCGCGGCATCGCCCGCGACCAATGGAGGAATACCGCGATGGGAAGAAGGAATGATGAAACCGAATCGGGCAGGCTGACTGACGTGACCTTGTATGGAAAAAGCGCGCACCGTGGTTCACGGCGGACAACGCGCGTAAGGTCGCCAAAGAAATACCCAAGGATAGGAAAAGCGGCAAGGAACCCCCGCCGCGCGTACAGTACCTTAGGTGAACTCATTTCCAACCTTGCGCCAAGGGTCAGCTCTTACGACCTGGTGCCCCCAAGGATGGTGGCGATGCGAAGGCCCGTCGCGCCCACTGGTAACGAGAACAACGAACCCCCGGGATGGTCATAAGACGCCGACATGTCGGGCACCGCACCGCTCGTGTCGAGGCCATTACGACGCTCAGGATCACGACGTTCCGACCGCGAAGGCAAGATTAAAGGTTCAGCCATAGGTCCAGTTAGAGCCAGACCCCCAGAAAGGTGTGGGGCAATTTAGACTTCCCTGTGACGGTCGAATCCTAAGGAGGGAGATATGTGAAGGAGCGATGATACCGGTTGAGCCCTGTAAGCCGCCGGGCCCTGAGATCTCTTACATGCGACACGTGGAAGGGTCAACCTCAGGTGGACTCATGTAGATTATTAATTTATTTTAGTTAGTGTAATAGATTAGCATTACAGTGCCAGGGAGATCCCAGAAACTCGCCAGTACTATTTACTTAGCTCGAGTGACGCTTCTCCCTTAGAGTAAGGTAGGCACCGTTAGGATACTAAATAGCCCCCTTTGGTATATTATTTCCACCCTTCGGTCTTCAAGCCATCGTTTCCGTAGCTCGAACCTATAGGACTACGCAGTAAACGCCAGCCCATTGCACCAAGTACTCTGGGAGTGCCACCGTCAAGGATTCGAACTGTAGAACCCGCTCTACAACTCTACCACCGGTCGAGACCCGTACGCTGACCCAACAGTCATTGCGTTACATAGTGAGGCAGCTTCCCGCCGGTTCCGAATGCGCGTCAAATGACGAGCTTAAACCCTTGCAAAGACCGTCCAATAATTCGTCCGGGCTTTGCGGAGCATATCTTCACCTTGAAGACATTAAACCGAACCATATTGTACAGGAAACGGTAGCGAGCGAAAGCAATCCGGAACTTCTTGTTCGCCTTCTGTCGCTTCGAATTCAAAGCCTTCTTCGCAAGGCTCGAAATTCCCTCATCGCCATCGTCGGACTCTGAGCCAGAGTCATTTCTGGAATGCGACAATGTCTTATAGTGGCAGTAGGGCTGACCTTTGATGTTGTCAATATACTACAATGGCCTTGTAGGTGATGGATGCGAGGGATCATCGGCGATGCAGCTCCGGCCGAGCTACCATCTCGGTGTTGTCAGCCATGTGTAGTGTTGACATGTACCTTCTGGTTGAGTAATTTTTAGTACTTGTAATTGTAATTATATTCATTTTAGTGCAGTAGTGGAGTGGCCACCTGGCACTGTAGCCAATGCTGGCCAGGTCTCTGGCACTAGGTCAGAGACCGTGCCTTGCTCGCACCTCCCGGGTGATCTGGAGAGTGCAGTCTACTGAATATAGGGAACTGCACCTCCCCCATCCTAATCTGATAAAAACAGGCACCACTGGGGTCACGACTATACCTTTTGGTTCATTTTTTCCCAACTACCACACAGGCTTTCCCGCGCGTCGACGCCTACCATCGTTCACCTACACGGTATAGGCTAGTTGCCCCGCCGTTTGTCCTTGTGGGGTTTCACGGTGCCCTGTTACCATCGAGGTTTATTACGTCTACCTTCTAAGGTTGAGCGTCAACACGCTCCCTACGGTTGAGCGTCACCGCGCTCTCGATAAAAGACAGTAGCATATCCCAGAGGTAATTTTACGACAGACAATAAGCCCTTCCATCGCCTGTCTGCTGTCGACAAGAAAGTCCTCCCCCTTTGATTTCTTCTTTAAATTCTTCCGCTACTCCTTCAATTCCTTTATGTCTTTAGTCATGCATTTCTGCGCCTTATCCAACCCTTCTATGGAAGAAAGAATTTTCTGCATTTCACTGGAGCGTGTAGTAGCCTCATTCCCAGAGTCAGAATCCGGAGCGAACTCAGATTCGTATTCACTCAAGGAGTCACCCTATTTGCCCCCCGTCACGCGATTAGAACGCCCTAGAGGTATTTTATCCGAGACGGTTACAACTCAAGTACATGCTACTCCCTTAGAAGACCGCTCTTTTGACGCACTCCTGCCGCCACTTAGTGGGTATGTTTTATCTTCAATGCGATGGAATAAGACGTCCGACTCACCCTCGTTAAAGACCCCCGGGATCTCATTCCTAATTACACGAAGGAAAGCATTTTTGCTCTCTGGACATACTCCAAGGTAAACTGAAAGCCTACCCCGAAAATCTTCTCTTATGATTCCCAAGTCATCTTCCCCCATGACCTCGGTTTTCTGCCCGAGAGCACCGCAGTTTTGAAATTTTGTTTGTAGCAGATCCATCAACTCTAAGAACAGTCTACCCATTCCGTTTCAGGACTACTTAAACCCGTAGTGCATGCTTTCACTTTTACGAGGGCTGCTACTGGCTGAGTGTGCGAAATAAATAGGTTCAGTTGTCATCAGACTCCCATAAAAGTCGAACTAGGTCTGGGCCTCGTATCCGCCAGGTCTCTGAGATTCGTGCCTAAAACAAAATACCCACAGTTACTCCTGGACAGATCTTTGTTCTTTAAACACCCCCCGTCCTGCGTCATTACGCAAGGGGCATGGTATGGACATGTGAAAAATTGTTTTCAGAAAACACTTTGAACACTAAACACCAATATAGTAAAACTTTGACATGCAAATTGAAAAAACCTTATAAAAATTGATAAAAAACACGCAGAACCCCCAGGCAGATAAAACTTTTACTCGAGCTCCTAAATGTCATTGATGATAAACTTGCGCACGTTAGAAAAAACCTCTGTTCACCCAATTAATGAAAGACCTTATATAATTCCGTTTCTGGACTTCAACACGAGAAACGTTAGTAAAGCTCAATGGAAAATAATACATACGGAAACTCGCTTAAATCTACATTTTATTTAACTTAGCCTTTAAAATTAATTTTCAAAAGCATAGTGCAATGCCGGGCTCTGCTGGGCCTTGCTACACCAAAAATTTAATTTTTTTCGAAAATTGAAACACGTCTCAAGAATTCTGAAAAAAACACTAACACAATAGGGATCACTGGCCTACGAAGCCGGGATCACTTCTATCTCCAACAAGGAACCCTCCCTGACTTACTCCGTTAGCCAGCTTAGGCTGCCCAGTCGACATCACGAGGAGGTGGAGTAAAGCTTTAGTCGACCAAACGCAAAGGCGTCAATTTTTCGTCTGGTCTCCGAAAATAATAATCCATACGCAGGCTCTCGATTAAAGCATTGTCATCAACATCAATTATTCAACTACTATTACAATTGTCAATTGTTGGTATCAACTACGTTCTACACTATCAACGTTCGACTTTAGCGTTACAGTATAAGCGTTGTACAGGCTGAAAGAGCTTAAATCTACTTAACTCGCGGTCCAGGGATATGTTTTTGAAACAGACTTTGTTTATGTTTAACTTCTACTCGTCGAACGCGCCGCTCGTCACCAGCAATCTGATGGTACAGACTGCCCGAGCGGCACTGTGCATCATCGGCGTTCGACGACTCTCTCACCCCATATTCTGTACATCTAATCGTCCAACGCACCGCTCGTTCCCAGCAATCTGAATAGACTGTTGCAGATTGCTCGAGCAGCGCTGTCGAACATTGGCGCTTGACACTTCAGATACCGTCACCTATTGACAGTTTGTGCTCGCGGCATATTGTGGTGTGGCGTTCCCACAAAAATATCGTAGATGTCCCTCAGCTGACGGAAAACTACGATATTCTCCTTCGCAACCGAGCGACAATATGAACAATTGGGTTGGAATGGGGTTGGAATTAACTTGGAATTTTCATACAGTATTCGCTGATTGGTCATCATGGTGATGACACGCAACCAGTTTGATGAATTCACAGCCACTCTTGCGTTGCGTGTTGACACCGAAATATCAAGTTTCTCGCCTTTCCCTCGGGACTTAAATATGCGGTCTATTTATCTTCACCTAATCAAATACCCGTGTCTTTCGTCACGCATTTCTTTGATGCGATTCCAATCAGACATTTTCGAATCGCATTCTCCATTTCAGATCCAATCGATTTCAATAACTACCAAGTGCATCCAAAATCACATGCTGTTCTAGGATTAGAGGGTGTGCAGAGGTGAAACAAGTAGTGCAAATTGTTTTTAACTAGTCCAAACGCAAGAGTTAAAATTCTGTTTTGTATTGCTACATGCAAACCAGAGAACAGTCTTAAAGTTCTTAGAATCAAACATCTACACACTTCGAGGGTGTGATTTAATAAACGGTAGTCCTCTTACACCCTGCAAATTTTCAAACGCTCTCGGAAGCAAAGTTGCCAACTTCACCTATCGCAGAGGACATCCCTGATGAAAAAGCTTTTCTGTCGTCGCGGATCAATGCTTGCACACCGTGTTTGAACAGGTGCAAGTTCGTCCGAACAATTTTCGCAGCTTCATCGGCGAAATCTTCGAGGGGCACGTCCGAAATGTCATCCCCAAACGGATTTGATAATTCTTCTGACCATTTTGCGGTTCCAACCACCCCATAGGAAATGAACACAATCCACAAAATCGTCAACCAGCCGCTTGACTCAACTAAGCCAAGAGGTAACAACAAAAGCCAGATCACCATGAAGATTTTAAGGTGTTGGACGTATCCAAAAGGCATCGGAATTTTGATAATCTCTTCAGCTTCGGTTGCTTCGTTCTTCAAATAGTAAAGATACCACATAATACACCAATGTTCGTCAAAGCTAGCAGGGTCGAAAACATCTTCAGATACGCGCCAGTAATCACCCCTTGTAATGTAATGGTGCAACACATCAAGGCAGTAGTCAGCATGGTCCGGCGCCTTCATCAGCTGATTTGTGTCTTCTTCGCTCAGGAGCTTTCTGTAGGCTTCTCGTGATTCAACATTCCGGAGTCTGCACATGAGTCCCACGGAAAACGCAGCAATGTGTGCCGCAATTCGCTCCAAGTCCTTCTCGTGCCATTCGTTTCCACGATAACTTTCAAAAAACCTGTTAGCGAGCAATCGCGTGTGCCCCAAAATATTGGTCCAAACTTGTACGCCTTTCACGTAGCGCCCATGACTTTCGTACAACCAGAAGCCCAGTAGAAGGAACAAGGCAAAGCCGACGTACTCCTGGACTGCGCTGTCAACAGCAATTCTTGAGCAAAACCATACCGTACAATTCATCTCCACTTCGCCGTCAAAAGGAAATTCTCTTGAAATCACCCAAGCAACTACGACCGCTAATGCAGTCCAGATGAGAATTCCGGCAGTCTGCAGTGGTGAGAATGTGCACCTGGCCAGGCTCAATATTTGTCTGAAGCTTAGTGAATTGGTTTGCCTCTTCACGTCCACAACCCAATCTTCAGACGAATCTTCCCAAAATGATTCGATAGCAGAAGGACGCACGAATTCAGTTCCTTTCCCTGTATAGTTTTTCTGCACGAACACAATGTCGGCGACAGTTTTGTTGGCCATGCTATTCAGATCCAAGTCATTCAAGTCCGTTCCGAATGGGAATTGCAATTCTCTGGCAATTTGGTACATGCTGTGCCGGATGTTAGTTTTTCATGCCACACATTGCGAAAAAGAAGAATGATACTTACCCTAGGACTCCATACGCAATGATTGGCACCCACAAAATGGTAAACCATCCTACAAGGGTAAATAACGTGGAGTGTCAGTGGAGAACTGCTGTGAAAGCATTGGATGTGGTTGCACGTACCTGAAAACTCTGCGAGAGCAAAAGGCAGAACCAAAAACCATAGTCCTAAAAAGCTTTTCAACAAAACAAGGAATCCAGGTGCAATTTCGAAAGATCGCAAAAATTTTGAATGCCGAATGACCTTTTCAAGCTCAATGATCTCATATTTCACAAAGGAAGTCCTGCTCCCGTATGTTACCGGAACACTTATTTGCTCTTTGTGACACATAAAGAACAGATAGTACGACCGAATGACGTCGACACAATGACTGACCATGCTGTCGGCGCATTGAATTCTTGCGATATCTGAGAAAGACAACAACCCCTTGACTTCCCTCAAATCCCTTGAATTTCGGAGCTCGCTCTTCAGAACCAGAGGAATAGCCGCCACATGAGCGAGAACCCTTGTTACATCTCCATCGTGAATTGTTCCTTCTGAAAAGAGCGTCTGGAATTGCACTGCGATAGAATGACACGACGAACGAAGGCGAGCACCCCAGACGCTTCCGGCCGCAATATACCTGATAAACGCCGCTTGAACAAAAAACCCGAGAAGCATAAAGGCAGCGAAAGAGACGTACGTGGCCACCGTAGTGTCTACACTAAATCGTGACCGCCACCATCTGCTAATCATAGCCTCGTCTCGGGCAAGATAGGATATGAGTGTCGCTACTACAGTCCAAACCGTGACGTAAAGTAGTATCCACCAGGGGACGGACTGCAGCAGATGCGAGAAGAGCGTGGGCTTTGCTTTGTCAGGTTCGGGTCCCTTGAAGGACAGTGCAGGTTCTTCCCCAAATTGGGGGCCACTATTCTTCTTTTTGAGAAAGTGGGCCAGATTGTATTCACTACTAACCCCTCCATCACCGAGGACACATCCAAGAGTCGGATCGGATTCGGTTCTTTCCTCTCGGATGAGCTGTCTGGGGCCCCAGCCAACGCTCTCGACAGCCTGAACGACTGAGCTTGCGGCGTGAGCGCACATGTTTTCAAAAGGAATATCAATGGAGTCCCTCCCGTATGGATCTACAAGCTTCGCAGCAATCTCCTCCAGCCCGAGAACACCAAACGAAATCAGTGGTGCCCATAGAATCGTGTAAAATCCTGTAGAGGGTGTCATTGCGAGTGGCAGAAGAAGAAGCCAAAGCACCGTGAAAAGGTGTTGGTGCTGCGTGTAGCTCGCTATGACTGGAAAGCGTTTAACACCAATGGCACGCGAAATTGTTTCACGAATCGATTTCACCCTACCCAACATAGTGCCCACGACTCCACCGGGAATACGATTTGGTGCGATGTGGGAATGGCCATCCCGAAAGTTGGAATCTTGGAGAAGAAGGTAAGCTTCTATTGTATGCAGCAGATGATGAACTGGGAATTGTTCCGAGAGCATTGCGCGGCGATCCTCTTCTGAAAGGAGGCCTACGTCTTCCTCAGTCTGGTACTCATCCATGAGCAACAGAGTGTCGCGGAAACAGAGAGGCACTTGGGTGATATGTGCCACAATTCGTTCTTTGTCGTTTTTGTGGAAGAAACCATCGCTCAGACATTGCACGAATTCTACCGCCAAGTGACGAAGATTCATCTCCATGTCAAAGATCAACATGGCACCATCTTCGTACCTGCCAATGGCATCAGAAGCCCGGAAACTGAGAATCATGAACAATGCAAATCCAATGTTCGCCAGCACCGAAACTTGAACGTCAATTGGACTACACCAAGCGCCACATACTTTTCTCTTTGCTTCGCTCCAGGTGAGTGAAAGTAGATACGAAGAAACTGAAGCGATTACAGCCCACGCAGTAACGACTGCCATACCCCTTACGGAAACAGACGGAAGGGAGTCGAATACTTTCGATATCAATCCTGGTAGTGACGGTTCAGGATCGTCCTTCTTTGCTCGGAAAGTCTCCCAGAGCCTTTTGAAAAAACCTTGTGTGACTGCTTTGGCCGAGGCGGACTGGGGTTCTCGCATAAGGCGAGACTTGAAATCTCCACGAGAGTATTCAGACTCTCGGACAAATGATAAGGTTCCATTTCGATTGGCGTAGTAAACGTTGTGCACTGAGGATCGAATTTCGTCGCACAGCATATCGAGAGGAACATCTTCCTTGTCAAACCCAAAAGGATCCGAAAGGTTGGTGCCAATCGCAATGAGATTGATAATTGAATATGTGATGGGTACGATGTATATGAACGCCGTAAATCCAGAAAACTGAACAAGGGATAGTGGAAGGAGGGCTAACCAGAAAAAAGTAAAAATCTTCAAGTGAACGGTGAACGACTCGGAAATCGGAAACTTTTGAAGAGCAACACACTCGGCAATAGTCGCTTCCAGATCCCACATGGTGTACACCATATTGTAGATACTGCCATTTACGGGACAAGTAGGAACTTGAGTGAGTTCAGCATGCGCACAATCCGCAGTATTCAAGTACCCGAAAATCACGTCGATGCCATGTGCAAATGGATTATCGGCCTCATTGAATGCAGCTACATCATCAGCACAAAGTAAATCCTGCAGTTCACTTGTATCTCTGCTCGCCCGCAGTGTCATCTTGGCGGCAATTCCAAGAGCCGCTAGATGAGAGAACAAGCGTTCTCGATCTCTCTCATGCCACATTCCCTTCCTGCAAACAGTACTGAATTGAAATGCTAATTCTTCAATGCATACTTTGACCTTACTCTGCCACAATTGAAGAGCTCTCCAATAGCGTCCATACGCGTTGCTCAGCCAGAAACCAAGGGTCAAAAAGATGCCCAGACTGACGTAAGAGGTAATCGACGAGTCAACTGGGATGTAGATGCACCACCATCTGCATGAACTTTCCTCGTCAGCGTCCCTAACACTTCGCGTGAAGAAAATGACGAAAGCGCTCCACCCAGTTGCAACCAGAAGGTAAAGAAGAGTACCTTTGCTGAGCTTGCTGAAGCGCAGAGTAACAAAATTTGAAAGGAAAGTTTTTCGAGCGGGTTTTTCCATTACTGCAGGTTGCAATGGATGTTCGAGCCATGTAGGAGTATCATGGTCTGTCCTGATGACAGATTCGAAGTCCAACTTGTCTTTGAAATGGGCATCGAGAACCGTAAGCGATGCCTCCGCTGCGAGGTGGTTGAGCTTCACGTCTTGCATGTCAAAGCCAAAGGGATCCATTAGCGCTTCACCAATAGTGAACAGCATTCCCACCCCATAAGTAGTCAGAACAGCCCAAAGAATTGTGAACCTGCGAAATAAACAAATCGAAGAGTGGTGCAAATCAGATAGGTTAATTAGTATTTGTGACGAGATGAGACCCAATGTTGCTAGAATCAACTTACCATCCGCTGCTTTGAACGAGCGCCAGAGGGAGAAAAAACATCCAGATGTACAAAAAGATCTGTAAGTGAGCGACATATCCGAGCGACGGGCTAGTTCGCGCAATCTTAACAAGATCGTTCGCGCGATAATCCACGGCATCCACGAGGTCAATGGCAAAATAACGAATACCCCATCCAGCAGGGGTCTCATCCGCCGATATATGAGAGAATCCGTATCCATCATCCTCTGAAGAGCTAATATACGCCCTGACGACTCTCATACAGTGGTTGTGCATAAGGTCGGCTTTGATGACGTCATCAATGTCTTTTTCATGCAAAATGCCTTCGAGTTGCTTCCGTTCACGTTCATCGCGGAGTGTCATCTTTAAGGCGATTGGGTATGCAATAAGATGTGAGGCAATACGAGATATATCACCTTCGTGCCATGTGCCAGGAGGATAGTTCTGCCTCACCTGGCGAGCAAGCTGGCGAAGCAATCCACCAACTTTAACCCAATCTAACTGCGCCTCCCAATAGCGGTTGGAAGCCTCGCGAATGAAAAAGCCAAGTAAAACAAACAACGCCCAGCCCACACCGTACGAAACGGAGGAGGATACCGAAAGGCGTGACGTCCAATAGTCAGTGCTAAACCAGTCCCCGTCCTTGTCTGCCAGGCCGTACGCAATAAGAGTGACAATAGTGCTCCACACAAGCTCAAAGGCGAGAATAGAGTACGGAATGGTTAGAAGGACTGAACGGAAGGGAGAGCTCTCGGCCTGGCTGCGTTCGATTGGGCCAGAACCCAGTTCGCCACTGATTGCTGCGCTTCGGAGTCGAAGAGCGATGGCTCGATGTTCAAACAACTTATAGCCGAGACCTTCGGCTGGAGGCTCGCGGTTTGACGACCCTGACGCCATCTGCTGTGCGGAGAAAGATGATGAACGCGATTCTTGACCGTTTTCTTTTGTTGGAACGTCTGGGACGCGAAGCGCGTCGGGATTTTCCGCGGCAGTACCATGGGATATGACTTGCTCGTCGGATTTGTTCATGGCCGAACCCAAAAAACCGTTGGGCTTGTTCGAACACAACGCGGGAGCGTATGATTAGCGTACTTCAGCGGCTGCCGAGAACAATTTTCTGGAAAGTGGACTCGCGACGTGATCTTTCACGAAGGGCGCCGTGAGCTGGATGCCGACGGTGCGAGCGGCGTACATGAGTGAAGTCGCGGCACACACCCTTGGAGCTCAGTATACCTGAAAGAGGATCTATACTGGTAACTACGAATTCTCCGTCACGGCATTACGCACGAGATCAAGTAACGAATGCGCACAATCACGTTGCGTGACGCTCATCTACTTTGGTGGCTGGCGTTTCTCCGTCCATTAAAATGGTCTCGTCGAGGAGTATGAAGTCCACAATTTCCACTGCGCAGATTCCACCACAGTAATCTGTATTCTCTTCTTCAGACCACCACAAATTAAGCCTCTTACCTTTTGCGTGTTTAGTACACACGCACAAGGATAGCTTAACTTAGATACCATAGTTACTGATAATTCAAGTATACCAGGAGGCAGTGAGGAAAACCTCTTCCAGCCTGGAATCAAAAACTGTAACAAACAATTGCAGGGAGAGATTGGCGGTCGTTCCACAAAACCGCTGGCGATTGCATATAACTGCGCTTGATTGTCTTCACGTAGGTAAGTTGGGTTGACATGTTTTGTATCTTTGTAATGCTGTATTACTTGGCTGTCTGATTATACAGATAATGATCGATTAGGCGGTGAGCGGTGAAGTACTGAGACCTCAACTAGGTCTATTCGAAAATTAGGTCTCTGGACCTCACCTCATTGAAATCAATGAAGCAATGGCCGCCAGCCGTACTTTTGCAATCATTCGGGTGGAAACAGGGGGACACGATGCCACGTGTCTGGAGGCGACCCACAGGGTGTCATTCTTCTCGCAGTTACGCTTACCTGCAAAAAGAAGATTATTGCACTATGCCTATTCGACATGATTATTTGCTCAATTGAGCACGTCTTTTGCTCAACTGAGCCACGCCAGTTTGCCACATTTGTCCAATTCCTGCCGACCCAATAAGCTATTCTCTCCTTTCTTTGCGTGCTTTGCTACACTGTGGGTATCGGAGTTATTCTGGAAACGCCGGAAGCGGGAGCAGTGCCGCACTAGAATAGCTGAGTATCAAACTCTCTTCATGTATTTGTAAACAATTGCTCGTACCGGCGGTCTCTGCTGCTCAGAGCGACGCGACTTGCTAAGGTATGCTTTAAAAATGATTAAAACACATTTATGGACTACTTGTGACTCTTGTCGCAGTGCTGAGTGAAGCAAACACGCGAAGACTTGGTGTGAAACAAATACTTCAGCACACACCTCATTAAAACAACCGAAACATACCCTTGTGCTAGGTTAACCACAAACATTAAAAAACTTCTGTAAACGATAAGTAGTCAAAACTCCGTTCATGACGCGGCGACGCTTGAACGGCATAATTTGAATGCCAACGCCACACCTCTGATCGGATGACGTGAAGCTTCTGTGACTTCTTGAAGATGAAGATTCCGAGCTACTGAGCTTTCTTTGATTGTAGTCGTTTTGTATCAATTCCGTCGCTAATTCAGTCCAAATTACATGAGGCTTCATGTTTTGCTTATCGCCACGACCTGCAACGTAAAGAAGATACGCATCTGTCAAATTGGTACCAAGTAGTGTGAAATTGAAGCGAAATAACTACTCCTTAACTTCAACAGTTTTTTTGATGTCTAGTTTGTCCTAACAAATTCGGTTGTGACGGTTAGTACGACTTGCAATCAAAAAGTAGTCGGATACTACGCGCGGAATACGCATAGCTATTTCAACAGGAAAAGAAGTGTCTTCTGCTTATGGGGCGCCAGGACGTACGTTCTTCTGAACATGTCTCGAATACGTTCCCGAGGGTGGTAACGAAGTGCCTTCGGGGGCGATCAATCCAACAGATGGTTGCAACATTATTGTTTTCAACGCCAAACTTCGCGTTCAAAATTTTGAAGTCACCTTTTCGGGTCATGATTTTGCTGTTGAAAAACGACATACAGTGCGTTTCAAAAACATATCCCTTTACAAAAACTGCGCCAAAAAGGCGTTTCCCGTACTGTAGAGCACATTTCACAACAAATAAAAACCAAGTCAACAACACTGTTTCAAATGTATATTCTTTATACAATCATTAGCTCAATTGTGGCTCGTGGCGCACCTCTGACACGCTCTAAACAGCTGGAAATCATGGAATTAGTAGATCAGGGTATGATTCCAGCAGATATAGCCCGAACACTCAAGCGCAGCCCAAAAACAATCAGCAACTTCATGAAAAACCCGCTGCATACGGAAAAAAGCGTTCAACCGGCCGTCCCACGTCAATATCCCCGGCCGATAAGCGTGTAATTAAGCTAGAACTATGACGTAACACTTCACCTTGCGAAAAAATTGTAAAAAATCTAAATTTGCCTCTATCAAGATCTACAATAAACCGTGAAGTCAACCGTCAAAATTTGTTCAAGTACACAAAAATGAGGAAAACTTTTTTTTAAAAGATAATCACAAGAAAAATCGAGTTGAATGTTGTGCTCAAAAAGCTTATTAGAAAACGGAATGGAATAATGTTATCTTTCCCGACGAAAAAAAGTTTAACCTGTAGGACAACGCTTGCAGCGGAGACACCACGAAGATGTTCGGGATCTTTCTCTCTTGAGAGACACGCCTCTGGCCGCGGAGACGCGTCCCAGCGGAGCACAGAAGCAGAGCCACTTTGGAAAGGAACGACGGAGTCAAATGTAAGACCGAGGCCAGTCCGGCGGGATATACCTAGAGTGTTTAGGTGAGCACGGCACAGTCCGGAGTGTGACCAGTCCTAGGCGGAGCGGTACCACAGCGATCGTCGGAGAAGGAGCGAGGACTCGTATGATAAGGACGAGCGGGGTGAGTGAGGCGGCCTCTCACGAGAGCCAAAAAGGAGAACAAGAGGAAACGGGGGCGAGACCCTATACAACGGCGAAACTACGACAAGTGTAGGCGATTAAATATGAACCCACAGTGGTGGTAGCACTCTGGTCGACAGACGGGTGGATGAACTAACGTGCGACAGGCGCTCACGCAGTATGCGATGAAGACGCGCCGAAGGCGAAAAGTTCAGAGCCAAGACTCCCTCCTTGGTCTCCCAAGAGAGTGTTTACTGTGGAGCAGTGCTCAACCTCCTAAGTAGTGTGGCGCGCGGCCCCTGACAGTGGGCGCGCGCCCGAAAAATAGACACTAAATAGCGATAGCGTAGCTAAATATATACTAAATAATGCTAAATAATACTAACCATTAGGTAGAATCCGGGCCACGTGTGGCACGCCTCGCACTCGAGCGTCGGCATCCGTGCAGTCCACGTGTTCCACCAGTGTGCACTTCCGGTTCTAACCGGCCGTCAGCACGCAAAAGTGGTATAGCTTGTCATAGACCAAGCTAGTCCTCAAGCGAGCGAACTCTCTAATTCCTGCGAAGAAACCCCCCTGGAAGGGCATTGTCCTTCATATCCCCCCTCCTTAGGTGACGAACACGCCGTCGACATGGCGGGGAGGCAACGGTCCAACCGACATAAGAGCGAGCCGCGTAACGCGTCCAGCGACCACTCGTGTAGTATTCTACTATGTCGGGGAATCCGATAGGCTGGTTTTTCGCGAAGTCGCGGTTGGAACTCATAAGTGAGTGATATCATCAGCATTGTGATATGAAACGGCACACCGCGTAGGATGCCAGGAGGCAGGGTATATTGTTGGAACACGTGGTATCACGAGTGGAGTGGCTTGCAACGGCGCATGTAGTGACGATCCACGTGGCTGGTTTTGCTACCCTTTGTAGATGTATGTCCATTAGGGACCGTACCCATACAGTGGTTGGGCTAAGTGGCTGACCACTGGGTATTATTTACGTATTATTTGGGCACTCACCCTGGCACACAGGATATAGTGCACCAGAGGTGAGCGCCGACTCCAAGTAAAGGAGACAACATGGGCATCATGACTATTCTGTTCCTCGCTTAGGATTCCTTAACCGGAGATCCGGACGAGCTATAATAGATAGTCAGCCCCCAACCACTTCACGAGCCGTCTCGTACGTACGTTCCATCAACGTTTTACAGTTGCACTGTTCACCCTCGCTGGCGAGTAGTGGCCTTACACCCCACTTCCAGCTCGCTGTTGTTGTAGCTCTACCACCCCTTTTCTTTCGCCGCAAGCGACCCGTCGGCAGTCCGAACGCTGTCGCAGGTGTCTGCTCTCTCCGTTAGAGCGGATACTACAAGTGGTCTCCCGACTTAGAACCACTGTGGTCAGCTGCCCTGAACAATTCGTTCCTGGAACGTGGAATCGATATCGATACTTGGAAGAAGTGGAATCACTACAGCTATTGTTTATCGAACCACCTCCGGCAATTGCGGAATTCATAGTGGTTGAACACGTGGTCGAGAAGTTGAAGACACCATTTGGTTCGCACCTGGACTCAGGTTTGGTCTAGGATGCCGAAGACCCGAAGCCAGTCGAGTACTGGTCGCCCCGGTCCTGCGAGACCACCCCCGAAACCGAGGCTGGCTTCATCTGTTGAAGCCGGAGAGCGGCTGTATCGTCAAGCGATGTCGCGCTCACGCTCGTTGACTGATGAACGAAATCTCTCGGATGTACCGTCCCCTGTGGCAGCGGCAGTCGCGCCCACCACAGAAGCCGTAGTTGACCCTGAGGTCGTCGGACTTCAAGAAGAGGATGATTTGCGCAGGGAAGTGCATCGTCTCAAGTCTGAGTCAAGCGCTTCGCTTGTGCGCATGGTTGCGTTGGAATCGCAGATCGCTGCTCTTATCTCTGATGTCGAACAATTACGCAGTGCGCATCAAGCACTCGTTCGTCAGGACGATGGGAAGCAGGTCTCTACATCAGTGAAAACACTACGTGAGGATTTGAACCATCTACAGGAGAGGTACGGGAATACGCCCGATGCACTACCCGGCTTAACCGTGAATGTAGGGGAAGTCCTTACTCGAGTTAAACCTCGTTTAGAACGCCTGGAGGCGGCAGTTCATGCGCAAACTGCTGCTAAACCAGTCGTGCTGGAAGAGGAATAAGCTCCTTTGAAGGACGCTCGTTCGAAGAAGTCGAAGTCACGACGTAAGAAGCGGAAGTCCGCACGTGATTCGAGTGATGAATCGTCAAGTACAGAGGGTTTCAGTTCCAGTACTGATGATTCTGATGATTCAGATACGTCAGATGACGACGACAGTGATGATGGTCATCGAAGGTCCCGATCTCGGAAGAAGAACACTTCTTCGTGGTTAATGAGAAAAAAAGGCTCACCTTACAGAGGATTGAAGGTGCTCCCGTGCAAGAATCCGCTTTATCGGAAGGTCCTGAATTACAGGTACTACCGTCTGAAGGTGAAGAGCAAGAAGCTCTCAGGACGCGAAACCGCGAAGGTGAAGGATCAAATCAAACGATTGAAGATCGGACTTAATGATTTCACATTTGATGGGAAACCCCCCATTCTCGTTATCGAGTTTCTCACTCGATTCGTTGCCGAAGCAGACACTCTAGAGATGAGTGAACCACAGGCATTTGTGTCTTTACCACACTTCCTGAAGGGTTTTGCTTTAGAGCAATATCGTTCCGTATGCGAATCATTGACAGCCGATGAAGGCGGCGTTACCTCATGGCCAGAGACGGTGCAGTATTTGCTGCGCAATTATGCGACATCAAACGCGATACATCAGGCGATCCTGAACCTAAGGGATGTGAACCAAAAGCCAGAGGAGGGCGAAGCTGAGTACAGCTCAAGGCTTAACAAAGCTTCAGTCCGCTGTGGAAACGTCCACTCGACGGAGGACAAGATTACCTTGTACATCAACGGGCTGGACTCGAGCATCAAGTCGTTGGTAGCTCGATATCGAGAGAAGCATGGAAGAGTCTCCTTTTTGGAGTTAGTTCAGTTTGCGAAAGCTGAAGGAGACGCGGCCAGAGCGCGTGGTAGCCCCCGTCGTTCAGTGGCTTTTGGAACCTCAATGGGTAAGGAGAAGATCTCCGCCAGTGTTAATCAGCGCAGCAAACTGCTATATCTGGAATCTCCAGTGCACTCACGAGATTCGTCGTTGGCACCCAAGGGGAGTGACTCGCATGAGGAGGCGGTCCATTTAATGGAATATACGGACTCTTCTGTACCTACAGTGGATTTCCGCACTCGGAATCTCAGGACGAGGAAGTCCTAATGGCTATGGAGGGCCGTCGCCGTATGTACCGTCCCTACACGGTGCCTCCACAAGGAGGTTTTAAGAACGGGAAACCCGGATGGGTGGATACTCGCACGGCATACCGTTCACAACCTATGTTGACCAACCGTCGTGACGGTTTGATATGTTATTCATGTTATGGAAAACACCATTTGAGTGCAGAATGCACGCTTCCTGCAAAGGATCTGAGTCGTATCATGACGAATTATGAAGCACTCTCAGAAGGGGAAAGAAGCCGCGTACCGGCGGGCATGTATTGGAAAGCCAAAAGTTGGTTTTCTCAGACACCCATGCGCCGGACGTACAAGCCGGTTGCTCAGAATGCTGAAGTGTCACAACCCGGAACCCCGGTAGGAAGAGGTGCCTTTGAGGCGAATCAGCCGGTGCAACCGGAAAACTAAGTGAGGGAGCCCCTAGGGGGTCGGCACTAGTCGATCCCGTAGTGCTGACCAGGGAGAGCTCGCCTCCCTGCTCCCGCGCTTGGAAGCCCAAGATTCTCTTGAGGCCTCACAAATTTCCGCCGTACGGAATCAATCCGCCGGACGGAAAGCGAGTACAGTTTGACTGTGAGTTACATCGTTCTTGGAGACGTTATACATACCCGTCAAAACGGGAACGTTACCTCATGGTAGTGTCTAAAAGAATCTATAAGGTCTATGCCGACATCGGCTCTTACAGGAATCTGTTATCTCTTCGATTGAATATCCTGGACACAGGTGCTGGTCCGAACTTTATACGGGAATCGGAGCTCGCTCCTGCTGACTTAGAACGTATTCGATACGGTCTTTTACCGGACATCCGGGATGCCAACAAAAATGTTGTGGAGACACTGGGAACAGTTCGACTCGTGGTGCGTTTGGGACGCTTTGTAGTCCTAGTCGACTTCACCGTATGTAAGACGTTAGCTGCACCAGTGGTACTGGGATGTGATTATTGCGACAAGTTTGTCGAAGCCATTCGCCCGCGAAGAAAACTAGTGGAACTAGATGATGGATCAATGGTACCAATTGTTTGCAAGCCAATGCGTCGTTGCCCCGAAGCACCTCCACTTCCACCATCTATGGAATACGGGAAATCCAGAGGACGTGTCTCGCCGAGGATTCGAGTAGCGAAGAGTGCCATGCTCAAGGCGCAACCCCAAACTTGGGTTCAAGTAAGAACAGAACGACATGGACTCGCGGTAATTCAACCGAATACTCGGGTGTACGAATCCCGTGGATTGCTAGTCGCTAACGGCATTGTTCAGGTTGATCCTGGTAGCCCCTTTTGGATACTAGTGAGTAACTTCACCGATAACGATTATCAGATACCGAAGAATCAGGTTGTTGCAACAGCTTTGCCTCATCCCACAGTGGTGGTCCCTACTCATATTTCTACTGCAGAAGTATTGGGATTAACCCATGTCGGTGACACAGAGGAAGAACTGCAAACTCCGTCTGGAGATCAGTTGCAAATGGAAAAGGATCCAGAGAGCCTGGTCGATGAGCTACACTTAGCACATGTGTCGGAACACTACAGAACGAAGATCAGGTCTATGCTGAAGAAGTATACAGCCATTTGGACTGGAAAACTAGGAGAGATCTCCGCTACGGAATACCACATTGATTTGGTCCCAGGGTCACAACCCATCTCCCAATCACCCTACAGAGCGGGACCGCGAACTCGCCAAATCGAGGAGGAGAATGTCAGCAAAATGTGGGAAGAAGGAGTAATCGAAGCAGCTCAATCTGCTTGGGCCTTACCAGTGGTGCTGGTCCCAAAACCTGATGGTTCTTTACGATTCTGTATCGATTATCGAAAACTGAACGCAGTTACAGTTCGGGATACATACCCGTTGCCTCGAATGGACGAATGTATTGACAGCGTAGGAGAAGCGAACGTTTTCACCACGTTGGACGCCAACTCTGGCTATTGGCAGGTGCCTGTAGCGGAAGAAGACCAAGACAAAACCGCATTTGCGTGTCACGCCGGTCCCTACCGTTTCAAAAGGATGCCCTTTGGCTTAACGAATGCACCGGCTACTTTCCAGCGTACTCTGGACATCTTGCTCTCAAGATACAAGTGGAAGACTTGTTTAGTCTATTTGGACGATGTGATCATCTTTTCCCAGGATGTGAAAAGCCATTTACGGCATATAGAGAAGATCCTCAAAGCACTACAGAGCGCAGGTATCACCTTGAAGTTCAAGAAATGCGAATGGTTCGCTGCCACCGTCTGGTACTTAGGACACGTGATCAAACCGGTACAGCTTGCCATTCAAGAGGCACAAACAGCGGCTCTCCGCGAAGTACAACCTCCGTCGACACAGAAGCAATTGCGTTCTTTCCTCGGCTTGTGCAACGTCTACCGACGATTCGTGCAGCGAAACTTGCATATAGCGGCACGGCTCAACGCAAAGCTGCGTAAAGGACAACCAGTACAGCTGGAACAATTCAGACAAGCTGAAGTGGAAGCGTTCGACACGCTGAAGACAAAGATTATTACAGCCCCAGTCTTGGCGCTGCCCATCCCCAACCTGCCATACTCAGTGGATACCGACTCTAGCGAGTACCAAGTAGGGTGTGCCCTTTTTCAAACACACCCTGATGGTGAAGTATTCAGTTTCAGAAAAAGAATGCCTTGCAGTCGTTTGGGCTCTAACCACATTGCGACCGTATCTCCAAGGAGAACGTTTTACCGTCAACACGGATCATTCGTCTCTACGATGGTTACTGTCCATTACAGACCCGTCTGGTCGTCTCACACGATGGCGCTAACGCCTTTCTGAATTCGATTTCGAAGTGAAGTATAAGAAGGGACTGGACAATGTCCAAGCTGACGCGCTATCGCGACTCAAAACACTGGGCGAAACCCAAGGCGAAATCGATGAGGAGATACGTTGCTTCTACATGGAGACCCATTCACCATCTTTTGAAGAAGAAGAACAAGAGACCCTTGATGATTATTCGGATGCAGACCCGTTCCTTGCATTAGCAGACACTGACCCTTTAGTTCAACTCGAGCGAATCTCGTGCACTGAGCTCCTCAATGAGCAACACGCCGATACGTTTTGTGCGTCGATACGCTCTCGTCTTAACGGGGGGTAGGAGCTCCCCTTTTTACTCGATTCACGAGGAATACTGTTAAGACATGTCGAAAAGCATGATCAAATCGTGATTCCACACGTCTTGAAGAGTCGAGTACTCCATCTGGCACACTACAGCAGGCTGTCTGGTCATCCAGGAGTAAGGAAGTTGTTCATGACTCTAAGAAGAGATTTTAACTGGCCTGCTTTGGCAATGGAATGCCATGCTACAGTGAGGTTGTTTACAACATGGGCGAAGAATCACATGAAGCTTCACAGGAAGCGGAAACCGATGACGTTGTTCCAGGCGAAAGCGCCTTTACAATACGTCAGTATCGACATCCTAGAGGAATTGATTCGCTCAAGGAGAGGTTATCGCTACCTATTGGTAATCACCGACCGCTTCTCGAAGCTAGTGCGGACTGTGCCACTGAAGCGGATAACCGCAACCGTAATCGCACAGGCGTTTATCAAAAATTGGGTGTTTATATACGGACCACCAGAAGTTCTGTTATCAGATAATGGGAAGCAATTCGTTGCGAAGTTCTTTCAGAATGTTTGCCGCATTATGGGCATTCGAAACGTTTTTACCACGACCTATCATCCGCAATGCAACGGTCAGGTGGAGCGTTTCAACTGCACGCTGATAGCAGCATTACGACACTACATCGCGAACCACCCAAAAGAATGGGACATATTTACAGATACTATGTGCTACGCGTACAACACACAAGTGCATACCTCTACAAAGATGGCACCGTTTGACGTCGTTCTCTCACGTAACCCTCCGGCTTTACCAGTTGCGCTCGACGACGAGACAGAATTGGACGCGCCGACCCCAGCTAAGTACCATCTGAAATGGAGGAATGACCTGAAGGCCAGAGCGGAAGAAGCCGCTAAGGAGTTATCGAAGACGCAAGCTCGCTATAAGCGAAACTATGACGCCAGAAGGCGAAGAGGAAATCCGGCAATCCGAGTAGGAGGTCACGTCTTCGTGCGAATCGAAAGACCTGACAAGCAGGAAGAATCGCGTCATAAGTTGTTGCCGAGAGCGGCTGGACCCTTCAAAGTGGTGAACCTTGATGAAGACACAGTGGTCATCAAGACAGGTGAGGACGTTGAACGTGTTTCGCGCGATCATGTTGAAGTCGCGCCTGACCCGCAAGTGGAAGTCCAGGTATCTGGTAGAACTAAGGAGGCAAGTGCGACTGAACGTTAAGGCAAAAGCCCAAGTGACTCTGGGGAGAGTGAACCGCCACCAATGGCTAGAGCGGAGGAGAAAGCTCCTGATCATCCACCGCCGGCGGTTGCATACGCCAATCACGGACAGCTTCCGAGATATCGGGATATGCCCCGTGGCACGCGCCCACCCGAAAGTACATAAATGGAACCTCAAAGCATGAAAGATGTTTTGGACTTTGGCCCCAAGGACTTGGAAACGGGTGCACGCGAAAACGCGCTGTTGCCGCTTCAGGCTGAACCCTCAGGTGAAGCGCCACTCGCTGTTCCGCCGATATCGGCTCCCATCCCTCGTGGGCAGGAAGAAGAAGAGGTATCGCCTCTTGTCTTGGTGCAAGCACCATCGTCCACCGAACAGCGGTCAGAATCGGATAAACCGAAGGAAGTTCATCCCCGAATGGAATTGAGAAGTAGCAAGAAGTGCGCTTCTATGGAACCTGAAAAACAGGATAGCTCTTTATCTGAGAAAGGTTCTCAAGGAATGAGTACACTGCCCCTGCGGGCAGAACGACAGTTAGTCGACGAGCGAACGCTTAGCGACGCTGAGACTGCTAACACAGAAACGCTTTGGTCAGCCCTAAGGCATTTCAAACCTGGTAACAGGAGTCTCGAGCCAACAGCAAAAGCATTGGGAAACGCCCAGGAATATGCTATGGATCGCATATGTGAACATGGCGAGCATGAAGATATTAGAGAATTACTGTATCGAGTCCGTTGGTACGGTTTTCCTCAGGAAGCGGATATGTGGGAACCTATAGCTCATATCCCCCGTTCGCAACTCGTGCGATATCATCGACGCATGCGATTACCACTCCCCAGGGAGATCGACTCCTCGATAGTCGGGCTCATGGGCACATCCCATTTATAAGTATGGGCTACAAAGGTAGTAAAAACTCGAAAGGCGAGAAGAAAACAAGAAGTAATAAAGAAGAAACGTGAAGACACGCAAGCAAAAGACTTTTACTGATTATCACCTAGGACAAACTCGAGAAGCGAGAAGAAGGATTGAAGAACTCGAGAAGCGAGAAGAAGAAGTTAAGAACTCGAGAAGCGAGAAGAGATGAAGACTAGAAGATAGGAAGGGAACGTGAAGACACGAAGTCACCGGAGTTTATTGGTATCAAGATACCACCGCAAGGGTGTTGACTACGAGTCTTTTCTAGGATCATCAAAGAGACGTGCGAGCACGCAGGTTCGCAAGAAGCTGTGCGCGATCACCCTCAACTTGGTCCACGGGAAAGCCCGCATCTAAGAGGAACTGCCTCAGCGGATCCAAGCCTGGGTCTTCGACTGGCACTGCACTCGGTTGTTGGGTAAACCCATGAACGTACTCTTGAGCAACTCCCGCCGCTGCGGATTGATCGAGGGAAGTCGCTACGCCTGCCAGCTCTGGCTCATCCTCGTAACCGAGTTCAGCCTCAGCTCCCGGCGCTTCCTCATACGGTTCCTCTCCGTTCTCGGATGGAGTAGCATCGTACACGTATCCAGTGGGCTGGTTCGGTGGCATGTCACGTGGGTTCTCCCGAAGAAAGCGAGCCTGCTCGGAGGTGACCAACTGGCGCGTCCAGGGGTCGTACCAAACGAAATCTCCAGCACTTGCTGCTCGTCCAGGAGAATGGTCGTAATGTCTTGCACGGGTTCGGAGAGCGGATTGATCAGCTGGCACTCCAGACCAATCGACACTGTCGATCAAATCCACAAGATGGAGGAAGTCGGCATGGTTCGCACGGGATCCCAGGACAAGGGAAAGATCGAGTTCTCTCGCATACTTTCGCGCTGTGGGCAACATGTACCAAACTCTAAAGGTATCATAAGCCTCCCACAGGAGGAAGACGGCCATCTTGGCGATAAACTCGTTATAAACCACCGTGTAATATCCCGAGAACGGGTCGTTAACCAACGCGGACCCGATGTAGGAGATCGCCGGTGGGAGCCCCACAGGGAAACCACGAGGACTCTCGATCGCCGCCCAATGCTCCGGAATACCGATGTAGCGCCCGAAGCGCGCGTTCCGCCGGATGCGGTCAATCTCGATCATTTGATACGGCACCAAATAGCCCAAACGTGATCGAGTACGACGTTCCCAACGGGGATAATACCAATAGGGAATGTCACGCTTTCGAAGGAAGAAGAACTCTGCACGGAGAAGAGGTTGCTGAAAGCAGAGAGCTGCATCACGCACACCGCGCACACCGCGCCAACCGCTAATATCGACTTCAACGAGTGTCTCGATACACGAGTAACCTTCACCGTCGGTACGGGCTTTCCAGGTATCTAGTTGCCAGTCCTGTGGGAGGAGAACCGTACTGATGAATCGGTGAAGACGCTCGTAAATCAGCTTGGTGAACCGCGTACGGGCTTCAGACAAGGTTTCCGTTGAATATCGCGCAATCGCGTTGTCTGGCAAAGCAATATGGCTCGCCCAGTCGTCGCTATGAATCGCGTGTTCCGGAATACCGTCAGGGAAGTACGCACCGTGTACATACCGTTGTATCAACGCGTCATCGCGGATGGCAACTGGATCAAACCAGGGCGCTTGCGCGAAAAGTTCAACGTTGTCGAGAAGATCTCGTCCATAGAAATCCGCAGGGTGCGGGTAGCTCCGCTGAGCACGACGAGAAGGAGCTCGAATCACACCCGCAGAGGCGACGTAAGCCGCGTTCGGCATTGGAGCCACGGTTGGCTGAGGTAACGGTACCGACCGGAATCCGGTGTACGGTGTGGGGAACGAACGGTATGGACCGAGTCGAGCAGTAGGCTGCGACGCAAAACCAGAAGTGTTGGACGGAGCCCCAGAAGGCACATCCTCAGAGAAGGGCCAGAACGGGTTGGACCCGGCGTTCGGATCCATCGCGAGAGATCGAGCTGAAAAGCGGTGACGAACAGAATGCTGTTGAGAACTGTAAGAGTTGGTCGGGCGGCGAGGAATTTGTGATGAAGATGAGCACCCGGAACACCGGTCCGACTGCGTATGAATGCTTCTTGTGTCCCCCATGGTTCCCGCTTAACGAGGGGGGTATGTAGTATTTTACTATGTCGGGGAATCCGATGGGTTGGTTTTTCGCGAAGTCGCGGTTGGAACTCATAAGTGAGTGATATCATCAACATTGTGATATGAAAAGGCACACGGCGTAGGATGCCAATAGGCAGGGTACAGTGTTGGGATACGTGGTATCACGAGTGGAGTGGCTTGCAACGGCGCATGTAGTGGCGATCCACGTGGCAGGTTTTACTACCCTTTGTAGCTAGACGTCCATTAGGGACCATACCCATACTGTGTTTTGGCTAAGTGGCTGACCACTGGGTATTATTTATATATTTATTTGGGCACTCACCCTGGCACACAGGATATAGTGCACCAGAGGTGAGCGCCGACTCCAAGTAAAGGAGACAACATGGGCATCATGACTATTCTGTTCCTCGCTTAGGATTCCTTAACCGGAGATCCGGACGAGCTACAATAGATAGTCAGCCCCCAACCACTTCACGAGCCGTCTCGTACGTACGTTCCATCAACGTTTTACAGTTGCACTGTTCACCCTCGCTGGGAAGTAGTGGCCTTACACCCCACTTCCAGCTCGCTGTTGTTGTAGCTCTACCACCCCTTTTCTTTCGCCGCAAGCGACCCGTCGGCAGTCCGAACGCTGTCGCAGGTGTCTGCTCTCTCCGTTAGAGCGGATACTACATTGCCTCCAGTCGTCTCCTATCTGGGCTCGAACCTCATCGAGGATCCGCACTCCGGCTTATGGTCCGTGTTCCTCACCGAATGGGCATTCTGCGCCGCGGCATACATCTTGTGGGAAGCCTACGACCAGTATCGACTGTGGTATCTTCCTCCGCGTTTGCGTGGTTACATCTGGCAGTTGGACCTTCAACTCCCTCTTGGAGGTGTCAATAACTCTGATGAAGCCCAGAAGCTCATCGAAATCATTGGGCGTGTCGACTGGGCTGTCGTGCTTGTCCGGCAGAGCGGCCGTGGTCAAGAAGCCGGTGGGGCTGATCGGTCTCCGGGGCGTCGCACGCCGTTGGCGGGAGATTTCATCTTCTTTAACCCATGGGAGCAGCAAGGGATCTCCAAGGCGGAGGCGTCGGCACTCCGGATGGCTCCGCGAGGCATACCATAGGGGCACCTCGTGGGGTTTGTCAACTCGGATGACTTCTACTACTCCTATGGCGGTGATGATCTTCCGGAGGAGGCGGGCGAATACCGTGGCGACGAGGTCATGGAAGACGTGGAAGACCCCGATGGTGCCGATACTACGGCGCAGCCGGCGCAGAGAGCGACTCACGCAGGTGCGGTCATCGATCCAGTGGCGGCGGCGTTGCCGGACGAACCAAAAGTTATCGAGGTTCCCATACGCCCAGAGGCGGTCGTGATCTCCCAGTTCCTTCGGGGTTTTGGACTGAACGGGCAAGCGGCGAGCGGCGACATCGGTGCGATGAGAGACGCCCTCGTGGCACGCCTGACCGGCGGGAGTAACTCCGCTAGCGACTCGGTTGGCGCGCACGGCAATCCGGGTTCTTCCAACTAATCCCTTGTGATCTTGGTTAGTATATCCAGCTGTTGCGGTAGTGTGTGCAGCAACTTCGAAAATAGTAAACTGCTTCCGTCTATGACTTATTTGTTTTCTTTCTTCTCTTCCACTTCTTCTGAGTATCCTTCTCCAGATCTTCTGTGCACCTTCTCCTTCTTCCAAAGGTCTTTATCCAGATCTTCTGTTCCTTTATCCCCATCGGGTGTCTTCTTATCCCACTTGGGCTCGGTCTATGGTAGCCGGCAAAGCCGTGACAGTACGACGATGATACTGTACCGCCTTTGACCGAGGTAGGTGCTCTATCGGTTCGTCTGAATCCCAATCGGGGCCGTACCCGTACCAACGGACCAAGTATTGGAGTACCCCTTCGGGTGGTAGGAGTGCTCCAAAATGCGTCCGACCACGAACTCTTGTCAGTACACTTCCCGGCCATCCCGTATGACGGTGTCGCTATTTCCGGTTGGTACCCGTCCTGAGCAGGGGGTACCGAAGTGATCACGCGTCGGGCGGCTTCGCTCCGGTCGGACCGTGTAGCGCGCAAGGCAGTCATCGGCTGAGTAGAATGTCGACCCGACTTCGGCGGTTCATTTTCTCCAAGGGCCGGGTTTGTTTCGGCGCTTCCCACTCCGGTTGGAGGGCCCACACCAGCGGGTAACACGGGTGGTCGTTCCGCTAATCGGCGTGGTGAAGCTCGCTTCGGCGGTGATATTGGCTTGGGCGGTGGTGCATTGTCGCACCTCTCTGTCCCACGGCGAGGTTCCGTGTAGTCACGTGAGGGTTCCAATGGCTGGCTGTCCGGCTTCGGTGCCGTGGATGTATGCGCCTCCCTGTGCGGGGTACTTGGCGGTGCGTCGTCTACTCGTACTGTATCAGGCTGCGGTGCGTCGAGCACACTGGCATTCCGTGTTGCACGTGTGGTGACACCTCGGCGAGTGTTGGTGGCGTTATCCGCAGCTGCGTTCTGAGGCTTAGATAGCGACTGCGTCGAGTCTTGCCGGACGTCGGAATCAGGCACCCCTAGTGGGCGAAGAATGACACGCGACGGTGCGGCGTTTCCAGGGACGGTATCGACCGGATTACGACGGCTGTCGGGCGCCTCCCCCTCTTTAGACGATGCACCGGAGTTGGTGTCCGTCGGGTGGACTGGGGAGCAGCGACGAATGCGCCACACGATTCCTTGCGGAATGGGCGCCGCGGGTAGGGGAAGGTCAGACAAACCCCGAGATGGGTGTGGTAACGCGTAGGGACGCGGGTGGACCTGAGGTAAGAGGGTCGATGAATCCGTTTCAACGGGAGCAGTCACACCAGTAGGTTGGGATATTAACGGCGGAGTAGCCGATACCACGCGATCGCGGGAGATGCGTTCGTGATTACCAGCTAGGCCAACAACGACAGTGTCGGAAGCCACCTAAATAACCCGAAAGGGGCCGTCGGCAACGGGTGACAGCTTGTGGCGTTTCTCCTTCTCTGGGTTCCAATACTCCTTGCGGATGAATACATGACCGTCAGGGGCGAGACGTGGCGGCGATTGAGGGGCTTTGATATCAAAGTCACGCTTGTAAGCGGCCTGGGCTCGGCCCATTGAACGTCGTGTGGCTGGAACGAGCTTCGTGAGCCAAGTTTTTCACGCTTCGCTGTAAGCAGTCGGTGACGTAAAAGTATCCGGCGTGGGCTGTGGTTCCAGCGCCACAGGCGGTGGGGTATGGGACAGTACCAGCTCGAAGGGCGTTAATCCAGTTGTCCTGTGCACTTGCGTATTGTACGCAAAAGTGAGCGCATCAGTGAACAAGTCCCAATCTTTGGGGTGGTCTGCAACGTATGAACGGAGTGTCGCAAGTAATGTCCGGTTGAACTGGTTGGCCTGCCCATTAGTTTGGGGGTGGTAAGTGGTCGTGAACAGGTTCTTAATGTCCAAGATGCGACATACATCCTCGAAGAAACGAGAGGCAAACTGTCTCCCGTTATCAGAGAGGAGGTTGACCGGTGGACCGTAGACGAAGACCCAGTGTAGGACGAAGGCTTGAGCCACGCTCAGAACGGAGATCTTCCGTAGCGGTACGGTCCGGACCAGCTTTGAGAAGCGATCCGTAATTACGAGTAAGAACTTGTAATTCCGCTTAGTGGTAAGGAAGGGACCGAGTATATCGATGGCCACAAACTCCAATGGAGCGCAAGCTGGAAACAGTTTCAACTACGTCGTATGACGGCGGAGTTTGACACGGTTTCGAGCGCAATCGGTACAAAACCGCACCGTTGCGTAGCAGTCCACTGCCATGGCAGGCCAGTAGAAGTTACGGCGTAGGGTGAGGTAAAGTTTCCGTCCTCCGACGTGGCCACTCAGTTTGGAGTAGTGCGACATCTGCAATACTCTCGACTGGAGGTTATGTGGTACCACGATTTGTGTGTGCGATCCGACGGTCCGTAAAAGGTATACGGCGTCATTCACCTGAAAGGGGAGAGTACCTCCTCCATTGAGTTGAGCGCGGACCTTCACGCAGAACCGGTCAGCGTATTGCTCCCGTATCATCTCCTCTGGAGTGATAGGCACGAATTTCCCTGGTAAGGGTTTCTCGGAATCTTCCGAGAGAAGAAAGTCGTCCAATTCGGAACCGGAATCTGAACAGTCCGTGTCTCGTTCCTCGTCCTCGATGGCAGCGTCGTCGCCATTCACTGCAAAGCAGGGTATTTCATCGTCTTTGACGGGTAGTGCTTCGCCAGTAGTGACCAGGCGGGAGAGAGCATCGGCTTGGGTGTTGCACGATCCTTTTCGGTACTGCACGTGAAAGTCAAATTCCGCTAGACGGAGACGCCAACGCAACATGCGCCCTTAAGGCTCCGAGATGGAGCGTAGCCATCGAAGTGATTCGTGGTCTGTAAAAACGGTGAAATGATTACCCATGAGATAGGGGCGCAACGTTTGTAATGCCCAGACTACTGCAAGGCATTCATTATCCGAGACGGAGTAATTCTTCTCGTGGACGTTGAGCGATCGACACCAGTACCCTACGGGGCGTCTTTCCCCAATGGGTGCAGTTTGAAACAGTGCACAACCTACTTGGTAGTCGCTGGCGTCCGTATCTACGGTGTAGGGCCTTCCAGGCTTGGGCACCGAGAGGATCGGGGCGGCGACGACAGAATCCTTACGAAAGTTGAAAGATTCCGTTCGAACGGGGGTTAAGGGGTCCAGTTTTGGTGCTTGGCCTTTCGGCAAAAGCGCGTTTAACGGTGCAGCCTTGTCCGCAGAGTGCGGGATGAATCGTCGGTAGACGTTTTCGAGTCCCAGAAAGGAACGAAGCTCGGTTTGCGTCCGCGGTTCTTTAGCCTCTTTGAGTGACTTAACACGAGTCTCCTCGATTGTAACACGTCCTGGACGGATAATATGGTCGAGATACTTCACGGTGTACGTTAAGAAGCCACATTTCTTCAACTTAAGAGTGACACCCGCATCTCGAAGCGTGGTCATTATATCCCTCACATGAGTGAGGTGTTTGTCAAGATTATCTGAGAAGACGATTATGTCATCCAGGTAGATCAGGAAGGTACGCCATTTGAAGCGGGCCAATAGGATGTCGATGGCTCGCTGGAAAGTAGCGGGGGCGTTGGTAAGACCAAAAGGCATCCGTTTGAAACGGTAGAGACCGGAGTGACCCGCGAAAGCGGTTTTATTTTGGTCTTTCTTCCTTACTGGAACTTGCCAGCATCCCCAATTGGCGTCCAGGGTTGTTAAGACGGTGGCGGTGCCCAGCGAGTCAATGTACTCGTCCATTCTTGGGATTGGATACACGTCCTTGACCGTGACGGCATTCAACCGACGGTAGTCGACGCAAAACCTCCAGGAACCATCCTGCTTTGGAGCCAGTACTACTGTAGAAGCCCACGGCGACTGAGCCGGTTCAATGACTCCTGCTCGAAGCATTTTATCCACTTGCGCCATTTCCCCCGCGCGTGCGGCGGGTCCGGCACGGTATGGGTGCTGAGAGATGGGTTTGGTGTCCGGTAGCCAATCAATCCGGTGTTCCGTAGTGGCAATCTCACCAAGGGAGCCCTCCCACATAGTGGTGAAGTCCCTCAAGAGTTCTCACAATCGATGGCGGTGGGACTCCGGGACGTGGCTGAGATCCAGGTTCTCGAGTTCTTGGACTGGATCGGGGCGGTCACCACTCGTTGAAACGGGCTGCGTCCCTGATGTTACAGGTTGAACCCCGGGTACCGGTGATGAAACGGGTTCCGGGCTGTCCCCCTCCCTAGAGTGAACGAGTCCGAGAACGTCGGCTGCGGTCAGCTTTGTCGGCACCATAGCGATGGGGTGCGGCATGACGGACCCTATCAATTGGTTCTTCACCAGATACTGGGGTACAGTCCCTAGATTGGCGATCAGCACGTGAGACGGTTGGTTTGGCTCCACATGGACGATTCCATTCGCAATTGTGAGGCTGTTCCTGTCATTCAGTGACGACAACGGTTGCAAGACCCGGAGTCCGTGTTGACGAGAGGTTACTTTCACCATCATTTGGGACTCAGGCGGGACGCAAAACGACGCTGCGATGCGGAGCTTATTAGATTCACGGTTATCCGGTCCAGGTTCTTGTGCTGCCGGTAGCGGGACCTGCTTCTTCGTGGCACGCCTAAGCGGACGACGAACGATCGGAGTGGACGATCCATCCTCCATCTCGACACGCCGTTGGCAGGGGAAGATCGCTTCGACGAAGCGGTCGCAAAAGTCGCAACCTAAGATGACTGGGGCGGCTAATTTCCGACATACGACGAAGTCGAGTTTCACCACACGAGCGCCAACGCCGACTACCAGTTCTATGAACCCCACCGTATCCTACGGTTGGTTGTTCGCGTCAGCGACCTCCGGGACGTGGTCGCGGCGGATCCTAGATTGCAATGCAGGCGGTAACACTTCCTCCACGACAAAGTTCGGACTGTCACCGGTGTCTAAGACGGTAAGGTGTCGCACCATAAACTGGGGTTAAAGGCCAAGGTCAGCATAGACCTTGTAGTTTCTCATGGTCATCACCAGAACTATATTCTGGAACCGGTTATGGGAATCACGTTTCCACGGACGACGCAGAACACTAAAGTGTTCCGAGTTTACGTCATTGAAGGCCTCTTTCCTTGAAAGGATTTTCACCGGGGAGCGAGGCTTGGACGCCTCGGGCGCCGTCGACCTCGACTCTGAGGGCGCCCCTCCTTGAAAGGAGACTCCCACATTTAGTTTTAGTTTTTCTGGGCCTGCTCCGCCGGAGGCGGCTGCTCAGGACGTTGAGCAGACAAGGCCGGGGCATCAGGTCCAGAAGGTACGGCAGAAGCGTTGGGGTGACCGACCAAGTCGGTGACACGGGATTCCGGTGCAGGTACCACCCGAGCTCGGGGAAGCGACACGTGACGTGGAACATCCGTTCAATCACGGATATACGATGCAATCGGAACAGCTGCTTTGTCCTCCGGGGATAGGGCCTCGTGATTGACTACGACTTGTGCCCATTCTCGGAGAGACAACACACATTGTGGAGGAGTATGGCTTGGTTTGTAGCAGAGATGACAAATCAGACCAGAAGCCGGCGTTGGGTGGCGAGGCTCGGCGAACTACACCGCGGGGCGGGTATGTCTCCAACCAGGACGCGAAAAGCGGACATTACCACTCTCTTGTGGGACGCGCGGCGCACGGACGCGACCATTATCCGCATAGAGTAGCGTGTCATCCCCAATCACGTATTGGGACTCGTCCAAGGTTGAGGGTAACTCCGTTGGGGGGATGGAATGAACGTTGCTATGGGCTAGCTTCACGTTATCATAATCCCTTCGAGAGGCCTGTTCGTCGATCATCGAAGCTGACGGGGTACCCGATTGTAACATCAACGCTTTTGCGGATCTAACCCTGAATCCAGGAGTGCGTGCGCGCAGGGCTTCACCTTCTGCGCGAGCGAACTGCACTAGTTCCAAGTACGTGGCTTTGGGTCTATCTTCTCGACGTCGAGCAACAAGAGTCCGGATCGCCGGGTCCAAACCATCGAAAAACATGGTACAACGCTCTTCAGTGGGGTAAACATTGCCACAGCGGTGGAGGGCCTTGTTAAGGCGCGACGAATAATCGGTTTCCGACTCGCCTGGACGTTGGCGAGTGTCCCGCAGGGCGCGTATAGCCTGCTGAATGGCGGAGCTAGTAGCATACGACCTCAGGAGGTACTGAACTGCTTCATGCCAGCATGTGACCCCTCCGTCGAAGGCGCGTGATGAACCTCTGATAGAGTGATACTGGTGTCTTCTGCAAGCACACGTAAGAAGTACGGTAAGGCAATGTAGGCCTTTCCCTCGTTCATTCCAAGGATGTCAGCTTCCGCGACAAAGCGTGCCAAGAAATCCAACACCAATATTGGGTCTTCTCCAGAAAACAACTGGTTTTGTAGTGAGAGCTGCATTCGCTTATTGCAGTCCTTCACTCTTCCCGTACCACGGGGTGTACGATCCAAAGAGGAGTCCTCCAAACGGTAGTACCGGTATGATAAGAGCTTCTTAAAGAGCGAATTCGTCGGTTTCAGCTCCTTCAAACCTGTGTGCTTCCTTCTCTTTGTGCGGGCACGGATCACACCATGGGTAGTTGTTGACCGCTTAGAGCGTGATGAACGCTAACGGCGAGCTACTTCCACCGATGAGTCGGAAGAGTCGGACTCCGAGGATGAGGAATCTGACGGTTCGGGATCCGTGTTCCTTCGCTTCTTTCGAGCCTGGCGGTTCTTTTCCTTATTTCCTTTGTGGGATACTGCAAACGGCTCGGCCGGATCATCCCCCGACATTAAGGTTTGTTCCAACGTCTCGAGACGGCTTCGGACGCGCGAGAATTTGTCCGTAACGTCCTTGACAAAGGCCGAGGGTCCACCAAGGGACTCTAGAATCGAGTTCACATCCGCACGGAGGACACGGAGGTCCTCAGAAAAATCCTCCGTAGCAGTGTCGTTTACCTTCTTGCGAAGGGAATCGAACTCCTCTGCAAGGATGACTTGAGCTTCCCGCATAGAGCGGAGTTGCTCTTCCACAGCTGCAAAGCTGGGATGGAGAGTGACGTCCCTAGCAGGGGAGGGCATCTGGTCGGCGGTAGACGCCGGTCCTGCTCCACTTGCAGGGGCTGTCGAATCAGAGACAGGAGGTCTTGAGGTCCTTCCACCTGGCACGCCAGTCGATCTACCGGTATGCGACCGTGAAAGAACCGAGATACTGGATGGTTGCGATGGTTCCGGTGCACCGGTTTCACTTCGCGTCCTCGGACGGTCTTTGGACGACATGAGATCAGAATCCGTTACACGTGAGTATCCAAACCCGATCGGCTAGTGGGGCCAAGAAACTTCCTCAAAGAGGGCAACTGAGATCAACCTCAATTTGTGAGTCCTCTTTCCGATTAATCGTGACTGAGTGTGCCCGACTCAACCTTCTAAGTCGGGAGACCAGTTTGTAGGACAACGCTTGGAGCAGAGACATCACGAAGATGTTCGGGATCTTCCTCTCTTGAGAGACACGCCTCAGGCGAAGGAGACGCGTCCCAGCAGAGCACAGAAACAGAGCCACTCTGGAAAGGCACGACGGAGCCGGGTGTAAGACCGAGGCCAATCCGGCGGGATATACCTAGAGTGTTTAGGTGAGCACGGCACAGTCCGGAGTGTGACCAGTCCTAGGCGGAGCGGTACCACAGCGATCGTCGGAGAAGGAGCGAGGACTCGTATGATAAGGACGAGCGGGGTGAGTGAGGCGGCCTCTCACGAGAGCCAAAAAGGAGAACAAGAGGAAACGGGGGCGAGACCCTATACAGCGGCGAGACTACGACAAGTGTAGGCGATTAAATATGAACCTACAGTGGTGGTAGCACTCTGGTTGACAGAGGGGTGGATGAACTAACGTGCGACAGGCGCTCACGCAGTATGCGGTGAAGACGCGCCGAAGGCGAAAAGTTCAGAGCCAAGACTCCCTCCTTGGTCTCCCAAGAGAGTGTTTACTGTGGAGCAGTGCTCAACCTCCTAAGTAGTGTGGCGCGCGGCCCCTGACAGTGGGCGCGCGCCCGAAAAATAGACACTAAATAGCGATAGCGTAGCTAAATATATACTAAATAATACTAAATAATACTAACCATTAGTTAGAATCCGGGCCACGTGTGGCACGCCTCGCACTCGAGCGTCGGCATCCGTGCAGTCCACGTGTTCCACCAGTGTGCACTTCCGGTTCTAACCGGCCGTCAGCACGCAAAAGTGGTATAGCTTGTCATAGACCAAGCTAGTCCTCAAGCGAGCGAACTCTCTAATTCCTGCGAAGAAACCCCCTTGGAAGGGCAATGTCCTTCATAACTTTGATGGTCCAGATTGCTATAACTTTTATTGGCATGATTTACGAAAAGAAAAGAAAGAATTTCTGACCAGACATTCAGGAGGCGCATCAGTAATGGTTTGGGTTGGAATCTCTACGAAAGGAGCAACTGGTATGGCTTTTGTTGAAACTACAATGAACTCTGAGAAGTATGCTGAGGTTCTAGAAAACTATCTTTTACATTTTGCATACCGTATGCACGGAGAAGAATTCATTTTTCAGCAAGATAATGCACCTGTGCATAAGTCCAATTCTATGAAACAGTGGTTCAATAGTCTAAATATGTCGGTTATGGAATGGGCTGCGCGCTCTCCTGTCCTCAACACTATCGAAAACATTTGGGGAATGTTGGTTAGAATGGTTTATGGGCAAGGAAGGCAATTTGATACAGTTTTTGATCTAAAAAATTGTATCAAAGATTGCTGGGAAAAAATTGACTGTAATGCTATCAATCCTTTTATAGAATCAATGCCAAAGCGTTGTATAAGTGTTATACATGCTAAAGGAGCAAAAAAACTCGCGTTAGAATAAAAAGGATGCAATAAAGGTTATGTTTTTGAAACAGTGTTTTTACTTGAAAATTTTTTCACACTGATTTTGTTAGTTTTACTGTAGCCAAAACGTCGATTTTTGGAAAATTTGGGCGAGGGATATGATTTTTAAACAGACTTTACGATATTTGCAGGTGGCCGTTTTAATTACGACTGTGAACCGCAATATCAAGCCCAACAATGCTTCAGCGTACTCCACGGAAGAAACGTAACTATCTGCATCCACTATTCTCTCTTTTGTAGTCCATAGTTCGTATAAATCAACCAATATGTTTTTTCCATCGTTGATATTTGAATCTTTTTTTCATACCGCTTTTACTATTCTAATGTGGCAAGTTTAAACCACATACAATTTTCGACTTTCGGCACGCGATATCTTCTGTCTCAAGGCCGCTTTCTGGCTTTCGGTTTAATGACACATAGTTAGTGTCTCCTACATCAACCCAAGAACCTCTAAGACCGTATCAACGACTCAGAGGTTCATCAACACACAAATGATAAGAAGTGGTGAAATTCTGCTGTCTGTGAGTGTTAATGGACCTGACCAAATTCTCGAACTTACTCCACTCCTTTGCCTCGCTGTACTCTATACTATTGTCTTTATTGTAACAGCTGAATTTGATACAATGTCGCAGGTCTTCCCAACGACCTCTGCTTAGAAATTGAGAGAAGTAGGCTGGTTTTAAAAGGTATGTCATACCATTTCGCTTCCAAAGATCACGACGATCAGAAAAATTGTAGGTCGTCATTAATACCAAAGTGACTAAAAACTTAATGACCTCGCCTAAGTCTGTTTCGATAATTCCACTCTTTTTGAGCTCCATATTTGTCATTGGCACCATTTCAGTCAGGAATGCCATCGGAAACACCCACAGAAAGTAGTCGAAGATTGTTATGTGCTCGAGAGCAGTGCCTTCTCGAATAATAGTTCCATATGGCCCATGCATTGACCAGTTTCAAGGAATGATTGGTCCATTTAACTCTCTAATGGGTGCTTCGTTAGAACAAGACAATCCATGGGCTATTAAAAGCCCTTCATTTTTGTTTCTATTTTAAGTAACAAGGGCTGTATAAAGCTGAATCGGGCCATCGAAACGCATTTCACAAACTATTTTAGCCACATCATGACTGCCAGTACCCACGGGAATAGAGGGGGCGCTACCGCCATGATCCGAGGAAATGACAATATGGTCATGTGACTCATCATCTGTTGATAAGTGTAGCATTCTGGATGCACTTGAGTTCGACCGTTCGAAATACTACGAAGTCGCCATACGGCATTCATAAGCTATTGCTTGAACGATAATCGATGACGATAAGTTATGAGAAGAATTTCTCATGGAAACGATTGGACAGGAGAAACTTAATAAGCAAGTACTGTATTTGGTGTACACTGTAAGGTGACATCAACAAATATTTTATTTGGTATTATTTAGATAATTGTGTAATGGCATGCCACCTGTATGCATTACTGTACAGTATTTGCTTGGCCTCTTGGCACATTAAAGGGCGCAAGGCCGAGGTGAGGACGGCGGAAGGCCAACCAACCTAAACACCATCTTGGTGAGTCCTACAAATCCTAAAGTGGTTCAACACAAAGGGGAAACTGTAGTATCAGTTCTTAACTGTTCTGAACTGTAGCTCTTCTTCCGAGGATACCCCCTACTGTTGCGCATTTACCGCCCTTTTTCTACAGCTTTCTGTGTGTGTGTGTGTGTTTGTGTTGTTTCTTTGTTGTTTTCTCTATTGTTACCTGGTTATTTGTGTTATCACAAGGGTTGTCGAGCCGATCTCGAGTGCATTACGTACCCCCGTATCTGTAAATCCGCCACGTGAATACACGTATTATCCCCATTGTTTAGGCACACCTGGTTGCTTTCCGCACACTCTCTTCTTAGCAAAGAATCGTCGCTCGTAAGGCGACAACTGCTCTTCGCGGTTATTTCTGTGGATACCCACTGCACCGAGACCTCTACAGTCTCCAGTGGAATATCACAATAACGGCGGGAAATACTCCTTTAATATGCGGTGAGGGTCTTATGAGGGCTCTTGGGCAATTTAATCAATATATTGGATGCTGATAAACACAAGCGCAAGCGTCTTGACCTTCTTTGTTGTGACATCAAGTGCAAACACGCATCGCTAATGTTGGTAATTGCTTGATGACAGTTTGAATCACCTCAATAACCCTTTCTTGCAGTTTTACTATGTGATAATGTGCTCCATAGAGGTTCTTCGCATCCTGCTTCTTCACGATAGGCGGGAGAAGAGCAGTAACGAACGCTCCCTGCTCCAGCCGTGCGTGTATGGGCATGTCGTTGCTGCCAATATAGCACAGAGCGTTGCAGGTTAAGTGCTTTCCGGGTGGATCCCGTTCGCTTTATGAGGATGTCTGACGTGGTCCATGCATCTAAGAACCTTAAGCTGTCTTTTGGCGCGGTCTTTGTATTCTAGTTTTATTGTTATCATGGTTTAAGAATGGCCCCAAAACTTGAGCAATTGAGTCTCTTGGGCTCAATTGAGCAAAAATGTCGAAAAGACACTAGAGAAAGTTTAGTGTTCTCAGAGCGCGAAAAACGAAAAGCAACAAGGCTACTCTATGCTATTCCAAGCAGAAAGCAGAAAAAGCCCTTTTAGAATATACCCGCTCACTGAATTTCTTACCTTCTATAGAGAATTCCATTTCCATTATTTTCTGCCCGATGTAGTTTTTCAAGCATCTGTTAAACAAAAAAGACATTTCTTCTAACGCTGTGAAATTTCAACTCATACAAAAAAGATAAAAACTTACTTTAGACGTGTAATTCTTTTAGCATCGCCTTTGGCTTCCGTGACCTCCAAAACGCGCCTCTTCATACAGTGAAACGAAGTCAGGATATTTCGTCGAGAGAGCCCTTCCGACACCATACTCTTATCACAAACTCCGCCGAAGTAGCTGTCGTTCAAAAGAGTTACGTTATGCTGAAGAATTGACTTGTATATTCAAGACAGTGGTAAGGCTTGAGTTTTTTAAACGCGTCTCTTCGCGTCTGGCAGAAACAACCTATGGTGTGGGAAGGAAGCAGGAAAACGAGAAAGGATATCGAAGTGGGCCAGTTATACGCAATGAACAGCGCACAGAATGGCTTTGAGTCTATGTCTGCAATTGAAATGTATACTTTTCAGAGTAGAGCGTGGAAAAAAGTCAAGTTTTCGGTAAAAGTGTAGACAGGAAATTAGAAGAAACTGGTAGTGCCAATGCCACCGAAACTAAGCATCCACAAAAAAGGAAATTATTGTCGTGCCAATGTTGTGATTCGAATAAAACTGAAAGAATGGTGTCTAGAGCACCCTAGGTTTTCGATCGCCAAGGTAGGACCTGGTTCTAGGGGTGCAAGCGAACGCACGAAGCGGCACTTCAAATCTGGGAGTGTGAAGGTAATCGGAAGAAGAATGAGCGGAAACAGCCTTATCTTCTCCATCTTGAATGCGGCGACAAGGTTGTTGGGCGAACAGGCTAGTGTCTAGACGATCATTGGCCTCATATGAGGCCAAAATTACAACATCGATAATTTTTGCAAACTTTGTCAATTTCCTTAAACTTTTGTGCATAGAAGTTTTCAACACTCTCTTCTTCTCTGGCGTCAACCTCAAAGATCACGAACGAACGTCCACAACCTGTAAACAACATCATCTTTACTTCATTCTTTCATAATTTATCAAATATGTCGTCATCTATGGATCCCCTTCGTGTAGTGGGAAACACAGTAAACACCCGCGCACGTCTCATCACATCAAAGAGCGACTGTAATTGATTCTTTTGCCCGTAATGGAAGACGAAACTGGTCATCGGAAGTGTTAAAAAAGTGGACGTTGATGTCAAAAATAATCGGAGACACACTTTTGTCACTATAAACTTCGAGCTACCACGGAGAAGCAACTAGATGTCTACTGGATGTTGGGTAGATGTCCCAATGACGTACAAGTGATATTTCGGACGTTCCACAGATGTCTATATGGTGTTCAAAATATTTTAATTCAGAATATGGCTTGACACACGGATGTCCGCGGGAAAGTGCATCCGATTACTTGATGCACACTTGATATTCTTGGGATATTGTTTGTACATCTTGGTTTCCCGGTTGTGACCTTATTGCTATACAGTACGTTTCAAATCGGAAAATTTATGCTCTCGCATTAATTTTTGCCGTTTATCTGTCACCTGCTCTCCAATAATTCAATTCTGAGAGGTGTGACAGTTTTAAGCCCCTCTTTCTTGCGGCCAGCTGGCTTCTTCTATTCTCCGCTGAGCCAGTGCTCCCCATCCGCACGAGCACGACGCCTCACGCCATCACACACAGACCGAGCCGCCCACCATACAACCGCTTCTTCTCATCCGCAAGGTGTTAGCTCGCAATGAAATCGATTGGATGCTTCGAAAGTTTTTATTTCTGGAAACTCGCGAGAAAATGAAAATTAAGTACGCATGGGCGTCCAAATTTCTACCGAAAAGATAGGAGTTGCAAATAAATCGTTTTTATTCACGAGTGCCAAAAATAGTGCGACAGCCGCCAGGGGTGTGAAGGATAAATATACGAGCCTTAAGGAGCTCTGGAAACTAAAGTTCATACCGCAGCACATATTCCATCACAATAGAATTCACGGTTCTCACATAATGTTGTAGATTTCAACGCAGAACGACTATTGTCCATCACAATGAAAAACAAAAAAGAAGCGGAACAACATCTGTCCCAAGAATTGTGGTGTACGATCAACATGATGCGTACCGTGGTACTCGATCATACTGTGAAGGAGCGATGATAACGGTTGATCTCTGTAAGCCGCCGGGCCCTGAGGTATCTTACAGGCGACACGTGGACAGGTCGACCTCAGGTGGACTCATGTAGATTTTTTTTTTTTAATTAGTGTAATATATTAGCATTACAGTGCCAGGGAGATCTCAGCGCCTCACCAGTACTATTTACTTGAGTAACGCTTCTCCTTTAGAGTACGGTAGGCACCGTTAGGATACTAAATAGGCCCCTTTGGTATATTAGTTCCACCAATTGGTCTTCAAGCCATCGATTCCGTAGCTCCAACCTGTAGGACTACGAAGTAAACGCCAGCCCATTGCACCAAGTACTATGGGAGTGCCGCCGTCAAGGATTCGAACCTTAGGACCCGCTCTACCACGCTACCACCGGTCGAGACCCGTACGCTGACCCAACAGTCATTGCGTTACATTTTGGTCTCCCGACTTAGAAACCTTTGGAATAATTGAACGGACCACTGGAACGAAGAATTATCCGGATTCTAACCTTTTGTTTAATTCCCCAACGGACCAAAAGTACAGAAGCAACCGCCATTGTGAATCCAGGGAAACACACCCAACCGACCCGACCATAGGACCCCCACGGCAAAAACAGCTGCCACTGCAACGCTGGCGATGTCGCCTGACCCTCACGTTGATACCGCTAGCGACCGCAGGAGCACGAGGAGCCAGCTGCAAGAAGTACTGACCCCCCTGGATAACCCTGAAAGGAGTCGCCGAGAACCCACGGTGGCACCGCTGTTACGAGAACGCCTCACTAGGGCCACTTCTAGGCCAGCAACATCTCAAGGAGAAACCCACCAGACCGAAGAAATGAGAGGCAACATGCCCGCAGGGCTTGCCGACCTTCTCTGGCCCCATCTCCGTGAGCTCTGCTCAGCCCATGTGGATTCCACTATTGACGTGCGACTCGCTACGGCGATCGCTGACCATACGGATTACCTCATCGCGTGAATCGACCCTAAGGTAATGGAGTTTGAATTATTAATAGACCCCCTCCTAAGTCGTATAGTGGCGGAAGGGCTGACCTTTGAGGTGTCGGATACACTACGCTGACCTTGTAGGTGATGGGTGCGAGGAATCATCGGCCACGTGGCTCCGGGCGAGCTACCATCTAGGTGTTGTCAGCCACGTGTAGTGTTGACATGTACCTTCTGGTTGAGTAATTGTTAGTGACAGTAATTGTAATTATGCGTATTTTAGTACAGTAGTTGAGTGGCCACCTGGCACTGTAGCCAGTGTTGGCCAGGTCTCTGACACTAGGTCAGAGACCGTGCCTTGCTGGCACCTCCCGGGGGATCTGGAGACTGCAGTCCAAGGCATATAGGGAACTGCACCTCCCCCATCCTTATCTGATAAAGCCAGGAATCACTTGGGTCAAGACTATACCTTTTGGTTTATTGTTTCTCAACTACCACACAGGCTTTCCCGCGCGTCGAAGCCTACCATCGTTTACCTGCACGGTATAGGATAGTCGCCCCGCCGTTTGCCCCTGCGGGTTTTCACGGTGCCCTGTTACCATCGAGGTTTACTACGTCTACCTTCAAAGGTTGAGCGTCAACACGCTCCCTACAGTTGAGCGTCACTACGCTCCCGAGACAAGACAATAGCATACCCCAGAGGTGATTGTACGACACTTTGGTCTCCCGACTTAGAAAGTATTTTTAGGTTTCGTCGTACCTTCACAGTTCACACGATATTCTGAGAAAAATTGGACGCTCGTACACCTATTTGGTTTCAGGAAATCCCGCAAAGCAATGCAGCATACCACGATTGGTCACAAAATGGAACGACCTAAAAGGAATACACGTGGTGCGAGCGCCCCGCCGAGCCATAAAGGTCTTGAAGGAGCCCCATGGGCTCAACCGATTCTGGAAAACCCCGAGGAACTGCTCCGGCACCCTCGACACAAAACCGGAAAGGTACATGGTCCGCCGCAAAGGGCAACGGAACCTCATAGGGAATTACCAATTGAGGTTGCAGCGGAGGAGCTATGGCCTCAGCTCGAAGAGCGAGCGAAAGCGCTCGTCACCCTCGCGGTCGAGGATGCATAAACCATAAAGGAGAAGTCGGATACCCGGATGGTTCCGCCCTCAATGGACGTCGATGCATTTACCCGTATTGTGGTTGACCGAGCAGCTCAAGAGCTATCGGAAAGGATACCTGAAATGGTGAAACAGCATCTCTTTACAGATGCTAGGGAGCATGTTTACCACGCTGTGCAGGACCTTTGGGTTTCCAAGGGATTCGCAGAATCCCGACCTACACAGGTGAACATCGCAAAGCGCATACCACAAGGGTTCCAAATGGGTCATTCCACCCATTCCAAACACTTGCCTACTGATAGTGAGTACCTACAAGGTCCAAGGCAGAGTCAAGAGGTCCCGTGGAAGGTAGATCCTCAAGACATTTAGCTGCCACCAATTACTGGTTCCGTTCAAAAGGATATCCATGGAGGTGGTCCCAAGAACGATTCGTCTGACTCGTTGGATGAGCGACGAAGAAACCGAAAAGGGAAGAAGCGGATGACGAAGAGGGGAAAAATTCGAGAGGATGATTCAGACCCCGACTTGCCAGACTCCAGTTTCGATACGAGTTCATCGTCGGATGATGACCGTAAAGGTAAGAAGAAGAAGAAAACGAGCAGGTCAACGAAGAAGTCGTCGAAAAAGAACCGAAAGGGTAAAAAGCGATACAATGAGTCGCCAGACTCTGAGTCGGACACCGAAATGGACCTGGATGGGCACCAACCGTTGAACAATGTGTTCACCAAAGCGGTTGACTACAGGACTTATCGGTTGATCAACATGTCTTCTGAATACACCCAAGGGGTGGCTCAGAAGATTAATAAGCACCACAAGAAGCTCAGCTTCCAAATGGGTGACACAACCTTCACAGGTACAGATTCTATTGCGATAATTGAGTTTCTACAGAAGTTCAGCTTGCATGTGACCAAAATGGTTTTTCCGAGGGCGCTGCGATGTGGCTGTTTCAGTTTTACTTTAAATGACAAGCATAATACTTGCTGCACGGTAGGCTCCGCGGCAACAGCTTAGCGATGGATGAGGATAGCACAGAGATGTTGGAGTCATACCCAGAAGTTGTCAATTTCCTTTTGGAAACATACGCCACCGATGAGGTTAGCCAAGAGGCTTACTCGGAATTCCTCGCTTACCATCAAAGGTCTGGGCACACCGAGTCGGAGTTTTCGCTTGTGCTTTGGAATCTGGCAACCCGTTGTGGTAATGTGTTCACTACCTCGAGGTTAAAGTCGCTATTTGCCGACAATGTCGACAAAGCGCTCCGTTCCCAAGTACGCAATTACCTGGCCACTAACCGAAAGGTAGGCGACAATGGGCTGGCTCGATACTCCAAGGGCCTTGGAGATACCCTTCGGCTGGGAAACCGACCAGCCATGTCTCCAACCTCGAAGGATAAACCGAAAAGGTCGGTCTTGGAAATTGAAGACAAAACAACCTCAGAGGGTAGCTCGCACATCGAAGTACATACAGGAACCGCTATCCACTGGGTAGCGACCCAGGGGCGGTTCTCAAAACCTTCGACGGTAGGAAATTGGTCGTCAACGCGTACACCACACTCGGTACAATCGCCGCCAAGTTCGGTAAGCTCGCATAGGTTGCCATGAGCGAGCTCCCATAACTCGCCACCCACATTCTACGTCACTGCTCCTACCAACCAGGTTTCGAAGCCCCCCTCAATGGTTACGCGAGACCCTCCAAATGGAGTCCTCGTTTGCTGGTTTTGTCTCGCGACAGAGTATTTGGCAAACAATTGCGCTAACTTACCTCCAGGGATGAGAGACCAGTTGATTCAGGCTCCCATGCAGAATCACCAACGCCTCTATGGGTCTTCAACGCAAGCACCAAATAGATTCCAACCCCGTACACCGGTACAGGTCAATACCATCGAGGAAACACCAAACTTGGACTCAAGCCCTCCCGTGTACAGGAGGAAAACCCCGAGCAGGTGGCGTAATGGCCGAACCCAACCTGCAATCGGAAGGCCAATCGATACCCAGAACCTTGAAGGTGGAAGAGAACACGTCACACCCAGTTCCGGTTTGTCATATGAAGTAAAACAACTATAAAGTACGTGCTTCAATGTGTTTCTCCCATCGTCTTGAGGTTCCGGTCACCTGCTTGTTGGATACGGGGGCCGACCCAAACGTGCTGAACTCCCGCGTCATACCTGAGGCGTTGCTTCAGAACTCGAGCCGACGTTCCGACAACAACCCGCTGGTGGATGCAAATGAGCGCCCATTAAACCTTCGAGGTATGCTCACCACTGTGGTGCAGCTCGGACACCTCAAGGTAAGACTGCAATTCTTTGTTGTCGACCGTTTACCAACAGACTGCCTACTAGGTACGAACTTCATCGACAGACATGTCAAAGCAATCCTTCCTGGTTCCCATACCGTCGCCCTACGTCACGGGGGACGAATTTCCATTTTTGGTAGTACGGAAACCAAACGGGGAGGGTTCTCCAAACCGAAGAAGAGGATATCCAACGAAACGGTCTCCAACAAAGTGCGCATCACCAAACAGGTTGTTATCCCGCCAATGCACCAAATATTGGTACTGGTGTCGTGTGCGACCCTCGGGCTGGTCATACTACAAAACCATCCGAGGTAGCACATCGACACCTCACCTTGATGGCCAACGGGATTGTCGAAAACATCCCAAATGAACCCTTTAAGGTGTGTCTCAGTAACATCAGCATTCACGACGTGAGGTTGCCGAAAAATACCAATGTAGGCATCGCACTACCGGAACCACAAGGGGTCTTCACCGTAGCTCACACTGATCTCGGCGAGGTCGCCTTCGATAAGGAAGGGGGGTGCGCAAATGCGTCGACAACCACAAATGTATCGATAAATACCACCTTGGAAGCAAACCTAACGGATAAGGCATCGGTGGTTAAAGAAAAGGAACCTGACCCTGAGTGGCAATTGCGAGATACATTCCAGATCGGTGAAGACAACGGCGAACTGCGGGGCCGTATTCTCGACCTTCTGGAGGAGTTTAAAACTATGTGGTCAGGCCATTTGGGCCAAATTAAGGCCACGCAGCATCGCACCGAGCTCCTCCCTGACTCGAAGCCGATTTATCAGCAACCATACCGTGCAGGTCCGAAGGCGAGAGAAGTAGAACTCAAAGATGTGGAGCGACTGCTCTAAAAAGGGGTAGTAGAACCAGCCAACTCAGATTGGGCTAGTCCCATGGTTCTGGTTCAGAAGAAAGGGGGTAACCGTATGAGGTTCTGTGTGGACTACAGGAGGTTCAATAGTTTGACCGTCAGGGATTCGTACCCGATACCTAGAATGGATGAGTGCATCGACTCCTTGGGAGATGCACAGATATTTACCACGTTGGATGCCAATTGTGGTTATTGGCAGGTACCTGTAGGTGAGGAAAATCGAGACAAAAGGACCTTCACGTTCCATGCAGGTTTGTTTCACTTCACGCGGATGCCACTCGGGTTGTGCAATGCTCCAGCCACCTTTCAAAGGGCGCTGGACATCATCCTTTCGAAGGTTAAATGGACAACCGCCTTGGTATACATCGATGATGTAATCATCTATTCAAGATCGGTAGAAGAGCATTTTGCTCACGTACGCACCGTACTAACCCTCCTAGCTGAGGCGGGGGTGACGCTGAAGCTACGCAAATGCGTCTTCTTTACCAGAACGGTTGAATACCTGGGACACATCATAGGCCCTGGTACCCTAGAGGTTGCGCCGAGCAACATTAGAGCCGTACAGGAGGTCAACTTGTCACGATACCAGACAGACATACGATCCTTCATAGGTTTATGTAACGTCTATCGTCGCTTCGTGAAGGTATTCGCAAAAATAGCGGCTCCCCTCAACAAGAAGCTCCAGAAAGGTGAACCTGAACGGTTTGAGAATCTATCGAACGAAGAAATGGACACCTTAAAGGAATTGAAACGAGCGCTGTCGTCGCCGCCAATCTTAGCGTCACCGAAAACAGGTCTACCATACACGCTGGATACAGATGCATCCCATGCTCAAATTGATTGTTCTCTCATGCAGGAGCAGCACAACGGAGACAAATTACCTGTAGGGAACTGGAGCCGCGCTATGAATGAGGCGGAGCTGAACTACACGATAACCGAGAAGGAATGTCTAGCAGTAGTGTGGAGCATGTTGATGCTCCGTCCATACCTTTATGGTGAGCGCTTTACGTTGCGCACGGACCACGACGCCTTAAGGTGGATCCTCGGACTCGCAGATGCGTCTGGTAGACTTGCTCTTTGGAGGCCGAGACTGTCGGAGTTTGAATACGACGTACAGTACCGTCCATGTATCAAGGAAAACATAGCTTACGCTATGTAACGCGTAAACACCTCAGGGTTAGAGACAGAACCGGTGGACGATGACATCCCTTGCTTTTTGGTGTCATCAAACCGAAGTGGTACCGGCGAACACCTAGAAGGATGTTGGGACTTACTTGAAGAAGGTGCTTTGCGGAACACCGACATGTCAACGCAGATACTGACCCTAGAGGAAACGAACGTCATGCCCGTAACCCGAGAGGAATTCCCACGACAACAGGCCCAGGATGCGTACTGCAGAACCCTGGCTGATCAAATTGGTTTCAAAGGATCACTGTTCGATGTGGACCACAATGGGTACATCGTGAGAAGTTCAACCTTGGATGGTAGCCGTCAAAAGGTGGTTACGAAGGCACTGCGCCAGAGAGTCTTGTATCTCGCGCACTACCCGCGACTATCGGGACACCCCGGTGCCACCAGGATGTATTACACCTTGAGGCAACAGTTCTATTGGCCTCATATGGCCCATGATGTCTATACCTTTGTAGGTCAGTGCGAATCTTATGTTCGTACCCGCGGTGGTATTCGAAAGCATCGAAAGTACCTCAAGCTGTTTCCAGCAGCGGGTCCACTGGAGTTTGTTGCGATAGACCTTCTAGGACCACTTCCCAAAACCAAGAATGGGTATCAGCACATTCTAATGATCGCCGACAGGTTCTCGAAGCTCACGAGAGCGATACCTTTTTAGGAGACGAAGTCAACCACGCTGGCCAGCGCGTTTTTCAACAATTGGGTCTACCCGTATGGCGCACCACTGTACCTACTTACCGATAATGGTTCAAACTTGGCATCGAAGTTCTTCGAAGCAGTCTGTAACCTATTGGGTATTAAGCACTATTTCACTACGGCCTACCACCCGCGGCCGAACGGACAGGTCGAGTGCTTTAACCACATTGGTATCAAGGCTACGACACTATACGGAAGAGCACCAAACTGGGTGGGATGAGCTGGTTCAACCGCTCACCCACTCCGTTATCCTTCAGGTACACCGGTCAACACAGACCACTGCCTTTGATTTGGTTCTCTCGCGACACCCCCCAGGTATTGTAGTGCAGGGAGATCATACCACCAGGACTGCAGCTGGCACACTCACCCCTGCCCAGGTCAAGCTAAATACCAATGTGAGGTTGAGGAGGGCTCTTAAACACGCAGAGAGCCGCCTCACTGCAGCCCAGAAGCGGTACAATGCCGACTATGACCGTAGGGTAACCAAAGTGTTCTCTGTATCGTCGGGACAATATTTCTACATAGACAACCCGCGTTCAGGTAAAAGACCACGACTGGGTAATGAAACGGACGATGAAGCTTTTGATAGAGACATCAATTCGAAGCTTCTACCCAAATCATGGGGACCTTATGAGGTATTGAACGCACCAGACCACACCGTTACGTTTGACCAGGACGGAATACCAAATACGATATCAATTGACCGTATTACGGTAGCACCTGAAACGGTTCAACATCGCATTGAGGCAGGGACCACAGCCCGAGAGCCCAAAGCTGTAGCTCTGTGCACTCGACCCTCGGAGGACCCCACCCAAATGGAGGTGAACGATGACCTACCAAGGGATAATCCCGATTACAACCCTCTAACAGGGACGGAAATGCAACCTCAAACGGTAGCAGCGGGAGCTCCCGACCTGGCTCCCACATACGAAGCTCACAACTCGGAGCATATGAACACTCACGGTGGCGTTCCTCCGAAAGATCAGGACCAAACCACAGAGGAATTTCCCGTTGACCGTCTGGTGGGCCACAAGTAAACCTATAATGGTCTGAAGTACACCGTCAGGTGGTACGGCTGGGGCACAGAAGGGGACACCCTCGAACCCCCAGCCGCAATATCCCCACACTTCCGTATCAGGTAGTGGCGCCGTCGCAAGGAGCCGATGTCTGCAGACGGCTAACCTTAGACCTTCGTGGTACTCAGGCCTAAGGAAGGGGGAGAAAAGACGTCGTTTTCCACAGAAGGTGGACGCATATGCGTGTCAGATTACCTACAAGGGAGGACACGAAAGAACAACCATATGTAACAGTAGAGGAGACAAGAAGAGACAACAATTTACTTTAAGAAGGACCTGTCAGTTCAGGAGCAATGGAATCAGGAGGACCCGTGTTTTTGACTACCCACGGAGGAAAAACTGCGGAAAGGCTAGGAGCCATCAACCTAAGAGGTAGCGAAGGAGCGGTAGCCCCGCCGCTGTGGAGAGGAGTCGAAACCATAAGAGGATGAACGAAAGGAACCGCCGGAGCTGGTTGCAAAACTGCAGAGTTCAAGTTTGCGCCTAGAATGAGATCTGTCAAAGGATCAGATGGTGCAGCAGCAGAGACGCTCGCCGGATTGGCAATCTGACGGGTGGCCAGTTGGTACATGTCCAACTGGAACTGATTCCGGAACTCACCAAGTTGGTTCAGCGCTTTCATTTATTGCGCATGGCACGGCAGCAAACCTTCAAGGAGCGTCAATGCAGCGACCACGGAGGTAGGCCCAGCCCTATGAAAGTTGGTGACGCAAGACTGGCGAATTCGAGCCAGCAAACCCACCACGGCCGGAGAATCCATCATAAGTTGAGGCGGAGGCCGAGCAATACCCGCCAACAGAGGTCAAACTGGACCAGCAACCCTCGAGGAGCTCGGTTGAGTAGGAGTCACACCCGTAGGGATAGGCGACTTACGACCTTGAGGTAACGGCTCGGACGGGAAGGGAACAGCAAATCGACCAACTGGTGTTTCCACAGTACCGTGATAATGTTCGGGGCTCGCGGGAGCTCTATAAACAGGAGGCTCCCCGGGATAGAATTGGGCGTGGCAAGGCAAAATCTCCGAAGTTGCAGGATCGAATGCCTGCCAACCTTGATGGGAATCCCAGTGGTAATTCTTGCTCTGCTCGAGATACGAGTCCAAATCCTTCACGGTATAATCGGTCCCCTCCACGATCTTCTCGTCACCAAATCGGGAAATATTCTCGGCAACCCTCGGAGGTATGAAGAAGATGCGACCTACAGGTTGAACACCATCTCGGTATATGTCAGAGTCGGTATTGCGACAATCCCAATCGACACCGTAACGGGCGGCCTCCAGAGCCAGGATGGCAACCGATACGGTCCACTCCGAGAGGGCAATGGACTAAATGAGGTAATACCGCTCTAAATTCCGGGAAATCTGACTTCTGAAGTACGCCAAAACCGGCGGAGTGGGCACGCTCAGTGATAACGGAACATCATAGAACTCCCACCACTCTGGTCGAAGCACGTACCAATCGCGTCTATCCTTCGTAGGTTGTGAGAAGTACTCGACGTTAAGAAACATATGCATAACGCTAGTGTACGAGTTGCGAGTGCGAACGCGACTCTCCGTCGCTGCATCCTCGCCCCACCTACAACGGTCAACCCAATTGATAGTGGTGAAAGGCTGATTCAGGGAAACCAAGTCAGGTGAAACCGGAAGGTAAGTCTCCGGAATAGACGGGTACTGGCACACTTGCACCACCAATCGACGGTTAATAATTCAGCTCTGGTTCAATGCGCATATACGGCAAGTCGCTCGGATATATCGGCGGGATGAAATACCTCATAGGTGTCTGACGCTGCCGACTCTGGAAACATTCCAGTCGACCCTGACGAGGTTAAGACTCTTGGTCCCTTTTCTTCAAGAGCAAGGGAACGGAGCGAAGTCGCTCGCAGTCCCAACGAGACATTTCCTCTCATTTACTATATGACAGCTCGCTACGCTCGTACTATTACGCTTCGCATTTTTAACTAAGTACTATTGACAAGGTAAAAAATAATTTTTTGACAACAACATTTCAATTTTTAATACGAAGCTATAGTGTTTTAAACTACCACGCGATGGCATCCGAGCGACTTAACCAAAAAAATATCTAAGTCCCAGCCAGCTCACCCCCACTCCCCAAAAACCAATCCTAGACCAAAACCCATTAAATTCCTACAACCAAGTCCACTACTACTATCCAAACTAAACTTCCTTCTGATATAGATTCCAAGCTCTAAGTTGATATTCCAGGAGACAGTTTTCTGTTATAATAATTTTTTCAGAAAACTGATTCCGAGTGTAAGAATTCTGACGAACTGACTTAAACGAAAAACGATTTTCGGCTTAGGTTTCCACATGATAATCCACCTGTCCTTTTACAAGACTTCCCGCAGGGTTAAAGGAGAGAGCTACGATCGATCCAACTGTGGGGACGGGGGCGAGTATTCGACCAAACGCAGAGGCGTCAATTTTTCGTCAAGTCTCCGGAAATAATAATCCCTACGCAGGCTCTGGATTAAAGCAAACCCAAGTAGGTATCTAATTGTGGTCTGGTAAGAGCTGCCGGCAATGACGAACTCCCTACCGCCACAGGCCAATCGTGCTTCAACAGGTCATTGTTTTTCACCTGGTTGAAGGTAATACCAAAAGGTCCATACTGACTCGTCGTCCGGTTCGCCGCATCAAACACGAGATTGTGAGCCCAATTTGTTTGGGTCGTCGAAGGAAGTCCACCACTGCGTTAGTACTGGTCAGCCGGAGTCCCAGGGGAGAACTCAGTCGCAGGGACAGGCATACTGCGAAACCCAATGTTGGTAGGCGTTTGCGAAGTCGAGCGAGTTACCCTCTTGGTAGTACCACCGCGTCCACGGCCACGAAATGGGCCGCTACCTGACATGGTTGGGAAAGCCGTAGCTCTACCCAACGACTGAGGTAATTACTCGACCTCCACCGCCACGGTAAACACCAGCGAATATTCATCCTTCTGAAGTAGAGCCTCCTCGGTCCGTTCTGAGGAGACGGCCCACGGATCCAACCTTTCCGGTAGTACCGACACTGACCTTTCGGGTACAACAGTGGCCGGCGTGCGGTCGCGAGCGGGTCCAGACCTTTGAGTTATCGTGGAACGGGACCAATCAGACCTTAAAGGCATAACTGCAGGGGTATCAATCCCCTCGGAATCTCTAACTTCTTCGACCTCAATGGTAACTGGCATCTCACGTCTCTCGAGCGCTGGTGCTGCTTGTGGGGACGAACCACCCCTTCGAAGTATCGATGACGAATCCACAATGCGGCGCGAGGTGCACCGAAGTGGTACCGAGTGGGTTGGAACGCGTGCGTGGAGGTGGCACGATCCTGTCACTACCTTGATGGTAAACCGGAATGTAAAACTGGAAAAAGGTCGCGTACTTACCGACGGGGCTGCTCAACACCAATAAGGTCTCACAACCGGAAGCTGCCAGCACGGACCCAGGCCAACACCTCAATGGTTGTATCGACGCAAGCTTAGGCCCCACCTGCGCCACGAGTCAATCCTTACAAGGTAGCCAAGACCTGAAAGGTGGAGAAGCCAGGAAACCTACAGGGAAAAGCCGGAGAGTACGGTTACGGTCGCGACGCCGCCAATTAAGGGCAGTACTACGTGAAGGGTTGTCGAGCCGTGAGAACGACCAGGCGGGACGGCGCTGCGCAGGGACCTAGGAGAAGATTGAAGTTGAAGTAACCAGGAAGGATGCGATACCCACTTAGTTAGACAGTGGAAGATGCGGAAGCCGAATCGCAGGCAAGCAAAGCCACTACAGAAAAGGTGTCCGAGAGCGTGCTAGGTACACTGCATCGCCCTCATGACAGTCCCTACCTGAGTGGTTGTCGCTCAATTCGTGCGCCGACGTCGTCGCGCGTCCTCCCCCAACCGATACTGGCGCCTAGTTCTGAACCTCAAGGAATCCAGCGCCACGCCCAGAAACTACTGCGATTCCCGCGCCGCTGTCACTCGCTACAATTCTATGGTGTGATGAAGGGAGACACGGGGCTTGTCTCGTGGGTAGGAAGGGGGTCTGTCGTATAGTGGCCTAAGGGCTGACCTTTCAGGTGTCGGATACACTACGCTGACCTTGTAGGTGATGGGTGCGAGGAATCATCGGCCACGTGGCTCCGGGCGAGCTACCATTTAGGTGTTGTCAGACACGTGTAGTGTTGACACGTACCTTCTGGTTGAGTAATTGTAAGTACTTGTAATTGTAATTATATTTATTTCAGTACAGTAGTGGAGTGGCCACCTGGCACTGTAGCCAGTGCTGGCCAGGTCTCTGACACTAAGTCAGAGACCGTGCCTTGCTGGCACCTCCCGGGGGATCTGGAGAGAGCAGTCCAATGCATCCTTATCTGATAAAGCCAGAAATCACTTGGGTCACGACTATACCTTTCGGTTTATTGTTTCTCAACTACCACACCGGCTTTCCCGCGCGTCGACGCCTACCATCGTCTACCTACACGATATATATGATAGTCGCCCCGCCGTTTGCCCCTGCGGGTTTTCACGGTGACCTTTTACCATCCAGGTTTACTACGTCTACCTTCTAAGGTTGAGCGTCAACACGCTCCCTACGGTTGAGCGTCACTACGCTCCCGAGACAAGACAGTAGCATACCCCAGAGGTGATTGTACGACATCTTGCAGGCCGCTCGAGGAGCAGACACCCGCCAGGCAGGAAATTTGGTCCCTAGGACCACCCCACCACAAATAAACCATCCGGTCTCCATATGGCAACCCCTTACCGAACCCCCAGAAGTGGCGGTGCTATCCGCCCCTCGCCGGGAATACCATCAGGAAAACCCAATGGTGGGACAATCTAGGTGCAGAAGAGAAGCTCCGCGTCTAGATGACAGACAGGTAGCCCATCAGGAGAATCCAAGGGAGGGATAAGTGAGGAGCAGAATAGAAGCTCCGCGTCTAGAAGAGAGACTGCTTGCCACACCCGACAGATTATATGAGGTACAGCTACCTCAGGGCTCCATCCGATCAGATAGAGAGATCGATACTTGAGGTCCCTATTCAGCTGGAAAGAAAAGAAGCAACCGCAGGAGAAAGAAGAACATAAAAAGTGAAAGAAGAGACCATTCGGACACCAGTGATTTCGAATCGGCCTCGACCGAATCGACCGACTCGGAAGTGGATGAGGCTACCGTTTGAGGCCACAGACCACTGACAACCACAAACGAACTTTTCCTTAAGGTTCTAGACTACCAGAATTACCGGCTGGCCGATAGGTCCGCGAAGTATTCTGGTTCGGTGGCTCGCAGTGTCTCCAAATGAAGCAGAAGGATGCAACTAACCATTACTAACAAGTTCTCGCGTCTCGATCCCATTGATGTCCTTAGATTTCTCAGTTTGTCCCGTGCGGCCTGCGATCAGAACGGTGTCCGCAAGGGCGCCGCTCTGTATCTTTTCCAATTCTTCCTTACAGGACAGGCGCGTGACCGAATGGTTTCGAAGATATCTGGCACAACTGAACTCTTGGATGCTCAAGACCGTGAGCTCCTCAGGTCATACCCTCAGCTTTTTGATTGCCTCCCGGAAACTTACGCCATGGATGACGTTATAATGGATGCCTACCAGGAAGTAATCTCGTTTAGGCAGAGCTCCAACATGACCGAATCGTCTCTCGCAGACGACCTATGGAAGAGGCCTTACACAGGTGGAAACGTGTTCTTCGAAGGACGGCTTAAACGTCACTTCATCACGGGATTGCTCCCTGCCATTCGGACACATGTGCGCAATTACCACACGGAAAACCGGTAATACTCCTTCCGAAGGCTCGTTACCTACGCCGAGGCCCATGGGAAAACCTACAGGACCTCCAAGCGCAACGCTGATATAACCAGAGAACACGCAACTCCATTGAGTACACCCAGCCAAGCCCATTTGGTTAGCTCCACGAAGTCGGACATGGATGCATCACTCCATTACGCCGACTTGGGAGATATCCTCACGGTCAATTTCAGCGCTCCTCCGTCCGGCCCCCCATCATATACCTTTCAGGTAATTACAGCGACCACTGTACCACCCACACCCAAGTATTCTCGCTTTACGCCACGCAACGACGTTTTTGTTCGCTCCCAAACGGCTTGCTTCCTCTGCCTTTCCGTGGCCCAACCTTGTGATACTACGAGTTATCTGCCTGAGGACGCACGTAAAAACCTCCTAGCCCTAAGGAAAGAGAATTACCGGGTGCGGAGATCCGAAGGAATGTATAACAGGGCACAGCCACGAACCACAGGGACCCCGGGAAGATCACGCTGTGCCTCGCCTCGGGATACTCCGATCAAAGCCCCACCGGTCCACGCCATTGTAGACCCTACAGACGACCCTGTGGAAGAATCCTATGCTCAGGAAAAAATGGAAACCCCATCGGAAAATTCCTAGAGAGATACTCGAGGCAATCTTCCCTCTTTGAGCCCTTGCCTCAACCAATTGGACGGTCATGAGCCAAAGAGCTCTTCACCTCCTAATACGAACCACCCACAATAGACCACTCAGAATGAACCACAGTTGGAACACAGTAACGTCCCCGTCTGTATCCTCAGGAAAGAGAACTATAAAGTTCAATTAACCGTAGGAATTCGTTCCAAAAACTCTCGAGTGACCACAGCTGTATTTGACACAGGTGCTGGTCCCAACTTGGTCCAACCTAAGCTACTCCCACTTGGGTGGCAAGACTCCGTTCAAGAAAGGAAGACCCCAAAGATTACCGATGCATCCCGTAGATCAATGGACATTAAAGGGATGATACCACTTTAAGTCCTGTTAGGACAATTCAAATTCCGCACGTGGTTCCTTGTATCTCCTAACTTGGGCGCTGAGACAATCCTAGGGAGTTCCTTTATCGACCGATACACAAAGTTCATTTATCCAGGCCTTAGGACAGTCGCGTTCTACCGCCCAACTTCGATCTCCATAACTGGTTCCGATCCAGGGCCAGAAGTTAACCGCAAACGAGCGGTTGTCTCCGAAAACACGAAGTCCAATAAGGTTCGCCTGTCAATGGCCATATCGATACCCCCGATGTCCCGAATCGCTGTATCGCTCCATTACCAGTCGTCAGGTCTCGTAACTATTCAGGACCACCCGAAAACGGTTCTCAAGCACCTTACCTTGATGGCCAATGGAGTAATGGACGTCCACCTCAACAGGTCTTTTTTGGTCACAATCAGCAATTCCCGAGATAAACCCGTGCGGGGACCTAAAGATATAGTGATTGATATCACTCTACCCACGCCCGTGGCCATTATGGAGGCCCAAACGGATAACCTCGAAACGGCAACTCCCGACGAAAACGTCGACTCTTGGGAGGGGACGGTCGTAATCGGCACAGAATTCGAATCCTACAGGCCCCAGGTACTTGATCTTCTCAAGAAACACCAGGCCATGTGTTCAGGTAGATTGGGTACAATCAAAGCCACTACACATCGCATTGACCTTCACGATGATGGTAGACTGTGGTGTTTAGTCCTTTTAGAATGCGAGCGCAGGCGCGCGAGCAAGCGATGAGTTTTCGATAGTGAAATGCGATGTTTCCTGTGAAAGAAAGCGTCGTGCAGTATATATATGCGACGACGGTGAGAATATGAGATATCATAACTATCTAATCCTTACAGCTGGAGATGTTGATTGTTGCTGTAAGGCATGGCACATCCGACATGCCTGTGTGACGTAGACACTACAGTTCCCTCTTTTAAGACAGCTCTAGCTGAAGTTTTGTTTTTGCAGCAAGAGCTTGAGGCGTTGACTTGCGGGCGAGTAGGAGCTTGACTAGGCGTGGTGCATCTTCAAATATGTTTTGAAGTGGCTCGTCGGTATCTTGTTCTGGTAGAAGACCGTACCAGCGGACGGTGATAAGGAGATTGCCGGTCAGAGATTCCTTTAGCTTGAGTAGACGGGATATTTCCATACCGCGCTCAGAGTATAAGACGTGCGACATGATAGCTTCAGTGTCGAGATTCTTATCGCAGTAGTAACGTAGGCGGGTAGAATGGACGTCTTCAGTGATTCCCGTGCGCAAATCTTCAACTGTATAAATGAACTTGCTGATTTCCTTGAGTACACGTCGTGGTCCGCGCCAGCGTAGAGCTAGTTTCTGTCCGGCGTTGAAGTCTTCTTTTGCAACTAGGACGAAATCACCTTCAATAAATTCAGCGGGGTTCCCCTTTGAGGCAGCATTACGAGAGCGATCGCGCTGGTAATTGAGGTGGATTTGGACGACAGGATGAAGTTCAGATATGAGGTTTTCGATTTCATCGAGGTGAAGGTGTCGTTCACGGTTAACTTCGGGAAGAGTTACAATGTCTCCATTCGACGTTCGTAGAGAAGCGCTTACCGATCGGGAAGGCTTTTTGCCAGTGAAGATAGTCACTGGTGCAAAGTTTCGGCGCTGCGGCGAAGGCGCATTGTTCAACGCAGATTGAACAAGTGGCACGAGAGTTGGCCAGTCCTCGATCGGGAGTTGTAGTTCTGAGCATGTTGCTCGTAAAATACGTAGTACTTCTTTTCCCATACGTTCGATAGCACCGTTAGACCACGGTGTGTAGGAGAGGGTGAAGTGATGATGTATGCGGAGGGATTTAGCAAGCTTGCTAAGAGTTTCATTTTCAAAATGAGTGCCTCCGTCGGACATAAGAGCAGTAGGGGTGGTGAATGATGTACACCATTCGAGAATTGCAGATGCGGCGTTAGTAGAATCGGCTTCGACGAAGGGGAAGAGCCATACAAAGGAGCTGAAATCGTCGCGTAGCTTAAAAATGTATTTCGAGCCCGAGGTGCTTGGTCCTATTTCGAGGTAGTCGAATCGTTGGAGGTCGTTCTCCGATGTTCCATGAAAGGCAGGTCCGAATGGGCGCGGCTCCTTGTCGCCTCCAGTTGTATAAACGCAGTGTATGCATGCTCGAACGAAATTACGAATGTCATCTCGTAGGGTTGACCAGAAGAAATGCTCGCGAATTCTCCTTTCAGTTGCGTTGGTACCGCGATGTCCTGCGGTAAGATTATGTTTGATGATACAGATTCGGAGTTGCAGGTCGCCGGGGCGTCCGGGATCCAGATAGCTCCGTCTTTGTTGCGGAGTAGATCCCCTGAACGCACAAACTGGCTCGATCGATCCGCTTGATGTTGCGTTTGTATTTCATCGATTTCCTTTTCGGAAGGCCATAAAAAACCATCAGCGGACGCGGATGATAGAGCCCGTATGTTGACTAGACGTCGTACCGTTTGTGTAGAGTCCCATCTTCTTAGTAGATCAGCCTATACGTTTTCAACGCCTGATATATGGAAGCACGTATAGTTATACCAAGACATTGCAACTGCTCATCGTAGCACTTTTCGGACAGAACTGGCCGAAAGATCAGGGAGATATCGGAGAGGATCGAAGATGAAGACGATATTGTTATGGTCGGTATGTAGATTAAATCCAGCTGGATCACCAAGTAGCCACCTCATACGCTCGCAGCTTGCGAGGATTGCGAAAGCCTCCTTTTCGAATATAGACCACCCACATTGGGTTGCGTTGAACTTGCCCGATAAGAAGGCAAGAGGTCCATGGCGTTCTTTATCGAAAGGCAGTTTTAGATCTTCTGAAGGTACTTGAGTAACAATACCTGACCAGACGCGGTCGCATGCGTCGGTGAATAAGCATAGGCGGTGCTTGGGATTGCGGTGCACCAACATGCATTGGTTGGCTAGCGCTTTTTTGCAATCTTCATAGCTATTAAGATGTTCGATCGACCATCCTATACTTGAGAGCGAGACTTTTGCGGCAGCACACGATGTGCGCTTGCCTGAGATCTCGTATGATTTTTCGAGAACATCGTTGAGAGGATTCACGAGTTGCTGAAACTGGGGTATGGCCATGCGCGTCCACTGCATGGCGCATAAGAATTGTTGTAGATGTACCGCTGTTGTTGGAGGTTCCATCGATAGCAGACCGTGTAAACGACGAGGGTCATATTTAATTCCGCTAGGTGATATGGAGCGACCGCACCACGTCAATATACGGGTGAATAAGTCGCATTTCTCGGGATAGAGTTTGATATTTTTCTCGCGACACATTACGAGAAATGTGCGTATAGCGTTGAGGAGTTCTAAATCCGTAGTAGCCTGCATGAGAATATCGTCAAGCCAGGTGATGAGATATTCTTCGATAGATTTTGGAGTAGCAGCTTGTACGGAGGATTGTAGATAGGCAACGGCGTTGGAAGTTCCATGTAAAACGCGCGTTGGTGTGTAGACTCCGTGTGGCGTTATGAAGGATTGACAATCCTGGCTTTCAATCGAAAGTGGGAGTTGCCAGTAGCCATGAAATAGGTCGAAGTTTTCGTAGCAAGTAGACTTCGCCAGTTTGGTGAGTTCGTGTTCTAATATCGGCATTGGATAAGCGAACTTTTCGGTGTAGTTGTTGACAGCTCTCAGGTCAACAGTGAATCTGAACTTCGATGGTCCAGGTTTGGGTACGATCAGTGGACAAGATGCCCATCGTGATGTAGGATTTTCGTAGACATGACCTTTGGATTCTAGTTTGCCAACGAAAATTTTTAGGAAGACAGCTTGTTCCGGGTTGTACTTTCGTAGTTTAGCGCGTATCGGCTTGGCGTCCTTAGTCAGAGGTATTTTCAACCGCGGTAGCTTTGCTGGGTTACCGTTGGTGAGATTGAGATGAAATACATCTTCAAATTCATTGACGATTTTGTCGAGGAGTTGGTGATGTTCAGATGACAGATTTTTCTTCGCGCGTTTCTTCATATCAAGGATTGCTTCCTTGCGCCTTAATTCTTCTTGGGAACCGATCGGGTCCAAGAATGAAGGGTCAGGAAACGGATCTTCTTGAGTTTTTACCTCATAGTAGTTCACATGAGGTCTGAATACGTCGCCTTGAACTTTGTTTCTGCGGTGAGGGACGAGGCGGGATATATATCCGCCGGTGGTTATCGGGTTTCCAACAATAGAATAATCAGTTCCGGTTAGTTCTGGTAACTTCACGTCGATGATGGAATTGGTATCCACTTTGAGGTGTCGAAGTACAGGGTTACCGATGATTAGAGGTTCCGATATTATTTTGTCGTCGGCAACGAGGAACGATACATTTCGCAGAGCCATTTAGCCAGAATTCATTTCCATAATGATTTCAGGAATTTCCCAGCGTCGTGAAAACGTGAACTTCGGTCCGCCTTCCTTCTTCTGCAAGGGGACTTGTAGTTCGACGGGTTTGATCTTGCGAAAGCAGCCGACTCCTTTCAGTGCAGCTTCTTCTGCTACAGTAGGGCAGCTAAGTGAGTCGTCGGCTCCATCGTCCAGTCGACCGACTGTCGAAAACATAGCGTCAGCATCTTTTAAACATACCTTCAACGATGCGTATGAAGTGTATGGATCATTTAGACGACCAGCGTTCGGGTTTGTTGGCGGCGAGTTCCGCCGGAGGGTCCCGGTGTAGCTTTAAGTTCCTTGAGTTTGTCGAATAGAACTTGGCGGTCGGAATTGTTTTTGAATTTTGGGCAGTCCTTGATATAATGATTTCTCTTCGGACCTTTATGTTCCTTCTCACATTCGGAATGGGGGCATGGCGGTACTTTCCTCTTTTTCTTCTTCGGCTCAACGGGAGTATCTGTTTCACCGTCTTCGTCGTCGCTTTCAGAATCAGAAGTTGCACCGATCGGGGCCTTCTTTGTTTCAATGTACCTGCAAGTTTTTGCGAGGTTGACGCAGTGGTCGCGGAAACCTAAGAAGTTCTCTTTGAGATTCAAATGTGCTCGTCGTAGGTCACTCTTGATGATATCTTTCAAACCTACCGGTCGGATGGCCTGAAGGATGTGCTTGACAGCAACGCGTGGTGCGTCGGTGCTTACCCATTCGCAATCAAGCTTCTCAAGAATAGTGTAGCAGTCGATAAACAAATTGAACATACGTGACTCGATCGAATCATTGTTCATGTTCATGCAGAGCTTTTTCTTGACTTGCTTGTCGAGAGTTGCGACGTCGGTATTGCTTTTGTCAGTTTTGGCTTGCGCTTCGAGATATAGTCGAAGCGTCATGTCATCAAGTTCGCTTACGGAAGTTAATTGTTTTCCCTGGGGGTCATTGAAGATACCCATGAATGTTGCGCCTTTCAGCCAGGCAGCATCAAGGCAGAATTTCATCGAAACAGCGCTTGCAGGTTGTATCGCGCTTTTATCCTCGAGCGTGGATGTACGTTGTGCATGTCGCTCAGTAATCTCTAGTACGTATTGGTCGTACTCGCCGAGGAAGGTTCTTATGTTTCGAGGAGTTACCGTGCGCAATCGGGGATACTCGGTTGCAGGCACAGCAAAGGTGTTTGATCAACCACCTTTACGCGGCGACGTGGTGAAGGAATCTTCTTTTTTCATGTCGGCTATGCGTTCTTGATTTAAGGTCGATAAAGTTTCGGAGCGTCGGTGTTGCTCGCGAATGAGTTAGCTCAGTTGAACGATGAGCAAAGAGTCGATAGAAGAACTGCTTCGATCGAAGTAGTTCAGCGAATGTTTCCGGTGATCGCGTACCAGCGTAGCGGGGGTGATTTCCGCAAATTAAGTTCCGTCGGTTATGTCGCGGATAGATTGATGAGATCAACCGTAAAGGTTTATTACCGTATTGATCAATGTTGTGTTTAGTCCTTTTAGAATGCGAGCGCAGGCGCGCGAGCAAGCGATGAGTTTTCGATAGTGAAATGCGATGTTTCCTGTGAAAAAAAGCGTCGTGCAATATATATGCGACGACGGTGAGAATATGAGATATCATAAATATCTAATCCTTACAGCTGGAGATGTTGATTGTTGCTGTAAGGCATGGCGGATCCGACATGCCTGTGTGACGTAGACACTACATAGACCACAGTTCCAGCACCCATACCGTACCGGCCTTAAGGATAAGGAAGTTTTCGCCGACCAGATGGACAAGATGCGCAAAGCTCAAGGCATAGAGCCGGTGCCTCCAAACCAATCCGAATGGGCCAGTCCTCTTGTGCTCGTGGTGAAGAAAGATGGCGCCGTCAGGTTCTGTTTCGACTACAGGAAGCTGAATGCAGTAACCAGGAGGGACTCATACCCAATACCCTCCATGGACGACTGTCTGGATTCCTTAGGCGAAACTGTCGTATTTACCACACTGGACGCTAACTCTGGATACTGGCAAATCGCTTTGGCAGAAGATGCCAGAGCGCTGACAACCTTTACCACCCATGAAGGTCTGTTCAGATTTACTCGCAAGCCCTTTGGTTTGAAGAATGCACCAGCCACTTTCCAACGGGTAATGGACATTATACTGTCCATAGTCAAATGGAAGTTCGCCCTGGTCTGTTTGGATGACGTTATAATCATCTCACGGATTGTAAAGGAAGATCTTCGCCACGTGAAGAAGGTGCTAACAATCCTACAGGACGCTGGAGTAACACTGAAACTCCGCAAATGCGCTTTCTTCTAGGCCTCAGTAGACTATCTCGGTCACGTCGTCCTCCCAGGAATGCTAAAGGTGGCCACACGGACCACAAATGAGATTCGCCAGGCCAAGCCTCCTAGGACCCACACGGAACCACGATCCTTCGTGGGCTCGTGCAACGTTTACCGACCGTTCGTCCAAGGGTTTGCCAAGATCTCGGCCCCTCTCCACGCGATGCTAAAGAAGGGAACAACTTCAGAGTTCGAAGCCCTTACCGACGACCAGTACGAGGCATTTAAGACCCTAAAAGACAAATTGCTGAACCCACCCATTTTGGCTTTACCAAAAGCCAATCGGCCATTTTACCTGGATACAGACGCCTCTGATGTCCAAGTGGGATACGCACTGCTACAGAAACAGGAGCCACCGAAGGACCATCGACCTATTGGATACTGGAGCAGAATGCTCACCATCGCGGAGCGAAACTACAGTACTACCGAAAAGGAATGTCTAGGCATCTTATGGTCTATATTGACACTCCGTCCGTACCTCGAGGGAACCAAGTTTAACATTAGGACAGACCCCGATTCTCTCCGCTGGCTACTCCATATGGCCGATGCAACAAGTTGCCTTGCTCTGTGGCGCCTCAGGCTGTGAGAATATGACTACGAGATAACCTATAGGCCGGGCATCAAGCACCATGCAGCAGATGCCCCCTCGCCAATCATTACCGACGGAACTGACGACACTTCATTGGACTACCTAATTCCTACCACTTTTCCAGACGATGGACTTCAGGACTATACGGAAACGGATGACCTTATGGGTAAGGTGCAATAGGAAGATCCTGAGGTAAAGGAGAACAAATAATAACTATTAGACTGGGAGACAGTACCTCCCAATTCGGCACCACCTCAGGTTAATGCGATAGACCCGGAGGAAAAAGAACTCCTCCCTATAACTATTGAGAAACTCCTACAGGTACAGGTGGTAGACGAGTAATGCAAGGAGACAGCCGAATTGGTGGGAACCCCTGGATGCCTGTTTGACTATGACCGATTTGGACTACTATGTCGCCGCTCACCGCTGGATGGCGCACTCCAACGGGTAGTACCAACTTCGCTAAGGGCGCGATTCCTATACCTCGCCCATTCCCCTCGCTTAGCTGGTCACCCTGGAGGCCGAGGAATGTACCGGACCCTAAGGAAGTTCTTCTACTGGCCACTAATGGCGCAGGACCTATGGCAAACTGAAAGGAACTGTACATCGTGCGCACAAATCGGAGGGGCTCGCGAAAACAATCAGGCCAAATTAAACCTTTTCCCCGCCGCAGGTCCGATGTAATTTGTAGCGATGGATATACTTGGGCCTTTGCCTAAGTCGTCCCATGGGAAACGGCTTGTTTTCTTCATAAACGATTGGTTTACCAAACTTACCCGAGACCCACCCCTTGGAAAGACAACGGCCACAGATGTCGCCACGGCCTTCTTGTCCCACTAGGTTTACTCATATGGCATGCCACTCTACCTCTTTATGGAAAATGGCAGCCAGTTTGTATCCAAAATCTTCTCACACGTTTGTGCTACCTTAGGCATCAAGCATGTGACCACCACGGCGTACCACCCACAAACCAATGGACAAGCCGAACGCTTCAACCACATCCTTCTGGACAAATTGGCACACTACGTATCGGAGCATCAATTGGACTGGGACGCCTACGTTGAGCCACTGGTTTATGCATACAACACGCAGGTGCACGCTTCCACGGAGACAACACCTTTCGACTTAACGCTAACGAGAGCCCTGCCGCCGATAGCTATTGACATTCAGAAGTCTATCATACCCCAGGGCATAACCGAAGGGATGACTTCAACCCAGGCCAAGCGCTACTCGCGCCAACGCATCGACCGCATTATCCAATCAGCTAGAACTGTACCGACCAAAGCCCAACGGCGCTACAAGGTCATTTTCGACAAAGCCGTTTGGAACAAACCGACCTTTGGGAAAAGGGAACTTGTTTCTTTGGACCAGCCACCGAAGGACAGTGAGTAACCGAGGACACTACGCGGACTTTGTATGGTCCTGTAGAAAGGGGATCTTACCCTGCTCTACAGGACCATACAAAGTCCTTAACGCCAATCAACATAATATTACGTTACTAATTGACGGCCTACAGGACACGGTATCTACTGATCGGGTGACACGAGCTCCCAGCTCCCCCGCATCACCAAAGTCCCAGTCCCTTGGCCCAACGGAATCACTACGACCTCAGGTCGACGCTCAAGTCCCCACACACCCTAAGGAAGTTTCCGTAGACCTGACTATCCCAATGGACCCGATGGTCAATGACAACGACGACAACCCATCTCTTCCAACCGACTCCGATGGATTCGCCCCTCTGAACCACACTCTTTTGCCGGAGAATGAATACGAACCGGAATATGTGATTGAGCGCATCATCTCCGCCGGCCGGGGAGAAGATGTAACAATACGCTATCGCGTCCGTTGCTTCAGCTACACACCTGAGAAAGACACTTGGCAAGAGCCTCAAACCATTCAAATTAATTTTATCACCCGCTATTTGTGCGAAATCGGCAGCACGGAGCGCAGCCTTCAGGAGGGGACAACCATTGGCCCGAGAAATCCCAAAACGCCTCTCTAAACGCCTCCTGACACGAAGGTTCGCCGGAGCACGACGGTTCACCGTAGCTCCGGCATCAGAGAACAAATTCAGTCCTAAGGCGACACATGAAGAAGACCCAGGACGCTTTCAATGTTCGACACCGTCCCGGGGCACGCACGTTTGAGATACAAGAATAACCTTGGGAAAGCAAAAGCATTACATTATTTGACTCACAAACACCATGACCTCAAGGTTCGCCGAAGCGCGCCTAACACCAACAAGACTCACGGGGGCAACGCAGGAGTAACTCAGTCGTCCTCATTGGAGCCTGGAGGAGCGAAACCAGGACTCGGGTCACCCGAGGAGCCAACTGAAACACCAGAACCGGCCCTAGCGAGCCGAGTACACTTCTTTGGAGGAGATTCACCTGAAGAACTATCGTCACCATCGGAAGCCCCCCAGTCACTCAAAATTAGACCATAGCGGACATCCAAGCCGGCAGTAACCCTCTGGGACATCATTTGGGCATTCTGCTGCAGGATATTGACCATGGCGGTTTTCAGTTCCTGACGCTGTTGGACAACCGCGGCGTAGCGCGCCGAGCGACGCGCCCAAGAGCAAGCTTCCCTCAGGACTGTCGCGATGTCCATAGAGGCCGTAATACTAACGATACGGCAGACATGAGAAAAATCCGAAGACGCAGCCCTGACCGAAGCGGGACAGTGTGGCAACGGAGAGGACAGAGCGATGTCTTCGCTCCCAGTGGACGTTTGAGCCGGCGCATCACCTATAGGACCTTCGATCGCCACAGTAACCTCGCCAGGAGGGATGTCCACTTGGGCGACGGATAGCTCATAAGAGAGCTCATCCTGAGGAGCATGGTAGGACGAAGGAATCTTCACCGAAGGGTTCCCGATCGGACATGACAGCAAGAACCAACGGCGTGGCTTCCACATCAGGCTCGAAGCACAGGGGATCGAAACCGATGGCCTTCGGATAGTAGTCGGGCACATGACGCCTCGCGATATCCGATGGTTGATTCCTAAAAGGCTTGGCGGGATAGACACAAGCGTCGTCCTGACCCTGCAGATGTAGCGGAGTCGCTGTGAATGAGTCTGTATCGTGGTCATACCAAAAGAACCCGGGAGTTTTGCCCCAATTCACCTGCAAGACATGATCCAAAAGGGCCTCCGTCTCCTCGACGTCGAACTGGGTCCCATAGACGATATTCTTGATGCCCAGGTTTCTTAGGAAAGGGATCATGATGTCGGGGAGCGGTATTAGGCGACCTCGAGGACCGGGTCTGCTCTCGACGTACCATACCCTTCAATGCTCCGAGCGGACATGACCACGGATTCCGTATTCCGCGGAATCCAGGAAGGCCATAAGGGAAATCACGCCGAACTCAAAGAAGAGTACCTCCCAGGACAGCCACGACCTTCAGTCATTGTCATCGCCCAACAGTTGGGACGAGTGGTACGTCACCACAGACGGCTTGCGAACCAAAAGGAGCGGCGAAACACGCCAACACATGGAGCATTGGTTGTCATCCTCATGGGGAAGCGAAAGATATAACGGAAGACGTTTTTCTGCGCCCATGTCGTGAAACTCCACCTGGTACCAACAGAAGAAGATCCCTAGGGATTGACGCAAACGACCATCGGGCTCTTTCCTCTCGTTCCAATAGATCTTATTGGACATCTAAAACACGCAGTCCCACGGCGGCCGGAAGCACATAAGCGCCAAGAGGTTGTGACCCGCTGGAGGAAATTGCACATGAGGCGAGATGAAGTCGGTCTATAGGTCATAAAGGAGTTGGTTAACCCTAAACGGGTATTCGACTTCCTTCTTTCATCGGACGTACTGTATGTCCGCTTATATGAGGGTGTGACATCGCGTCTCCGAACGCGGATCCAAAGGACAATGCAACCATCGGTTATACCACGACACGCTGCGCGCGTTCTTGCTGCCCCTCCGGAAATCGGGTATCTCAGCAAACCTTCTGGCATCGAGATACACATGGCAGAACCTTTGGTATTCTTCCACAGAGAACGGAAGAATGACATGAGGCACTGCCCCCGGATTCCGTCCCACGGTATGGTCATTGCGATCCCTGGGACGTTTGTAAGCCACTTTCTTTCGCGAGGAGCTCCCCGCTTGGTTGTTCGAAGCCATGGTGCCGCTGCCCACAGGCAGGTGCGCTTTGAAATGGATGGGGAAGCCGAGGGAGGTGACATAGACCGAAGGGAGAACGGCGTATCCGACGGGCTTATAAGCCGAGTTCGGCATCGCGTGCGACAAATGGAAAAGTACCACCAAGGGAAGACGAGGTGACGGAGTCGACCCGAACGGACTGACAGGCGTGAACCATGGTGGACGAAGCGTAGAGGGTCGCCAAAAGAAGAACGGAGACTAAGAAAGGCCTCAATGACCCTCAGAGAAGAAGAAGCGAATAGACCGCCTCGGCAACGCGACGCAAAACATACGCCGGCGATGCACCTTTAGCCAGCGCTCACGGCGCGTGGGAGTTTCCGTCCTTAGGCAAATTAATTGCCCTTCGGCGCCAATGGTCAGCTCACGCTTCCCCGCATCCCTGCATGCAATGACGACGCGACGTCCCGTCGCGCCCAGTTATCCGGGAGCAACGAAGTGCTCGCGTCCCCTGCGGCAAGCATGAGGCCATATGAACTTCGCCTGACGGCCGAATCCTGAGAAGGGAGATATGTGAAGGAGCCATGATTACGGTTTAGCTCTGTAAGCCGCCGAGACCTGAAGGATATTACAGACGCCACGTGGACTGGTCGACCTCAGGTGGACTCATGTAGATTATCAATTTATTTTAATTAGTGTAATAGATTAGCATTACAGAGACAGGGAGATCCCAGCGCCTCGCCAGTACTATTTACTTGGCTCGAGTGCCGCTTCTCCCTTAGAGTAGGGTAGGCAACGTTAGGATACTAAATATCTCCCTTCGGTATATTAGTTCCACCATTTGGTCTTCAAGCCATCGTTTCCGTAGCTCCAACCTGTAGGACTACGAAGTAAACGCCAGCCCATTGCACCAACTACTCTGGGAGTGCCGCCGTCAATGATTCGAACCTTAGGACCCGCTCTACCACGCTACCACCGGTCGAGACCCGTACGCTGTCCCAACAGTCATTGAGATACAGAGTCAACTCCAACGCAGCCAAACATGAAACGCCACCAGTCGAGAACGACGATGCGCCAAGGCGTCTTTTGAGTCACACATGTACTGTAACAATCCGTGAATCAGATGGACAGAAGCAACCGAGGAGACAAATATGTGACGCAATTTTCTCTGCTGCTGTTTCCCAGATCACAGTTACCGCCGTACCCTTCGTACGACTTTAAAATGCCCCGTATTTCATTTCCCCATTTCTGCGAGGGTTTCACCTTGTGTGAGCTGCGCGTCAAAGCTGATTTAACAAAAGCCCCCATATATATATACCGCAAACCACGATTCCGAAAACCTGGACGGTTTTCCACCCTCACCGCCCCGCAGCCAGAACACAGACACTTCGCAGCTCCGCCTAAACCCACTGCTGCACCCCCATGAAGCACTAACGCCGACTTAGTGCACCATCTTCATGTCCCAGCGCCAACAAAACTATCGCCGACTAAACGCACAACCGTCAAGCCCCAATGCCCAACTTTCACATCTATAACACTTCATACTTTCTCACCTTCACACACCCGCTCCGCTTTCAAACTCCAACTTCTATTCTCCGCACTGGCGTACTGCCTCAGACCACACCGCTGACACGCTGCAACGTTTATCCGCCGCACTGTCGACACACCAAACTGCCGAAAAGTCGCAACGACTCACCGTCCTCGGGCTCGAACACCGACATGCATCAACAACGAAATGCAGCCGACCCAATACATTGACACTCCACCAGACCTAAGTGCGGCACGTAACCACCAAAGTATACCCGCATCCTCCCAATACTGCCAAGCCCCGCTACCGACACGATGCACCCCACCAGTAAGTTGTAACGCCTAAATCGCAACCTCCAAACAATGAAAAGCCTCTCAAAGTCCGCATCTCGAAAACTAATTCCTATTCCCTGCAAGTGGCAGCTACAAAGTGCCAGAGATCCATAAACACTGAACAAAAGACTGTCGTGTACTTGCATAGGTAAGCTCTTTGAGAAGTGGAACATATAAACTCCGCGGGTTTTGCTTTGTATAATCGTCGTTAAGGCTCTGCCGCACGCCATCGCTGCGGCAATTCAATAATGTAAGGCTACTACCTTCTATCTCAAAATCAAATCAACATGCCTTGGAGGTGCCCGTATGCCACAATTCTGTATGACGCATAATGTGACCCAGTCTCTCAAGATGATTTACGCAGACAGGACTAATGAAGATATCATAACAATAGTGTACCTACCGACAAAATTTGATGAATAATGGGGATCTAGATACGAATCATTCCATAACGTTCCGTGAGACAATGACAGCAAAGTACGAAATGCGTGTAGGCGCATCGGGAAGTGTGAAAACGAACTATATCCATTGTTACAAATATCCTACGTGGTGTATAAAGCAGTTCTAGAAACTCTTCGTTAGCGTACTTCTGCCATGAATCTAACGCCTTCCTCTTGATTTCCCAATTGCTCATCTCACCCTCGGATGCGCCGTACGATGAAGAATTCTATTTGACCTCTCCCGCGAGCAGCTATGTCGTGTACCTCGAAGGGCATGAGATACAGTCCTCGAGGATGGTGTTAGACGCTGTAAGGGACTATCCGTCACTACGTTACGTTCGACAGAGTGGAAGCGAGTCGCTGTGCGTTGGATAGGAGCTGAGCCTGGAGTTCTCTCATTCTCATCTGCAAGCAGTGTATCTTCTTCCAAGGTTGAAGAAATTGCGATTTGAAAACAGAAATTTTCGTCTGTAGTACCTGTAAAAATGTCTTTCGTTTTCGATACCGTTCCAGTGCGAGTTTAAAAGTGCTGACTTCCTTCCTGTGTTGGTATTTTGTGATCTAAAAGATCATTCGGGCCATCACTTTCGGACTGGCGTGTAGTTTCCGGAACGAATCGGGGAGCAACACGCTGAGGTTGGCGCCCAATCTCGGCGGTCCCATAACATATATTACCAGTCGCGTATTTTGAAGCATCTGAATCATCACCATGAGTTTGGTTCGCATGTTCGTGGCTACTTCCTACGAAAAGAGTTGTAATGTTCGGGAACAGCTGGCGGGAAGGTACAGGCCCTGAACGTGTTGTGGCATTTCCCCTACTTCTTAGACCAGTGTAAATCCGGTCCCACCTAAATGCTTCTTGTATAAGCATATTTATAGCCCACTGGCCCTCTGCTTTTCAAAGTACCCTGTAGTGCTTTTATATCTTCGTGCACACCTCAACCAGAATGGTAGGGTGTGTATGTTGTAAACGGCGATACGTAATTGTACCGTTCTCAGCCACTTTTAGAATATCGTACACATGCTCTTGTACGCTCTTCATTGCCGACCGGATGAATTCCTCGCTGAGCGGGCCTTGGGGATCATATACTGTACCATTTATAGCAGCCACCTTGCCGTTGAAGATCTTTCTCATTTTCTTCTGGGATCCCTGACTTTGTACTCCGGTCTTACCTGGACGGTGCAACTCCAATCTAGTAGGGATCGGAATGCAACGCTCCGAAAGTGAATTGTTCTCAGCGGAGGAGCTTTGCATTTGATCATTGGTTTCCGATAGCTACGGTATTGCTGCTTGTTATATACGAAATCACAGAATGGAATATAGGAAAGCCAAGAGAGAAAACTGATATATTCGGCGGCCGAGATGGAAGAAAGAAAGAAACTTGGGAGATACCGGGATGCAGGGGAGGGAAGAATGTGAGACGGAGTTTGCATCGCTGTTTTGCACGAAGAGTGATGCACTACAGTTCGGTTTCGTGACGGCGGGAAAAGACGGGCACGAGAAATGAAAAGAAAAGCACAACCACTGGGAAACAAAGGGTACTAGTGTGTGCAATGTTTCTCATTCCCAACAGTTGCCTTCTCTGATGGGTCACCAAAAACGTGAAAGGAAGAGAGCAGCCTCACAGTCAATTGACTCAATACAGGGCAAAATTCAGGATGAAGGGCAAGAGGTTACTGCATAGACTAAGTCGAAGTACAACAGCTCATGGATCACAGAACTTAAGAATGGTTACGGCTCCGCCCTGCGGTACATTGAATACTGGCGTTTACAAAGTCGACTTGAAAATCTAATGAATGTCGTTAAGATCCGAAATGAACGACCCTCCACCGGTTTACCGAGAGCCAACAAACGCATGTCGACGGGAGCACAACAAGCTCAATCTGCCCAGTTCATGGAGGATTGGGAAGAGGACGAAGGAGAGCACAGCCACTTTAGTGATGCACACATAGCAACCCTTTGAGAGATTGATAGAAGAGTTTTCCAAGGACAACAAGCGGTAGCTACTCATTCAGAGCGAGTTTACCGCCATACATATGACGTTCACGAACGAAGCGAACGCACCGCACACTATAATGTTACGAATGAAACTTGATATACTTGCAGAACCCGTTCGTCTTCTGCTCAACTTGATGTGAGCGAGAACTTGTTCGAGATGCACAACCCGAATGAATGTGAGAAGGACGTCGAGATAAGGCGGGTTAGACAGGTTTCACACATTATTGAAACAGGTGGTTCATCGCAAAGCCAGGCAGCCGCTCTACTTGAAACTGATGTTGTTCGGTCTAAATTCAGCTATGATGACCTTGTCCGGTATGCAGTACGCAGGTCTGTTGTAAGAAAGCAGTTTGGCTTCATGTGCTCTTCAGAACACGCTCCGCTATACAAAGTCCAAGAGCATAAGACATGTCCTTGGCAGTCATGTGACAAGAAGGAGTCTGAAAGTCACAAGTACTGGTATATGACTGTTTCCTAGCAGTTATCCGCGCTTTGCAAAGAAAAGATGTCGTTTGAATACTTAAAGAGGGGATGTGAGGAAGCATGGGAAGCCAATAGCGGGAGAGATGAAGCCCATGGATCACTTCATGAATACTACTGTGGTGATTACTTCAAGGAAATGTTTCAGGGTTTGGTGGGCACTTGGAAAGAAAGCGAAGAACTCCATGTCTTTTTGAAGTTCTTACCGGACGGGTTTGAAGTATTTCGAAGTCGCAGACTCAGCAGGTCGGCATGGCCGCTCGTTTTTGTCGTGCTTAATCTAGATCCAATGATAAGATTTCATGCCTTCAACAGTATCTTGGCAGTTTTTGTGCCAGGTTCTCATGATCAAGATGAATTTGATATATATTTTTTATCTATTGTAAATAACCTCAAAGAGTTTGAGTCTCGAATGAACTTTCTTTGCGCGGACGGAAGATAAAAGACAGTACACGGACACTTGATGTTTGTAAAACCTTACTGGCCTGCTGCCAGTAAGCTCAATGGTATGAAGGGGCAAAAGGCAGTGCATCCCTGTCGGAGGTGTGTGAAGCGAGGAAAGAGATCAGTTGCAGCTGGTACCAGATTGCGGATGCTTCCAGAAGATGGAAACTATCTTCGTGAACAGTATAGTTCAGTATGGCTTGACGGAGAATGAAGATTTTGGATTTACAGAGAATGTCCTGCACTTCGAACAGCAGCAGATATGGAGAGTATCTGGAAGATACTTGAGAGCAGAGGAAGAAGTTCTGGGGCGTCTATGAAGGCAACCGGAGTTCGTCGAAGGCCTTTGCTGTCTACCCTTTCTGTTGAAATCGTAAAATGCTCTCCGTATGACCCTATGCATTTTTTAATATTCAGCAGTGTCAAACATTCGGTATCTTTGTTTATCGGCTCACAAAAGAAGTGTATGTCATCTCCGTACCCATTTGTGCTTCAGCCTCCAGTTCTGGGTGAAATGAATGAAGCTCTAGCGCATAGGGCAGCGGGAATTTCAGCTCACTGGGGACGACCACCGGAGTCATTTCGCTTTATTCGAGGGTACAAGGCAGAAGATTATCTAGACCTCGCATTGTATTACGCACCGTTTTTCTTTGGTAACGTTAGAGAGGACAGAAGAATAGTTCAACTATGGGCTGCTACGTCCACTGTATCCTACATATTGATGGATACGTCTCCCACGACTGCAGAGTTCGTCCAACTTTGTCAAGCACTTCAGATGGAACACATATTGTTTGTAAGGGTTTTCTACAGCACGCTAGCGCATGCGTTTTGTCTGACGCCTACTACTCACGCTGTCCTGCATATACTTCAAATGCTTCAGAAGTGTGGGTCGTTGAGGAATGTATCACAGTTCATGGTTGAAAGGCTTGCAGGGAAGCTGGGCGAGATAGAAAAGTCTCGTCATCGTCCGGAATCGAATCTTTTTCACAAGACTCACACGCTTTTCTCACTGCGCATGCTGGAAGGTGTCGTCGAGAGGTCATGAAACAAAACTCATCTGGGAATAAGATTAAAGGAAGCAGCATACAAAGTTAACAATCCTGCGGTAAACAGAAGTCCAAGTGCGGCATCAGAAGTTCAAAGAGTGCATGAAGATGCAAACAGCACTACGGAGAGAGCAGATGCATGGCTAAATTCTGGAATGAGGTTTCGCTTTTCAGGAACACCATGTCATCAAAATGGGGTGGCGCTGCAGACTGCAGTTATGCATTATGTTCCAAAAGAGCTCTCTCACGATTTCTATGATGTTTGTCTGAAAACTTTAAAAGCATATGGAAAAGTATCAATATCTCAGGGGGATAGCTCTCCAATAGTTGAAAGGCAAGCAGAGTTTAAACGGCGAAGACGAAATGAAACATTCAGAACAAGACAGAGTTGTTGGATAGCGTCTAAGTTTGAAGCAACCCCCAGAAGTGATCGAGTTGAGACAGAAGAAGACTTGTATGAAGTGTACTATGGCTGTGTAAAAGACATAATCGAAGCCAATATTGAGTATTGTACTCAAGAAGAGGTGACCAGTCGGGGGTGTGAGTATCTCCTTGTTTCAGTCCGGTGGCAGTATGGGCTTCAACAGAACTCAGTAAATGATGTCCCATCCGTATCAATTCGAACAAGGATGCGGCGCGGAAGTATTCGCGACACGAAAACGACAATAGAAGATATGAGATGAATTTCTCATCTAGTTGCATTTATGGTCTATGGGGAGCGGAGTCATTTTCTAGATCCCATGCGTCGTTGCATATCATCTGGAATTGAGATTCTTGGGGGCCTACTTCAGTAGTGACTGTTATGTCACTTAGTATCAGAACGTGATTTAATGCTTCTTTGTACAGAAATGTGATGTCACGTCGTTCTAAAAAATATCCGCGTGATATTTGAAATGTGCTGCATGATTCGTTTAGAAAAAAAAGAAAAAATGTACTGAGAAACCAACTAAATTCGAAAAAGTATAGAAGTTTGTAGAAATCTCTTGGACATCTCCTGAGAATCAGAAATTGATTAAAAACCCTTTAAAACGATCATCACTTGGGCATCACCTGGTATATCAGCTAGGCCATCAACTGTATAAATTGTGAAGATATTTTGTGAATCCGAATATACATCAGACGGACATCTTTCGCACATCATACGTGTATCGCAAACGTCCCTAAAAACCCCCCATAATGGTAGAATCTATTGCGCATCATAAGGACATCCAATGGACATCTCGATGTCTCTCTGAGTACTTGGTCGCGAGATAGATTGTGTAACGCAGTGACTGTTGGGTCAGCGTACGGGTCTCGACCAGTGCTAGCGTGGTAGAGAGGGTCCTAAGGTTCGTATTCTTTACGGCGGTACTCCCAGAGTAATTGGTGCAATGGGCTGGCGTTTACTGCCTAGTCCTACAGGTTGGAGCTACGGAAACGATGGCTTGAAGACCAATTGGTGGAACAAATATATCAAAGGGGTTATATAGTATCCTAATGGGGCCTACATTGCTCTAAGGGAGAGGCGGCACTCGAGCCAAGTAAATAGTACTGGAGAGGCGCTGGTATCTCCTTGGCACTGTAATGCTAATCTATTACTCTAATTAAAATAAATTAATAATCTACATGGGTCCATCTGTCATCTTCAAGATCCATCAGGGCCCGGCAGCTTACAGGGCTCAACCGTTATCGTCTCTCCTTCACACCAGCCTGTGGGCAGCGGCACCATGGATTCGAACAACCAAGTGGGGACCTTCTCGGGATACTAAGTGGCTTACGAACGTCCCAGGGACCGCTATGACCATACCATGGGACGAAATCCGCGGGCAGTGCGTCATGCCATTCTTCCGTCTTCTGTAGAAGAATACCAAAGGTTCTCTCATACGTATCTCGACGCCAGAAGCTTTGCAAAGATACCCGATTTCCGGAGAGGCAGCAAGAACGCGCGCAGCGTGTCGTGGTATGACCCATGGTTGCATTGTCCCTTGGATCCGCGTTCGGCGACGGGATGTGGCGCCGTCATCCAAGCGGACATGCCACACGTCCCCTGCGAGGAGGAAGTCGAATACCAGTTCAGGGCGAACAAACTCCATTCGGACCTATACACGGACTTCATCTCGCCTCATGTGCGATTTTCTTCCGCGGGTCACAACTTCTTGGCACTTATGCGCTTCCGGCCGCCGTGTGACCGCCTGTTTTAGATGTCCAATAGGATCTATTGAAACGAAATGCACGAGCGTGATGGTCGTTTGCGTCAATCCCTGGGGTTCTTCTTTTGTTGGCACCAGGTGGAGTTTCACGCCATGAGCGCAGACAAACGTCTTCCGTTATATCTTTCGCTTCCCCACGAGAATGAGAACCAATGGGCCATGTATTAGCGTGTTTCGCCGCTTTTTTGGTTCCCAAGCCGTCTGTGGTGGCATACCACTCGTCCAAACTCATGGGCGGTGACAATGACCGAAGTTCGTGGCTGTCCTGGCAGGAACTGTTCCTTGAGTTTGGCTTGATGTCCCTTATGGCCTTTCTGGATACCGCGAAATACGTAATACGTGGTCATGTCCGCTGGGAGGATTGGAGGGTATGGTGCGACGAGAGCAGACCCGGTCCTCGAGGTCGCCTAATCCCGCTCCCGGACATCATGATCTCTTTCGTAAGAAACCTGGGCATCAAGAATATCGTCCGTGGGACCCAGTTCGACTTCGAGGAGACCGAGGCCTTTTTGGATCATGTCTTGCAGGTGGAGTGGGGCAAGACTCCCGGGTTCCTTTTGGTATGACCACGATACCGACTCATTCACGCCGATTCCGCTAAAACCGCAGGGTCGGGACGACGCTCAGGCTTATCCTGCCAAGCCTTTGAGAAATCAACCATCGGATATCGCTAGGCGTCATGTGCCCGACTACTATCCGAAGGCCATCGTTTTCGATCCCCTGTGCTTCGAGCCTGATTTGGAAGCCAAGCCTTTGGTTCCTGCAGGTATGTCTGATGGGGAACCCTTCGGTGAAGATCCTTTCGTCCTACCCGAGGGCGTTCATTTTCCGGTCGAATAAGCTGTGGTGTTGCCGACGGCTTTCCCTCCTCCAGCTCATCAGGGCGCGGCTCCTCAGGATGAGCTCCCTTATGAGCTGCCCGTCGCCCAAATGGAAATCCCTCTTGGCGAGTTTACTGTCGCGGCCGAAAGTCCTGTAGGTGATGCGCTGGCTCAAACGTCCACTGGGGGCGTCTACATCGCTCCGTTCTCTCCGTTGCCACACTTTCCCGCTTCGATCATGGCCGCGGCTTCGGAATCTCCTTCATGTCTGCCGTATCGTTGGTATTACGGCCTAGATGGACATTGCGACAGTCCTGAGGGAAGCTCGCTCCTGGGTGCGTCGCTCAGCGCCCTACGCCGCGATTGTCCAACAGGATCAGGAACTGAAAACTGCCATGGTCAATATCCTGCAGCAGAATGCCCTAATGATGTCCCAGAGGGTTACTGCTGAATTGGGTGCCCAGTATGTCCTAAATTTGAATGAACTGGAGGCTTCCGATGGTGACATTAGTTTCTCAGTTTAATCTCAGCCGAAGAAGCGTGATCGGCTTGCTAAGGCGGTTCGTAGTGGTCCAGTTGGCTGCTCGGGTGACCCTAGTCCCAGTTTCGATCCTGCAAGTTCCAATGAGGACGATGGAGCTACTCTTGCGCAGCCCCAGTGAGTCCTGTTTGGGTAAGGATTGCTTTCGCGAACCCTGAGGTCATCGAAAGGGCTGGTAAAGCTCTGCTAGTTAGTCAAAGAAAGTAATGCTTGTGCTTTCCCAAAGTTGCTTCTGTATTTCTCAAATGTGCGTGCCCCGGGACGGCGTCCGAAACTTGACAGCATGTCAGGTCTTCCTCATGTGTCGCTTGAGGACTGACTTTGTTTCATGATGTTGGCTCTATGGCGAGTCGTTGTTTCGGGAGGGGTTGGAGAGGCGTTTTGGGACACGTTTTGGTATTATTCGGGCCAATGATTACCCCCTTCAGAAGGCTGCGCTCTGTGCTGCCGATTTTGCGCCAATAGCGGGCGATAAAATTAGTCGGAACTGTTTGAGGCTCTCGCCAAGTGTCTTTCTCAGAGGTGTTGCTGAACCAACGGGCGCGATAACGCATAGTTCCATCTTCTCCCCAACGAGCAGAGATGATGCGCTCAATCACGTATTCCGGTTGGTATTCATTCTCCAGAAGGAGAGTGTGGTCCAGAGAGGCGAATTCATCGGAGTCGAATGGAAGAGATGGGTCATCGTCATTGGCATTGACCATCGGGTCCATAGGGCTAGTCGGTTCCGCGGAAACTACATTAGGGGGTGTGGGGACTTGAGCGTCGACCTGAGGTCGTAGTGATTTCGTTAGGCCAGGGGGCTGGGACGTTTGGTGATTCGAGAGAGCTGGGGGCTCGTGTCACCCGATCAATAGATACGATGTCCTGTAGGCCCTCATTTAGTAACTTAATGGTGTGTTGATTGGCCTTAAGGACTTTCTACGGTCCCGTACAGCTGGGTAAGAGCTTCTCCGTAGTGTCCTAGAGTACATCACTGTCCTTCGGTGGCCGGTACAGATAAACAAATTCTCCATTCCCGAAGGTAGGTGTGTTCCAGACGGCTTTGACGAAATTGACCTTGTAGCACCGTTAAGCGTTGATCAGTACAGCTCTAGCCCAGTGGATAATGCGGTTGATGCGTCGACGCGAGTAGCGCTTCACCTGGGTAGGAGTCTTTCCTTCGGGTATGTCCTGGGTTATGATGGACTGCTGAACGTCAACAGCTATCCGCGACGGCGCTCTCGTCAGCGTTAAGTCGAACGGTGTTGTCCCTGTGGAAGCGTGCACCTGCGTGTTGTGGGCATAAACCAGTGGGTCAACGTAGTCGTCCCAGTCTAATTGGTGCTCCGTTACGTAGTGTGCCAATCGGTACAGAAGGGTGCGGTTGAAGCGTTCGGTTTGGCCATTGATTAGCGGGTGGTACGCCATGGTGGTAACATGTTTGATACCTAAGGTAGCACAAACGTGTGAGAATATTTTGAATAGAAACTTATAGCATCCGCTGTAACGGAGAGAGCAGAAACCTGCGACAGTGTTCGGGACTGCAAAATGGGTACTTGCGGCTAAGGAGAAGATGCGGTAGAGCACAACACTAGCGAGCTAGAATGGGGTTTGTAAGGCCCCACTTGCCAATGAGGGTGGTTGGTACTATGGAACGGATAACTACTTGTTGTAGCTCGTCCGGATCTCCGGTTAAGGAATCCTGGACAAGGAACAAGTCAGTTGTGAACCCGTTGTTGTCTACTTTACTTCGGAGTCGGCCCTCCCCTCTGTTCCATCTATACTGTGCACAGGGGTGAGCGCCGCACATAATAATATCTAGATATAAAATTGGTTAGCCAATAAACCCCTCTACAGTACAGGATAACTAGCTCTTAATGGGCTTCCGTCTACGAAGGGCAGATTGGGTTGCCACGTGGCTATCCACTATATGCGCCGTTGCCAATCCGGTATTTTCCTACAAAGGGTCGTATCGTATACGGCGTGGCAGACCGAGTTCCCACGTGTAACATACCACCTCGCTGGCTATTTGCGGGATTCCGCTTCATAGCTTCATATCAGCTGTTGCACTCACCTATGAGTATCGTCGTACTTAGACGAAAAATATTCCATCGGCATTCCGACAGTAGTAGAATACTACACATCCTCATCTTAAGCGCATAGCACGGGCGATACAAGACGTCTTTATATACCCGAGCATGCATCGGCTTTCCGAAATTTCCTCGTCTCCACGAAAGTACACCAACGTCTGCTTAACGTCTGTAGAGCAACGTGTGCGCGTATAACCGGTCGGGGCACCATTCATATGGCGTCCGATAAATCGGGGACTACGTTGACGATTTTATGAGTAATCTTAGTTTTTAGTATTTTAGACACCTTAGAAGGTATTTTAGTTAAGTCTCTACAGTAGCATCAAAGTGGACGGATGGACGTGCGAGGCGGGGGTTACACGCATGATACGTGTATGGACCAGAATTGGTTTACACTACTAGAGTCTACACGTGTAGATCACTGTCTAGAATAGACTTAAGCGATGGCTTCACCCCCATCGCTACCACCAAGTAAATGGTAACCGAGTGCTTGGCTCTAGATTATGTCGCCTACGCGACTCTTTATCTCTTAACGGGAGGAATCGCGACCAGTTTGCCTAATCTATCCCCTCGAGAAGCTCAGGCGTCACTGTACCATCGTTATTGGTGTGTTTCTTTATTTTTTGTGTTTTCCTGTGTTGAGGTCAGTACACCGCCCCTGTGTAGGGTTGTTTTTACCTGTCTTTTTTTCGCTTATCCAGTGTGGATACTTCTTTCATAGGTCTGTACGCTTGGTCGTGCGTCCTATTTCGCCCTACACTTTCGCCCTACACTTTGCCGTCGTCCGCGGAATATCTTTGTCCTTGGATCCCCCTTTGATTCTTACCCTTTTTGGGGGTTTATCACCTTAGTAGGTATTGCCTAAACCACTGTGGTCATACACCCACGCATCAGTGGCACAAAGGCTCGTTCGTTGAGTTACCTCTATTCACGAGAGCGGGACTCGAACACCCGAGAGGTATTTTCCCATCTGGGATTGCTCTACAACGTCAGATGATTCACAGTATTCTGTTTCGCCTCGTTCAGCGATGAACCCTTCCGCGCTGCACAACTCCAACAACGGAGACGTACACTCAGAGGGTCCTTATGCCATCAGCGGTTTCAAATCGCAAGCTGCGGCGCCTTCGGTCTTCAGATCAACTCGGTCTCTTCGGGTGGGTTTCCACTCCTTGCTTTTATTGCCTTCATCTTCAGGTGTGATGCCAAATGCAGCTTATGTATCCTCCACTGGGACCATTGGAGCGCCATCTCGTCGGGCTAAACGCAGCTATCCAGGTTTCGTGGGCTTGGTGGGACGAGACCCTCTCAGGGATGCTGACCTCTTCGCACAGGCTCCCTGGTTTGACCCAGTCGCTCTTCGCGATGACGCGTTGATCAAGCGATACGTCTTCAGCGGTTACGTTCTCGATGGCCTTTCATATGCGGCTATCCGCAGCAACGATTGGCTTACTCACTGTGCTTTGCCAGATAACGCGATTGCCCGGTACACCAATGAAAGTATGGACAAAGCCCGAACTCGGTTCACGAAGCTAAGATACCAGCGTCTGCACCGTTTCATGAGCACGGTCGTTCTCACTGTAGATTGTAATCTGAATCCCTGGATGGCTCGCACGAATGGCGAAGGATAATCGTACATCGATACCTTATACGAATTCTACGTCGACAAATGGCGCGGCTAACGCGATGTACGCGACGCAGCACTCTGCTTTCGCCGGCTCTTGCTCCGTGCCGTCTTCCGTTTCGTCCACAAGAGGGACATGACTTATTGGACTTATCCTCGTTGGGAACGACGTACGAGATCCCGATTGGGGTACCCGGTTCCATACCAAATGATCGAGATTGATCGAATTAGGCGGAATGCTCGCGTCGGACGCTCTGTCGCGCTACTAGAACACTGGGCGGAGATCGAGAGCCCTCGTGGATGTCCGGTGGAGCTTCCTCCTGCTATAACTTATATCGGTTCTGCGTTGATCAACGACCCTTTCTTGCGATACTGGACGGTCGTGTTCTCCGAATTCATTGCCAAGATGGCAGCGTATAACGTCTCAGATGCATAAGATACCTATCGTGTTTGGTACATGTCACGAAGAGCGCGAAGATATAGGAGGCAACTCGATCCTTCCCTTGTGTTGGGGTCACGTGCCAATTTTGACGAAACCCTACTTTTGGTAGACTTGATCGACAGTATCGACTAGTACTGGGTTCCATTGCAGCAATCAGCTAGAGGCATAAGGGTGCGTCATCGAGATCACTCGCCGAGACGCACAGCTAATGCTGGAGATTTTGTAATGTACAATCCCTGAACCAGCCAGATAATCACGTCTGATCAGGCTCGTGATCTTCGTGCGAATCCTAGAGAGTTCCCTTCTAATCAGCGTACTGGATATGTGAACGAGTCCACACCTTCCCAATTTGCAGATCTGAAGTATGAAGAAGCTCCAGGTGCTGATGCAAAACTCGGTTTCGAGGATGAACCTGGACTATCCGGTACAGCGCCTGTGAATGCTGCTTCGCCACCAACGTCTGCGACATCGGGTGTTAACCCGTCGATGGAATACTATCATAGGTTTTCCCAACAACCGAGCGATGATAAGGATCCATTTTTTGGCACCGTTGAGGCAATTTCTCTTAGAGGCGGGTTTCCCCGATGCACAGCTGCAAGGCGATCGTGCTGCGCTTACCGCCATGCTGAATCATCGTACCAGCGGGTATGTTTTTTTGACCGACTTTAGATGGCGTCAATACCCTTGAGGCGATAACATAAACCAAATTCTTCTGTTTCCGTGACCTCACGTGTTCCTAAGTACTTTTTCTTCTTCTTCTTCTTGAGTCTTGTCGTCTACAATTCTTCTTCTAAGGGGAACGGGAATTCACACTCGTTCTGCAGAATCGCGTCTAGAAAGCCCATCATTGCGGCGTCGATCTCCGCAGGGAGTGGTAGTCGAATGCGACGATGATAACGCAAAACCTGTGAGAGCGGGATATGAGTTATAGGCTCCCGAGTATCCGCATCCGGAGGAACGCCTTGCCAACGGATACAATACAGTAGTCTGTGGTTGTCTTCGTCTTTGCCGTGATCGATGATGCGGTCTATGAGGTAATCGTGGGCATTCAGGCGGATGGCGCGAGGTTCCGGTTCACCGGTTTATACCGTGGAACAAACGAACGCGTTAAATCGTGACGGGATGTGAAAACGTTTTTTGTTTCCTTAAACCTCCCTATAGAGCGCTTGGAAACTCCCTATATCTTCAAGTTGAGCATGCGTAGTCTGGTCGGACAGCTTAGGGCTTTTTGTGCCATTGTAACGACGTTCTCGGCTTCTGATGGCATAGTCGTCGGGTCTACGGTTACCCGTTTTTCTTCACGTTGCGTGTTCTTTCTGTCTTTCTCAGGGTCCTGAGCCAGACCGGGCTTCTTCACCGAGGGTTCGGCCGGAAATGGATCCACCGCCAATGGAGGTTTAGCCTCAACTTCGTCTTCATCTCTTTGGGCTGCTGACAAGCGCGATCGCTGAGCCAGTGGCGATCCACTTGACAGTTCAACCTGAACGGGTAATGGCGTGTGCGCAGCCCATTCTGGACCGTATCTAACTGGGCCAAAATTGAAAATATGTTTCCTGTCTTCAGCTACTGTGGTCGTACAAGAGTGCTGGCTCTGGCCACGGGGCTTATACAGATTTTTCGGACACTTGCCATTGGATGCCACTGTACTGCGGCGCAGCGAGAGATCACGAGCCGTGTCAGCGCCGTGTGCCACGGGAGGCGGGTCGTCTGATTCGACAGGTAGCTCCCGTTCCTGCTGATAAACAGCGCTTCCTTTCCCAGTTTCCTGGGGTTCAGAGCTGTCTGGTGCGGTTTCAATGCGATTGTGCGAAAATCGTTCAACGTCCTCTCCTGTCTTCAGGACTACTGTGTCATCGGTGAACTCCATTACCTTGAAAGGTCCGGATGCTACCGGTAGCAATATTTGACGTGGTTCAATTTGCTTTTCAGGTCGCTCCACGCGAAAAAACGCGTATCATCCTACCCGGAGATCTGACAACTGTCTTCGCCGTAGGGCGTCCGAATTACGTTTGTAACGAGCTTTCGTTTTTTCCGATTCTCGAACTGCTTGCTCTGTCCTTAGCCTCACGTCGCTTCTCTCGGCTTGTCTTCCTCGACTTCGTCCAACCTAATAGGTAGTGACGGTGAGCTACGTGATGACACGAAATCAAAAGGAGCCGCCTTTGTAGACTTATGCACTTGTGTGTTGTACCCATAACAGAGTGTGTTTGTGTATATATCCCACTCCTTAAGGTAATTCGCGATGTAATGCCGAAGAGCGGCTAAGAACGTACGGTTGTAGCGTTCCACTTGACCATTACACTGTGGGTGGTAAGTCTTGGTAAACACGTTCTTGATGCCCATTATTCGGCACACGCTCTTAAAGAACTTAGCAAGAAACTGCTTTCCATTATCTGATAGCAGAATTTCCGGCGGTCGGTACACATACACCCAGTATTTGATGAAAGTCTGAGCTATTACGAAGGCGGTTATCTTCTTCAACGCTACAGTCCGTACAAGTTTTGAGAATCGATCCGTAACGTAACTACCAATAGGTAGCGATATCCTTGATTGGAACGAACTAGTTCTCCAAATATGTCGATGCTGAAGAATTGTAGAGGCGCCTTCGCCGGGAAAGGGGTCATCTTTTCCTCTTCTTAAAGAGCTTCATGCGATTCATCGCACACGTTAGGAAAAGATTTACCGTAGTATGGCATTCCATTGCCAGTGTTGTTTTAATCCAGAGTCTGCGTAGGGATTATTATTTCCGGAGACTTGACGAAAAATTGACGCCTCTGCGTTTGGTCGACTGAAGCTTTGCTCCACCTCCTCGTGGTGTCGACTAGGCAGCGTAAGCTGGCTAACGGAGTAAGTCAGTGAGGGATCCCTGTTGGAGAGGGAAGTCATCAGGCCTCCGTAGGCCAGTGACCCCTATCAAGTTGGTGTGTTTTCCAGAATTTTTGAGACTTGTTTCAATTTTCTGAGGAAATTAAAATTTCGGTACGTCAAGGCCGGGCGTTGCGGTATGCTGGCGAAAATTAATTTTTTAAGGCTAGGTTCGAGGAAATGCAGAGCTTAAGTGATTTCCCGTATGGTTTGTTGTTCATTGGGCTTTGATGGCGTTGCTTGTGTTAGAGTCCGGAAACGGAATTATGTAAGGTCTTTCCTTAGTTGACTGATCAGGGGGTTTTCCCACGTGCGCAGGTTTATCGTCAGTGCAATCTGGGAGCTCGCGTGAAGGTCGTATCTGGCTGGGGGTTCTGCGTGTTTTTTAATCGAGTCTTATAAAGTTTTTTGAAGTTGCATATCGGAATTAACGGTTTTTGCGATATTGGTGTTTAGTTTTTGAAAGGTTTTCTGGAAAACAATTATTCAAATTTCATTACCATGCGCCTTGCGTAGTACGTAAGGCGGGGGTGTTTAAAGCACCAAGGTCTGTCCAGTAGTAACTGTGGGTAGTGTTGTCGAGGCACGAATCTCAGGAACCTGGTGGATACGAGGCCCGGACCTAATTCCACTTGTATGGAGGTGGGGTGACGGCTGCACCTATTTAGGTCGCGCGCTCAGCCAGGAGCAGCCCTCCTAAAAGCGCAAGCGTGCACTGCGGGTTAAATTAGTCCCGAGGACAGAATGGGTTGACCGTCCTTAGAGGTGATGGACCTGCTACAAACAAATTTCAAACTGCAGGGCTTTCGAGCAGAAAATCGAGGGCATGGGGGAAGATGCCTTGGGCGTCATAAGAGAAGCTTTTCGCGGTAGGCTTTCGGTTTACCTTGGAGAAAAGTCACAGAGCAAAAATTCTCTCCTTCGTGTAATCAGGAATGAGATTACGGGGATCCCTAAAGAGGGAGAGACGGACGTCTTGTTCCATTGCATTGAAGATAAATCATACCCACTGAGTGTCGGAGGGAGTGCGTCGAAAGCGGGGTCTGCTAAGAGAGTAGCGAGTACTCGAGTTGTAACCGTCTCGGATCAAAAACCTCGAGGGCGTTCGAAACGCGTGACTGGGAGCAAAGAGGGTGAATCCTCGAGTGAATACGAGTCCGAGTCCGCTCCAGATTATGACTCTGAGGAAGAGGCTACTACGCGCCCCAGTGAAATGCAGAAAATTATTTCTTTGATGGAGGGGTTGGAGAAGGCGGAGAAACGCATGACTAAAGACATTAAGGAATTGAAGGGGTCGCGGTCAAAGAAGAAATCAAAGGGGGAGGATTTTCTTGTCGACATCAGACAGGCGATGAAAGAAGCTGCTGTCGATTCCAGCAATGACTCTGGCTCAGAGTCCGGCGGTGGAGATGAGGGAATTTCGAGCCTTGCGAAGAAGGCTTTGAATTCGAAGCGACAGAAGGCGAACAAGAAGTTCTGGGTTTCTGTCGCTAGCAAACCGTTTCCTGAACAATATGTTTCGGTTGACAGTCTTGAAGGGGAAGATATGCTCTGCAAAGCCCTGACGAATTATCCGACGGTCTCTGCGTTGGTTGAAGCTCGTCATTCGACGGGCATTCAGAACCGCCGGGAAGCTGCAACACTGGCTCGGATTATTCACTGCCTCGTCAGCGCTTTGGGCGTTATGCGCGCTAAAAATGAGTTGGCGGTGGAGTCGGCAATTCGTATGTTGGATGCAGTGACAATGGTTGACAAGACTGGCAACTGGGAAGCAGCCAGAGAACTCGAAGAGGAGCACGACGATTTGATAAGCGATTCAATGAAGCGAAGGCTTCACAAGTCGGAAAAACTTCGTAAGGAGTTTAAGAAGGATAAGTCTGCCTTGCGGAAGCAAGGATACGGGAACGAAAATTAATATAAAAACAACGACAGCAACAACAACAACAATTTTTAATTCGACGAGCATGCGGGACGTGCTTCCTATGTTAGGGGCGTCTGATATACAGGACGGGGATACAAAGAAAGAAAGCGCACGACAACGACAAAAGTAGAGACGCAAGAAGAAAATCCAAAGTATACTTGAGGGTCTTCGAATTGGGCTTAATTGCTTGTATGCCTGGCATGTCTACCCCTTTCTACCGGTACAAGAGAGGAACGCTGTCCAAAGCCTGGAGAGCAATATCTTGCAAGGCATCGGGGAGGACTCATACCGCCGAAATTATTTCGTTGCGGAGGAGTTTGTAGGAGAGTTTGATTCTACGTTCGAATACAGTGACCCACACCAATGGGTCTGGCTGAATCTGGACCGAGTATCATTGCCAGAAAATGGTCTGGCAGCCTCGGCTGATACTATCTCATTACTACCAGGGGATATACAGCTACTATATATGACTAGAAAAATTATCCGAGGAGATGAAGAGGTGAAAGGAGCTAAGAAGTCGTTTTGTGGAGTGAAGGCGAAAGATTACAATGCCCTGATTAGAAGACTGGTTAAAGGGGGGTTAGTAGATCTGAGGGAAAGGAAACCGAAAGTTGTTAATGGTGTTTTTGCGGTCCCTAAAAAAGAGGGAAAACAAAGGCTCATAATCGACGCTCGGAACGCTAAACTTCAGTTTACCGATCCGCCAAAAATTGAACTTCCTAACCCAGGGCATCTGGCGAGATTACACATCCCGGAAGGACGAACGCTTTATGTTGGAAAGTCAGACATGGACAATCAATATCAACGAATGAACTTACCGGGATGGATGAATACGTATTTTGGTTTGCCACCAATCGAAGTTGAAAGGAAAAAATATTCTCCGTCATGCTCTCAATGCCCATGGGGTGGTGACACTCCGTCTTTGTGGCTCAGAAAATCCATCCAGAAATGTTAGCTCGCGCTAAGCTCTCCATGGACGACTGGGTAGCGGATTCAATTTCCGTTGGCGAATATAAATCTGGAGCTTACGTGGACGATAATTTTTCGTTTGGAACAAGCAAAGAGATGTCGGAAAGAAATCTGCGGGCCGTGATAAAGGAGTCTGAGCGTAGCTCTTTTCCTTCGCAGGCGACAAAAGTACCATGGCCTGCAGAAGAAGGAAGTACAGAAGTATTGGGAATTGAAGTCGGGAAAAATGTCGTATTGATGCCAAAAAGAGAAAAAATGAGAACGATGATAACAATTACTGAAAACATGCTAAAAAGAAGATACGGAAAGTGCAAGAAGAAAAAAGCATAATTGGAAAATGGGCGTGGTTTATACTCTTAAGGAGGCCACTCTTTTCGGTCTTCGAAAAAATATATTCCATTCCGTCCTCGACCAAAGAATATGTTGGCGGCAACGAGGTTAGCAGGAAGAAGCTGGATTTAATTTTAAAGCAAGCATCGTTGATCCAGATTATTATTTCTACGTCGTTCAACACAACAATCCTTTGTACAGACGCAAGCTTAATTGGCGGAGGAGTAGTTTATACCGGTTGCCGAGATCCTTCCAAAATTTGCGAAGGATCAGATCGGATTGAATGGATTGAAGAACAGGAGTGGAAAATTGCGATACCACATCGTTGGAAGAAAAAACACCCGATACACATTTTAGAGGGCTAAGCAGTCATTCTTGGTCTGCGTTGGCTTCTTCGAAATCGGAATAATTATCGAGCACGGATAATTATGTTTATTGCTAACCAGTCGCTTCTTGGAGCTTTTCTAAAGGGCCGTAGCAGTAAGCGAAGCTTTAACTGGATCTGCAGGCGCGTTGCCGCGTTGGTACTCGTTGCTGACCTAACAATGGATTTTTTTATGTCTCTAGCGGGGAAAATCCAGCCGATGAACCGTCACGGGCTTTTTGATCTAGCTCACCGACGGGCAAAAGCGGCAACACTGCAGGGATACCGTAAGAACCTTGGTTATTTCGTGGAGTGGCTGGCGCAACAACCAGTCGCTCGCCGTCGATGTACGAACGCAGAAGAAGTTGATAAATTGTTCACGAGGTATTGCATTGATCTTTTTCATGGTAACCAACACTTGAAGGCAGGAGGTGTTGCTCAGGCAAAATCACCGTTTGAATTTTTTTCTCCCCGAACTTAGCGGGAAATTGGTATTGGCGAATCAAAGTATACAGGGCTGGACAGCATCGCGCCCTAACATTCATTTTGGCGTGTGTCCGGAAATCGTTGTATACGGATTCGCATTGGATCTTTTTAAGCACGGGGATCCGGATCTGAGGGTAGGATTGATGCTGCTGTTTGGTGGGTATCTCATGTTAGGGGATTTATTGCAGCCAAAATTCTTAGAAGTCGCCATGCTGCCGCTAACCGAAAAGCGGCCGCACTATGGGATACTCAACATTGCGATAGGAAAACGTGGCCTTAATGAATCCGTCACGATATTGTATTTTTGGCGGTTTTGTTAAACAAGTTTGTTAGAAGAAGGAAGTTGGCAGAAGCAGAATTTCTTTTCCCGTATCAACCAGCCCGGTTTCGGGCCGGTCTCCGACGAGCCTTCGAACGTCTAGGGATTCCGTTCGCGATTACTCCACACATGTTTAAGTACGGCGGGGCGACCACCGATAAGCTTTTTGTTCGCGCCGACCAGGATATTAAATGCGGAGGACTTTGGCAAAGCGATAAGAATTTTAGGGGATATATTCAACCACACAAATTATACCAAGCGCTCAACGAACTATCCCCGGCCCAACGTCAGTCATTTGAGGCGGTTTACACCAGGGCATACACATCTTTCAACGTGCCACCGCCAGATCGGGCTGGAAGTTTGAATTATCATGTGGAAACTTAAGCCGAAACTCGTTTTCGTTTAAGACAGTTCGTCAGAATTCTGCACCCGACTCGCCGAATTCTGACACTCGGAATCAGTTTTCTGGAAAAACCATTATAACAGAAAACTGTCTCCTGGAATATCAACTTAGAGCTTGGAACCTATGTCAGACGGAAGTTTAGTTTGGATAGTAGTAGTGGACTTGGTTTTAGGAATTAAATGGGTTTTAGGAATTTAATGGGTTTTAGGATTGGTTTTTGGGGAGTGGGGGTGAGCTGGCTGGGACTTAGTTATTTTTTTGGTTAAGTCGCTCGGATTCCATCGCGTGGTAGTTTAAAACACTATAGCTTCGTATTAAAAATTGAAATGTTGTTGTCAAAAAATTATTTTTTATCTTGTCAATAGTAGTTACTTAAAAAATGCGAAGCGTAATAGTACGAGCGTAGCGAGCTGTCATGTAGTCAATGAGAGGAAATGGCCAATAGAAGTCCCTTCTTAGGGTCATAAACAACTTTGTTCCTCCTGGGTGTCCAGATAGCTTCGAATAATGGGCCAAGTAGAGTACACGACTCTTCAAAGCGTGCGGAACCACGATCTGATCATGCTTCTGGACATGGCTGAGAAATGTACCTCGTGAATCGAGCGAAAAGGGCAGATTCCCCCCCCCCCGTAAGACGAGAGCGTATCGCTGTACAGAAGTTTTCTGTGAGACGCTCAGTGAAGAGATCAGAGATCGAGATTCACTCGAGTTGATCAGCAGGTTCACTTACATGAATTGGCATGAGAGGGTTCAATTGGGAGTAATCTCTTTCATCTTCTTGATCTTCAAATTGCGTTTCATCGTTGTTCATCTCCATTTAGAAACCCGGTAAATCGTCATCGATTTCTCCTTGGGTTTCCCCTAAAGCTTCCAATCGCGATATAGCGTCGGCTTGTATGATAGCCCGTCCCTTCTTATATTTATCTTCGAAATAGAATTCAGATAGGCGTAAGCGCCAACGTGTTAATCTTCCGGAGGGGTCTGTTATTGATAATAACCATCGCACGGATGAATGATTTGTATGGATGGTAAAAGTTTCTCCCTGGAGATAGGTCGTACAGTAGTCAGCGCCCACACTACCGCAAGGCATTCTTTTTCTGACACGGAGTAATTCTTCTCTGCTGCGTTCAGCGTTCGTGACCGATAACCGATTTGTTTCCTCTGACCGTCCGGATGGGTTCGAAAAAGGGTGCACCCTACCTGATACTCAGTAGACTCGATATCCAAAGAATAGGGTAGGTTGGGTATGGTCAATGCCAAGCTTGGTGCTGTGACGATATTTGTCTTCAAAGTCTTGAAGGCTTCGTGTTCGGCGGGTCCGAACTCCTCGAACTCAACAGGCTATCCTCTACGTAACAATGCGTTCAATGGAGCTGCAATGTGCGAGTAGCGCGGTTTGAATCGTCTGTAGACGTTACATAATCCAAGCAAGGATCGCAATGGAGTCTGTCTGTGTGGACAGTGCTTGAAATTCGCGTACTGCCGCTTTCTGAGCTTCATGAATTCCAAGCTGACCAGGCCTGATTATGTGGCCCAAATAATTCACAGTACTAGCGAACCATTCGCATTTCTTGAACATCAAGGTTATACCTGCTGTATGTAACGCTTTCATGATTTCCTCTACATGTCGCATGTGACTGTCCATATCTTGAGAGAAGATAATGACATCGTCCAAATAGAATAAACATTTTTTCCATTAATACTTCGAGAGTAATATGTCCAGGATGCGCTGGAAAGTTGCCGGAGCATTGGTATGTCCAAAGGGCATCCGCCTGAAACGGTATAGTCCAGCTCGTGACACAAATGCAGTCTTATCCTGATCTTTTTCGGCTACAGGAACCTGCCAACAGCCAGTGTTGGCGTCGAGCGTGGTGAATACGTTCGCATCGACTAAGATGTATTTACACTCGTCCATGTAAGGCAGTGGATATGTATCTCGTATCGTAACTGCGTAGAGTTTCCAGTAGTCGATACAGAATCGTACAGAACCATCAGATTTTGGGACTAGCACCACAGGTGAAGCCCATGCAGATTGTGCTGCTTCCATTACTCCTGCTTCGAGCATCTTGGCAACATTGTACACCTTGATCTGACGAGTTCGCGGTCCTGCTCTGTAAGGTGGCTGAGAAATTGGACAAGATCCCGGAATAACATCAATATGATGTTCTGTGGCGGAGATCTCTCCTAGTTTTCCACTCCTCATAGAGGCATACTTTTTCAACGTTTGTTTGATGTTTATTCTTATATCCTTCGGGAACATTCTCGAAAACTAGTTCTTCGACCTGTTTATCTGGGTCCTTCTGTTCTTCTGTCGGTTGCGACTGCTCTCTGGGACCTTCATGTGCACTAGTTGATTCGTCTGACACATCAGAAAACCCTAGCACTTCTGCGGTAGAGACATGAGTCAGAACCACTGCTATAGGGTGCGGCAGAGCAGCTGCAACGATCTGATTCTTCCGTAATCGATAATCGTTATCGGTAAAACGAGTGATGAGTATTCGGAAGGGTTTGTCCGGTTCAACTTGGACAATTCCATTCGTTGCGAGAAGTCCTCGATGCTCGTACATAGCTGAATTTGGCTGGATTACCACGAGACCGTGTCGTTGTGTTATCACTTGTACCCAGGTTTGGGATTGAGACTTTAACTCTGTAGGTTTCGACACACCAATCTTTGGTTATGTACGACCATGAGCCAACTCGTATTAGAAGTGGAGCAGCTGTAGGGACTCTTTGTAGTGCTCTTCTCACTATAGGCACTGTCAAGTCATCGTCTAACATAATTATTCCACTCCGAGAGCAGATTGCTTCGACAAATCTGTAACAATAATCACATTCCAGAACAACTAGTGCGGCCAGTGACTTGCGGACTATAAAATTCACCTTCACTAAAAAGTGTCCGAGTCGAACGACCAACTTCACTGTTCCAAGTGTTCTCACTTCATTCCTATTAGCATCCATAATATCTGACAACGGACCGTAACGAATTCGTTCCTGATCAATGGGCCCTAGTTCGGATATCCAAATAAAGTTCGGTCCGGCGCGGCTAATGGGGAATCTACATACTGGTGGTATGCGTGAAAACACCCCCAGATCCTTACGAAAAACGGGGGTGATCTTCACTGTATTCACCATCCACTGTAAGATACTTAGTATCCAATAAACTCATGCCAAGTAGATTGGAGCCTACTAGATCCTTACGTTCAGTTCCGCTTATTGGGTCATTCATCAAATGCATATGCGTATTACGCTTGAAGAAACTCTCATTGGTTCCGCTAGCGTTACACGCAAGCGTTACGCGCAAGCGTAGTCAACGGTGCTCATTGTGCACTGTGACATCAATAGCGCAACTCCCAAAATGCGCGCACTTTTCATCAGAGTTCGCGTGACGATACTTTCAACAAAGCAGCGATCGCTCAACCTCGCTCAACCAGCATCCTGGGCACTTAGATGTTCACATCGTTCTCCAAGTTCAGCACCGCGACCACTTGGATATTGACACTGTCCTCCCAGAAACCACACTCTTCGAGGCCGTAGTAATTTCTCAGCATTTAATGCATCAATCTCGTCGAAGATCCCCCAAAATCTTATCAACCTGACACCGACCCAATCCTCGTTCTTTCATTCCAAATTGCTGCATTATGTATGCATCCATAGCATAATAATTTCAAGCTCACGCTTTAGCCCCGCAATCCTGCCTTCCGGCTTGAGACGACACCAATTCAATGGTCACGCTCCGCAAACCTTTCGATATAACCCTGAAATATCTGCCGGAAGATCCTCTTGATTGCTTCTTCGCGAGCTACTTCGACTCCGATAATGAGGACAGTGGTGATGATATAGACTTCCTTGAAACTCCAGAAGAACGTCTACAGGCCAGGGAGTTCTGACGACGACATCCTCGCCGCAAACCCGACACAAAGGTCGTAAAACGCTGTACAACTTCTTTTCTGTAACAAATACAGTATAAAACATCTGTTAACTTTGATAGAACAACTGCAGTGGGCTTTACGGAACTCAAAAGGGGTTTGGTTATATCTTCACACCGCTGTTGTTAATGAAGCAAATGAAGATGGATCCTTTGGGCATTCTCTGATATCGTCCAGGGATGAGAAGGCCTGGTTCTGTAATACTCTGTTCACTGCAGGAATCCATGAGATGGAGCCAACAAATGGAGTTGTTCTTGTTTCAGCCGATACTGGGTGCAATATTGGGTACGTCGCCGATTTCTTGGAGATGCTTCCCGAAAAGAGGAAACGTGAACTGGATAAATATGTCTTCGAACGGTTAAAGAAGAAACTAATCGAGAAAGCATATCTTTCACCAGGACCAGTCCATACTGTGCTGATTCCCATGAACATAAACAACTCCCATTGGCGCCTCGTTGTCGCCGAAAGAAGTAACGATTTGATGTGGAATATGTACTGTGGTGATAGTATCCGTGTGTCTTGTTCTACGGCAAGAAAGAAAGTGGTTTCAGCGCTTTTGGATTATGCGCTTAATGGGAAGAGACAGTGGAGCTTTCCGACTCAGAACTACATGCTAGACGTTCTAAATTACGACAGACAACGTGATTCGTATAGCTGTGGCCCATACGTGTTATGAACAACGTCTCATTTTTGTGAAACGAGAGGGCTACTTCCCGAAGATACATTTCAAAGAAGACACTCTGCATCATTGTCAGATCAGTGTCGCTGGGCATATGCTGAGGCGAGAGTGGGAGCAATCATAATAGGAGCAGCCCATCGGAGGCTCCCGATAACGGACGAATACATTATCAATCAAGAGAACCTTCGTGAGCGGGTATATGCAGAACGAAATCGGTATGAGCCAGATCAGAACCCGGTATCTCGTTACACAGTGTCAGGATCCCCACCGTCAATAGCCGCAGTCATGGAAAAAAGGAATTCTAGCGAATTATGCGGACACAATGGTAATGATAAGGATGAGAGAAAAGAAGTAGCAAGTGATAGTAGTGGTGTGGGACGTTGTGTAGACAGTGAAAAAAGTTGGTAACTCTACTAGGGATGGAAGGGACTCCCAGAATGCTGGTAAAAAGGTTGGGGTGGGTATAACGAACACGAGAACAGAGCCAAACGAAAAGGTCCAGATGATGATGAGGTTCCGTTGCCTCTGACGTCGGCCTCCAAAGGACAGAAGATTGTAAAAGATCTTCCAGGGCTTGTTGTTATGATGGCAAGAGAAAGCTACTTGTACGCACTCCACTTGTTTAGACTGTTTTTTAAGCCCGGGAGGTTCAAATTAAGTGTTCGTATTTGGTGTCTGAAGTACAATGCACCTCCGAAGGGAATACGGTGCAAAGATGGGTTTATGGCAAAGGCCTACACAGACAACAGTGGATTGATTATCAGTGAAATTGAAGGTCACAACCATCCTCGATTGGATGCATCGGAGACGACGAGGAAGAGGCGAATGTTATCTGTGCGTAACTCTATTAAGAAGAAGTGCCCAGGTGAGCTACGTATTCCATTTATTCACTTCACTACGAAGCAGAATGGTCCGCCAATGGACAATAAGTCCTCACAGCCTGAAGGGCAGCGCCATGTTGAGAGCATAATTTCTGAAGATGACTTCATGCCGAGCTTACCTCCTTCACATTTCCAGTTGCCCTCCCAGACGATTTCTAGGTTTCAGCAGTTGATTTCGCTCTCCCCAGTACAGGATGATCATCAGGAAATTGTGCCACGGGGTGAGGAACGGCAAGTTGTGCAACTGAAAGCTCCACAAGAAGAGCATGACGTATAAGTGGAGGTCGTGGACAAACAAGTTGAAGAGGAGGATAACGATGTCATATACGTTGGTAAGAGAACAACAATCGTTGATGGTGGAATCGATATTGAAGCATGTGACAAGCTGGGAATGGAAGTGAAGAAAAGTACTTCTCCTGTCCTTATTACATCAAAGGTAGGTTTAAAGCTTTATTGATACCGAACGAAATGCACCAAATTCATTTAACATTCTGTTTGTATGTTGCAGAGAAGTCTTGCACGAAAACTTGTTGAAGAACAGGATGTATATGCGGAGGGCTGCACCGAAGATGGTGATTACGTGGTAGTAGAGGACGGCGATGCCGAATAGCACAGCTTCGAAAGGAGCTACACCGAAGAAGAGTGCGCACGTCAGGGTTTCGCAGCGTACCTAAGTTCCATCGAATTAACAGGAGAGGACGAGGTTCTTCGACATCTACAGTACATTGCAAGCTGTTTCTGTTTCGGTCTTGGTGTCCGCGACTCTAAGTATGAGACGAAAGATGGAAAGGGTTTATTAATGAGAGGGTGCCTCATTTGCCGCCTACTCGGTGACGAACAATATAAATGTCCATTCTCCTTCAAAGTTCGCCGAGTTCCTGTTTGCGGGGGAGACGTTAGTGACGATCTAAAGTGGGGTTACCATTTTGATATGTTTAAAGCACATCACAATAATTCTGCAAAACGTAGCTCGTTCCAGAGAAAGTTGCCACCCCAGGAACTTGAAGCAGAACACCTTAATAGCTCTGTACATCTTAGGTTCTCTGAGATACTTAAACTTCTTGAAAACAAGTACAGCGTTAAAGTGGACCGCAACCTTTTTTGAAAACGATTGAAGTATACTTCAGACACTCGCAACCCCAAAGAAAAGGAGTGTATGCGCCTTTACAACAATTTGCTTGAGCTGCATTCGAAGCATGAAGGAACAATTGTTTATTGTTTGACAGATAAGCACTACTAACTACAGTTCGTGGCATGGAGCGTGAAGGAATGGCGAAAAGACTACGAGCTGTTCGGCACAGTCCCTGGAGTATCTCAGGACTGCAAAGTGGTAGCAAACCGCTTTTTCCTTCCGCTTGTTTCTTTAAACGGCCGAGATCACAATGGAAAAATGACAACGTTCTTCACGGGCTTCCTCCCAAACGAGAAGGGAGCGAGTTTTGAGTGGATCCTGAACAGGTTCAAGGAGTGTATGAGGATCTTCCCGAGCTCTTTTTCAATTGACCAGAGCGCAGCAACAATTGGAGCTCTGAAAAAGGTCTTTCATCTCTCCTACATCACCATCCACGACTGCAACATTAACCAGATTCAGAAAAGTAATGTGGCCCGGTGGTGCAAGAAGATCAAACGAATGATATGGATTGACTGTATGTAGGAAGATCTATATGAGCTACGGAGGAGCACTAATATTGAAATGCTCCAGCTGAAGCGATCACAGTTTGAACGAATGTACTTCACGAACTTCTCCCATCCCCTTCGGCGATGGTAAAAGTTCCTGTACCATGAAAATCCTTTCAATGCTCGTATCTTGCTACAAGGTCATTTATCTGCCGCGACGATTCCTATTCCAAGGCACCGGATATACTGAAAGTTCGAACGCTCTCTTTCACCGGCTTATCCTGTCCCACAAGATCCCGTTTTCTGAGGTTCCTTTGGAAATGAAAACCATGACAGACAGCCCTTATGCAGAGCGTGAGAGAGATACATCGGTACAGGACACAGCGATCAGGAACAAGCTGCTCGATTCATCACTTCAAACTCCCCGAGTTGCCGCGAATACCCTCGTTTCCACCAATACTACATATATTCTGAAGAAGTTCTTAGAGTCCGGCCTGAGACTCTCTCGGTACCTCACTGTATTGAACGCTTACATCTCCCCAGTGAGATCTGTCGATTAGAGAGTATTCGAGACGGAGTTTGAGGGTCTTAACAGGCATCCAGATACTCTCGTTGCAATCATGACCCTAAAGTTCACATTGGCTCCTTCTTCAACAGGGAGGGTCCTGTCCGTGACGAGATTTGTCTTCTACATTTCTGTAAAAACTGACGAGGATCTGCAAATCAGAGCGAGATGTACGTGCCCCCGTTTAGCTGCAGGTAGATTTCCCTGCTGCCATAAAACACGAATCGCATGTGTTTACTGACAAATTACCGATAGATGGCCGGATGTCGGCGAACCTTTGGGCAGTAGACTACCCATAGAACAGTTATGGCATCCATATTGGCGAATAAATTGAAACGACTGAACGCTAGAACGTACTTTGAAGCTTAGGGGCGTCATGGGATCAGTGTGCAGCGAGAAACACATCAGATCCTCAGCAGCCCCACTTGCAGCCAATGTTGATCAAACAGCAAATGAGGATCACATTGTAGATGTAGCTCCAGTCGACGTGGTAGCTGGATTTCGAAAGCAACAGCGAGAAGAAATATCGAGCTATAGCACTTATGCCAATTGTACCAAACTTTGCGAGCAGATGCATAGGGTGGCTGAACGTTTTGGTGCTGCTGCTGTCTGCAGTCTGGAAACGCATCTTGAAACCGGTCTGAACGACCTTAACAAGGGCAACTACCCTTCCAACCCTGCATGTCCCATTCCCATTCGAGATACTCAACTGGAAGAGGTGATGACAGGAGTGCCAGATATCCCTCATCATGCGGATACAAAGAAGGATCATGGCATTGAGAACCCAAAAAGGGGATTGGACAAATCCCGAAAGCGTAACAAGTCGTTTCTCGAGCGGAACCGAAAGAGACAAAAGCCTAATTGCTCTGGGTTCCATATCGATCGGACGCAAGATGTTCTTCAGCGTCAAACTATAGAGTCTGCAGTACAGCTGGCCGTCAATATCGTTGATAAGCCTGATGTTTACAGCAGAAAGTAGGTGAAATGGAGTATGAGTTGGTTGAAAGTAAGTAAAAGGTATTTTTCTTGAACGCATACCTTTCAGAACTGTGAAACTTAATGATACCAGATGGCATATGACATTTGTATTGAATTTTGGTATTGAAATACATATCCATGCTTGGTTTGAAATGAAACAGCCAAAAACGGTTATCTCGCTGATCGCTTCTTGACTTTTGATGCGAAGCATAGCCCTGAGGATGCTCCCAGTTGGTCGAAGCCGTTTACTGTAGCACCTGAAAATGCTCCCAGCTTGTGGAAACCGTTTACCGCAGCACCTGAAGATGCTTCCAGCTTGTAGCAAATGAAGATGCTCCCAGCTTGTGGAAGGCGTCTACACGACTGTACAGCCAGTGATGAGTGATGCCAAAAAGCGCGCGCATGTTTCGAGTTGCGCTAGAGCTGAAGCTTTGAAATGGTGTCACAGTGCACAATGAGCACCATTGACTACGCTTGCGCGTAACGCTTGCGTGCGTAATACGAATATGCATTTGCTGAATGTCCCAATAAGCGTACCTGGACGTAAGGATCCAGTAGGATCCAGTCTACTTGGCATGTTTTTATTTGATACTAAGTATCTTACAGTGGATGGTGAGTACAGTGAGGATCACCCCCGTTTTTTGTAAGGATCTGGGGGTGTTTTCACACATACCACACAGTACGTATATTCTCCATAAGCCGTCCGGTGCCTGTATCAAGGACTGTCAGGCGACGGGTGACTAGATCCATGTCCGAGCTGATGTCCGCACAAACTTTATAGTTTCTCTTCTGCATTTTCGTTATAAAGTTATCCGGTTTCGACGAACAATTGTAAAGTCTACAGGGACGTTTGAGTTCACAGGCAAACTGTACTCGCTTTCCAACAAACGGTTTTAAACCGCTCGACGGAAGATGATGAGTCCTCATCAAAACCTTGGGTATCCAAGCGCAGGAACAAGAAGAAGAGTACTCCCTGGTCGGCTCTACGCGATGGAATAGGGCCGACCTTCTAGAGGTTCTCTCACTTAGTTTTCCGAATGAGGCGGGTCGTTCTCCCTTGTGCCGTGGCTTCCAACATGCCTATTAGCCTGTGGTGCTTCAGTGTTGCAAATTACAGGAGCTCCAGATTGACGTCCAGGATGTTAGCTAAGCCATGCTTTCACCTTCCACTAGGTACCAGCCGGCACTCGGGTGCTATTCTCCATTGAGAGAGTCTCGTAATTCGTGAGGACACGAACTAAATCCTTTACAAGAAGGGTACATTCTGAAGATAGATGATGACGGCCATAGCACAGATAGAATATTAACGCTTCACGGCGTGCTGCCGACATAGGTGGTGATCCATACGCTTTTCGCATGTCCACCCATCCAGGTTTTCCCATTCTCGATCCCTTCCTCCGAGGGAATCATATACGCTCGTGATACTGGGCGTCTGCCCTCCAGAGCCATAAGATCTTCTTTCTCTTGGGATTCTGAGTAAGGTAGTTCCTCTGTGGGCACCGATGAGTGCCAATAATCCAGAAAGTGAAGAGCATCGTGTTGCGATTGGATATCGTGTCTAACAAACGATGACTCCCGGGAGTCCACTGGAGATTACAGGTGAAAGAACTTTCGAGTAGACTTCGCGTCTTTGTTTGCGTCTTTCCTCTGCTTTGGATGCACCAAGCGTTGTGGTGTTCCGCGTAACTCCGCAAGCTCTTACCGCGTCACTTTCAGCTTGCGCAAACTGAACTAACTCCAGAAATGGGGTTCTTTCGTGCTGATGCGGGATCGAGCCAATCGATGAACAAGGTAATCTTATTCTCCGTTGAGTGAACGTTTCCACAGCGCGTGGCCATTTTGTTAAGCGTCGAGCTGTACTCTGCTTCTCCCTCACCAGGTTCTGGGTCACATCATGAAGATCCAGGATAGCCTGTTGGATTGCGGTCGATGTCGCATAGCTTCGCAGTAAGTACTGCACTGCCTCCACCCATGATTTTACACCTTCTTCGTCAGCTGTCAGGGATCGGCAAACGGAGCGATATTGCTTGGACACAAAACACGTTAAGAAACGTGGTAATGAAACCCAAGCTTGAGGTTCACTCATTTCTATGGTGTCCGCCTTGGCAACGAAACGAGTAAGGAACTCGATAACGAGAATGGGCGCTTTGCCATCAAAGACGAGATCATTCAGTCCAATCTTCAACCGCTTAATGTGGTCCTTAACCTCTGCGGTTTTGCGACCCGATCGCTTCTTTCCTGCTCTCATTAGGCGATAATACTTGTAGTCCAGAACCTTCCGATACAACGGATTAGTACAAGGAAGTGGCCTGAGACGCTTGTACTTAGGACCTTTCTTCCTTAATAGCCAAGAAGACTTACTCCTCTTCCTAGACCGGGAACTACGATGATGATCATCACTAGAATCGTCAGTGGAGGTATTCGACGAGTCAGACTCGTCAGCACTGGAGTCCCCATCCTCCGATCCTGATGAATCATCACTGGTGTCCAGTTTGGACTTTCGCTTCTTGCGACGTCTTGAATTAGATTTCTTCGAACGTTCTTCCCTAAAGGGGATTTCATTTTCATCTCTCACGACTTGGGTAGCAGTAGTCTGCGCATTCACCACTGCCTCCAGGCATTACAAAGGAGGATTAACTAGAGTGAGGATTTACTCCACGTCAACGGTCAGGCCCGGCAAAGCCTTCGGAGCATTACTATGACTTTCCATTACTTGGTTCAAATCCTCTCGCAGGGAACTCACAACCGCGGACGTCGGGTCCCTTTCTTCTCGACGAGCGAGTACGCCTTGTTCTCGGCGCAAGCGCTCAACATCTTCGGTAACGACTGTTATCTGCGATTCCAATCCAATGATTCGCTCACGATAGGTGTTTGACTCAGATTTGAAATGAAGCACCTGAGCGCGTAAATCATTTTCTCCAGCAGGGATTACGACCTGTTGGTCTCTAGCTTCATTATGGGAACCATCTGAATACGTGGCTGGTTCAATAGCCAACTCCACGGGCGTGGGTACATCCGAAAGATCTCTTCTATCAGTTACCGAACGAGAGCGTGTCATAGCCTGACCGAATAGTCGCTCTCCGGCTTCTGTAGATGAGGCGGGTCTCGGTCGTGGACGTGGGTCTGAAGGACCCGTGGCACCAATAAGAGACTGGGTCTTCTTTTTCGGCATTCCGAACAAATTCAATGTTCGGAGACGAAATAATTGAGGTCTTCAATTGAATACGACAGCGTAGTTAAATATAGAACTGCGCAATAGCCGGAGGTGTTTGGAAACCGCTCACGAGATAGTGTTCCACTCGAATTAAATATCGGTATCGATTCCACGTTCCAGGTGCGAAATATATGAAGTGGCCAACCACATTGTTTCTAAGTCGGGAGACCACTTGTGGTATCCGCTCTAAAGGAGAGAGCAGGCACCTGCGACAGTGTTTGGGACTGCCGAATGGGTGCTTGAGGCTAAGGAGAAGATGCGGTAGAGCACAACACTAGCGAGCTATAATGGGGGTTGGAAGGCCCCACTTGCCAATGAGGGTGGTTGGTCCTATGGAACGGATAACTACTTGTTGTAGCTCGTCCGGATCTCCGGTTAAGGAATCCTGGACAAGAAACAAGTCAGTTGTGAACCCGTTTTTGTCTACTTTACTTCGGAGTCGGCGCTCCTCTCTGTCCCATCTACACTGTGCACAGGGGTGAGCGCCGCACATAATAATATCTAGATAAAAAATTGGTTAGCCAATAAACCCCTCTACAGTACGGGATAACTAGCTCTAAATGGGCTTCCGTCTACAAAGGGCAGATTTCGTTGTCATGTGGCTATCCACTATATGCGCCGTTGCCCATCCGGTATTTTTCTACAAAAGGTCGTATCGGATACGGCGTGGCAGACCGAGTTCCCACGTGTAACATACCACCTCGCTGTCTATCTGCGGGATTCCGCTTCATAGCTTCATATCAGCTGTTGCACTCACCTATGAGTATCGTCGTACTTAGACGAAAAATATTCCATCGGCATTCCGACAGTAGTAGAATACTACACAAGATTCTAAGAGCAAGCCTTGCTACTCTTCACTAAATATGTCCTTTCACGTCAGGCGACGACCATGCCGCTGCAAATCATCAGCCATCGACTACGCCATTCCCCTTGCGCCATCCCGCGCCCCCGCAGTTCTTTATCTGCTGCAATTACATCAAGATGGTGGACGCTCCGATTAAGGAAGCTCCTGCTTGAGAACTTTCCATAGCGAACGATGCAGAATCCACTGGTGCCAAGGCCGACCCGCCTCCCGGTAAGCCTGCATCCACAACTTCAAAACCGAAACCGAATCGGTTTGTCATGAACAAGGTGGACAAGGTGTGGATCATTTTGAAACTGATAGCACTTGAATTCTCGCTGCAGAAGATGAAAACCCTTGACGCGACATGCGCTCGAGTAGCAAGCGATGCCCAGATGCGTCAAATTACGGACTCTGCCATCGTCGAAAAGAAAAGAAAGCACGGAATAAGCTGGAGGAGAGGTTACATAGCACGCATCAGTTCCGAAAACTTCCTCCATGTAGCAAACAGCATCAGCGAGTTGGTCAAGGAGATGGTTGTAGAATTCATGGGTGAAGGGGACGGTGACCTTGATGGTGTCGTATAGTGGCAGAAGGTCTGACCTTTGATGTTGTCAATATACTACACTGACCCTGTAGGTGATGGATGCAAGGGATCATCGGCCATGCGGCTCTGGGCGAGCTACCATCTAGTTGTTGTCAGCCACGTGTAGTGTTGACATGTACCTTCTGGTTGAGTAATTGTAAGTACTTGTAATTGTAATTATATTTATTTCAGTACAGTAGTGGAGTGGCCACCTGGCACTGTAGCCAGTGCTGGCCAGGTCTCTGACACTAGGTCAGAGACCGTGCCTTGCTGGCACCTCCCGGGTGATCTGGAGAGGGCAGTCCACTGCATATAGGGAACTGCACCTCCCCCATCCTAATCTGATAAAGATAGGCACGACTTGGGTCACGACTATACCTTTTAATTCATCGTTTCTCAACTACCACACAGGCTTTCCCGCGACTCGACGCCTACCATCGTTCACCTACACGGTATAGGCTAGTTGCCCCGCCGTTTACCCCTGCGGGTTTTCACGTTGCCCTTTTACCATCGAGGTTTATTACGTCTACCTTCTAAGGTTGAGCGTCACCACGCACCCGAGACAAGACAGTAGCATACCCCAGAGGTGATTGTACGACAGATGGGTCGATTGCGAACACGCGATTCGACACCCCCAGCAAGTGGAGCAGGACCGGCGTCTGCCGCCGCCCAGATGCTCTCCCCTGCTAGGGATGTCACTCTCCATCCCAGCTTTGCAGCTGTGGAAGAGCAACTTAGCTCTATGCGGGAAGCTCAAGTCATCCTTGCACAGGAGTTCGATTCCCTTCGCAAAAAGGTAAATGACACTGCTACGCAGGATTTTTCTGAGGACCTCCATGTCCTCCGTGCGGATGTGAACTCGATTCTAGAGTCCCATGGTGGACCCTCGGCCTCCGTCAAGGACGTCGCGGACAAGTTCTCGCGCGTCCGAAGCCGTCTCGAGACGTTGGAACAAACCCTGGCGTCGGAGGATGATCCGGCCGAGCCGGTTGTAGTATCCTACAAGGGAAATAAGGAAGAGAATCGCCGCTCTCGAAAGAAGCGAAGAAACACGGATCCCGAACCGTCAGACTCCTCATCCTCGGCGTCCGACTCTTCCGATTCATCGGTGGGAGTTGCTCGCCGCGAGCGTTCCTCACGCTCAAAGCGGTCAACAACCACCCATGGTGTGATCCGCGCCCGCACGAAGGGAAGGAAGCACACAGGTTTGAAGGAGCTGAAACCAACCATTTCGCTCTTTAAGAAGCTCTTATCATAACGGTACTACCGTTTGGAGGACTCCTCTTTGGATCGTACACCCCGTGGTACGGGAAGAGTGAAGGACTGCATTAAGCGAATGCAGCTCTCACTACGAAACCAGTTGTTTTCTGGAGAAGACCCAATATTGGTGTTGGATTTCTTGGCACGCTTTTTCGCGAAAGCTGACATCCTTGGAATGAACGAGGGAGAGGCCTATATTGCCTTACCGTACTTCTTACGTGGGCTTGCAGAAGACCAGTATCACTCTGTCAGAGGTTCATCACGTGCCTTCGAAGGAGGAGTTACATGCTGGCCCGAAGCAGTTCAGTACCTCTTAAGGTCGTATGCTACTAGCTCCGCCATTCAGCAGGCTATACTAGCCCTGCGGGACACTCGCCAACGTCCAGGCGAGTCAAAAACCGATTATTCGTCGCGCCTTAACAAGGCCCTCCACCGCTGTGGCAATGTTTACCCCACTGAAGAGCGTTGTACCATGTTTTTCGATGGTTTGGACCCGGCGATCCGGACTCTTGTTGCTCGACGTCGAGAAGATAGACCCAAAGCCACGTACTTGGAACTAGTGCAGTTCGCTCGCGCAGAAGGTGAAGCCCTGCGCGCCTGCACTCCTGGATCCAGGCTTAGATTCGCAAAAGCGTTGATGTTACAACCGGGTACCCCGTCAGCTTCGATGATCGACGAACAGGCCTCTCGAAGGGATTATAATAACGTGCAGCTAGCCCATAGCGACGTTCATTCCATCCCGAAAACGAAGTTACCCTCAATTTTGGACGAGTCACCATATGTGATTGAAGATGACACGCTACTCTATGCGGATAATGGTCACGTCCGTGCGCCACGCGTCCCACATGAGAGTGGTAATGTCCGCTTTTCCCGTCCTGTTTGGAGAGATACCCGCCCAGCGGTGAAGTTCGCTGAGCCTCGCCACCCAACACCGGCTTCTGGTCTGATTTGTCACCTTTGCTACAAACCAGGCCATACTTCTCCACAATTTGTGTTGTCTCTCCGAGAATGGGCACAAGTCGTAGTCAATTACGAGGCCCTATCCCAGGAGGACAAAGCAGCTGTTCCAATTGCATCGTATATCCGTGCTCGAACGGATGTTCCACGACACGTGTCGCCTCCCCGAGCTCGGGTGGTACCAGCACAGGATTCCCGTGTCACCGACGTGGTCGGTCACCCCACCGCTTCTGCGGTACCTTCTGGACCTGATGCCCAGGCGTTGCCCGTTCAACGCCCTGAGCAGCCGCCTTCGGCGGAGCAGGCCCAGAAAAACTAAATGTGGGAGTCTCCTCTCAAGGAGGGGCGCCCTCAGAGTCGAGGTCGATGGCGCCCGAGGCGTCCAAGCCTTGCTCTCCGGTCAAAATTTTTTCAAGGAAGGAAGCCGTCAATGATGTGAACTCGGAACACTTTAGTGTTCTGCGTCGTCCGTGGAAACGTGCCTTCCATAACCGGTTCCCGGATAAAGTTCTGGTGATGGCCAAGAGAAACTACAAGGTCTATGTTGACCTTGGCCTTTCACCCCAGTTTATGGTGCGACACCTTACCGTCTTAGACACCGGTTCCGGTCCGAACTTTTTCGTGGAGGAAGTGTTACCGCCTGCTTTGCAGTCTAGGATCCGCCGCGACCACGTCCCGGAGGTCGCGGACGCGAACAACAAACCGTTGGATACGGTGGGGTTCATAGAACTGGTAGTGCGCGTTGGCACTCGCGTGATGAAACTCGACTTCGTCGTATGTCGGAAATTAGCCGCCCCAGTCATCTTGGGTTGTGACTTTTGCGACCGCTTCGTCGAAGCGATCTTCCCCCGCCAACGGCGTGTCGAGATGGAGGATGGATCGTCCACTCCGATCGTTCGTCGTCCGCATAGGCGTGCCACGAAGAAGAATGTCCCGCTACCGGCAGCACAAGAACCTGGACCGGATAACCGTGAATCTAGTAAGGTCCGCGTCGCAGCGTCGTTGTGCGTCCTGCCTGAGTCCCAAATGATGGTGAAAGTAACCTCGCGTCAACACTGACTCCGGGTCTTGCAACCATTGTCGTCACTGTATGACAGGCACAGCCTCGCAATTGCAAATGGAATCGTTCATGTGGAGCCAAACCAACCGTTTCACGTGCTGATCGCCAATCTAGGGACTGTACCCCAGTATCTGGTGAAGAACCAATTGATAGGGTCCGTCATGCCGCACCCCATCGCTATGGTGCCGACAAAGCTGACTGCAGCTGACGTTCTCGGACTCGTTCACTCTAAGGAAGGGGACAGCCCGGAACCCGTTTTATCACCGGTACCCGGGGTTCAACCTGTAACATCAGGTACGCAGCCCGTTTCAACGAGTGGTGACCGCCCCGATCCAGTCCAAGAACTCGAGGATCTGGACCTCAGCCACGTCCCGGAGTCACACCGCCATCGATTGCAAGAACTCTTGAGGGAGTTCACCACTATGTGGGACAGCTCCCTTGGTGAGATTGCCACTACGGAACACCAGATTGATTTGCTACCGGACACCCGACCCATCTCTCAGCACCCATACCGTGTCGGACCCGCCGCACGCGAAGAGGAAAAGGCACAAGTGGATAAAATGCTTCGAGTAGGAGTCATTGAACCGGCTCAGTCGCCGTGGGATTCTTCAGTAGTACTGGCTCCAAAGCAAAATGGTTCCTGGAGGTTTTGCGTCGACTACCGTCGGTTGAATGCCGTCACGGTCAAGGACGTGTATCCAATCCCAATAATGGACGAGTACATTGACTCGCTAGGCACCGCCACCGTCTTTACAACCCTGGACGCCAATTGGGGACACTGGAAAGTTCCGGTAAGGAAGCAAGGCCAGGATAAAACCGCTTTCGCTTGTCATTCTGGTCTCTACCGTTGCAAACGGATGCCTTTTGGTTTTACCAACGCCCCCGCTACTTTCCAGCGAGCCATTGACATCCTATTGGTCCGCTTCAAATGGCGTACCTGCCTGGTCTACCTGGATGACGTAATTGTCTTCTCAGGTAATCTGGACAAACATCTCACTCATGTGAGAGATATCATGACCACGCTTCGAGATGCGGGTGTCACTCTCAAGTTGAAGAAATGGGACTTCTTCACGAATACAGTGAAGTATCTCGGCCATGTTATCCGTCAAGGGCTAAAGAACCGCGGACGCAAACCGAGCTTAGTTCCTTTCTGGGACTCGCGAACGTCTACCGACGATTTATTCCGCACTTTGCGGACAAGGCTGCACCGTTAAACGCGCTTTTGCGGAAAGGCTAACCACCAAAACTGGACCCCTTAACCCCCGTTGAAACGGAATCTTTCAACTCTCTTAAGGATTCTGTCGTCTCCGCCCCAATTCTCTCGTTGCCCAAGTCTGGAATGCCCTTCACCGTAGATACGGATGCCAGCGACTACCAAGTAGGTTGTGCACTGTTTCAAACTGAACTCAATGGGGAAAGACGACCCGTAGCATACTGGTCCCGATCTCTAAACGTCCACGAGAAGAATTATTCCGTCTCGAAGAAGGAATGCCTTGAAGTAGTGTGGGCATTACAAACGTTGCGTCCCTATCTCATGGGTAATCATTTCACCGTTTTTACGGACCACACCTCGCTTCGATGGCTACTCTCCATCCCGGAGCCTTTCAGACCGCTTGATGCGTTGGCGTCTCCGTGTAGCGGAATTTGACTTTGACGTGCAGTACCGAAAAGGATCGTGTAACACCCAAGCCGATGCTCTTTCTCGCCTGGTCACTAATGGTGAAGTACTACCGATCAAAGACGAGGAAATACCCTGCTTTGCAGTGAATGGCGTCGACGCTACCATCGAAGACGAGGAACGAGACACGCACTCTTCAGATTCCGGTTCCGAATTGGACGACTTTCTTGTCTCGGAAAAATCCGAGAAACCCTTACCAGGGAACTTCGTGCCTATCACTCCAGAGGAGATGATACGGGAGCAATACGCTGACCCGTTCTGCGTGAAGGTCCGCGCTCAACTCAATGGAGGAAATACTCTCCCCTTTCAGGTGAATGACGCCGGATACCTTGTACGGACCGTCGGATCGCACCCAAAAATCGCGGTACCACATAACCTCCAGTCGAGAGTATTGCGGATGTCGCACTACTCCAAACTGAGTGGCCACGTCGGGGGACGGAAACTTTACCTCACCCTACGCCGTAACTTCTACTGGCCTGCCATGGCAGTGGACTGCTACGCAACGGTGCGGTTTTGTACCGATTGCGCTCGGAACCGTGTCAAGCTCCGCCGTCACGCGACGAAGTTGAAGCTGTTTCTAGCCCGCACTCCATTGGAGTTTGTGGCAATCGATATACTCGGTCCCTTCCTTACCACTAAGCGAAATTACAAGTTCTTACTCGTAATTACGGATCGCTTCTCCAAGCTGGTCCGGACCGTACCGTTACGGAAGATCTCCACTATGAGCGTGGCTCAAGCCTTCGTCCTACACTGGGTCTTCGTCTACGGTCCACCGGTCAACCCCCTCTCCGATAACGGGAGATAGTTCGCCTCTCGTTTCTTCGAGGATGTATGTCGCATCTTGGACATTAAGAAACTGTTCACGACCACTTACCACCCCCAAACTAATGGGCAGGCCGAACGGTTCAACCGGACATTACTTGCGACACTCCGTTCATACGTTGCAGACCACCCCAAAAATTGGGACTTGTTCACTGATGCGCTCACCTTTGCGTACAATACGCAGGTGCACAGGAACACTGGATTAACGCCCTTCGAGTTGGTACTGTCCCGTGCCCCCCCGCCCGTGGCGCTGGAACCACAGACCACGCTGGATACCTTTCCGTAACCGACTGCTTACCGCGAAGCGTGGAAAACTTGGTTCACGAAGCTCGTTCCCGCCGCAAGGCTTTCAATGGGCCGAGCCCAGGCCGCTTACAAGCGTGATTTTGATACCAAAGCCCCTCGCTCGCCGCCACGTCTCGACCCCGACGGTTATGTATTCATCCGCAAGGAGTATTGGAACCTAGAGAAGGAGAAACGCCAGAAGCTGTCATCCGTTGCCGACGGCCCCTTTCGGGTTATTTCGGTGGCTCCCGATACTGTCGTTGTTGACCTCGCTGGTAATCACGAACGCATCTCCCGCGATCGCGTGATATCGGCTCCTCTGCCGTTAACATCCCAACCTACTGGTGTTACTGCTCCCGTTGAAACGGATTAATCGACCCCCTTACCCCAGGTCCACCCGTGTCCCTACTCCTTACCACACCCATCTCGGGGTTTGTCTGACCTTTCGCTACCCGCGGCGCCCGACCCGCAAGGAATCGTGTCGCGCATTCGTCGCTCCCCTTCGGTCCACCTGACAGACAACAACCCCGGTGCATCGTCTAAGGAGGGGGAGGCGCCCGACAGCCGTCGTAATCCGATCGATACCGTCGCTGGAAACGCCGCACCGTCGCGGGTCATTCTTCGCCCATTAAAGGTGCCTGATACCGACGTCCTGCACGACTCGACGCAGCCGCTATCCAAGCCTCAGAACGCAGCTGCGGATAACGCCACCAACACTCGCCGAGGTGTCACCACACGTGCAACACGGAATGCAAATGCGCTGGACGCACCGCAGCCTGATACAGTACGAGTGGACGACGCACCGCCAAGTACCCCGCACAGGGAGGCGGATACATCCACGGCGCCGACGCCGGACAACCAGCCATTGGAACCCTTACGTGACTACACGGAACTTCGCCGTGGGACAGAGAGGTGCGACAATGCGCCACCGCCCCAGCGAATCTCACCGCCGAAGCGAGCTTCACCACGCCGAGTAGCGGAACGACCACCCAGGTTACCCACCGGTGTGGGCCCTCCAACCGGAGTGGGAAACGCCGAAACAAACCAGACACTTTGGAAAGATGAACCGCCGAAGTCTGGTCGACATTCCACTCCGTCGAGGACTGCCTCGCGCGCTACACGGTCCGACCGGAGCGAAGCCGCCCAACGCGTGATCAATTCGGTAGCCTCTGGCTCAGGACGGGTACCACCCGGAAATAGCGACACCGTCATACGGGATGGCCGGGTAGTGTACCGGAAAGAGTTCGTGGTCGGACGCATTCTGGAGCACTCTTACCACCCAGAGAGGTATATCCAATACTTGGTCCGTTGGTACGGGTACGGCCCCGAATGGGATTCAGACGAACCGATAGAGCACATACCCCGGTCGAAGGTGGTACAGTATCATCGTCGTACTGTCACGGCTTTGCCGGCTACCATAGACCGAGCCCAAGTGGGATAAAAAGACACCCGATGGGGATAAAGGAACAGAAGGTCTGGATAAGGACCCTTGGAAGAAGGAGAAGATGCACAGAAGGTCTGGAGAAGGATTCTCAGAAGAAGTGGAAGAGAAGAAAGAAAACAAATACGTCACAGACGGAAGCAGTTTACTTTTTTCGAAGTTGCTGCACACACTACCGCACAGCGGGATATACTAACCAAGATCACCAGGAATTAGTTGGAAGAACCCGGATTACCGTGCGCGCCAGCCGAATCGCTAGCGGAGTTACTTCCGCATGAAGGACAATGCCCTTCAAGGGGGTTTCTTCGCAGGACTTAGAGAGTTCGCTCGCTTGAGGACTAGCTTGGTCTATGACAAGCTATACCGCTATTGCGTGCCGACGGCCGGTTAGGACCGGAAGTGCACACTGGTGGAACACGTGGACTGCACGGATGACGACGCTCGAGTGCGAGGCGTGGCACACGTGGCCTGGATTCTACCTAATGGTTCGTATTATTTAGTAATTTTCAGTATTTATTTAGCTACGCTATCGCTTTTTAGTGTCTATTTTTCGGGCGCGCGCCCACTGTCAGGGGCCGCGCGCTACACTACTTAGGAGGTTGAGCGCTGCTCCCCAGTAAACACCCTCTTGGGAGATCCCAAGGAGGGAGTCTTGGCTCTGAACTTTTTGTCTTGGGCGTGTCTTCACCGCATACTGCGTGAGCGCCCGTTGCACGTTAGTTCATCCACCCCTCTGTCGACCAGAGTGCTACCACAACCGTGGGTTCATATTTAATCGCCGACACTTGTCGTAGTCTCGCCCCTGTATAGGGTTTCGCACCCGTTTTCCTCTTGTTCTCCTTTTCGGCTCTGGTGAGTGGTTGCCCCACTCACCCCGCTCGTCCACCTCATACGAGTATTTCCTCGCTCTTTTTCCGACAATCGCCATGGTACCGCTCCGCCTAGGATTGGTCACAACCCGGACTGTACCGTGCTCACCTAAACACTCTAAGTATATCCCGCCGGATTGGCCTCGGTTTTACACCCGACTTCGTCGTGCCTTTCCAGACTGGCTCTGTTTCTGTGCTCCGCTGAGAAGCGTCTACTCCGCCTGAGACGTGTCTCTCAAGAGAGGAATATCCCGAACATCTTCGTGGTCTCTCCGCTCCAAGCGATGTCCTACACGACTCACCCGCCGACTACTAATTAGCTGGGGCCTGCAATGCGGCCGCATCACCCAAAGATGACTCAGAATGACGTTAGAGCCGGGCGCGATGCGGGCCGTGCTAGAATTTAAGTGAAGTAAAGATGTTAATCCTTATTCTCAATTCTGCTCCGACTCCAAGTCGGATCGGTTCATGTGCGCGTCGATCTTAGCCGCATACTTTTCCCTTCATTGCAAGGCGTATCTGCATTTGCGGAATTGCTAGTTGCATAACATGGCAGCGGTAGTGTAGGCGATGGGGAAAAGCTCTTTTATCCTTTTGTTCAGATATCCGATGCTTCATTCGTTCACCATTCGTTGCTTGCGGATGTAGAGGTTTTTCAGAACTCGATGCATCAAATCTGTACTTTCACTGCGTTTGTACGGAACAGCAAACGCCCTATCTACCGCAAATCCCATGTCTGCCATCCCGTGCTGGCCATTCTATAGAACCCGAAAGCCGTTTTTATACACCTCCGAGTTTGTATAGAAGTTGCTGTCGCTCTGGGCGCCTTTGTTTGAAATCTCCAGAAGAATAAAGTGACCAAAGAAGTCACAAAACACCACAATCGCCCATGCATGTGCCTTTTTGTAACCGTCGTACTCTCGCTCCTGTTTTCCCTTACTATTAGGTGTTCGGCGCTTGCTTTTGTTCCCATCCACGAAAAGCACGCACTTGGGGAAGTTTACGATCAAACTTTTCATACCCGCTCGCTCTGTTTCTGATGACCATTCAATAATTCAGGGAGTGGCTCTGCACAGTGTAAAAGAAACAGCGTACAAAACGTGACGAACGTAGTTTGATACCGTCCCCGTTGATAAGTTGTATCTATTTACAACACGCTTGACGCCCAGACCGCCTTCGTTGCTCTTACTAAGTAGATCCAAGACCATAAAAAGCATCTATATACTACTTAACTTGCGTGTACGTGAAAAAAGCAGAACAGAGCAAGTTTGTTCGTTTCTAAAATCTATGAAGGCAGCAACTATGGATAAAGCCATATCATCTAGTGCTTAAAACGCTTCACAAATCATGTGAATCGTTTTTAAACAGCATAATATCAGGCTCTACATCAAAAATATTGTACATAAGATGCTGAGGGATACATCCTGTATTAATTGCCTTTACCCCGCACAAGGATTTATTGTTTCCTAGACCTACTGTTGTGCTTTGGCTACTGCTGTAATCTATCACGTTCATGTCGTTTGCGAGAAAAACGCTTTTTTGAACGAGAGTTTGCGTGTGCACGGTTCTTTGTTGAATTTGCTCAAACTTGCACAAAGCAAGAATGATACTATCCATATCCGCGAGTATGTGCAACTGAATGCGCCTGACTGTTTTACGGAAAGAAGATGACATCAAGTGTAACCTCGGGGTCTACGTGTTATATGTGACACAAAGAGTTGAATGTTTGCCCCTATCGGCGAATTAACAATTGCGCAGAAACGAATTGTTAATCTGCAAAGAAGAAATGCTTATGTAAAAACGGCTTTTACCTTTGCTTCCATTTTAGTAACACCCCGCTCCACCCTCAAATATTTAGTTCAAGCTGAGGGGTGTTGATTCAAGACCTCTCAGTTTTAATTCGAAAGGAAGACCGAGCTCGGACCATCGAAGAGGGCAATGACCACAGCACAGCCATCCCATTCCTTTCCAGTCGAACGCCATCCAATCGGAAAAACATATGATATTAGTTCTGCGTACTTGTCCACGTCACCCACCATGACGCATTGTAAGCAATGTCCGCCATTACAGTACGACGCGCAGCCCATGCCCGTCGACGGGCGCCCCTATTTAAAGCAGCACGTTCGATTGCCCACCGCTGCAACCCACAAGTTATTCTACTCATCGTGAAGCTACAGCGTCGATCTTAGGTTCGCGCGCTGAAAGGTAAAGGTAAGGAAGAACATTTTCTTGCGTGTTCACTTGATCCATCTGTCTTAGCCATCTTTTCTAACCTTCTCACCACCTGCGTTCATCAGCAATATGAGGGACAAATGGAAGAAGAAGCGCATGAGGCGACTGAAGCGAAAGAGGAGAAGGATGAGGGCTCGTTCTAAGTAAGCTGGAGATCACTTGCCTCCATCTACGCTGCCATACACTGGTCATCCTTTGGAACTTTCTCTCTACTCGCTATTCCCTGTCCTTTCGCTAGCGGGCGGCAACGCGGTTGGTGCTTTCATACCTTGATCGTATCCCCTGTCCGTCTCTCTGCCGGTGTTCTGGGACATGGATGGTTTCACAAGAGAATGTTAGGCGTCGTTGTATGGTGCGTGTGTAGAGGCGAGACGGAACGGAAACCATCGTCGTATATCTTCTTAGACGCAATTTGTTTCCCAAAACCGATCAGCCACCCACGTCGGAAATGTCTCTCGTAAAATCTCTTGAACTTGTGTGAAAAACACATGGGTCAGTGCATGTTCCTCCGACCTACTCTTTTGCATTCGCCACATCTGAATCTCCTCTGACCACCTTCTCAGCGCTGCCGAGTGATTGGTTTACCATGTTCGGTCGTAATCTGCAGCCAAGTTGATGTCCGCACACATGAGCCGCCACCGCACGCACTGTGACGGGCACATCAGAATACAGTATCTTCGCAACTCGTAAATACTTCCTTCTCGCGTCTTCCTCACTTTCAGGGCGAGATGTAATGACAATCTGTATCAACTCTAGCAATCTCGAGTCGAGGCGAGACAAGAACTCCTTTCGAAATTGTTCTTGCGTGGGCTGCGGGTTCTCCTCTTCCTGTCCTTCCTGATCCATTATCCCACGCGTTTTCAACACAGTACGGTTGCGAAACGGAGAAGGTGTGGTTATGGACCCTGTCATCCGAGGAGTGATTCTTCGAGACGCTGTCTTCTGCAAGTTTGTGTCACTACACTCTGCCAGATTCTTGCGAAAGCATGCAAGTGACCTGCAACATTCCTGCACCAGTCTCATGTTCCCGATCGCTGACCACTCACCTGCATCGCAATGCAGCACATAGCTCTCATCGATTCCCTGATTCTCTTGCAGGTTTGAATATCTTTCGCCAATCTCATCACATGTCAACAAATCGTTCTTTAAAAACTGAACGAATGGCATCTGAACCTCAGTGCTTCGATCGCTGACGTGAAGCTTTCTCATCGCAGAAAGCCCATCTTGAAACCAAACGCTCGACTCCGCCACTGGATCGACTGCGGCGAATTTCAGTAGCACCTCTGCGACTGCGGCTGCTGCTATTACTGCTGTTGTTTGGTTTGATGAAACTGCGCTTGTGATCACCTCATCGATGTTGAAAAAACTCTTCCAAAAGGCTGACAAATGCCAAGCCCGCCATTGTAGTGCGTTTGATCCTAGACCTGGTGTTTCTTCAGTTGAGATAGACTTGGTATGATTCTGAAGTTTTTTCCTTGAGGGGCTAGCTTTCTCAGGCTTCCCTGCTTCTTCCTTTCGTTTTCTCTCTCTAGGCTGTTCCTTATTGTTATGCAAGTGAGGCTTGTCTGTTCGCGGGGTTTCAGAATAAGAAATATCCTCTTTCCCCGGTCTCTTTTTCTCTGGCACTGAAGTATCATGTACAGACAGCGAACTAGATATTGCGAATGGCGAATGTGACCAATTCACAGCATGCATCATAACAGCGAGAAAGCGAGCGTACAAACGAGCCTCAAGCACAACATCACAAAACTCATGATTTGAATTGACGCTAGATGCTTTGCTCAAAGCTTGCCAGACGCGCGCAAGAAACCGAGGCCATAGAGCTGCGCTCAAACGAGCAGAGTCTATTCCAGTCAAGAATCGAGCAAAGAATTTATGAGCTGGGATATCACCAAATGCTGCAAGCACGCACTGTGGAACGCGGTGGAGAATGACGCCCGTGTCTTTGGCGGCATGGGGCGATTTTGATTGAGCCTGAATTCTTTTGTCGAGGAGACGAATGTGGCTCGACTGCTGTTGGGCGTTGATGGTGTGGGTGCTTAGAAGATTGACAAATCTTGACGCGAATATATCAGTGTTGCAAGGGTGGAGAGAAGTTATAAGACCAACGGCTTTTCCCTCATCGAATGAGCCGGCTGCTTCCTTTTTATGTCCGCAATATGTGCGTAGCATGTCCAAGAGAGCATCCCAAGCTCCTTCCAAATTAGTTTTGAGACGGTGTGTTACGGGCTTTGCGTCATTAGCCTCTTCTCTCAAAAGACGAAAAGATAAATGTGATGGATGAGGCGGTAGCCAAGTACGTGCGCATGGTTGCGGAAACTCGGATGCTTTAGTGGATAGATTAAGAGCCCGTTGTATCGGTATGGGGAACGTATGCAAAATGTCAGAAAGCTGACGAAACACTGCTTGGCAATACATCGAACGTGTAGCCTTGGATGTGCGATGAACGGGAGGAGAAGCATTATGGTCGGCGGAGTTAGATGAAGGGGAATGTGAAAGGTAATATAGAGCTTGCAGCGCTTCCAAGAAGAGTGCAGGCTCGTTGACAACTGCTCGAATGTGAGTAGCATGAATGATTGCTTGGTTTTGTAGGTCGTCCGACCACGCGCCATCTAACTGTTGTTCTGGCCTTCCGGGCGAGCTCTGTTTCTCGCTAATCGCTTTGTATTGGCGAAAGTGCAAGGAAGAATGGTGTTCCGAAGCTGTGGGGTTGAAATCAGTCGTTCTCGCAGGAGATTGGGCGGTTTGTGTTTCAGATGGGGTTGAAGCTTTCTGCAGCGTTCTTAAAAACGGGCTTTCAATTCGTGGCGAATGAGTCATGAAGGACAGTGATAACTTCGTGCTTTCGTCATGATGGGCATTATGTGGGGATGGTAAATGAGTTTGGTCTTCATCTGACTCTTCACGAAAGCCGTTGTTTTGAGCTGTGGGTTCGTTTGCCAGAGCAATCGGGCGCAGTCGGCGTTTTGGTCTGCGGCGTTGCGGCGGGGTCACAAGTTTTGACGGGGATGGGGCGTCTTGTTCGCTGAGGCTTGAGTGTATCCCGGATGCGAACTCGGAAAGGAATTTCCTGGCAACGACGCTTCGTTCGACGGAGGCATCGCGCCCACTCATATTGTATGCAGCAGCTCACAAAGATGTTCGCAAAGATGCGCTCCGAGTGGCAAAATTGGACAACATGAGCAAGTCGTACACTGGTGTCGAAGAAGGGAGAAAACGGCTACAGATTTCAATGTGGCAGCGAACACGTCAGATGTCAAAAGAGCGCCAAAAGCGAATGCAAATGTACGAACACATCCCCATGTGGGCGTTGATCCTCTTCAGCCGTTAGCAGCCATAAGGTTTGGGCGCGTCGCGATGAACTTTTTGTTCTCTCCGTCGCAGCGAAATGCGGGCATTCGGACGTTTGTGGCGCCTTTCACTGCGCCAGCCTTCACAATCTTTGGCGTACGAGTCTCGCGCGACCACATTCTACGTCTGTCAGCCATTCTGACGCTTCGTACGCTGCTATCCATCGTCGATCTTCCGCTGGAAGAGACTGCCTCTGCTTATTTGGCTTCCCTTCTTTCGTCCATCACTAATGTAACTGTTTTTCTGGCACTCACATCTAACTATTTCCATTTCGAGGGGCTCATAGGGCGCATTGGTTCCTTTATTTTCCCTTCTTCGAGAAAACCCTCTGCGTTCGTCACCATCTACTCAAAAGTGGTGTTTGTGCTTGGGCCAGTTGTTTCTTGGCTTGAGACGGCTGTGATCACTTATGAGATTATGAGAATTGCGCGTCGATGGGAGACTCGGATGCAGCGTGCACAGGCTCAAGCTTCTACAATCCCGAGACGTCTTTTGCTAGCATTGGCGTTTTTTTGCCTTGTGTGTACTGCCGCCATAGCCACTTTCTTAGGCATGTGTCATGCCAAGTATGCCGCGGGTGCAGTCACAGCTTGTTTGTCGCTACTGTCATATTCCTTTTTCAACGACGATGCTAATATTGTGGAAGCCTCTCTACTGTGTTTGTACACATGTTCCATACTTGTATTCGGGTGGTTAGAATCACAAAGCTTATCTGATGAAGCCAGAGCCACTCTACTTATTATTACTGTATTGCTTGTTAGCGTGTCAATGTCAAGAGCTACGCGGCTGTTGCGACTGATGATGATTGGGTTTGAAGCGCTTTGTGAAGAGGAACAGGCAGGAACCAAATGGGGGCAAGGGTCGGTACGACGGGTGTTTGGCGTGCTTACCATCATAGCGTTGACTTTCCGGACGCTGGTTTGGAGTGAGGATGTGCACCAGGGTGAATATTTGCCGTTGTTGTGCCGAAGTGTGCAGGTAGTTGCCGTGGTGTTTTTGTATATATTGTATTCGCAGCAGTGATTAATGGACATCAAACGCCGTGCCGAAGCGCCTGTCTGAAAGTTTCAGGGTGAACACAGGTTAGGACTATTCCGCTGGTTAAATGTGTGCAATTCGGTAGCAGCAGAAGCAATTTGCGGAGAGATTATTAACGTAGGTTCCCAAGCGCCGCCCTTTTCCCCAAACCGTCACTGTGTACAATAAGAGTATTCGGCATGCTCGTCAGGCATAGCGGCGGTAATTCTATGCATCAGGCGTGTATTGCCCCATCATGGAAGGAGCCGATTTGAAGGGATTCGAACGAAAGAGCTGCGTTTGTTGTGCACGCTGCTGCGCATGGTCAAGCGCTTGCCCAAGAGATGCCATTGTGACCCTTCGCGTTCTCTTCTAGTTCACAATCTCAACAAATGGCTGCGCCACGTGTGGAAGAGCGGTTTTGTTGTACGACCTCGCATTCTGTCCACGAAAGCGGAGTTATCGCAACAAACAATGTGGCGCTTTCTTCCACCTCACCCCCCCTCCCCTCCCACCTTTAATCGCCTCTATCTATCCATCCACCATTCTGCCCACTATGCTTGCCAGGTTACGAAAGGTCTACTTGTCTGCACCGGGCCCGCAACTGCCTTCTGACCCACTAGAAGCACTCAAGCTTCTAATCGAACCCCAAGCTCGAAACGAAGCCACCTCCAAGTTTCTTACCGACACCACCTTGAAGCGGTACCTCGTCGCCCGAAATGACGATCCATCCAAGGCCTTCAAACAGATTTCCGACACTCTTTCGTGGAGACTATCATACCATCCGCAAAGCCTGTACCTAACGCATAAACAATCTTTGCACCATGAAGCGCAATCCGGAAAGATGTACATTTTGCCAACCCCCGATTGTCACGGTAGAGCCATCATTCTTATGAGACCCGGACTTGAAAATTCTACGAATGGAGCAGCAAATATTCGACATCTTGTATATACTCTGGAACGAGCTTCGACTCTATCTGAACAACGTGGTGATGGCAAATTCATCGTCATAGTTGATTACTTCACAGGAAAAATTTCCGCGTCAACCTGTCCTTCTTTGTCGACCATGAAGGAAACCACTCACATTTTGCAGACACATTATCCTGAGCGGTTGGGCGGAATGTTGTTTTACGAGGCTCCTTCATTCTTTCTTGGTTTGTTCAAGATGATTCGGCCCTTTATTGACCCGGTGACGAGGGATAAGTTGCGCTTCGTGAAGAGAGGAGAAAGTGTTGAAGCGCCGTTTTTGGATTGGGATGCAATCCCTCTCAAGTACGGTGGACGCTTACATTATCAGTTTGATGTCGAAAAGTATTTTGAATGTGAACAAGAATCGCAGTAAATCGTACATGTGTACAAGATGATCTCTGTCTCTGTATCGTAGCGCACTTCAACTAATGAACCTCTGTGTCGTGACGCCAAGTGTCTTTAAAGTTTGCCATCAACCTCCCTTCCAATGTAACCATTCCAGTCATTCTTCTTACACCAATGGATCCGTAATTGATTCCGGACTAGGTGCTGCCCCACGGGTGACGAGGTACATCTCTTGCGTCAAGGTCACAGGTGCGCCTTTTTCTTCGCTCGACAAGACGCAGCAACCGACGCAAACTACAAACATAAACATCCATTTCAAGCACGGCGGCGAATCATGGTACCCCGAATTCATTTCTGCAAAAGAAATGGGCTTGCTTTGGGCGTTTCGTGTTGAAAAAAAACAAGCATTGTGATTAAGGTGGTGTTTCTTCTGGCGAGAGGCATACCTCTCCCGTTGACCTGTATTTTTGTACTTGTTGGACATTCCTGTTCGCATGCCTTCCCGCACACGAAACTTCATGGTCCATTCTGCTTCACGTCATCGAAAATGTGGATGGTGGTAAGCTGCAGTGCAGAGACTCGGCTCTATGATGCCACACGAAACATCCACCGTAACCGTACTGCAGACGAAAACTCCTGGAAACAATGGTGGCGCAAAAGACCGCCTCATGTTTTTGCACCTTGCTAACTGGGTGAAGATGTTTCTTGAGTAGCGAGCGGCTGAAGAAGGCATTATAATGCGGCTATCAGCATGCCGAGCGTCGCGGACCCCGCCGGCCGAGCCGCGCTTGTAGTGAGCGCGTGGAGCGTCCGTCGGGGAACTCTTCGCCGTTATGTCAAGTTCTCGCACCCGTCCATCCCTCTCACTTATGGCATCTAAACATGTCTAATGTACCAGTGCGTTTCAAAAACATATCCCTTTACAAAAACTGCGCCAAAAAGGCATTTCACGTACTGTAGAGCACATTTCACAACAAATAAAAACCACTAAGTCAATAACACTGTTTCAAAAGTATATCCTTTATACAATCATTCGCTCAATTATGGCTCGTGGCGCACCTCTGACACGCTCTGAACAGCTCGAAATCATGGAATTAGTAGGTCAGGGTATGATTCCAGCAGATATAGCCCGAAAACTCAAGCGCAGCCCAAAAACAATCAGCAACTTCATCAAAAACCCCGCTACATACGGAACAAAGCGTTCAACCGGCCGTCCTACGGCACTATCCCCGGCCGATAAGCGCGGAATTAAGCGAGAACTATGTCGCAACACTTCATCTTGCGGGAAAATTGTCAAAAACCTAAATTTGCCTCTATCAAGATCTACAATATGGCGTGAAGTCAACCGTCAAAATTTGTTCAAGTACACAAAAATGAGGAAAACTTTTTTTTTAAAAGATAATCACAAGAAAAGTCGAGTTGAATGGTGTGCTCAAAAGGCTTATTGGAAAACTGAATGGAATAATGTTATCTTTTCCGACGAAAAAAAGTTTAACCTTGATGGTCCAGATTGCTATAAATTTTATTGGCATGATCTACGAAAAGAAAAGAAGGAATTTGTGACTAGGCATTCAGGAGGCGCATCAGTAATGGTTTGGGCTGGAATCTCCACTAAAGGAGCAACTGATATGGCTTTTGTTGAAACTACAATGAACTCTGAGAAGTATGCTGAGGTTCTAGAAAACTATCTTTTACCTTTTTCATACTGTATGCATGGAGAAGAATTCATTTTTCAGCAAGATAATGCACCTGTGCATAAGTCTAATTTTATGAAACAGTGGTTCAATAGTCTAAATATGTCGGTTATGGAATGGCCTGCGCGCTCTCCTGACCTCAACCCTATCGAAAACATTTGGGGAATGTTGGCCCGAATGGTTTATGGGCAAGGAAGGCAATTTGATACAGTTTTTGATCTGAAAAATTGTATCAAAGATTGTTGGGAAAAGATTGACTGTAATGCCATCAATCCTTTTATAGAATCAATGCCAAAGCGTTGTATAAGTGTTATACAGGCTAAAGGAGCAAAAATAAACTACTGAACTCGCGTTAGAATAAAAAGGATGCAATAAAGGTTATGATTTTGAAACAGTTTTTTTACTTGAAAATTTTTTCACACTGATTTTGTTAGTTTTACTGTAGCCAAAACGTCGATTTTTGGAAAATTTGCGCGAGGGATATGATTTTGAAACAGACTTTACGTTTGGAGGGTATGCTCGCAATAGGCGGATATCTTCTTTTTAATTAAACCAATGATTGATCTTCGGTCAATGTACAGTAGGAAATAATCAATCGCAAGCAATCGCAAGCAACTGTTTGGAATGCTCAAAAGACACCATGACGGAATTCATTCTGACGAAATACAGCAGGAAAAAGTAGTCAATCACAAGTACGACCCTGGTGGACACCTGCCAGTCCTGATCTCTCTGTCTCCACGGTATCCTTAACTCCGTTTCGATATAAGCGCAAGTTGGTCATGACTGCCGCGGTACACCTTACAATGAATTCATCGAGAGGAACATCAGAAATGTCATATCCAAATGGATCTGACAACTCAGAGGCCCATACTTCAATCCCGTGTACTCCGTATGTGATTACACCAACCCACAAAACCGTCAACCAACCACTTGATTCGATCAATGTCAGCGGCAATAAAACCAACCATATCACCAAAAGAATTCTCAAATGTTGAACGTATCCAAACGGAAGAGGCACTCGTATGATCGTGCTACACTCGAAGGCCGCCTCTTTCATCATGTGCAAATATTTCAGTATAATTTCTACTTCTTGTGTTGCTGCAGGATACAACACATTGCTCTCGTTAGAATACATTCTCTCTCCGTTTGCCACATAGTTGTGAACAACATCCACACAGTAGTTTGCTTTTGCTTGTGTTGACAAAACTTTTTGCGTATCTGCATCACCTAATACATGTTCAAGTTCGTCTCGGCAATCCGTCCCACGTAATTCGCTCTTCAGAGCAATTGGGAAAGCGACTAAATGTGCCGCAATTCGCTCTATATCTTCAGAATGCCAGAACTCTGGTGTGTAACTTTCAAAAATTCGATTGCTCACAAGATGCAGACTCAAAAAGACACCCTTTTGCCAAATTTGGATAGCTCTCGCATACCTTCCATGGCTATCTAAGAGACGAAAACCGAGCAGCAAGAAAAGAGCAAATCCGATGTATCCCGCAACAGAACTGTCAAGGGCGATGCGGGAACAGAACCATGGCTTGCAAGATTCGTTAAACTTTCCTTCGAACGGAAAATATTTCGCAACCAACCGTGCTAGAGCGATGGAAATTGCTGTCCATAACGTCATGTAAACCATGGTTGGAGGAGATATAGCATTGGAAGCCAGTTTCAACTTCCCCATCACTGAAGGGCGAAGACTACCTGAACTTGGTGTTGCAGGCGATAGCGTTCTCCGCGTTTTCCAAAACGGCTTCACGTCAGACCATTGACTGAGCCCACGTCCGTCGCACTTGTAATACTTTCCGATGAAGAGGATATCTGAAACTATCTTATGGGCAAATGTGTCTAGATCAAAATCATTCATATCTGACCCAAAGGGATGTTGAATCTCTGCTGCAATGGTGTACATTCTGAAGACGAACAATGATGTTAGTCATTCCTCGTGTCGCACTTCCGCAAAAAATGTAAACACCAGGCACTTACCCCAGAACACCGAATCCTATGATGAAGACCCATAGAATAGTGAACCAGCCTGCAAACGAGAGATTGAATAAAGTTAGCAAATCACGTACAGGATCATTTGAGTAAACGTACATTCTTAACCTACCAGAAATCTCTATCAAAGCGAATGGCAAAATCAAGAACCATATACCAAGAAGCGCATTCAAAAGTGATAAGAATCCAGGGGCTACAGGAAAAGAAGATAGAAAATCAGACTGCTGTATAGCCTTCTCTAATAACTCCATCTCATCTTCCATTGCAAAAAACCGTGACCCGTATGGTATCATCATTGACGCATACTCCGGCCTATCGGCGGCTGTGATTTGATATGTTTTGATCACTTCGACGCAGTATCGGGACATACTTTCAGCACAATGAACACGAGCAAGGTCTTCACGAGAGAGAAGTCCTTTGACTTCTCGAGTGTCCCGAGAGTTCCTCAACTCACTTTTTAAAATAAGTGGGATTGCTGCGATGTGAGCAATTACACGATCGTGGTCCCCTTTGTGAATCGATCCGCTCTCAAACAAAGTGAGGAAGTGTACTGCAAGTGAGCGGCAGGAAGAGTGAAGCATACTAGCCCATACATTGCCCGCCTCCTTGTATCGGGTGAAAGCCGCATTCACGTAGAATCCAAGAAGAAGAAAAGCTATATCATTTGGCAAAACAAAACAAATGGTCAGAATCGGGCATAAGCTCAATTACGTCAATACACTCGACATCAGCTTGGGTTGCGAAAACAGAAGGCTCAAACATACCTGCAAATGAAACATAAGTACTCACGGGCTTATCAAGACTAAGTTGCGAAAACCACCATTTTGACATTTCAGATCGATTTCTAGACACAAACGATATCACAGTTGCTAGACTTGTATAACAAGTTATTAAAGTCAGAGTCGTCCATGGCACGGAATGGAGCAAATGGGAGTATAAGTTGGCAGGCGTTCTCAATTCCTCAAGTCTATCAAAATGCGATAGTGGATCACATCCAAACAGTTGGGAGGGCTTCTCGAGGCGCGGGAGGGAATAACGATTTCCCACATGTCCATTTCGAAGTGAGACTCCCAATTCGGCGTCGGAATCCGGAGGAGATGGTTTAATGTACAGTTGACAGTCCCAACCGGCGCTGTTAACACCATCTAAAACAAACGTGGCTGCTTGAAGACACATATGCTCTACGGGTATGTCAATGTCGTCGTTTCCATACGGATCGACGAGTTTGATAGAAATTTCTTCGAGAGCAAGCACACCGTAGGATATAATAGGAGCCAAAAGGAGTGTAAAGAATCCTGTGGTAGGCGTCATTGCAAATGGAAGCAACACAAGCCAGATTATTGTGAAAAAGCTTTGATGGTCAGTGTAACTCTTAACCACGGGAAAGCGCTTGACCGTGAATGCTTTCTGAAGAAGCTCCCTTATAGTAGCCGTCCTGTTTAGCATCAAGAGTACCATTCTTCCTCGACATTGAGGATCCCCAATGGAACAAACTTCCGAGCTTTTCTTGTCTTGTAGTATGATATATGTTTCGATCGTTTGAAGTAAGTGAGAAAGAGGATCTCTTTTGTTTTTCAGTTCTTTCTTGTCTGCATTCGAAAGCAACCCATCTGAATCTCCCATCACATTTTCACCTTCGCTCAAAAGCTGCCTCCGAAACGATAGAGGTACTTGCACAATGTGCGCTACAATTCGTTCCTTGTCGTTGTTATGAAACGTCCCCTCCCCAAATGTTTGACAAAGCTCTATCGCAAGCGTTCTCAAATTCATCTTCAAGTCAAAGATGAGCCTAACGCCGTCTTCATACCTTCCTATCGCGTCAGAAGCACGGAACGATAAAATCAGGAACAATGCAAATCCAACATTTCTCAATACCCCGAGATCGACATCAATCGGACTACACCATCCATGGCATCCAGTTCTTCTAGCATTAGTCCACCAAAAAGATAGCGTATATGATACCAATACAGATACTAAGTTCCATAATATAACCAGGACCATGTCCCTGGTTCTGAGCGATGGAACGCGCTGAAGAAGTTGAGATATAGATGACAAGAGTGAAGGGGCTTCATCAAACTGCCTTGACTTCAACCACTTCCAAAGCGAAAACTGGCTGTGGTTCCTTGACTCGGCTTCATTGAGAATTTGCATCTTATCTTCTCTCGGTTTGAACAACTCTCGTGAATAATCCGATTCATGAACATGGTCAATGGTTCCGCATTGATTGTTTTGGTATATTTCGTACAGAGAATGTTTAATCTCCTGACAAAAGGTGTCTAAAGGAATATCGTGTTCATCGGAACCAAAAGGATCGGAAATCTCCTTACCAATCTCGAGCAGTTTCATGACCGAAAACCCGATTGGAATGATATAAAAGAAAACTAAAACCCCATTGAATTTGACGAGTAATAGTGGTAAAAGTGCTAACCAGAAGATAGTGAAAACCTCGAGATGCATCGTTAGTGACGACGAAATAGGGAAGCTATGTATTGCCACACACTCTTGAACTGCGATTCCAATATCCCTCAAAGCATATGCGACTGCTTGCTCACTATTTTTTAGCGGAGAACCTGGAAGGGCACAGATTTGGATATTGCCGCAGTCAAGACTGTTAATGTAGCCGTAAATGACATCCATGGCGTGCTCGAAAAGATTATCGGCTTCATCAAACGCTGCGACATCGTTCTTAGACAGAATTTCGTGCAACTCTGAGGTATCTCTAGAGTCCCGAAGCACCTGCTTTGCGGTGTACGGCAACGCCGCCAAATAAGAAAAGAGACGCTCACGATCTCTTGCATGCCATGCATGAAGATTGCAAACAATGGAAAAGAAAAGTGCGGCTTGCTCAATCCTAGGTTTCACACTGCTCTGCCACAATTCAATTCCTCTCGAATATCGCTTGTAGGCATCATTCAACCAAAAACCAAGAATAAGGAATAATCCAAGACTCAAATACGCATCAGTTGAACTGCTGAAAGGGAGGTCGATGCACCACCACCGACAGGAGCTATTATCATTTGATCTGGTATACATCCAAACGTAGGATACAACGAGAGCGGTCCAAAGTAACAAGATAAGGAGAGATAATGAGAAAGTCCTTGAGCTACGACCGCTCTGAGCAAGTGAAAACAATGCTCCGGTGTTCGAGCGCTGACCTTTGCTCCGATCAGTAATGTTTGTAAAAGTTGAAATGTTTTGGCTTGGTTGTTCAAGCCACAGTGGAGTATCGTGGTGTGGATCGATTGTTGAAAGGTAATCAAGTTTCTCTGAGGAAAAAACTTTGATCAATCGAAGAGAAGTCTCCGCGGCCATTTGATTGAGTTTGATGTCCTGCATGTCGTATCCAAACGGATCATTAAGAGCTTGCGCAATGCTGAAGAGCATAGCGATGCTGTAAGAAATAAGAACTGTCCATAACACAGTATACCTGACCAAAGGAGGGATGTTAGGTTTATGAAAGTCGTATTCGAAAAAGAGGTTCGGAAATGAGTACTTACCACCCGCTCGTTGCAACAATGGTGAGAGGAAGAAAAAACATCCAGATGTAAAGGAAAACTTCCAAATGATTGACGTATCCAGCTGATGGTTTGAATTTAGATATTGTTAATAGAACGCCAGAGTGAGCGTCAATGGAATCAACATTATTCATGATCAAATGGCGGGTGGAGAGACCAGCTGGGCTTTTCTGCATTGCAGTAGAAGCGAACGAGATGGGTGCATCATCCTGTGCGGCACTGAAATACGTACGGACAATTCTGGTGCAATGGAAGGGCATAATCTGGGCTTTAAGGAGATCACGAATATCTTCAGGACAAAGAATTCCCTCGAGCTGCTGATGCTCTCTTTCTCCCCTCAAATGCATCTTCAAAGCGATTGGAAGAGCAACAAGATGGGCTGCAATGCGCTCTATATCACCTGAATGCCATGAGCCAGTCGGAAACGCTTGGCGAAGATCCCTGATGACGTATCGTAGATGGGCAGACATGTGGGACCAATTAAGTTGTGCCTGCCAATATCGATTACTAGCTTCTCGGATAAAGAAACCGAGAAGGGTAAAAAGAGCCCATCCAACACCATATGAAACGGAAGGAGAAACCGCGAGATGCGATGTCCAAAACTTTTTTGAAGAAGACATGGCATTAGTATAGACTAGAGAGAAAGAAGCGACTGTTACGATTAAACTCCAAATTACTTGAAGAAGAAGAATGGTTTTCGGAGCCGTGTTCCAAAGCAGATCCAGAAAACAGAAGTCAGAAGAGTTTGGTTCGGGGGGTGCTGAACCAAGTTTTCGGGTTTCTGCAGATTCTTCAAGACGAAGGGCGAGGGACCTAAAAGAAAAGGAATGATAAGAAGCGGCTGTGGCTGATATGAGTGGCGCTTCCTCATCAGGAGCGTGAAACGTAGACATGGACTCCATGGGTGTGGAGGATGTACAAGGCGTTAAAAATCTGTTGGGAGCTGCAATAAAGATGTGATGGGCAGTCGCAGTGGGCGGGTGCATGCGGGCTCTCCTACCGAGCCTACACCTCGCTGCAGTTGTGAGGCAGAAAAGTGTAGCTGAAGGACAGCGAAGCTTTGCTCTTGATGGTTGTGGGTCTAAAGTTGCCACTCGTCCTCAGGGTACAAGGCTTACACTCCAATCAGAATACTACATTTCCTTACGAAAGGAAGGAAGGTTAATTTTCTTCCCACCGATTTGTCTCTTTGTCAGCACAAACCCAGCGCTAGAAAACGAGCACAAGACGAGTAAAATTCATTTCCGAGCTGCAAAAGTACAAAGACACTTGCAAATCGGGATTATCTTACCCTCAAGACCTCTAATGTCTATAAGAACGATGGCCTCATATGAGTCCAAATTTTATTTCTTTGTACTTTTGCAATGAATACGATCTACAAGCTCTGCACAACTGTAACATATTTTTGAACCCTCTGCCTTTGTTGGCATCTACCTTCGAAGTATGCCGCACTAGATGATTAAACGAGGTATTAACGTTTGACGTGTTTTCTAGGGTCGCGTGAGGCTTAAAACATTTACTTATTGATATACTTGCGCCTACTTCAGTTTGCTACACCAAAAATATATCGTTTTAAAGAAGAAGTTTAAAGCTATCGTTGACCAGGTCTCTGAGCCCTTTCGCCAATGATAAGGATGAATAGTTTTTATTTCTGTTGAAGACTCAAAAGCATCTATATTTGAAAATTTAAATCCTGTGTAAATTTCAGTTACTTTTTAACAGAAAATTTGGCCTCATATGGGGTCAAGTTGGTTTCATGGTAGTGCCAATTCTTTGGACACATCCACACACGGTTTATCCGACATGTGCTCTAGAGTATGCTGCGATTTTGCAAATGCGCTCAGCGGGCCGCATACGCCTTGCTGGCGCTATTGAATGACCAGGCGCAGTCCTTTGTCATGGAGATCAGGACGGAAGATGTCTTGAATAAGGAGGAATACTGTCTCTCTGGCTCCGAAATCTAAGAAGAAGAGGCCAGAGAGGGGGACGAACTTGGGCCTTGCTCTCGCCGCTGACTTCCTTCTGCTTCAAGCGCTCTGCTGCGCTGCGAGCACGCGTGCGTCGCCCACAGCTTCTCACCCCTGAGTTGCAGCACGATCCGACGATATCTCATAGGAGGTCACTGCTGTAAGCTTTTGGAATAGTTGGTACAGGGAAGCTCTCGGTTAGCTAGGGAGGTGAACTATTTTACAGTACCAATCTGCTGCCAGGCTCTTCGAGCCCGGCTATCGGGGCATAATCTGAAATCCACACGTGTCGAGCTCTGATATCGGGGCACAATCTCACTTGCGCACACAAGAGGTGTTTGGGAAGGTCTACCTACCATTCATCCCTCTTACGAATACGAATAATATTAGTACCGTTGTATAGTGACTTCTTCCCCCGACCCCATACCCACTTGTGCTCATCTTTCCGGTGCCCTACGCCCTGCGATCTTCGCCGCAGCCACCGTGCTCAGCATCTACGGGGAAATCCGGCATGCGTCATCCGGACCAATACCAAATTCCGCCTAGAACAACCCACCTTGAAGGCCGAACGAGGAACGGAGACTATGTGAAGACTATCCACCTTCGCTCAGAAAGTGGAGCTGAGGCCTCTATTCTAACAAGGGGTGCGCGTCTTTTAGATCTGCGCTTTTCAAAGGGTCCTAACCGCCTCATAACATACAACGATTTATCTGGTGTTGAACATGACTGCGCTTTTGTCAATGTCGTGATTGGGCGAATCGCCAATCGCACGCGAGGTGGAAAGCTGCTCCGACATCCCGAAATTGATTCCCAGGCTCATCTAGAGTTAAATGACCAAGGACGCCATCACATTCATGGCGGATCCAACTCTTGGGATAAAAGGCTATTCTGTGTGCAAAGGAAAACTGAAAACATGGTTGAATTGACCATGTTGTCACCCGATGGGGACCAAGGATATCCAGGGGGCCTTGAACTAACTGTTCGATATGAGCTTGTTGGTGACGTGCGTCTTAATGTAACGCTGAGCACGAAAAACGTGGGTAGCGAGCCAACGCTTTGTAACTTAACGTTGCACCCTTACTTCGATCTCAGCGGAGAAGGTGGTGTGGTTGAAGGTTCTGTACTTTCTTATCGCATGAAAGCCAGTCGTTGTGAACAATATCTCGTTCTTGATGACGATAACGTTCCAAATGGTGTCATCGCTTCAGTGCAAGGTACGCGTTTTGACTTCACTAAAGATCGGCCAATACATGATGGATCAATAGAGATGAAGGGGTATGATAACTTCTGGATCGTGCGAAAAAGTCCAGAAAACAAGGATCAAGGATTGCAGTCTATGGTCACTTTCCTTCATCCAGGGCAAACCCCTGGTAAGGGAGTTAAGATGGAAATACTTAGCGACCAGCATGGATTTCAGTTTTACACAGCGAACGGTTTTGACGGATCCGGAAATGAGAAGTTTGCCAAGCATGGAAGTATTGCGGTTGAACCTAGTGACTTCATTGATGCTGCAAATCACGACAACTTTCCTTGTATAGCACTTGGGCCGAGTGAGACGAAAACGCAGTGCATGTCATACGAATTAAGCATATTGGAGTGACCAGTTATTTGGGGGGCATGCCTCTTATGAAGATAGAAGCATTATTGGAAGCACATATTCCTTGAGTTGTACAGCCGAACATTGCGAAAAACGAATGCACAATAATCCCAACCTTGTGACACTGGCCTCGTCGCGAGCACTGGACTTAAATGCTCTGTTGCATACATTAGCCATAGTCTACGGCACTGGATACTGCTGCGATCCACCCCGCCTGTTCAAGAAAATTAAGCATATACGATCTCAACACCAGAAGTGTTCACTTTCGTGACAATGAAGTTGAAGATGAAGATGAAGAGGCATAGTCAGCTGGACAGGCCCTCGCAGCTCTTCGTCAAAGGGTAGAAAAAGATGATCCTAAAGGATTGGCTGCTTTTGGAGATATGTTGGTTTCGTTCAGAGAGCAGTCGCCTTCAGTTATGGCGCATGCATTACGTCTCCATTTGCGTGCATGCGAACTTGGGTCTCACTTGAGCGCCACTCAGCTGACAGACATGAGGGATGTTCTAGCTTTGGAGGCGCTACCAGTTAATTCCAGTGGTATACACGCAAGTCAAGTTTCTCTCCTTGCCAGCTGCCAGGGCTCCACGAGGGTGTTGCACAATTACGGCGTTTTACTTCTCCTAGGCGGATCTGGGATCAATCAGAATACCCGCAAGGCTGTTCATTTATTTTGTATCCGCTGCAGAAATAGGCCATGAACGTGCGATTGTAAACCTGTCCATTCTCATCGAAGAGGACGTATCCTGTGACGGCATGAATCTGTCTTATATCGTAAAATAATTTGAACAGGCTCATTGGGATGGAAACGAGATTCAGACTGACATTCCGGGTGCTATTGCTCTATTTGAAACGGGGATTGAAGCGGGAAGCACATTCGCCTTGAGACGCCCAGTCATTCTCATGGGCAGATGAGTTGGCGAGATCCCGGCGGACTTTTCTCGAGCTGTGCAATTATATGAAAGGGCTGTCGGGGACGGGGATTCAATTGCAGCTAGGCTTCTCGCCCGGATTCTCGCTGATGGGGCAGATGATGTGCAGAGAACGCTCCTCGAGCTGCGGAGCTGTTCAGAACCGCTGTTTAAAACGAAAGCATTTCAGCTAGATCTAGACTACCGCAATTGGTCATTGAAGGAGCTGGCGGGGTGGAACACAATCCATCAGAAGCAATGATATCACATGAAGGGGCTGTGGAAGAAGCGAATGATGCAACTAGTATGATGGTATTAGGACTAGTTGAAGGAGGAGATTGAGTTGTAAGGAATTCAGAACGGGGGATGAACCTTCTGGAGAGAGCTGTTGCTTGGATTGATTTAGATGCTACCTTAGTATATGGATAACAACTGTCCACCGGCACAGAAGACACATATCGAAACCCCAGCAGAGCCTAACGCCTGTTTGAGAAAGCAAGTCACATTGGTTCAATCGATGCACTTGTGTGCCTTGCGTATTTGTTATTCTTCGGTGTAGACTACGTTTGAAAGAATGGGTAACGGTCTGTTTCTCTTCTTGAAAGAGCTGTCGCAGCAGGCAAGTATGAGGCTTTGATATTTCTTGCATCCATACTCAGTAACGGAGCAGGTGGAGTTGGTGCTGACCGTTGCAGCGCCGTAGTTGTTTACCAAAAATCTATCCAAGTAGGAAAAAGAGGCCCATGACTGATAGAACTCGGTGTGCTATGTATCTACTTTGCAAAGGAGCCGAGGGTCTCCCAAGAGATGCCTTTGAGCATATAAGCTTTTCCAAAGAGCTGCTGTAAATCGATATGTGCAATTTGGCAGTTCTGCTTGTGTGAGTGGTGTCGATGGAATTGCATGGGAAGATTGAGATAAATAATTTGGTAATTTCCAAGACATATTTACCGTTCAGCTGTGCGAAGAGGCTGTCAAAAAGAATATTCACGCTGTCTTGCCGTGCAGGCTTCTTTTTTGAGAATAGGGTGGCTTGATGCCCCCAAAGGATACGCAGAGGGCGGCGAAATTTTTGTGCGAAAGAGCGTAGATTGGAGAAGATGAGCCGATGCATACATATTGGTACCGACTAGTAGTACTTTCACCGAAATAGGCAATGATGCGTACTTGGATGGAATCACAGCTGTCCGGGCTTGTGACACCTTGATTGCTGGTGAAAAGGTGTGACTTGACACTTTATAGTGAGTGAAGTGCTGTGTTCGGGACTCCAATGCCAGCCTTTTCGAGGTTTCAAGGGTGGTTGCATGGGCGGTATGCCAGAGAGCCAGGTTGTGCTGAAAGGCAGTGACTCTAAGTTTGGTGAAATACGCCAGCGTTCTCATACATGGATGGGGTTGGAGGGAGTTTGAAGAAAGCCGTCGAGAACCATTCAGGTGTACCGTGGAGCTATTGAAGAGGACAAGTGTATGTTGGCGATGACAAATGCTGTGCGTCTGCTGTGTATGTGTACACCAGCAGTATTGGCAGTTGGGAGTTGATCCGGATAGGCGAAGGCGATTCAATTACTACAAAACGGCAATCGATATCGAAAACAGTGTGCCGGCAATTTCTCGTGCTCACTGCCTACCTACCTCGTGGACGAAGTGAATAGCGAAAGCGCTGAAATGATTACATAAAGGCACTACTCGTGAGCGCAGAGGAATTGCGGAGTTGAGAAATTGCACAGAGAGATACGAAGGTAGATGTAAACAAGCAAAGGCAGTGTCTGAAAGAAGAATTTTTACCAAATAGAAAAGCTGTGCTGAATTGCATGGTATGCTCACGTTAGCGCGCAACAAGGGTGCTTTGTTTCTGCGTCATGTGCATGATAAAAGTTGATGTAGCAAGTTGGAAAGCACGACGAGTGCAGTGCTAATTTGCATGTGGATAAGTTTACGGGTGTGATTCGACAGAGTGTGGGCGCGCTTGAAAACGCAGGGCTTCGGACAAGAGATGAAGCATGTACTCAAGACCGTGAAGATATCCAATGTCTGGAGCGCCGTTCGAATGGACAGTATGAGAAAAGTCAATCATTCGCACGTCCACACGCGGATAATGTTGAGCGCTCTTCGCTCCTTCATATATGACAAGCAAGGAAGAAGAGTAGAAAAAAAACCGTTTCTGAGCGCGAAAGTTTTGACAAATATGGCGTAATGCATTCAAGGTGTGTTGAGCGCTGAGTGCGTCAAAGCAGAAGTTGTCGGAAAAAAACCAGATGAGTTCCGGTAACAGATGATTCTGCTCAAGCGCTCTGCCGTACGCCTTGTCGCGCGTCTCGAAGCGACCGCGGTCACAAGTGGGGGAAGTGGTTCGTTTGAAGGAGCGAGTTCCGACAAAACGAACGGCACAGGTGGCGGTTGTGGTGGCATTTGCGGAGAGAATTTGTGAGACACGTTTGCGTTGCGACGCATCATCGTCGTAGTGACGAAAGCCAATTTTGACGTCCATGACGCAGGGCTTGACGAAGGGGGAGTTGAGGTCCTCGAGTTGCAGCCAGCGGGCGGCGGTAGTGGAGGTGGTGGACGGGGTGCAATGCACGCCGTGGAACATGGGGGTGACGGCGCGCAGCCAATGCAGGTGAGGCGGGAAGTGGGGCGCGTGGATGGTGCGGTAAAAGGCATGTTCCTTGGGCGACCACGGTTTGAGGATGCGACCGGGCGTGGGCGACTGTCTGATGAGCTGGTGGCCGGCAACCTGTATGGCGTAGTGGCTCCCCGGCGGCGCGTCCATGTTGGTTTGGTGGGCGGCGACGTCGGTGCGGCGGCGGAGCATGGCGAGTCAACTCTGCCCAAGGCCACGGCCACGGCAAAAGCCACGGCCACGGCCACGGCAAAAGCCACGGCCACGGCCACGGCCACGGCCGGCAGCCACGGCCGGCGGCGCGGCCGTCTGCAGCCGCCGGCAACGCCCACCACCGCTCGCGCAACGCAACGTCCGCGCGTCATCCTCTAATCTCCATCCGCCACACGGCGCACGCACCTCGTCTCGTCCATCTCATTCACAACCACGGCGCCACGCGTCCACGGCGTGCCACGCGTCCACGGCGTGCCACGCGTCCACGGCGTGTCACGCGTCCACGGTGGGGTACGCGTCCACGAGAACACGTCGCCACGCGTGCGCCGCGCCGCCGTCGCAGCGTTGAGTCGCCACGTGGCCAACAGCGCAAACAACCCCTGAACGTCGTCCATCGCACACAGCACCAATCTAGCAGGTAACCCTTCGGTACACAGATTATTTCGTCCTTTACAATCTGCCGCCGTGGTGAAAGCGCGCGCCCCCCCCCCCCCCCCCCCGCGCGCTCGTGCTGCGCCGCCGCCGCACGCTTCTCGCGCCCCCTCCGCCCGCCGCCGCCTTCTCCCTTCCTTCTCGTTCCCTTGTTCCCTTGTTCCCTTGTTCCCTTGTTCCCTTGTTCCCACTTTTTTGCGCCCTCTCCTCTCTCCTCTATCGTCTGGCGCATATTATCTTGGGAGGGGGGGGTGTTCTTAGTAACTCACATCGAGTGTGTACCCGCAATATTCACGTATCGTGCCGTCACAATATGCGTTCCAAACATAAAAAGCAGCCGCCTTCCACGCGCACGCCGCCGCCCGAGCAGCCGCTGCCGTTCCAGCTTGGCGACCTTGTGCTCTGTCGCTACTCCACCTATCCGTACTGGCCGGCCACCGTGGACGAGACACACCAGAAGGAGCGTCACGGCCAGCATGTCTGTCTTCATGAGACGCGCTCCCGTCACCACACCCTAGCCTTTTGGTGTACTTTCTCCAACGAGGACACCGGTGGTTGGGTTCGTGCCGATCGCATGGTTCTTTTCCATCCCAGTCTTCTCCACTACGTACGCGTTCGTCGAAATCATCGATGGCATTATGCTCAACAAACCGCCATTCAAGCTGCACTCAAGGCATTTAACACCATTCACGCCGGATCCACACCCCCGCCCGAGCCGCATCCACCCACGGACATGCGCAAGCGCGCTCGCCAATCAAACGAAAACGACCTTCTCAGCGATGAAGAAGAGCCGGAGGAAAACGACCCTGTCAAATCCAAAAGCCCCAAAAACCACCACCACCACCACAACAACAACAACAAAAACAACAACAAAAACAAAAACAAAAACAACGACGACGACGACGACGACGACGACGACGACGACGACGATCCCATGGATCTTGGCAGTGACAGTTCAGACGTGGAGCGTGCCAACCGCAAAAACTCCACAACACGCCCCCGTCGCGCCTCCACCGCCGCCAGCACTCCCCGCGCCGCTGCCGCCGCCGTGCCCAAGTCCACCCGAAACAAGCGCAAGTCCACAACCCCGCGCGCTCAGACCCCTCGCAAGCGCCTCAAGACCCCCGAGGACCATCTGGAACACCAACTGCTCAACCCCACCGAGTCCACACAAGTTGCCGCCCTCAAGCGCACCACTGTTGAAATGCAAGCAACTCTCGAGAAACTCTCCTCAAGCTTGCGTCGAAAGGAAAAAGCTTTGTCCGACTTGCGTTCCAATGGAAATGTTGTCACCTTTGCCCCGGTCAGCCATAATACTGTGCCCCTCGAGTCCATGCCAAAACCTTTCAGTGGCCCATTGCTTTCCTCCGATGAGTTTGAGCATCGAGTCAACGCCATGAGACGTTTATTCGACAAGTTGGATCAAGCAGCCAAGATCGCACATGACAAACACCAGCACCTATCGGCGGAGCAGGAAAAAATCCGCCACCACTATGCTTCTTTGCTCGACGCTGTTTCAGACGCACAGGGCCAGGTCGTCACACATCAAAAGCAACTGGCCAACTTGCTGCGTGATGTCCTCACAAGTCAAGTCGCAGTCGTAGACCTTCGCAAGCACCAGGCTGGTAATCTCATCAAGACCATGAGCAAGATGTGCAAGGATATGCCCAACGTGTTCGCCTATTGCAATGCGCTTTATCGTGGCTGGAAGAGGCAAGTGGTGGACTATGTACACGGCAACCCCACTGTAGCGGACGATGAAAACCAACAAGATGCTGCACACACCCAACGCATGGAAAACGGCTCTCCGAAACGTGAAAACGCCCCTTCTCGAAACGGCGCCGCGGAAACGAATGATGCTGTACTTGCCGCAAAGCACGAAAAAGGTAAAGGCCATGTCGACAGCCCTGTCTCGAGAGATTCGAAAACAGAGCATACCGCGGACGCGGACAGCGCTGCGAACAGGAAGGAACGCAGCGAGAAGAGCGATGCTACACACTCGCCGAAGAAAAACGTGAAGGAAGAACAAGAGTCTGCCGCAGAAAAGAGCAAAGCCGAGCACATGCCGGAGGAGTCGGCGAAAAACGTATCTCGGGGGGGCAAAGTTTTGAAGCAAGAGAAAGAGATACAGATAGAAACCTGGACAGGCAACGAGCCTGAATCGTCGAAGCTTGCGTCGAAACAACCTCAAGGTGGCATTGCGGAAAAGAAGCCCGTTCAGTTCCTCACCTCCAAGACTACAACCAAGTCTGAAGAAAGTGGGGCCTCTACAGGGAAGCAGCCTCGAGGAGATGACGAGAAAAAGCTCACGAAAAACGTGGAAACGAAGGTGGAAGACATAGCCGTAAAGCAGGAGGACGTGGAGATGGATGGGGATGAGAAAGATGGTGAAGATTCCGTGCCCGAGGGGACAATAAAGGCTGTCGACTGCAAACTCGAGAAGGGCGGCACCGATGGTGCAAAGACGGAGGCGAAGGATGGTGAAGCACAAACCGCTAATCTGAAGAAGGTTGGCGTGAAAGACGAGGGTGTCATGGACGACACTTGAACCCGGGCGGGAGGGGTTTGCTCAAGCGCGTGCCGGATCAGGACATAATGAGTCGATGAGCAGATCATCGGTTGTGAACATAACCATGTCTGCAATGTAAAGCACATATTTTCGCATGTTGAGTCTGGCTACAGGTTATTTCTACAGTATGCCTTCGCAACGGGGTTTTGATCCGGGTATTACGTGTCAACGTGTAGAAATAACGCGTGGTCAGTTCGTCCATCATTTGTTGTAACCCTCTCTCTCTCTAGCTAGCTACCTTCGTAGAATATCTGCCCTTCGCATTATATTTCTTTAAACTGCTCACCAATGTACAAAAGCTCTTTTCTCAATGTCAGGCCGCCTCGACGATTTCTTATTCGTTGCTCTGGAAACTATGACTACCCTAAGCATAAAAAGAGGATTAATGGCAGTGGGAATTCAACTAACCAATACGTAACCAGCTCGCTCAAAAAGAGCCCAAGTCACAATCGTCCACCAGCATCTCGCTTTTTGCCATTCTTCGGTTCAACTGAGGAGTGGCTTTCATACAGTATCAGTTTGAAAGACTTTTGGCGTCTGAAATTTCAAAGCATGATGTTGGACAGCAGACGTATTCAACATCCTTTCTCAAACGTGTCTTTTAGTGTTATACGCAAGTAATCGTTTCCAACCGAGTCTCATCTGTCTCCACACCACTAAAAACGCTCCCATTTCAATCAAGGGAGAGAGGACTTGTCAGGAAAACAACGAAAAATGTTGGGTACAGGATACACAAATATCTTGGAAAACGTTTAGAACTTTCCAGTCTTGTTTGGCACATAACATTGTTCTCCCCGCAGTTCAAAACATCATATGCATTTTTACTGGCGGAAGCAAAATTTATTCATATCACTGGGACTTTGTACACGTTTTCAGGGCATGGTCTTGTTTTTATGGAGAAGGAATGTCAACGTCATCGGAGAAAACCAAACATATCACTTGTTAACAATTTGATGCACAGCATTCGATGCTATGAAGTCATATGAAGTCAAATGTAGATTTCTCATCGAAAAAGTAAGAAATTCGCACATTGGAAACGTGAGTTTGGGTCGTTTTCTGGAAAGAATGTCTACATGGAAAGTCGCGAGAGTCAAATGGCTTCGCTTCCTGCTGCTTGATGGCGACGGTCCGGCCCTTGCTGAGAAAGAAAATGACGTGTCATGTTGAGGCAGAAAGATGGTCCTCTTTTAAGGACGCAGACGTCTCTTGTCTCATGGCTCATGGATTATGCAATGGAAACTAACGACATGTGACGCGTTCAAAAGATAAACCATGGGCTGAAGGTCAAGCTTGTTGGTATGAGATATCTAAGATGTTCTCGATTGCTTAAACATTGCGTTGTAGATGAGCATTGTCTTCCATTCATCGTTTCTTCACTTACACCTTGTCAAGCACCCATCGCACAGCTCGCAGGCGGAAACCCGCATGAGAATAAGGCTCTCTACACATACCAAATAGTTCAGCACAAGAAAGCAAGGCAGCAATCTTTTTGATCCAGCCAAAAATATCATCGGCAGGAACGAAGAAAAAGAGAGGCCCACTTCAAACCGTTCTCCAACCTCAAAGTAAATATACAAGTCTTAATCTCGAAGGAACACCCTACGAAAGCTTCTCAATTGCTTGAACTGGAGGTTCGACTATAAAGCAAAAGTTGGGGAACCAACTGTAGTATCGTTTTGCATCGATCGATTTGTGGTTTGATGCTTCTGTGTAATTCAGGCGAGAGCCTCTTAGCGACACGCCGCCAAGACTCGACAGTTGGATTGATAGTGAGGATGAAAAGAAATTTTTCGCTGTGCTGAAGGTGGTTGTTTCAAAAATGTAGTCGGTTTGAATGGGATGAAATCGGTACGATGAGACGCGGAGATTACAAAATTGGAAATCTGGAACTTTCTTCAAGAAGAGTAAGCGTTGTTTTGTTCAGGAAACGTAGTCCTGTGACAAAATCGGCAAGAACGCAGGAAGGTTTGTGGTCATGAAACATATGCACATGGCGCCATTCGTTCCATCATATATTGTAAGGAACCATGAAAAGCTGAGGGACGGAAATATGGCGCGCGAGAGTCCAAAAAACGCGAGATTAAGTAAAGACATGGACAAGAGCAAAACCTAGCTGCTGCTTGGACACGTGGTGAGATAGAGCTGTTGGCAAGATGCCGTTCGTTGTTGTATTCGGGGGGGCAGGGGAGTCGGAGACAAGTAAGTTACTTGGCGAGGGAAAAGAAACAAGGAAAGAAAGTGGGTTAAGTTACCCTTCGTACACTTCGGAGGCGAATTGGTTTCCCTCGTTGCCTTGCTGCCTTGCTGGAAAGGGTTGGTTTGAAAAGTGGAACTGATGAGCTGGAAATATTTCCATGAGGTTCAGGTGAGTTGAACAGTACGCCTTGGAAAAGGAGATAAAAAAAGAACGGAACTGAGGCAGAGTTAGCTAAGAAGTGAGGAAGCGCGAAATGTGGAAAGATTGTCTGGCAGATGAGGTGCAGCTGAGGTTGTGGTTGGAGGGAACGGTGACATGATAAAAGAAGACATGGCATCATGTGGCGTGTTCTATATCTGTGCATGGTAGGCCAAAGATATGGAAACTCATAGCAACAGGGTTTTGGCGAAGTGGCACGGTAAGGATGAATCACAATGAGGTGTAGGGGCGCAGGAACAAGCTCGCCTCTAACGCGAGCGGCGGAGATTGGGTATGTCCCATGTGGCGGAGGACATACGAACTAACGTTAGCATGCACAACATGGATAGAGTGAGAGATTCGGCGCGAGGTGGTCGGTGACGGCGGAAGGAGTTGCAAAATATGAGCTGCCCACCAGAAGTATGGCGAAGCAGAAATATCTGCCAAGATTTGGATAAGGTGTCCCCAGAGGCGACGGCGACTGTGTGCAGAGCAAGGTGCAGAGGAAGATGCCGTGGGCCGCCACATGCTAGAGATGAACGCGAGGGAATGGGTGGAGGAACATGCTTATAGTGTCAGAAGTAGACACGAAATATTGGGTGGGACGGATTGGGAGGGCGAAGATGGGTCGGAGATAGGCCAGACCCATGTGTAGCAAAGCGGGGAATGAAGTATCTAAGCAGCAGCGGTAAGCAGGGAGGCACTAGAGATAGTGGGCGGCAACCGAGCGGGCGCGAGAAGCTCTCTTACTGTAGAAGGGGGGGGGGGGAGTAGACTCACGCGAGCAGCAAGATGGGGCGGCGACGGGGCGACAGAGGGAGGCGCACGGCAGAGCGACGCGACGTGGCAGATGGTGCACAGCGCAACGATAGTGCTCCGTGGCTTAGCAGCGAACGTCTGCGGCAAACGCGGGACGACGAAGGGCAGCTAATAGGCGCATACGGCACTCTCGGCACTCTCGGCACTCACACGCGCGACACGAAAACCTCACACGGGCAGAGCGAGATGCACAGCCACGACATGAAGTGGCGGTGTGCGCTGAGGGGGGCGCACGAGTGGGCGGGCGGTGTAATTGTCAAACATATGCGCGTCCATATATATTTATTCATGGATCGTACGGGTTGTGACGGCGTTCTGGCACGTGCCGTCACGGTGTGACGCGGAGTGTGCACCCCACGGCGGCGCTCGTTGAATTCAGACGCGCGTTGCTGCGTCACCCCGAGTCACTCCGAGTCACTCCGGCCGCCGTCACTCCTTTCGGCGGCCGTCGTTACCCGCCGCCCCGTCACAGCTTGCTGCGTCACGCCTCTCCCCGCCCCCCCCCACACCCCCCGGCCGCTGTCATTGTGCGCGCTGCCCACCGCGATTGGATCACCTCGCTCGCTGTTGCCGCGCTCGCTGTTGCCGCGCTCGCTGCTGTTGCTACACCGCTCATTGCGCCTATCGACGCGCGTCGCCCACGAGGCCACGTCCGCTTGTACACTTCCCCTCTAGCCAGTGGCCATACCACCCCCCCCCCCCCCCCCCCCCCCCCCCCCCCCCCGCTCCCCCACCCCTTCCATGCACCCCTTTCGGCAACTCACCGTCCCTCCAATCTAGTCTCCACTCCATCCCTTAAAAAGTCCCGCGCCCACGCCCCGCTCCCTACTCCTCCCCTGTCCTCCGTTCCGTTCCGTTCCGTTCCGTTCCGTTTTCTTCCGTCCCCACCCTCCCGTCCTCCCTCACTCCCTGACTCTTTCCTTCCCTCCCATCCGCCTACGTCTTTTCTCCAGTCCGCCCACCATGGACTTGTTCTCCGTCAAACCCGAAATAACTACCTCTTCATCGCCGCAATACATCGACCCGGAAGCAGCACTCCACGACGCCATCGCCTCCTTCATGCATCTCACAGATAAAATGGAGCACATTCTCCCGCCAGATCTCAACCTCAGTACCATTCAACAGTCCTCTTCCTCTGCCGACGAGCTCTTCACTCCCGCCATCACTCCCGCCATCACCCCCGCCATCACTCCTGTCGCCACCCCGGACACCACACCCGCCTCGTCCCTGCCGCCGTCCTTCCAGTATTCTGTCCCTCCGCTTAGCGTCAGCCCCCCGACGCAGCCACTCACGCCGCCGTACCATGCACCCTACCCCGATTCGTCCTCCACGTGCATTGCTACCATCAACAACGCCCTGCAGGCCGCCATAACAGCCCAGTCTTGCGCCACGCCTTCGGAATGTCAAACGCCCACGTGTTCCCCGTGCACCGTGCGCAATTTGTCGCCGCTCAGTTCTGTACGCAAGCGAAAGACCACGCGAAAACCCAAGACGTACTCAAAACCAGTTGCGAGTCGATTCTGTCATATCTGCTCGCGAATGCCTAGAAAAGGACAGGGAAGCGCCACATGCCGTCGCATGCGCGAGGGCTACTGCAGGAAGATCGTGTGTGAGCAATGCATTCGCGAACAGGGTTGGGACTACGATTCCATCGCGCAGAATCCAGACCATTGGCTTTGTCCGCATTGTGCTGACATCTGCCCCGCTCGTTCGCAGTGTCACATTTACAACCGCATCAATGCCAGACGAAAGAAGGTTGGGCAGAAACGATCCTCCAACTCGATTGCCACCGCTCTGGCGAGCACGGATGGTCTCATGCGTCCGTATGCATCCATGTTGGAGCCGACTGCCGTGCACATGATCCAGCCGCCGCCCAATTTTCGACTCAACCTGTCCCCCAACTACTCTCAGCCTTAAATCGCTCTCAACTCACATATACGGACTACCTCTATCTTTTTCCCCCCATGTTACTTTACATAGTCATTTGTTAAAGCTTAAATCGCTCGCTTGTATATAGATTTGTCTCTTGAATAAATTGTTTGGTCACGAGTGCAAAATGATTTGCCTTGTACTCGCTGCTCTTTCAATAACCAGAAGTATCAACGAAATGCAAGTGTGCTTTAAAAGGAGCGAACGTTGTTATGAAGAAACCATGAAACTAAGTTTGGACGAGAAATCAAGAATTGGGCAACGTCTACAGGGGTAAACCATCACCGTACAGGCTGAAAACAGTCTAATCACATCGGTAGCAAGCGCTAGCGACGGAAAAAGACAAAGGAAGCGGTGGAAAAAAGCGAGGTGCGTCCGGCAACCGGCGAAGGGTGGCGATGCATCACTATGCATGCACAAGCGCCTTGAAAAAGAAACGCACAGCAATGCGGGGCAGCATGCAATGACAGCAAGCGAGCAGCGCGCAATGCGGGGGGAGGGGGGCGTCAACCAGACATCTGGCCAGCTAGAGCAGCGTGGCTTCCAAAATAACCTTCCGCATGCGGCTGCGCTTGCCAGCAGCAGCATCGCGCGCTTTGCAGCCAGCACTCTCCGTGTGCTCGACGTGCGTGCACAAATGGAACGTGTCCAACCACAGTTCCTTCCGTCACGCAATGTCAGCACTGCACGCTGCCAGCACGTGCATGTGCACTGCGTGCGCCGTGCACGCGCCCTTGATCCCTGTAGCCCCTCCCCCCACGCCCACCCACACCCCCCTCGTCCAGCTCCCAACATCTATGTACGCCTTGCCACAGCTCTAGAACATATCTGCAATGTACTGTGCTCCACCTCGTGGGGAGACCCGTTGGCACTAGATATTTTCGTGGGGGGCCTCTCCTTTGTCAGCTTGCCAACATTTGAGCTCGCAGAACAATGCCGTAACCCTGGCACACGCCAACATGCGCGAAACTGAGAAAAATATCTTCGACAGTTATACGTTTGTTTCTTGCACCGGAACCGTTTTCAAAACTCTCAGCTTATGTAGCATTTGTTGAGAGGCGGAATAATGCCTCTCTCTAGCGGTATCCATCAACCTCCTGCTAAGAAGCTTCAACCTTTCATTGCCATGAGGCCTACATATGTTTGATAGCGTTTCACTGCAAACTTCGCGAGATAAACTCGAGCAACAGCTTTGGTTTCTGCACTTCTTGTGCAGCTGCGAGTAATCGCCCAACATTGAGTATCGCCAAATTGACCAAGCACTTGCTTCAGTGAATTGAGATATTCTACTGCGTACACTACAGGGACTCTCCCTGCTGTCTCAGACGACTCTAGAGAGAACAGTCAAAGTTTGAGTCATACTCTCTTGATGCCCTGATGTGGTCGTGTTCTATAGAGAGTGTGGCGAGAGATGTAAACTGTTCAATTGAGGCCCGAAATTTTCTTTTTCATTAGTCTGAAACCCATGGCAATATGATGGAGATACGCTTTTCGTCTAAGAGCGCTGACATCGAAGGTACAACGGTGATAGCGACCGGTCTCGGCACATGAACAACACGTTCTGGTTTGGAGGCGGGCTGGTGGGGGTTGGTTGTGTAAACCACAACTAAGATTACATAAGGATTACAGAGATGTGAGGGGTACTCAAACTTCAAAACTGTTTTCGTGTCTATTTTGAGCAGGTGTGACTGTCAGTTCTCGTTTTTATGAAAGGAAAACATGTACAAAGATATGCTGCGAACCTGATGAATAGTTCGGGAATACGTATGTGACTACTCTGCCGGGCAGCAAAGAATCTCATATTTCGTGACGAGAGGTTACTGTACACAGGCACGAAATGGCGCTATCGTGGCGTTAGCTCTCAACATCGCATGAGGTATCCAGAGGAGGGGGGTGGGAAGAAGGCGCCATTTATTTTAAGAGAAGTAACAATGTGATGAAACTTCTTGACAACGAAGACAGGGCAGAGAAAAGCTGTGTGACGCGTGATGATGAAGACGAAAAGGCTTCCGGATGCGTGTGCACATAGAAGTACTTTTCTTGCGATATGTGATTTCTAATCTGGTGTCGATATATTGTACAAGACTATTTGACACATGCTGATTACAGGTGGGGATCATCCCGAACCTTTGTTCGAAAAGGCTCATCCTCGCTCATGTGCAGACAACGAGTGCACACACACGATAGACGTCAAAAAGGAGGGGAGGATTTCACGTACGCGCGTAGGTTATTATCTTATTTGATGTGATGAATAATCTGGTGGCCATGGTGAAAACTGTGCACTCTGCCCCATTCCAGGATGGGAGAGAGAATGCGATACGAGCCACTGAGTGATGGGGGCTTACATAAATGAGTGTGACAAAATAGCCAAGCGAATAATGAAATCGTTTACGTGATACGGAAAAATTATAACCGGGACCAAAGTGATTCGCCAGACAGTTTTGCGGGTTGAAGTGAGGCGGGGATTGTCTGGGACAGTGGAGGAAAGTACATTGCGTGTGTCGGCAGGGTGCGTGGTTGCTGAAGGGTATTGTACGGAGCGCACTGAGGCCATTGCATGATACTAGTAGTGAAAAACACAGCGCCGCACGAAGACACAGACTGATTGATGGGGGGGGGGGGGGCATCAAGACTGAGAGGTAACATATCGCTTTCGGATCCTGAAAGAGACGGAACGGTGTTTGCCAAAAGTTAGAGGTGCGAACGTACTCTCACACATCATACACTTGGTGTGATGTATCGGTGGAGATGGTGCGCAACGTACCTGTAAAGTAGGAGGGAAGAAGACTATAGACGAGCAACGTGGTGCGTTGTGAAACGAGGCTTGGCAGAGGACAGGCTTTTATTTTCTTTCTGTGGCGGTGAACGCTGATAACGGAAGGCGAATACGTGGAGTTCGAGGCGGACGAAGTACGTAGAGCAGCGTCAGGGTAAACCGTTCCGGGGGGGGGTTTGACGTACATTTGAACGTGTGACGCATTTGTGTGGTACGAAACCGGCGCTGACACAAACAAGAGTGTAATTCGGAAAGAGCGCCACGCGAGTTGGCGATGGGAGATGACAATTGCGAGGAAGTGTTTGTAGTTTGTAATTTGGGTGCGAGGTGCGTACCAAATTTTGGTGGAATCCCGCTCGGCTCGCGCTTTGCTAACGGTACCGTTGGTGCCGTTGGTACTGTTGCATGAAGCAATGCGGCCACCAAGGTGCCGTAACGCCCAACAACTTGGGATCAGCTCAAGAATCCAACAATCCAAAACGCAACGTGTACCGGATACTTACAGCATCACGTCTGGTTGGTTGCTGTAAAGTGGTACCGGTACCTGGTGCCGGTAACTGGTGCCACACAGCGTGTGGTCTCAAATTGCGTTCACGCGCCGTGGCGGTTCGTCACCAGCGGTCGGTTTGTTTCACGACGCACCGTGAAACACCGCATTCTGTCTGCGGCCGTAGGCGCACATTCCATCCGTCCCACGCGCCGCTCCCCTGTCTTCACAGTCGTCTTCCTCGATTTGCTTTCCTCCTACACCCACAGCCCCGGAAACGGTTGCTGGTATACACTCTGACGAATTGTACCCCTCGGGTTTCTTTCATGAGCGCCGCCTTTGTCGCCCCGCTTCCCCTACTAGTCAGTCCTCACAATGCCGCGTCCGTGCAAAGACGTCCACCGGCCGTATCCGTGCGTTATCGCACCACCAGTGTTCTCCCCGCCCCGAGTGCAGCTTCTCGGGCGGCTTCTTCCACAACACCGCCGAGGGCGTCCACGTCTCTCGCTCGAATTGTCTTGATTGCTGGCTTTGAAACTTTCAACCTCAGCACGTACAACCTGGCCAGTGCCGAACTTCGCCCACTTGATGTCGTGTTGCACGTTTTCACTGAACGTGATATCGAATCCCAAAGCGATGATCTTCAACGAGCGTTGCGTGATACCGACGTGGCGTTTTGTAGTCTTCTGTTCGACTATGACCAAGTAGAATGGCTCAACAAGCGTCTTGAACAAGCTCCACTTGTGTTTGTATTTGAGAGTGCGCTAGAGCTCATGTCACAGACAAGAGTTGGCTCATTTCATATGAGCAACGCATCCAGCAAGTCCTCCTCCTCCGGAGGTATGCCAACTGCAGTAAAGATCATTCTGAAAAAGCTTGGCATAGTTGGACGTGAAGAAGACAAACTTGCTGGTTATCTTGCTTTGTTGAAGAATGGACCAAAGTTCCTGAAATTCCTACCGGGTAAGAGAGTGCGCGACCTGAGAAACTGGCTTTCGGTGTACGCCTATTGGAACGCTGGTGGCGTGGATAACATTGTCTCTATGTGCAAATATATTGTCCAGCACGTGTTGGAGAAACAATTGCCTTCCGAGCAGCAGTCCATCCCGCAAGTGACACAAATTCCTAATGTGGGGTTGCTGCACCCTGATTACGATGGCTTCTTCGAACACCCGGCACAATATCTTCAGTGGCATCAGAACCGCTTTCCTAAACGTAAACAACTGCCACGCGTTGCTGTCTTGCTTTATCGAAAACATGTCGTCTCGCGATTAGATTACATCCCCAGGCTCTTACGGTACATGGAAGAAGATGGCGTCGTGCCGGTTCCAATATTCATCACTGGCGTCGAGGCTCATATCGTCGTGCGCGACTTTCTCACGTCTCGGCACAAGGAAGAAGCACGGTCCAGAGGGGACCGCATGTACGGTAGTTACCGACAGGGGAAAACGTGTCTTGTCGATGCCGTGGTGTCCACAATTGGGTTTCCACTGGTAGGAGGGCCTGCAGGCTCAATGGCTGGCGCGCGAAACGCCGAAGTTGGAAAGAAAATCCTGCAGCAGATGAACGTCCCGTACGTAATTGCTGCCCCTCTCCTCATTCAGGATCTGCGGACATGGCATGAAAAAGGTGTTGCGGGGCTGCAGTCTGTCGTCCTGTACAGTCTTCCTGAACTTGATGGCGCGATTGACACCGTGTGCATTGGCGGCCTGGTTGGAAACCGAATTTATCTAGTCAAAGATCGCGTTAAACGTCTGACAGGGCGGCTAAAGAAGTGGATCTCCTTGCAAAAAAAACGGAACCATGAGAAGCGCGTAGCAATTATTGTGTACGGTTTTCCGCCGTCAGTGGGTGCCACTGGCACTGCGGCGTTGTTGAATGTGCCCAAATCCGTTTTGAACATATTGCGACGACTGAACGAAGAAGGGTATGATGTTGGTGATGGACATACAAAGTCTCCCGAAGAGATACTCAGGCTTGTAAAAGAGAACGATCAAGTGCTGGAAGGAGGCAGTCTCTGCGGAAAGTCTGCCCGAGAGATGCTCGAAAGCACGACGAAGGTAGAATCATCGGATCTTCGCAGGTGGATCGGCTTCCGGAATACCAGGCGTATCGAATCCGCGTGGAATGGCGAACTTGGGTCCTCGAATAACATCAAGACTACCGAGAATAAACATCTATTGGGAGGCGTGAGCTTTGGAAATATATGGATAGGTGTTCAGCCACCGCTAGGCATAGTCGGAGATCCCATGAGGATGATGTTTGACAGAGATCTCACTCCGCACCCCCAATATGCGGCATTCTACAGATGGCTTGAAGAAGGCTTGTGCGCGGATGCCATGATCCACGTGGGTACCCATGGTACCTACGAATGGTTGCCAGGAAACGCGTTGGGTAATACGAAGGAAAACTGGTCTGACCTTTTCGTCGGTAACATTCCAAACTTGTACGTTTATGCTGCGAATAACCCAAGCGAGGGGTCTCTAGCAAAGAGACGTGGATACGCTACGATTGTGTCGCACAACGTACCGCCATACGGCCGAGCGGCGCTTTACGGACAGCTCGAAGAAATGAAGAATCTCGTGTGGGAGTTCAATGAAACGAAGCAAATGGGAAACCCGGATGAGAAGCTGACGGAGATTCGCAAGATGATGGAAGAAAAACTTGTCACATCCGGGCTCAACGTTGATCTAGGTGTTGACAACGCACAAGACATCGATGACATGGAGTTCATCGGGAAAATTTCTTTGTATCTGAAGACTCTGGAGTCTCGACTGTTTTCTTCTGGGCTGCACGTGTTTGGTCAGAAACCTTCGCACGACGAGGCCGTGGGTTACGTGGAGGCGATCGTAGGCGACGACTCAGAGGGCGTTGAAGAGAAGGATCGACTCCCCCTGGCGCGTGCGATTGTGGCTTCCAAGATGGGAGAGCCGTCCCCCGGGGATTGCGAAAGTTGGACGTCGTTTGATGTGACCAAATACGCTGAGCTAAGCTGCTACGAGAAGGCGACGGAGGTGTTGCCGAGGCTGTTGGAAACCGAGCGCGAGCTGGAGGGTATCGTTCGCGGGCTCAATGGTGAGTACATCGAAGCTGTGCCCGGAGGTGATTTGTTGCGTGATGGCGCAGGCGTTTTGCCGACGGGGGCAAACATTCACGCGCTGGACCCGTACAGGTTACCGTCTCCTGCCGCTTTTGAGACCGGGCGGGCGATCAGTGAGCGCACAATTCGGGTTCACAGGGAAGCCAACAACGGTGAGTACCCTGAGACGGTGGCAGTTCCTCTTTGGGGTCTGGACAACATCAAAACAAAAGGCGAGTCTGTTGGAATAGCATTGGGATTCATCGGAGCCAGGCCTGTGTTGGACGGAACCGGGCGGGTTGTGCGCTTTGAGCTGGTGGACATTGACGAGCTGGGTCGACCGAGAATAGACGTGTTGCTGAACCTGAGCGGAATTTTCAGGGATTCGTTCGAACACGTCGTATATCTGCTGGACGACGTATGCCGCAGAGCTGCGGACGCGGATGAGCCTGTGGAAGTGAACTTCATTCGCAAACACGCGCAGAGCATGTCGGAGGGGGCGGAGGATGTGGACGGGGGTGCGCGCATTTTCTCAAACCCGCCGGGCGACTACGGCTCCATGGTGAACGAACAGGTGGCAGATTCGACGTGGGAAAGCGGGGATGAGCTGGCGGAAACGTTCGTGAAGCGCAACTCATACATATACGGGCGGACGGTGAACGGCAAATGCGACTCGCACACGCTGCGAAAGATGCTGTCCACCACGTCGCGGGTCGTACAACAAATTGACAGCGTGGAGTACGGGCTGAGCGACATTCAGGAGTACTATGCGAACACTGGGGCATTGGTTCGGGCGGCGCGCAAGGAGAGCAAGAATGAAAAGGTGAGCGCGACGATTGTGGAGTCGTTTGGGTGCGCGCGCGACGGAGGCAAAGGACGCGATCCGAAGGAGTTGGAGCAGGTGTTGCGCATGGAGGTGCGAACAAGACTGCTGAATCCGCAATGGGCTGACAAGATGCTGCAGAACGGGGCCGGGGGGGCGTTTGAAGTGTCGAGCCGAATGACGGCGCTGATCGGGTGGGGCGGGACGGTGGGGTACGGGGACGATTTTGTGTTTGAGCAGGCGACGGAGAGATATGTGCTGGATGAGGAAAACCGCAGGCGGATGAAGCAGAGTTCGGCGGAGGCGTATAGAAACTTGTTGTCAAGGTTGCTGGAAGCGGCGGGTCGGGGGATTTGGAGCAATGCGGACGAGGAGCTGCTGCGGAGAATCCGAGAGGAGCTGGAGGACGTGGATAGCGAGATCGAGGGCGTGGGAGCGCGAGGGGACGGGAGAGGGGGGGAAGGCACGTCCGAAGGCGCGTCCGAAGGCACGGTGGGAGCGCAAGGATGACTTTTTTAACTTTATTTTATATAAACAAGCAAGAAGAGGTGTTTTTTCTGTCAGTAGTGCGCGAGGAAGAAGCGTAGCAGGTGGCGCAGACCGACAACGCCTTCGACGCGTCGCTGATTGACGACGAAGACGCGACGACATCCGGTGCGCAATTGCGCCACAACATGCTGCAAGGGATCGTCGCGCGAGCACACGCGCACCTCACGCATGAGCGCGGCCACGGAGGGCTGCTGCTGTTGCTGCTGCTGCTGCTGCTGCTGCTGCTGCTGCTGCTGTGGTTGTTGCTGTGGTTGTTGCGGCGGATGTTGCTGTTGCTGATGCTGATGCTGTTGCGACGGGGGCGACGGAGACGACGACTGCGTCGGCGGCGATGCGTGCGGGGCGGCATCAACGGCGGCGCGCACGATGGCGGCGCCGACAAGCTCGGCGTCCAGCACGCCGCACAAGGCGGCGCGCTCGTCGACGACGGGCAGCGAGTCAAGGCGATGCGTCAGCATAAGCGCGGCGGCATCTGCCAACGGCATGCGCACATGGGCGCTAACAACGGCGCCAAAACGACCGAGTCGCAGCGCACGCAACGAAGACTGCAGAAAGGGCGCGGCTCGGAAGCGCGGCTGCAACTCGGCCAACAGTCGCTCTGCAAACAGACAATGCAACGGCTCTGCGCGATGCATGACGGCCAGCGGCGGCGCGGCGCAGCGCGCCAACAATCGCGCCGCGCTCAGCTGCGACGCGTCGGCTGACACGCGCACCAGCGGTTGCAACAGTTGCGGCGCGGCGCGTAGCAGCTCACGTAGCGGCGCTTGTAACAAAGATGGTTGGGCGGCCGCAACCAACGCACCGTCCAGCGTGAGCACGCCGCGCAGCGCGCCGTCGAGTAGCACGGCGGCGGCGCGCACATCTGCGGCGCGGAAAAAGGGGGCGTAGGGGGGAGCGGTGGCGGCGGTGAGCGAGGGTGGGTGTGGGGCGAGGAGGAAGGCAGAGCAAGGAAGGAAGCAAGCAAGGAAGCAAGGAAGGGTGACGTACCGTTGTCGCGAAGCGAACGAAGGGCACTGAGCGCGGAGACGCGCGCGTCGACGATGAGCACGCGCGACTGCGACGGCACCAGGCGGTGAACGGCGTGCGCGGCGAGATGGCGCTGTAGCTGGGCGCGCGCCTCCGCCAGCGGCGCGCGGTGCGCGTTGTCGGCGGCGGCGGCGGCATCTACGCGCGCGTCTACGTCGCCGCGCGGCTGGTCGGCGGCGGCGGCGGCGGCGGCGACGGCGACGGGGTCTCGAGGGTGCGGCGGCGCGACGGCGGCGACGACGGCGGCGTCGGCGGCGTCCACGTCCATCACGTCGTCGCCCGCGCCGCTGGCCATGCTGCCTGCCGCGCTCCCGACGCGAAGCGAAAGCGCGAAGCGAAAGCGCGAAGCGCAAGCGCGAAGCGCAAGCGCGAAGAAACGAAAGCGCGAAGAAACGAAAGCGCGAAGAAACGAAAGCGCGAAGAAACGAAAGCGCGAAGCGAAAGTCAAGGGAGCAGGTGAGGCGCGCTGCGCGCTCGAGCAATTTTAACACTGCGGCTGCTGCTGCTGCTGCTGCTGCTGCGGCGGCGGCGGCGGCGGTCTGCGCGCGCGCGCGCGGCCACGACGCGCGCCGCCGCGCGACCGCGCACGCGCGCCACGCCGCGCACTAGCCACGGCGGCGTCTCCAAACGTCTCCACGTCGGTACGGCGTCTCTGCGCGGCGTTGCGCTCGCCCCTCATTTCCTTTTCCGGCACGAGGTCGTCAAAGAAGCTTTTCTGCCGGTCGTACAGCGGCGCGACGCGGCCCGTGTGCGCCGGTCGTTCCAGCCGGTCGTTGCAGCCCTCAAAGTCGTAGTCCTCGTCCGGCACAATCGGTGCGCCGCCTCCGCCTCCGCCTCCTCCGCCTCCTCCGCCTGCACGGGCCACTCGTCGGCGCGCGCGCGTGCGACCGCGCGACGCGCCGCCTCTTCGGACGCGCGCGCGCGCGTCGCCGTCGCGCTCGTCGCGCGGCGGCGGCAGCGACGCCTTCGGGGCGCGCTGCGGTGGCTGCGGTGGTGACGGCGGCGGCGGCGGCGGCGGCGGCGCGAGGGAGGCTTCGCTGGACAGGCGTGGGGCGTGCGACGCGCGTGGCGGGGCGCGCGAGGGACGGAGCGTGGGGGGCGGGCCCCACGCGCGAGGCGTCGGTCCGCGCGGTTGCGGCGGCGGCGGCGGCGCGGCGGGCGGCGCAGTGGTTGCCGACGCAGCTGCGGCTGTAGTTGTTGGTGCAGCTGCGGCTGCGCGGCGCGCTTGCGGGGCCGCCGCAGCGGCCGCCACCGCCGCCTTTACCGGGCGCAGCGAAGGCGGAGGTGGCGGCGGCGGCGGCGGCGGCGGCGGCGGCGGTTGCAGGAACTGTAGATCGCTGATGTCGGCGCCGTGGAACACAATGTACGAAAACACGCGGTCGGAAGGGCGCACGGGGCCGGCGGGGCGCGGTCGCCCCTCGGTGCCGAACGAGCGCACGTCCTTGAGCGCCACGGTCGACGCGTTGGTATCGATGGTGTACAGCGTGCCCACATAGCGGATGGCCGACTTGGAGATGAGCGAGATACGCGAGCCCACGTACGGCAGACGCGCCGGCGCGGCCGTCGTCGGCGTCGACGTTGTTGCTGCCGGCTGCTGTTGCTGCTGTTGCTGCTGCTGCTGCGTGGCCATGACGACGGCGGGCGGGGGAGAAGCGCGGTGGGGCGGAAGGGCGGCGCCACCAACAAGACGCAGCGGAGCGCGCGCGTCAACGAGCGTCGGCCGCGCAACACAGCCAGCCAAAGCGCAACGCGCCAGTCGACGACGCGCGCGCACACACACACACACACACAGTCAAGTCTCCACGTGGTCGCATGGCATGCGTGTCCACGTGGTCACGTCGCATGCGTGTCACAAAACAGAAAAGCAAAATCGAGTCACACGGTTGGGTGGGTGTGACGCCGTGTGACGCCGTGTGACGCCGTGTGACGCCGTGCACGCCGTCGCGCTCGCTCACGCGCCGCGCAGGCAAAAACAACCGCACCACAACGCCACACACGCACAAACGACACACACGCACAACCACGCCGTTGACGCGCTCACGCCCCCATCTATCTACACGCTATCTCTCGTTCCCGCCCGCTTCACTGTGTGTGTGTCTCTCTCACACCACAGCAACGGCTGCTGTGCTGACCGCATTTCCGCTGCGCCTCCTCCGCTGCGCCTCCTCCGCTGCGCCTCCTCCGCTGCGCCTTCTGTGTCTTCTTCTTGCTATTCCCCCGTCGTCACCCCCTCCCCCAAAACCTCCTCCCCCGCTTAGCCATGTCGCGCCCCCCTACGGCCGCCGCACCCATCGTGCGCACCCGCACCCTAGACTCCGTCGTCATCGACCCCGACGACCCGCTGCAGTCCCGCCAGGACCTGCCCAAGGTCATCAAACACGCCCGCGTCTCGTACGACCATGCAAGCACCCCCATCTCCTCCCCGCGTCTGCAGCGCTTCTCCAAGATCGTCTTCCCGCGCCCCTGTCGCGGTCTGCAGCCCGTCCGCATCTCCGACTGGACTCCCGTCGGCTCCTTCCCCTCTCCGCTGCAAAACAACCCCTCCCAGCTCAATCTGGGTCTCAGCTTTGTGGGCTCGCGCGAGACCATTCTCGTTGACATCATCTCCGATGCTGAGAACACCACCATGAGTCGCGAGTTTGTGCGCGCCGGACCGCGCAGTGAGCTTGCCTTTCACCCTGCCAACCAGGCACGCCCGTGTATCGTCACCTGCGGCGGACTGTGTCCGGGACTCAATTCCGTCATCCGCGAGCTCGTCATCACCCTCAAAAACATGTACCGCGTCCCGCGCGTTGACGGCATCCCCTTCGGCTACCGCGGCTTTTACAGCACTCACCTCACCATCACCGAGCTCACCGAACAGCGCGTCATGGACATCCACCACGAGGGCGGCTCCATCATCGGCTCGTCGCGCGGCGGTCATGACACCAAGCGCATCTGCGACAGCATCATCGCCATGGGCTACAACCAGATCTTCATCATTGGCGGCGACGGCACCCACCGCGGCGCCGTCAAAATCTTCGAAGAGCTCAAGAAGCGTCGCGCCATGGTCAGCGTCGTCGGCATCCCCAAGACCATCGACAACGACATTGCGCTCATCGACAAGAGTTTTGGCTTTGACACCGCCGTCGAGGAGGCACAGCGCAGCATCAAGTGCGCCAAGATCGAGGCCAAGAGCGCCATCAACGGCATCGGCCTCGTCAAGTTGATGGGGCGCCACTCAGGTCAGATCGCCATGTTCGCCACTCTTGCCTCTCGCGACGTCGACTGCTGCCTCATCCCGGAGGTGCGCTTCGAGCTGGACGGCAAATCCGGCCTTTTCCAGTACATTGAGGACAGGCTGCGCGCCAAGGCGCACATGGTCATTGTGGTGGCCGAGGGCGCCGGCGTCGACCTCATTGAGCGCGAAATGCCCTCCACCGGCGTCGACGCCTCCGGCAACAAGAAGCTGTCCGACGTTGGGCTGTGGCTCAAGCGCAGAATCGACAGCGACTTCAAGAACAGAGGGCGCGAGATTAACATCAAGCTCATCGACCCCACGTACGAGATTCGCAGCGTGCCCGCAAATGCCAGCGACAACTTGCACTGCAGTCTGCTGGCGCAATCAGCCGTGCACGGCGCTATGCACGGCTTTTCAGGCTTTTCGGTCGGTCTCATCAACACGCACTTTGTTCTGATACCCATGGAGGAAATATGTCGCCGAGGGCGCACCAAAGGTATGTTTGCACTACGCGCAACAAGCACGCGAGCTTTTGTTTTGCATCATGAATCACTGACACCACAACAACAACAACAACAACAACACTTGTTTGGTTTTCACTTTTTGCAGTTGACGTGAAGAGCCGAATGTGGCACCGCGTGATTGCCTCCACAATGCAACCGAGCCTGTCTGGACAGTTGCCGCAGTCGCAAAGCTTGATCGAAGCACTGGACGGTTCTTTGAGGATGGGCAATTCGAAAGAACCGCTCATAGTGGGCAACAATCAACAGCCTACCGTGACTGAGCCTGGAGACGATTCAGACGAAAGCGACGACCCGCTCGGGTTCTGAAGCGACTGGTGGTGCGATGAACATGGACGTTTGCATCACCACGATGTGGTTGCTTGACGGCAGTTGCTCTTTATTTGTTTTTTTCCGCGGGTAACCGCGACTGTCGTTTTTGGGGAAGAGAGCGCCAGGTTGGCGGCATTCGAGAGCTCCGACAAAGATGTGCTGTTGCAAACTGGCTGTAACTTTTGTATTGTTATAGAAGAGAGAGAGAGAGAGAGAGAGAGAGAGAGAAAGAGTTCAAAAGGCACGGCGGCGACATGCATTTCCATGCACCGCCGAATCATTCGCAATGTACCTCTGGCGGCCCCCCCCCCCCCCCCCGTCGCGCGCTGTGCGCCGCTCGCCCTTGCAGCGGCGCAGTCACGCGGCGCGTGTGCGTGACGCGCGCCACCAGACGGCGAGCAGCATCCAAATTGCGCCCCATGCGCATGCTCCCCGCCTCGTCCGCACCCTTCGCACCTCTGTCCCAACCCCCACCCTCCTCCTTCCCCTCCACCCCTTTACCCCCCCTTATCCCATCCCCCCCCGCCATCGCCATGCGGCTCGTCGTCCAAAAAGTTTCGCAGGCCGCCGTCACCTCGTCCGTTGAGGCCCAGCCCACCGTCACAGCCTCCATCCACGCAGGGCTCTGCGTCCTTGTCGGCTTCGAACGAGATGACACAGACCAAGACGTCGAAGCCGCCGTCAACCAGCTCCTCAAGCTGCGCCTCTTCCCCGACCCCTCATCTCAAACCAAAAACGCCCTCAATATCGTGCAGGCCACAGCCGATCTCCTTCTTGTGTCACAATTCACCCTCAACGCCGCCCTCAAAAGTGGCCGCCCGAGCTACCATCGCGCCATGCCGCCGCAACACGCTGCCTCAATGTTCGATCGCCTCATCGAGCGCTGTCGCCCCGTTGAGCACGCCGGCGGCCTGGTCCGAAACGGTGTATTCGGCTCTTGGATGCAGCTGCAGTTGGTCAACGAAGGCCCGTACACAATATGTCTCACAGCAACAAACGGAAAGTGCCAAGCATGGTAGACACCCCCCAACCTCCCTCTTCTTTCGTGCCGCCACAATTCACCTCTCCAACCACCTCTGTGCACGGCCAAAGCCGCAGTCGCGCCACTCGCCCGCGCGCTTCTTTTCTTACCGCCATCTTTGTTGTCAGAATCGCCGCCCATCTAACCCCTACTCCTTCTTCTGCTCCTGTCTGTGATGCATACCTGGCTCCCCAAGTCCTGAGAGACTGGCGCAACAGTGAAACCAACCGACTAACGTCATGTGAACTATATACGGTCGCCCATGGTTTTTGAACGCTGGTAAAGCACATCGCGGCGCCAAGCGACAGACGACTACAAAGCTACGGGGATTCTGTCTTCCTAAGCCACCAATCGATGAGCAAATGAAGCTTGTTTTTAGCTGCTTTCTTTGGGTATCGCCATTGTCGTAAGGCACGCACCGGTTCCGCCTATTTGTCTCCTTGAGTGCTCATTTGCCTTTACAAGCAACGAATGGTAGGTAACCACTTCGTATAGGAACCAGCAAACCAAACAAAAAGCCTACACCTTGTGATTGCCACACGACTCTGTTTTAGGTCAGATGAGTTGTTAACTTGTGACATTGATTGTCTTTTCCACGGCAAGCTTTTCTCCAGTTAAACAACACATTACAGCAGATCAGTTATATTGTGAAGAGGTTTATTGCACTGCAGTTGACCTATCTTTTCCCGGGGCGGAATGCTCTTCTTCTCTTTCAGGGCGGCGATACACCATTCGTCTTCAGTAGGAGAAGCTGATTTCTGAAAAGCTTTTCCCTCTGTAAACCTGGCCAACAACTTGTTAAGCCATTTCTGCACTATGCCTGACGCTTTATTTTGATGAGCTCTTCTCGCTAGAGGAAACTCTTGCTTCTGAATAGCCCCCCAATTTCCTTCGCGCCAAATTGAAGGAAAGCTCTGTCTTAACAAAGGTCTCCTTTCGGAGAGAGAACAACAACAACAACTGTGACCACCGTCTCATTTCTGTAAATAAGTGGCTACGTCATTCTGCTTGCGGTTGCAACAAATCATGCTGTGTAGCGTTTGTTTGTGGTCACTCTCTGTCATCTACCCAGCAAAGCAAGTTATGCTTCAACGTGCTCGCCATCGCTCTAGCTTTTGCCCCGCACTCGCCCCGCCTCTTTCCTTTTCTAGATAGGAGGCAACCGGGTGTACGGCGGCTATGTGACCAGTGCAGAATCGACTTGGCCTTGCCTTGCTGTTTTCTCAGTTGGCACAAGCGTGCAGGGTTGGAAACGCCAGTTTTTATCTTGCACAAGCCCATCCTCTACTAGTACACGCCGTTTTTTGCGCTCAAAAGCGCTCCTCCTTCCAATTCGTGGGGTCTTACAAGTTTCTGATTCAAGGAATTAGGCATAGGTTTGGGTTGGGGAACGGGGCGACGCGACGCGCTGGGTCTTCGGTCGGAACTCGCCCGAGCGTGTACAACAATGTGCGATTACTAGATTGTGGCCGATGACTAAGAAGCTATGAAAGGCTGTGCTTCGTTTTCGAACTTTGGAATCTGATGCATCAAAAGATTGTAGAAATCTGCCTAACGATGGGCTCACTTGCGCTTCTTTCGAGCTGGACTCTTCGGAGACAAGCTGCTTCTTGAGCCCGGACTGCTCGAAAAACGGCTGTTGTTTGAGCTCGGGCTGCCCCTCGAGCTTGAGCTGCTTTCGCCAACCGGAAGGCCTGCTTCTCTCATCTGCCTGCGTTGCTCCCTTATCCGAGCTTCTGCTTTTTGTCTCCTCTCCTTCTCTTCCCGCTCTCTCTTTTCCGCCGCTTGTCTCCTCTCCTTCTCTTCCCGCTTTTCCTTTTCCGCCGCTTGTCTCCTCTCCTTCTCTTCCCGCTTTTCCTTTTCCGCCGCTTGTCTCCTCTCCTTCTCTTCCCGCTTTTCCTTTTCCGCCGCTTGTCTCCTCTCCTTCTCTTCCCGCTCTCTCTTTTCCGCCGCTTGTCTCCTCTCCTTCTCTTCCCGCTCTCTCTTTTCCGCCGCTTGTCTCCTCTCCTTCTCCTCCCGCTTTTCCTTTTCCGCTTCCTCTCGTCTCATGCGTTCCTGCCTGCCTTCCCTGTGATGCCATTGATCCGGTTTGCCAGGGTTGATGCAATCCTTTGCCTTAAGTACTCCAATGGGCCCAAGATCAACTTCGTCATCGCCTCGAAGAGGTTTCTCCATCCCCCTATACTTCCCATTGCGAAGATTTCCCTCGTGTACAGCTGGGTGAGGGTTCTTGGCGCGAGCCCGGTTTCTTATCACAATGTACTTGTCAATTTCTTTTTGTTCATAAAGTTCTCGTTTTTCTTCCATATCTCTGCGTTCATCCGAGCTCGTGTTTTCCACTACAACTTGTGGCTTATGACCAACAGGAAACGTTATCACCTGGCTAGTGGGTGATAAACGCTTACGGGCTTCGTCTGAGAGACGTTCGCCAATTGCAAGGTCGGCCCGTACCACGGAGTACCTTGGATGTCCACGGGCAGGGGTTGCAGTTTCCTCAGAAGCCCCGCTTTGAGGCGAAGCATTACTAGATGATGGCTGACGGGACCTGAGGTGCCGTTGGGTTGGAATCGCGATGGTAGCTTCTAAGGTCGCGACACGGTTACTAGTAGGGTTGTTCAGTTCTACTTCTTTGAAACGATACAAAAGGTTCTTTGCCTGTTCCTTGTTCCTGTCGCGCTCCGACATACCGCGCCAGTTCAGAAGGCCGTCCACCAAGTCGTACTCACCGTATTTAAACCGGTCAATGTCAAAGAACTCCTCCGCTGTGGCTGGTAGAAGATGTAGGGCTCCCAGTTGTCGACGATCTAGTACTGTTGCGGGAGACTGTTCTTCCTGTTCTTCAAAGAGCGACTGCGGAGTGCTCGGCAGAGACGAGTTCTCATTTACTGCAGGCAATGGAGAGGGTGGGGGTGATGCTGGTTGCCGTGTTACCGCAGGCATCGAACTTTCTTCTGAAGACGACATCGGTTGCGAGGGAAAAGCAGACTCCGCAAGACCGTACATGTAGCGCTTCCCTGAAGCGAGGCTTGCAACTTACCCAGTGGATAGTAGCCACTGTACGCTCCGCAAATCTGGGAAGATGACAAGGGGATCAGTCTCAAGTCAGCAATTAGCATTCGTCAGCATCTGCACATGAGTCAGGGTTTTTGCATCATCTCCACCGGTTGTATCAGAATAATTCACGTTTTTATTCCTCAACGTATCGCGTGCCGGCTGCCGGCTTCCTGCACGATAGCAATGGGTTCTTGTCACAACAAGACAATGCCATTTCCGTTTTCCTGATTTCTCCCCTTTTGCGAACGTATTCCAGCTTTATTGACACTGTTGAAGAGAAGTTGTTTTCCATGCTTTTCTGGCAAGAATCACGATAGAGTCGAATGACCCTTCTGCATTGCGAGCTGATTCACATTGAACAATATCGCCAACGGTAAAAGGGTTGGAAAGGGAGAATGCCGCCACGATCTATTGGCGACACGGCGTGCTGCATGCAGAGTGCTTGTCGCAGTGCACCGCTCTGCCGATGATCTACATAGGGTACGACTGAGATTTTGAAAGAAAGGATAGAATTCATTGATCTCGTTAGTGAAATGCTTTAGCAAACTTCTAGCTACATGCACGAATGTACGAATGGTAACACTTCTCGACCGTGACTCGGGAACGAAACACAATTTAGACTTTTCAGGTTGTACCCTTCTTGGCCGCGTTCTGGAGGAAGCCTTGCGGGTGTTGGGGTTTTTTTGGCCCTCTTCGGCAGGGAAAGATATCTCGAACGGATCTTCAGACGCTTTGAAATCTGGAGCGATAAGAAGTAATAAGACGAAGAAGATGAGGATGAGAGGCTTTGTACGAATAATCAAACCTTCTGGCGGGCGACGTCACGCCTGACGTTGTCTTGTGCGTCTTTGGCCCTTGTCCTCCTCCGAATTTCTCACCCGTTTCCGACTCGCATGCTCCGAACTTCCCCCACCACCCATTTCTTAAACCAAAATTTCCCTAGCTTCCTCCATACACACCGAAAGGGTTTCATCTAGTTGGGAGAGTGCGTGACGGGTTTTGTTTACCCGACGTTGCAGCTTCCTCGCCAGACATACACTGCAGCACCTCTCAGTGTTCGCACAGCATGTGCCAGGATTCAAATACGCACTTGATATGACATCATCAAGTGACAATGAACACGGCTCGAGCGATCTCACCAGATCTGCCGCTAAGGTTTCTGCTCTTCTCATGTGAGACGACAGAGCAAGCGCTTCCTTACATAAAGCCTGAAAACTGAGGCGGCGAATGAGCCGAAACAGACCTTCATCGTTACTTAGGTTTTCACTCCAAGCAAACCTTGTCCCGTCGCAAGGGCGAACCGCGCCACCGCGCTCAATACTCACAAACCAGGAGATGATCTCCGACAACTCGCGAGTATCATTCTTGAATCTCCTGTTTGGGGCGGAAACACAGAATCTTGTGCTGCTTTTGATGGCCATAATCACGGATAACATAAGGATGCGCATCGTGAGAAAGAGGTTCAAGGCGTATCCTAATCCCTCCATCGCGTTTATTAGGTGGTCTTGGTGGGAGAGAGAGTATTCGGGACCCAAGGAGGAAGAGGTGGGGAAGCGGTGGGCGGCAGGACGTTGATAAAGGGTAGCGCAGACTAGGAAGTCTCGTTGTAGAGTGGGTTTGAGCACGACTTCTTATAGCAGTGAACGCGGGAGAGCCGCAGTGTGCAGTTTCGTATATCTCTCCACTCCGGCTTTTAAATGCCTCTGTGCTGTTGATCGATAATATCATATTGACGAAGGCTTCGCAACCAGAAATCATGAAGGCGTAAAACTGAATGTCAATTCGTGTTTGGTGTCAGTGAAATCTTGCTGATATTGAAAGCTACTGCGGTTCACGCGGTGAATCATATTCGTACTGTACGTTGTCTTGCATTCGAGAGAGGGAGAGGAGAACCGACAGCATCATTCGAGACAGTAGTGCACTCGCTGATCAATGCGTAAATGGACGTCGAAAAACAGTTCAAACGTCGCTCCACAGATTATTTGGCAGCGAAGACAACCAAGCTGCTAGAAATGGCGAAGCATACGAATGAATCTGTGTAATTGAAGAAAGACGAGAAACGCAATTGCCGTGATTTAGACGTGGGGGTTCATGATTATTGAATTGAAATCGCTGTCACTCGAAGCCAATAACGCTTCTCTATTCTACAATGTCAGACACTGATCTTTCCCAATATAATGCTTGCCGTTCTCTCCCATTAGATCAGAGTTTACAATGGAAAACTTGTGACAACCACTAGGCTATAAAAGTGTCCGGCCAGACACCAGAGGAACGTGGACAGCTGTATTTGTAGTGAGCTCCCACAAAACTATTCCGCAGTAAAGAACAGTTCATTCAGAAAGCCAACAATGAGACAGCTAGCATCCCAAGATTACCAACGTGAGTGACTATCAGTATGGCTCTTGATGTCAAGGAGAGCTCACAGAACAAAGTTGCCAGACGATGTTTGTTGGCAACAGTGACTTCGTCTCCTCCCCAGATGCCAAAAACGGTGAGTCGGCCGTTCCGCCTCCTCAACGCCCCAACCAAGCTTGATCCCTTCCACCGTATTCGGCGTCTGTGGGAACACCAATCTCAAGATCTTCGCAAGCTTGCTCTAGAAGCAGATGAGGTGAAACGAATTTAACTTCTACCTCCGATGCAATGCACATGCTGTCCCGTATGCATCTATCGGCTAGGTTCCACAATTGCTCTGAGCGATTCTGTCACCAAGATGAAGCGGCCCGAAACTTCCCTCGTACGCTAAGGAACGAACACTTGGGGCACAGCAAAGATTCACTGAAGTGAAATGCTATGTTTTCGAAAAGCATTTCTGCACGAAAGATACTTCAATTAGCGCTCGATACGATCGTTGTTCCCAGTGTTTTAGGAATAATTGTTGGTCTCAATTGACTTTGGACATAACAACGATCAAGACCGCGAGCAGTTTCCGGAACCATATTTGAACCAGTAAGCGAACCCAATCACAAACCAGAACAATATCCCAATCACGTCTGTAAGCCCAACACGGTGAAAACCTGCACGAGCCACGAGCTTAATCCATTGTCGATTTAAAACCAAAACCACACATCATGTGTATCAAACAAGACCTAAGCTAACTCAGCTTTTTTCGGTATGCATGCAACATAGCTAATCGGTCATATTTATTCAATCTCCACAGTGCCCAACAACAGTTCGATTTTGTGGCCTTCTTTTGCACGTCGAATAGTTTGTGTCTCGACTTTAAAAGTAATCTTTCAAGCAGGACGACACTACAGTCCCCGAAAAACGAAACGCAACAAAAAAGGAATTGCAGTCCACCGCGACGCAAGCTTAATCACGTAACAAACAATATCAAATAAAAGCACACCATTTACTTATAAAAGTGTTGCAATAGTTCTGTGCAACTCCCCGCGCCAATGTTGGCACACGTGCGTGCCATTGAGAGTAAACAGTCTGCACCGAGTAATACGTGTTCACCATGCTCCCACGAAAATCCCTCTCTGAAAACGAAAAAGAACAAATCGTAGCCCTTCGTAGTCAACAACTTCCCAACAAAAGTGACTACAAACCATCTCAGCCGTTCACCATTAACAATATCAAGATTCTTCAAGCCTCATGACAAAGAAAAAGGGGGTTTTACTCCAAACGAAGTTCTGAAAACTACTCTACCCACCAAATGGCTGTTACTGCGATTGGCTTCATCGGTTGATTACAGCGCTTACAAGTTAAAAATTCGGCTCAAGTTGCGCATTTTTTTCGCGGTGTACAACAGATACTAAATAAATAGCCCTCATTTGCAATACCACAACACTGTATAAGACCTTCAGATGACCCTGATACACAAAACAATGTTTGGAATGGAGAAGGCGGAATATTAGCGAAGAAGACTATGATTGGGTGCAAATAGATTTTTATGATGAGAAGTTCAACCTGGATGAACCAAATAGTCTTGCGTAATAATGGCATGATTTACGAAAGGACTTTCGTCGTCATTCTACAGATCAAAATTGTGGAGATTTCGTGATGGTTTGGGGGGCTATTTCTTATTATGGACTCTCTAAGCTGATGTTTATTAGTGAGAATCAGAATTCTATGAAGTATTGCAAATCTTTAGAACAGGGTTTACTACCATTTGTGGCTGAATTGTTTGGTGATTTGTTGCCTTTTTTTCAACAAGACAACGCGTGTACACATACTGCGCAATACACGCGCAATTGGCTCTTAAAGCCTGGTGTTCGACACGGGAGAGGCGCAGAGGTTCCAAGAAATATGCGCGTGGGTGGGGCAGCGAGCGTCGTCGCAGTGGGAGCGGCGGTCAGTGGGGTCTCGCAGCGATTGCTACCAATGTAGAAATCTGGATGGAAACCGCTTGACTCGGCGAAAACAGTCCGGCGGCCGTTGTTTTAAAGTGCACATCATTTGAACAGGTGGACACCTGGACACGTGCCAAACGACGGCACATGGGGAGTCATTCACCGGCGATAGGTCTGCTTACCGGCCGTCCCGGCGAACTCAGGTGTCAATAGTTAGGTCAGCAAAGATTGTCCAGATTCATGAGAGCAGTAGGTTGCGAGCCTCTTGTCGGAGCAAGAAAAACTCGAAAGAACCATACAGTGAGGTTTTCAGTCTAGAAGCCCTCTTGTTGAATAGTTTCATCGAGGAATCTCCGCAATTCAGAAATGGTTGGAGGAACTGTGCTTGGGTCGGATTAGTAAGGGTTATTGCCTGGCTTTGAGGGAGAGAGTAAAGCCCGAGGGATTTCTTTTCCCCTAGGCGAAGCCAATGGAAGAAAAAAGTCCCGAGGGGTCATATATCTCGCTCACAGCCAGACAGTAACACGTTCGTCGCTCAGAGTTTCGAGAGCGAACATCGCAGTATTCCCTCAGCTTGGCGTTGGCTTTGATAACTATGCACATTTTTGACATTTGCCATAGTGGCAGTTGCGAAAAAGATAGTGCACGTCGTACGTAAACTGAAATCGTTTCTGTTTACAGTGAGACGAGGGAAAGTATCGTAGTTTCCCCTAAACTGAGGGAAAACTACGATATTATCCCTCGAAGCCGAGCGGCAATGCTTGTCATTCGCTGCTTCCCTAACCTGGTCTTGTCGGTTATGTGCATACCAAGTTGAAAGGGCTTAAGAGTTCTGCGCTGGAAGTGGTGGATGTATCTCGCACCTCCAAGAATGCTGTGTCGCCGCATCGAATTTCTCCAAATCATAATTCTGTCGATCTCATCCCCGACCGGCCTGTCGACACTGATGACGCCCGCCACAGTGACCATTTGCGCACTGCCGATGTAATCACTGTCGACCCGTGCTCTCTTAATGATAAGGAGAATGACGTCAAACTGCACCAGTCTTCTCCGCTTCAGAATGCGTCTAGGCAACCTTTGGTGGTCAATGCGGTACGTAATTGTACGCGCGAAGCACACAATTGCAGTACACCCCTGTGTCGACGAGCTCTACAGAAGTTGAACGAAGAGGCGCATGTGAAGGTGATTATCATTTGTAGCGAAACGGTTCAGCGCTCAGAAACAAGTTTAGAATTCTAATGTGTTCTTCAGATGACATCTTTAGTTCCCGATTGAACGATTCACGGTCGATTCAAGCAGCACGCCTTCCTTCGTCATGTTACGAAAGTGCAGTCGCCGGTGATCCAACTGCCTGTAATTGTCATTCTGATGAATTCCGCTTGGACCACAAAATGGTTTCGATGGTGTCTCTAGCCAGTCTTTTTTCGATTTTGAGAACAAAGGGTATGATACAAACGCATCCTGTGTTTGCGCTGTTTCTTGCAAGATTCACATGTGTGCATGATATGTAAGAATGTTCTCATTCTATCAAGCGCGGAAGAGCGTTCCGATTCTTGTGTGTGACAGAGATGTGGTGCACAACGTTCATACTCCAGCCCCTCAAATCAGAATGGACCACAAGTGAAGAGCTGCCCCATTCGACCTGACAGAGCACGAATACTTAAGGATGGGTTTATGAAGATGTTGGGCAGAATCAGAATAGATTCAGATAAAGCACAGATAACATGAAGTAGCGATAGTGAAAATGGCATAGCAGGGTCGGTCGCTTGCCCGATGTCTGTGAAGAGGACCACAATGTATCCTTGATGCCGCTGTATTTTGAAGAAATCGGCTCTTTACGGATCAGTGCTCCTCATAGACATGCTTATAGAACAGGTGATGTGGTCCCACTCTGTCCTGATACATTAGAGAGAGCCATTTTTCGCCGAGTATGCTAAGTGCTCGGAAATAAAATACATGACAACTACGCTTGAGCATCCAAAGCACACATGAATGAAACACCCCTTGGGCAATGGAGGATATAAATCAAGAACATGTTTACGAGGTTCCAAAAAAAAGTTGGAACACCTTGGTTGAGTGTGATTAAAACAGAAAAGAAAGAAAGAAAAGATCCAAACGGTATGCGATGAGCAACTAATTTTTCCGTGATGCTGTGATTGGATTCATGACCACAGGATCGGCTGCTTCACGTTCCTTAGCCTCGAAAGATTTCTTAGTTGCGTCTTTCCACTCCTTGGTCAAAGTGCTCGGAACATTCGCTACAAAATATTCACAGCAGTCCAGTGATTCGAAAGCAAGCGATCGGAAATGTGCGAAACAGTGAGTACAAAACGGAAACGAAACACACCGCTACTAACTTGACAAGGGACGGGGAAGAGTGAAATCGAAATACGCTGATGGAAATTGATTTCGGTCGAAACGTACCTCGAGAAGCGCGGAACTGGAAAAGAAGGGCAGCGGCGCCCATGATAGCGGCGACGCCACCAAAGACCTGGAATCGCTGAGGGATACCGGCAAGACGCGGCCAAGGCGTCCAGTTCGTGTTGGAGCGATCGACAATGGTCATCCTCGGGCAGAAAAGAGAGTGTGGGAAAGAGCGTTCGGGGGGACAGGCCGATTCTGAGTGGCTGCTTGCCAGCGCAAGAGCGGAGAGACGTCGATGGAGATACCACGCCTTGCGGACAATCCGTTGGTGTACGAGGAGGTTCGATGGGGGCGCAAACTTTGTGAAAAAGCGGCTGGCAGCTGACGGAGCTCTGCACTAGCGCTGTGCATACGCTGCAGCTGAAGTACGTTGCACCGCTGCCGAGCTTCGCAACGTGTGCCTGAGGGCAATGCATTGTTCGAGATTCGTACTGTACTCTGGTTACGAAGGGTAGCAATTGTTATCTCTTTGCCCCTGTGAGCTTACCACTCTCAACAAGGTTACTCGTTTATGTCATCATGAAGTATGAATGAATATCCAGCTCGCATTTCCCTCGATTTCAAGAGCGGCCTAACTCTTCGACGGAATAGCTTCGCTGTCTACGAAAAAATCCATCGCCATATCCAACTACAGCCTTGCCATTAGCTTACGGTTCCTTCTTCTTAAATCGTCAACCAGTTCCGCGTACGTCCGTACACCAATAGTTTCGTGGAACATTTTCCAGCACGCTTCTTTGCAGAAAGCTGGCAATTCAATGTCCCTGAAGCTGACAGAATCTAGGCGACGCGTGCGTGATGACTTTTCTACATTCAACCCGAAGCACTCACTCAACAAATGGGCTTTCATTCTTGGGTTGTTCGCCATCCACGTTCGATCGCATCTGCTTAAAACTTGTTGCAAACCTTCGTCGGATAGAGGCACTGCCAGAAAGCTGGCGACAGAGCGAATTGTTTTCGGAAAGTCTTTGATAAAATCTTCGTAAATAAGATACAGTGTGTTACCCGCATCATTTTCTGTCCAAGTCTTCACATGTCTGAACCAAAGGGCTGGGCTTTCGATGCTTTGCGGATATGAACCGTCTGCCAGACGTTTGGATTCCAGAAAGTATTCCATGAAGTATCGAGGATATATTTTTTTGCGAACGGCAGGGTCACTCAGGCTTTGGCCGGTTGCGAATTCACCGGTGAAGTCCAGGAAACTCCGACACACGTCAAGCGGATTTCGAAGGCAGTAAATGTATTTTCTTTTTTCATACCCCTCATATTTCAGGAATGGTGTCATGGCCAAATGGGTTTTCCACACCTGCGGATAACTGCGGTGATGTGGTTCTCTGAGATTCAGGACGTTTCGTAACTCTGTTATGGGAACGACCGCCGTGGTATCCCTATATAGACTCCCGCCAGGGTCGGTTGGAACACGATTAGCGGACACGAGAATTTGATACACCATGTGCTGAGTAAGGTTTGAACCACTTGCTACGCTGGATGCTATAACGACATCGTCAATTGGAATGTTTTCGGCCGCGTCGTTGAAACTGTCTCTCCATTTGCGCAAGACTGCGAAATATGTCTTCAAAATGGCGTCTGCGGTGGCCTCTGCTGCGCTCGTATTCCCTGCATCGGACTCTATTCCTGTGGTCGAAGAGTGCGTTGGATCCATGGCTGGTGATTCCGTAGCCTACGCCGCCTTAGCCTACGCTACAGACGCCCCTATCACCAGCCTCACCCTTTTGACCCTGAAAGCTATTGTCTACAACGGTAGATTCCCATATTATTGGGTACAATAGCATCAATGCTAGAAACTATTGGTTGAGAAAGTGGCAAGTAGCAATAACATCGGCTTTATTTGGGAACCTCCCCTTCATCCAATAAGCAGCCAGCCGTGGACACATCGACAGTCACGATATACCCTTGGTAGTAAGAGCATCTCTATCGGACAGGCTCTTTGATATTTTTTTAGAATAGGGAGGAAACTGATGATCTCTCCGATAAGACGGGCCCTTTTGCGCTGGCACGGCGGTAAGCGCCGTCCGTAGAACGATTAGTTTGAAGCGGTCGTATGATAGAGACTAAAATAGAGTGGACTTAGAAGACCCGAGCTGACAACAGCCTCGATACGCAGCCGGATATGAGCAACCGTAGTTTCCCTTAGTGCTAATCTTTTAATTCGTCCCACCCCCTCCTCTCTCGATTCGACTCCGATACGATCCAGTAGCTAACCCTCCTCAAAGGTTATATGTGACGAAGCTTTTTGGCGGCGAAAAGTGCGCTTCCAGCACTCGAAAACGCAAGTTTAATACAAATTTTTTAAGATTGATTATTCCAGACCGCCGGCGGCTTAATTTGACAACAGCTCCACTTTTACAACACCAATTTGTCAATGCTCTCATTACAAGCGAAGTTGCAACAGCGCTGATGCGGCGTGTGCTACAACATCTCTTTCTGTTTCCTTGACTGTCACACTGCTCTGTTTCATCTCTTACAACTTTTCTTAACCGTCTTTATCTCTCTGTGGATCCACTTTTTCTTTCACACTATTACTAAACGGAACATTTACCCCTTTTTTGGTCTAACGGACGCGTTTGAAACCTCTAATAGCTTCTTTTTCGTCACAGATTCCAATCTTTTTGTCCCTATCAACACTGCAGCCAGGACGCCAATAAAACGTTGCAAACTCCGCTAATTATTCGCAAAAATGATTTGAAAGGCAGCACTTCCCAAAAACGCGATGTAAAGACCGGCTTGTCTGCAATAGTTGTTCAATCATAGCCACACAGACCCTAGGGCAAAGTTTCTTGATAATAATATATTCTTTACTTTCAAAAATATGTATTGATCACTTGTTCGAAGGTTAGGCTTTCTGATGCCAATGTCCTTTTTTATCCCTCTGACTGCCCTCTACTCGAATCTTCCAAGCGTCGTTGCAGTTTTTCGACAATGACAAACAAACGTCATCGGCTACAACCCAGTGTCGGTGAAACTTTTTTGAATGCGTTTTGGTGGTAAGCGTACGAAACCCTACAACCCCCAACTTCAGTTTGAACTCTATTTTTACGTCGCTGTACAAACCAATCTGCACCAAAACGTCCTTAATATGTCTTGTTCCCTCCTTGAACTTTTTGTTAATGTGCAAATCGCAAGTTTGAAGAAAATGAGTAGTATTAGCTGAAAGTTGTATAAAAATCCCGATTGACTTTTGACAATTATAAATCCTCTTATCCGCGCCTAGAACTGTGCCTGTCTAGCATCACCAGAACTGTTTTATATGAATCAACCATTTTAAGGCAAACGCTGTTTAATAGGGCCATCAATTCTGGCATGAGCGCTCCAATTATTTATCTTTTTGGAGAAGAAACTATTTTGGAATCAGCAGGAACCCAATCATTTGACGCAGGCCAATGGAGCAAAATGGAATGTTTTTTTTTGTTTTTCTGGGTAATAAGAAATATCTAGTGTTCAATGACCTTTTTAACCACTGTGACGAAAAGAGGTGGTGCGACTAATCCAGATACAGATGGAACTTCTACTGCTGTAACATGGGCCCCATTTTTTGATCTTGTGGTGCCTACCTTAGAGACACTAGAGGTTAGATTTTGATTCTGTAAAAACTCGGACTCATCTTCCTAGGTGACACTAACAGCAGTTTCATCTAAGTTTTATACTCTATAAGAGTCTTGGGAAATGTCCGGATTAGTGCGATTAAGTTTACGCAACTAAAGTCCCAGCGTTTGTACATGGCTTACTTTTTTACCTGCAAAGAATGCGTATGCGTGATTTTCTGTGCGAAGATATATTATTGTCCTGTTTCTTGTCTGAAAAGACCGCAAGACTGCGGCAGATAGCAGGACGTTTCGAAATGTTTTGCGGCCATCGTTTGCTATTTCAGCCATGTACGCCTTGACATGTGGTCCATCGAGGCAAAAATCGCGATCGGCAGCATGTTTGATACGTTGCACGAGTATATTACTCTCAGTTTTGGTGAGGACAGGGGTCCTTCCAGCGTGCAACTGTACTGGATTCAGAAGTCAGTGCAAAAGTTCGTTTTTTTTGCTAACCATACTCTTCGTATGCGGTAAACTGTAGTTTCTGAACGTTCGCGTGTGCGCGTAACAGATGCTACAGATATTTGTTGTTAAACAAAATATAAGGCTTGAGTTTTCGCACGTTGCACAACTTGATGCTTGGCTATACCCTGCTTTTTGCGCGCTGACTTTCGTCTCATGGAGTCTAGCATTTTGTCTCTTGGAAAGTGACAAGGTCGTGAGGTTAACAATGGTGAGGAAAGTACCCTGCGAAAGGTGGAGCGGTGTTTAGAAAGCGATGGAAGGAGTGGATACGGTGGTAGTCTGAGGCTGTCAAACCTTGCCAAATAAGGCCTTTCAGCAATTTTAGCTGGTCTGATGGTTACCTTCCCTGAAGAGAGTATCTTTGAATACAGAAATAGTTGAAGCAAGAGATTATAAGCGTTTCATTTTTATCAAATGAATCTCAGATAAAAGTGCTGGCTTCGGATCTACTCGCAATATGCTAAAAATGCGCACAACCGTACCATAAGCATCCCATATCACGGATCCTACACCAATATGAACAACAAATGGACCATATCGAAGCGACTACTACCTTACGAGGAATAAGTGAATGTCGAACGTTTCCAGTTGGTAGCCATACGCGGTTTCGCCGCAACGGTATAAATATTAAAATTAATCGCTGCTCGGACAGCGCGCGAAAGAGCAAAAGAGTTTCTTAATTGTTCTCTTTCTGATGAATGGGTACGAATTTTTAAAGCTCGTCTCTTTAATTTTACATTGAGAATAAAAGAGAACTAAGATGCTGAAAAACGGGCAACAGAGCATCTGAATCAAAGAAATAGTTTCGTTTGCGCACTTAAAGAAGGCGAAAAGAACAACCCAGGTACTCTCAGCGGTCCTCATCTCATTTGGAATATGGGCGAGACCGTCGTCAGAGATGATATAAGAAAACTGACGAAGCCCTTTGTCGCCTCAAATATGTATAACGGCGGGTGTAGCACGTCGTTCAATAAGCAGGAAATATATCTGACGGCTTTTGTGATTGTGGTGCAAGTCCAGAAAACCAGGCGACACGAAGACGTTCGGGATTTTTGTGGTGCAATGTTTGGAGACCAAATAACACGAAGACGTTTTGTATCTTCTTCTCTGGGGTTAGCACAGCAAAGAAGCCTCTCTAGGAATGCAAGACTAAGTCGAGGTGTAACCCCAAACCGAACCTGAACGAAAAGCGGAGATAGTGCAGTAAAGGATAAGGTCCACTAGTATTGGTCTAACGAGGGTTGCCAGTCACGGGATTGAGAAAAAGAGAAAAAGGTGATCACGCAGTAGGGCGAGCGGGGCGTAGAGCACAGGAACCAAAGCGAACAAAATAGAACAACCCTATACAAGGACGACAATATGTAAATACTAAATATCGATGCCAACTGAGGTGGTAGTTCTCTGGAAGGCGCGAGATATGTAAGTCCTCAGGCCATCTTTCGTGTATCTCATTCGGGTCGTCCCATGTTCGATCACCTACGTCGAAACAAGATAAGTCCTAGTTATCAGCGATCAGATCTTCTCCATTCTTAGATAACAGTGATAGCCTATCCGTGTTAAGGAGACACGATAATGTTTGAGTCTTTTAAGCCGTCGGGGCCTGAGTTATATTACAGACGCCACGTGGACTGGCCGACCTCAGCTGGACTCATTTTGATAATTATTTTAATTTAATTAGTGTATTAGATTAGCATGACAGTTCCAGGGAGATCTTAGCGCCCCTCCATTGCTATTTACGTGGCTCGAGTGACGTTTTTTCCTTAGAATAAGGTAGGCACCGTTAGAATACTAAATTACCCCCTTTGGTACATTATTTCCACCAATTGGTCTTCAAGCCATTGTTTCCGTAACTCCGACCTGTAGGACTACTCAGTACACCCCAACCCATTGCACCAAGTACTCTGGTAGTGCCGCTGTCAAGAATACGAACCTTAAAACACGTTCTACCACACCACCCCAGGTTGAGACCAATACGCTGATCCACCAGTCATTGAGTTACACTGATGTGCAGCAGAAAGATCAGACTCTTGTGCCTACTAAGGTGCAAACACAACTGCAGAGCCTTACAGTATTGGCACCTGCGGACTTGCCGCTCAAAAACAAGACTAACTCAAAAATATCGCCACGTGGCTGGCACCACTGGAGACCCAGCGCATAACGTCAGATAGCGGGCCGCCGCCACACGGCGAATCAATGGGTGAAATTATGAACCTTGGAGGCTAGATAAGAGCAGACTTGGCGACATGCGCTGTGAAGACGCAGCGAACTGCAGCTTTCACACAAGGCCTCGTTCATTCGAAGAATACCAATGCAGGCGAGGGGAAGAGTGAAAAGAGGGCTTCATTTGAAAATGGTCGTGCACCTCGCGTTGTGGAACCATCGACAGGAAACCGTGATGTTGTAATTAGCTCTCCAACTGTTGTTTAGAAAAACTTTGAAGACCCTGGAAGCAGCAGAGATGTTCCGCGGATCAGGAGCAAGGACAGGAACACCGCAATCGCGCGTCTCCCATCCCCTAAGAGAAAGAATAATCTAAGTTGAGATACCGAAGAAATGGTAAATCCACAGTTTATTAAGACTGTATCAGCGAACCTCCCACTGGGGAATGCTTCAAAACAGGAGACCAACCCCGAAACACCGGCTACCATAGTCCCGGAATTTGAAACGAGAACAAAAAAGCGGAACAATTCCGTACAGCCAGGAATAATGTCGTTTCATCGCCTATGAATTCGGATAAATCGAAGGTGGCAAAAGATGCCCTCACCGAACCGGATAGATGAAGGAAATTCAGACACCTGGCTTTGAAACACCGGGGAGTGTACAAAGTTGATGAACGCGATGACCCGACATCAGACGCTTCTACGAAGCAAGCCAATTTTGAGCACGCTCAGTCTACGGTACGCGAACCACGTGCAGCGAGACCTGATCGCAGGAGTGTTACCTTAGCTTCAGAGCCGCTCAATACAGAGGGCGAGTACGTCATCGAACGAATCATCATCCACGATGGGCATGCTACAAAAAAATAGTTTTCTGTTTGTAGTGCGTTTGTGTGGGAACCAACCCGAAGATAAAAAATGGAATTCCATACAACATTTACCACGATCTCACGTGTTGTCCTACTTTAGACGAGCTAAGGTGGATACCTCCGGTAATATTAATGACGCTTTCGTCAGTTTGGTGGTCTCAGAAAGGCCTGATTTAATTTAATTCTTAAGAGGGCAAAAAGTAACATGAAGTATCATGAAGATGAAGAAGGAGTGGAGAACCACTAAATTGAAGAAAAAGAAGAGAACAAAGTATCTGAAAGCAGAACTGAAGGATTTTATATCACGGTTATACTACTAGACGGTCTAGTAAAGAATAACTGATGTAGGATCTCACGAACTTAAAGCATTAGGGTGATTTCCAGTCGAAGAGCGCAAGATACTTAGCATTTGGTGTCCGTCGCCATTATTGGTAATGGGGGGAATCCCAGCTTCTTCGAGGAACCGCATTAGATTGACGAGTTACGCATTGTGCCAAGACATCACCGGATGTTCGGGTTCGTACGCAGGAATCTGCATCACGGCTGTCGCTGTTGACTCGAGGCCATCCGCTTGTGTTTAACCGAGCATTATGGGCTTAATAGCGTCATTTTACGTTGGAACGGGGATTTCGAGGCCCGCCTCTTCAGGATCGTCACCGTAATCGATTTCTTGGAGCTCTTCCTCGAGTGGACCGTCATTAAGAGGCACCAGCTCAAATTGATAGGCAGTTGGCTGTGTATGAGGCATTGCTCTCTGATTTTACAGTAGGGTCTTGGCGTGATCGTCGTCGATGTGTTGTTTAGTCCATGAATTATACCGTACAAAATCGCCGCCAGGCCCCGTCATTCCAAAGGAATGATCAAGACTAGGTTTAGCTCTTCCATTCTGCTCGCTGGGCACCAGTGTCCAGTCAATCTGGTCCATGACACTCATCAGGTGCTGAAACTCTTCGTGATTTGCCTTTGACCACAATACTAGGGAAAGATCCAACTGTCTCGCAAGTTGTCGAGCCATTGGGCTCCTGACCTACATATGACAGGTGTGATACACATCCTAAAGAACGAACATGGCCATCTTCGCCATGAATTCACTGTAGACAACTACCCAATAACCAGAGAACGAATCAATTGCAGGGTGGAGACCAACGTAGGTAATCACTGGAGGGAGCTCCACAGGAAAACTGTAGAGCAACGCCCACTTAGCGGATACTTGAAGAGGCAACTCATAGAATGAGGATTGAACCCTCCGAGGGTTATGACTATGATCCCCTCTAAGGTGTGCTGAGGTGGCACTGTTTTCTGGTTAGAGTTCGCCTATGAAGTGAAAATTCGGATGGCCCATGGTTGGATTGGCCCCGTGATACACGTGGCTAAATTTTGGCACCGATTTTCGGATATTTGTTAGAACGTTGGACTTTTGGGCCCTGACAGTGGGATCTCCACGTGTATGGCCCTGAGCAGGTGTGCACTACTGTAGAGTTTAGTTGGTGGGCCCTACTTAGGGAGATGAGATCTGACAGTCCGAAGCTCAGAGTAAATGGTAACCAAGGTTGGTCTTCGATACCTTTAGAGGTTCTTCGTCGCCATCGTTTCGGCCTTACAACCCGGAACGGGCTCTGGTTAGCAACGCCTGCGTAGGGACACGACTCCACTTGGAGAGTGCCCACGTTTGGGTTCCGTGCAACCACCCCCTTGGGACCGCTCAGACGACCTGCGTGCACGATACCCCGTGGGGGTTCTGCTTACTTGTTGCGTGCTTTTTGTGTTTCCTTTCGAGGACAGGTTTTCGCCCCTGTATTGGGTTTCTTTTGTTGTTTCGCCCCTTTTCTGGTTCTCGGGTCCGGTGCCTGTTAGTGCCCGACCCTCGCCCCGTTTTTCCTCTTCGCCGGATTTTCCCCCATTCTTTGGGATACCCATACCCATTCCCGATCCAACGGTTTCTACCCCTCACCTCCGTCAATACTGCCGGAATCCCCCGTGGGAGTTACACCCCACACTACGGGTGGAACGGAGGGCTCTGTCTCTGAGTCTGCCTCCCCCAGGGAGCAAGGCTTCGAACACCTTGAGAGCACTTCCCGTCGCCGGGTTTTGCTCCACAAACATAGGCGATACAGTGCTTGCTGCGCAAATATGGGTCTTTTGACGCTATGCGTCAGGCGATTTTGGACCTAAAGGACGTAACCCGTAAGTCTCATGGGGGCAAACCTGAGTACAGCTCAAAGCTTCACAAAACTTCAGTCCGCTGCGTGAACGTTCACTTGACTGAAGAAAAGATCACCTGGTACATTGAAGAGTTGGTCCTGAGCATCGATTATGTGGTAGCTCGATATCGAGACAAGAATAAAAGGTTCCCTTTTCGGTGTTAGTGCAAGGTGTTTAAGCTGAGGAGGGTAAGAAAAGAGAGCATGGGCACCCCCGCCACTCAATAGTTTCTGTTACCCCTAGGGGTAAGGATAAGAGCTCCGCAAAAGTCAATCTGCACAAAAAACTGCAAAAGCTAGAATCTCCAGTGAACTCCCGAGATTCGTGATTGGCCCCAGAAAGAAGTCATTTGCATGCGGAAACGGTACTTTCAGTGTAATATCCGTACTCATTTGTATCCACATTGGATCAATCACACTCTAATTTTCAAGACGAAGAAGCCCTTTTTGGAAAATTTAAAAAGCTTTTTCACCAAGTAAAACCCGTAATTGACGACATCATTTCTCTCGAGAAAACATATGGCGATTATCTCAACGAAAAAGCTTTGAAACTACACTGCATTTCATTTTCAAACACCTTGGCAGTTTTTTCGACGAAAATATGATCAACACTGTAAAAAGCGTCATTTGCGACGCCTATAAGCTTCATGCTTTCATATTTTATGCCATAATGAATCATTTTTACGTAATTTCAAGCGGTGTTTGGGCAAAAAATATATTGAACAAATAGTTTATCGTCTATCGAGGCACTGAAACTCTCAATTATGGGTTCGAAAAGTTTTTAAGAAAGGTTCAGGCCACTGAGAATGAGATTATCACCGTCGAAGCTGTTTCACCCGACAGATACACTTGTATCCATTTACATAATTTCTTTCAGAGCTTTTGTTTTCCTTTCGGTGTTGATTTAAAACTTGTTTTTTTCGTCCATGATGTGATCGTTTTCTTCCAATAAACCATGCAGAGTGTCAATTCTTGTATAAAATACGTTCTCTTGTTCGGATCTGGCGACGAGGCTGTTAAGCTTTGCAGAACATCGATTGGGCACGGCAATTGAAAAGCATTTGAAAGCGTTTTTGACGACAATATTCTGCCGTACGACGTCCAAGCGGATGAAACGGATATTGAAGAGGGCGGTTGAGAGCATTCAAAGCGGATTCGGAGTAGAAGGCGTCACGAAGACTTGCATCATGATATAAAGCTCCGCGGCAGCCACAGCAGCAGCCGCAGCGTCGTGGTCGAAGGGTTTTAGGCCGGCGTTCGTGCGGATTTCATCGGCATCGGCATGCACACCGGAGCGGGTAGTGTGCGTCACGAAAATGGCAGCGGTGGTCATGCACACAAACACAAGCAGCAGGTGTTAAGGTTGAAAAGCGCGACAAGTTTTGAACTTGACGATAATGACTGACAATGGGGATGACTTGGACTGGAACCATTGGGCAGAGGGGCAAAGATGTTTGGGCCTCCTGTTTTGATTAGCCGAAATTCTAAAATACGATATAGCCATTGGCAGAGGGAGAATCGGCCTCCTGGCGCAATGGTGGTGGGGACCAATGTCTGAGCCTAGGCCTCTGGTTGGTCACTTTTCCGACGCCGGCGAAGTCGTGTCGATCGGGCACTTGCCGGCGGAATGGGGATAGACACTAGCTAGACCTACAGCGAGTTGCAAAGTTCATCAGGCCTTCCCCCGACAGTTATCTAACAGTGTTCAACTTGAGACGGTACCTTCGTAGATGCGCGATGCCCAGCCGAGCACTGCGAGGACTGAGTGGCATTGAACAACGGGCGGCGCTGCTTGACCTTGTGGGGTGGAAGGTTGTGCGTCTGTCAAAGGAGGATGGAGTGGAGTACAAGGTGACGCAAATGGATTAGATTGCAAAGATAGACGGGTAGTGGGAAAGAATGGTTGAAAATGGATTCGTTTTGATATTGGTTTCTACTAGCGAGCGCTGAGAAATGACTAAAGCTTCGAATGTGCTTCCTGAAAACATAGTTGAGAGACATAAGCGACAACATGGGATTGAGATTGTGTAGAGTGTGAAGCTAGGGAGGGCTGGGATAGTCATGAACGTCGAAGACGTGCGAAGACACGAAGAGATTTCGAAGGCCTATTTCGACCGTGCATGAAGTCTTCATACGCAAGCGTACTCACAAATTGAATGTCTTCCTGTGTTTGACGAGCGGAATCCGGGACAATAGCGGTTGATTGAAGAGTGTTTTGGTGTTGATGTGAGCGGTGGAGTGGGCGTTGTAGAGTACGGCGCTGTTGAACGGGCGATTTGGGTGGTGATGGTCGTTGATGTCGGGCGAACAAGGAGCGAAAAGCAAAGGCGCCACAAGTGAACGGTTGTGAATGATGCAAACGGGAGGAGGTTGTGGAAGAACGGTTCCTGGATCGATTCCAATCGTCTAACACGCTATCTTGCTCGAATGAGGTGCGCTTAAGCTTGTGGGCAATGGCGTAGGGAAGGGTGCGATCGTCTTGACGGCGGGCGAGAGAGATGCGGCGACGAATGGCGCCCGTAACGGAGGGGCGTCTTGGCTGCGACAGGAGCGATGGGTGCTGTTGTGAGAGCGGAGGTTCGGGGGCGGCGGTGCTCTCGGAAGCGGCGATTGAGGGGTAGTCGTCGTCAAAGTAGTAGGTCCTTGGCAGGGGGGTGGAGGCATCGGATATGAAGGAGGATTGGGGAACGTGTCGTGTGATGAAAACGGGTGCTTGCGGGATGCGGCGCTTCAAGGGAATCAAACTAGTGACGGAGGCGGTGGAGCACACGGAAGTGGTAGCAGTGCCTTCGGGGGTGACGACGGGGGGAACGAGAGCGGACTGCATGGCGGCGGGCGGGGAAGAGTGGGGAAGGGGTGGTTGAGGTGTGAAGTTGGGATTGCGGCGTGGTGGGAGAGAGACTGCCTGACTGTGGTGGTAAGGCGTGAAACAGAGGCGATCAAAACAAGAGCCGACAAGAAGCGTAGAGCTTTCGGAAGCGAAGGGCTGCCAGAGGAGGAGATTATGGGGCGACGCACGCTGGTTTGTGGGTCGTCTCGAGTGGCGGGCGTGATGGCAGCGCCGCGGGCGTAGCGCAGGCGTCAATGGCGGCGGGATGCAGCACGCGACGCGCCATGACGGCGTACGGCGGAGGCGAAAGGCAATGGTGGGCAAGCAAGCGAGCGGAGCGCCAGAACAAATGATTGCCATTGGCAGCGCCGCTTCAAGCCACTTGGCGGCGCCAAGTTTTCGTGTTGACGGCGCGTCTCGAGACGCATCTCTCTCTCTTTTGCACTTCCACGTTCACACACGCGTCCACTGCTACCACACACACACGTTTTCACCTTGGCCACCGTGTTCCACGTGTACATCACACCACTGTTGCACAGCGTTCACGCGTGTCACAACAGCACAGAATGTACACGTTGCAGCTCGCCGGTGCCAAGCGCAGCACTGTAGACATGACATCATTATCTCGTCACGTGACAATTGGGTGTGCACGCGTGACCGCTCTGTCGCAAGGAGCACTGCGCATGACGAAATAAGTTAGGCGACCTCATCTTCGAGCGAGTGCCTCTCAACATTCCTTTCCTCGCCAGCCCCCCTTCCTACTACTGTTCCAACGTACCGTTCAGCCACGCCAGTGAGAACATTCAGTTGCGATCGACCAGTTGGACCTCGGCAGTGGCAACCCTCACCCCTCACCCTTGTAGCTCTTACTAATGGATCTAGTCTGTAGCTTGCTCGCTCACTTCTCCGGGCTCATGCGCTGCAAGCCGGGCCATGACGTACCGAACCTTCTTGTTAACGGAAGCTTGAGTTTGAACCGCCTGACATTCAATAATATCTGCTGAGCCTGCGTGCCGCACACCTATCCTGATCTAATTGGCTCGTTACCGCACTCCTAGATACTGCCACCCATCGCCACGCCTCTCGTTTCATCCTACATTCGAGCGCAAGTGCCCCGTCCATCATTCCTGCGCCCTGCCACCAGTGCCTTGCGCTATTCCAACACCTCGTTTCGTTTATCGGTACTGTGGCGGCACTACACACAAATTGCCCGCCCAGCACAATCATCTTTTGCAATACGTAATACCCAAACCCTCAGGGAGTGCTCACAGTCATATGTAAACTCCCCGTGATGGCGCAATGCACCGCGGTCACGCCAGCCGTGTTCAACGCACCACTGTGACATCCCGCGCTCAACTCTCTCTGTCAACAACGCGTCCCTAGCTTCTTCGGAGCATAGCCTTGCAAAAGCACCTGTGCTGATTTGCTGTTGCAATCCCCACAGCCCGACGCGTGCTATCATTCAACATCACTCACAAAGCCCAGCTCTCTGCAGCTGCCAGCCATATATAAACCACTTCCTGACCTTGTTCAACTCCCTTTCCTCGACTCACACACACATCCCAGCCCCGCCTCCTTCGCCCTCTTCACCCTGACGCAGTAGCAGTCAGAGGTATTGTGCCGATTGCAGCTGGCATACTAAGCCGCCGCACATTCATCTTCTTGCGCATTTGCTGACTTTACGCTTGAAACCTACTCGCTAGGCGCCCTTTTAAAATGGCTTCTCCCGATACTGCTACTCCGCCTGCCGAGGTGCCCCCGGTCGACGAGCCCAAGTACCAATTCGCCTTGCCTGTCGATGAATATGGCAAAGCAAAGGTCATTCGTCTGTACAGTTTCAGACGCCCGCACATGCGCTCATTCCACTTTGCCTGGTTCTCGTTCTTCCTTGCTTTCTTCGGATGGTTTGCTCTAGCTCCGCTTCAGGAAGAAATTCGTAAAGAAGGCTACATCGATGGCTTAGTTAATGGTACGCCCTTTAAGACTCAGAACATTGTGTCCGTGTTGGGAACGATTGTTATGCGTCTTGCTATCGGTCCCTTCTGTGATCGATTTGGCCCACGTCTCGCCCAGTCACTATTGCTCTCAGTTTTCTCTCTCCCGGTGTTCCTGGTAGCCACTGCTACCAAGTACTGGCAGTGGACAACTGCTCGTTTCTTCATTGGATTTATCGGTGCTTCCTTCGTCGTCACTCAATTTTGGACTTCGATTATGTTCTCTGGAAGGATCGTGGGTACGGCCAACGCTACCTCTGGTGGGTGGGGTAACCTTGGTGGTGGCGTAACCAATGCCCTTATGCCGCTTATTAAGAAGGGTATGACCAAGGCCGCCGGAGGTGACAAAAATCGCGGCTGGCGTCTGGCCATGATTTTCCCAGGTGTCGCCTTAGTTCTCACCTCAGTTGCTATGTTCTTCCTATCTGATGATCTTCCACAAGGAAATTACAAAGATTTGCTCAAGGCCGGTAAGAAGGAGAAGACCAACCCGTTCATCGCCATGAGGAAGGCTGCGTGCAACTGGAGGGTTTGGATCTTGTTTCTGTTATATGCCGGGTGTTTCGGTGTCGAGCTTGTCATGAACGGAAACCTCGCCAAATATTTCGAAACAAAAACTGAATCCTTTCGACTTGACCAATCAACTGCTGGGTTGATAGCCGGATTGTTCGGTCTGATGAATATCTTTGCGCGTTCTGTGGGCGGTATCCTTTCTGATGTGCTCGCCTCTAAATTCGGAATGCGGGGACGTCTGTGGGCCTTCTTCATAGTGCAATTGCTTGAGGGCATAATGTTCTCTGTGTTTTCCCGTATCCGCGTCTTGGGAGGTGCCATCCCTGCCCTGATTGGCTTCTCCATGTTTGTGCAGATGGCTGAGGGTTGCACATTCGCCGTCGTCCCGTTCGTTGACCCACCGATCACTGGTGCCGTGGCCGGTATTGTCGGTGCAGGCGGTAACACTGGAGCTGTGATTGGTAACGCCCTTTTGGATCAAGGTGCACAGTACGGTATCTCTAATAGTTTTCGCACCCTTGGATACATTGTAATTGGCTCTGCCTTTCTCATTCCGTTGCTCTGGTGGCCGCAGTACGGTTCCATGTTCACCAAGCCGACTATATCTCCGAAGATAGTAAGCGATGAGCCAAATGAGGAGGAAATTGCTGAGGAGGTGGAAGTGGACGACGGGTCGGCCAAAGCCACCAAATCCTAAGGTATCAAATGTGTACCGTGGTACTCTGTAACTCTGCGATGCTAACTAGTACAGGTGCTTTCTTCGAAGGCTACGCGCAGTGACCGCTGTAAGGCAGATTGTGGATTCTTTTTCGACGGGTGTCCAGTTGCAACAAATATTGAGCAGTGATGCCCAATAATCGGAACAGGCAAGCAAGTCGGAGAAAATGTAGGTGCAATGGGTGTTTTGGCGATGTGTGTTTGTATAAACCTAAAATAAGCATCTGTTTTCCATTTTTACCTTCCATCAAAGGGCCACCTGTGAGCGCAGCGAGCGGCCGCGCGTAGCCCCCGAGCTGCGATGCGCTAAACCCAACCGCATTCTCTGGATATGCTTCTTCACAGCAACAACCCCTCTTGAATAGAACAATCTCTCCACGCCTCTTCCATCTTCATTTGCCTTTTTCGCCGCTGCGCTCCATTTCTGACAGATGGCTTTGCGGTTGCGCGAGATTTGACATCTACGCAAAAGACGTGACGCTTTGTCTCTGGTCGGTCGCCAATGGAGTTAGTATGGTGCTCCGCCTTGGAGAGCGCGAGGCGATGCATCTCAATTCGGCTCACTCCCGACACTACTTTAACTGCTCTCTTCTCTTTGCCAACAACCTGCTGCTCATTCTCTGCGGCAATTTGTGTCGACGCATTGCATTTGCTCACAATTCTAGAGCTCTTCTTTGCCAAATGGCTGTTCTTTGCGACAGGTTGCTTCCATTCGCCTTAAATTCAAATAGCTCGTTCGCTAGTATTGTTCTATCTATCAAACCTTCTGCGAGCCGCCGCTACCACCCACCCTCCCCGCTTTCTCTTCTCTTTCGTACTCAAGAGTCCATTCACAGCAGTGGGATAAATGCCAGCGCGACCCCGCATTTCGCAATACCCGTTACCACCAATTCCGTCCACCAAAGCGTTGTTCCACCTGGCCCGTCGGCGTCTTCGCCTGCTTCGGTCCGCAACCCGGAATTCCATCGTAACCACGAGGACTGCCATACCGCCAAAGGTCAGCGCCCCGTTGGTTAACTGCGTCACCGCCAGTTACGGTGCAAGCAAATGCCAGAAAGAGTTTTCCGATATAGAAAGCCCTCTAGTGTTTATACGACCGATGGCCTCATGTGAGATCAATTGGCGTCATATGAGGCCATTTTTTATTTCTTTGTATTTAAGAAATAAGTGCAATCTACAAGCTCTGCATAACTGGAACATATTCTTGACCAATCTTCCATTGATGGCGTCAACCTTTAAAGTATGCATTACTAGATGATTGAAAGAGATACTTCTTTTCGACATGTTTTGTTGGATCGTTTGAGGCCAAGTTTTGTTGTTTTATGCGACTACTTAAGTTTGCTACACCAAAATTATATCGTTTTAATGGTTTTTATTTTTGTTTTCTTCCTCTCCGCTCTAAATGGAAAAGTTCATATCTTGAATGCATTTTAGTAACTTTTTAAAAGAAGATTAGGTCTCATATTAAGGCAATTCTATTTTCCAAAAAATTAGTAATAAACGTTTGCTTCTATACTATACCGGCGTATTCTATTTTCTAATTATAAAACCAACTCTCTAATCATGTTCCACCTGATTTAAACTATATTATATAGACAGTTGTATTCAGGAACCCCAGCTTAGTGGTTTGAAGACCACTTGGAGACTGACAAACAAAGGGTACAGACCTCGCTGAGTTCAATGTAACTCTAAAACTCAGACGGAAGCTCGATTAATTCTAAAACTTATTATGATCTAAGAATGCATTTTTTTCCTTTTGAACAGCAGACTAAATAAAGTTCAATATGCTAAAAAGATAATTTTGTCAAAGAACATAATATATCTAGCAATTCGAATAAAGCGGATTAAAATATTAAGGTTTAAGATAATTTGAATTTTTGTTTTATAATTTAAAAAAAGGCCTGTGAAAAGGCCTGTAAACTCATTTTGACACATAAAAATCAATTTTTGTTGACTAAAAAATGTTCAAAACGTTGTGAATGTCAGTCAAATGATCTATAAAACACTCACTCCTGGTTACACCGTTACATATATAAAAAATCTATTCGGCACTGAGATCTCCACTTGAAGTCACTGAGGGCGCTCGTAAGCATGGCAAAAAATCAGGCATGAACCAAAAATCTTGGGTTTCTGCCGTTACGAAAGTCTTCGGTATCCCGAGCGGATCGCTGGGATATCGGCGTCTCTCAAGCGCCGATCTCCCAGCAGAAGTTTGTCAAGATGTAAGAGATTATAGGAAAAATACTGCATATTCTTCCTTTATCGGATACTCCATCCAAACTTTTTAGTTCGCAAGCCACGTGCAGATATTATTTCCTGCGCCAGTTTTATCCCACATGTTTGCCTTTGGAACTGCGCTTTCTTTCCGTACAGTTCTGAACGTTCCCCTTCTACATTGCTTCCCAGCGTCTCTTCCACCACTATTTTCTACTCGCGCTAAGTTTAAATCGCGTATCTTTGTACTAACTTCTACTTGCGCTCTTTTTGAATCGCGTTTTCAGATGTTCCCGGAGCTCGTACAGGGAGAGATTGCTCCTCTTTCATCAACGAAACCCAAATCACAAACGCCTCTACCAAGTGCCGCTGGACCGAATATGGTTCTTGCAGAGGATACATTTCAGCCCAAATATGATGTAGAAAACTTTCAGTCTCTTCAACTTGAAAGTCTGGAAATGGAGCTCGCGTTTTCCTACGACTACCTTTCGTCTCGGACGACCAAGGTACTTCAAACCGTTCTCAGTGAGGTTCGGCGTAACCTTTCTGGCTCGAAGAGTGTTCTCGTCGCTTGAATGATGCTGCACATTCACACCGAAGTTCGCCGGAATATTATGCCGCTTTCGCTTCTACTTAGTATTGTACCGAATGATTTTCGCAACTACATGCGCACAATAGACTGCCTGTCGTGCAAATCTCCGCCTGGTGTTCCCGATCTATTGCGAGCGATTACTGGTGTCGCGGAGAGAACTAAATTCGGTCATGAAATTTCCCACACCCTGGTTGTTTCTAAAGCGGTATCTCTATCAAAGGATTTAGAAAAGAAGAGGAAAGAAAATTCAACGGATTTCTCGGAGGAGGAGTTCACCAGGTTGCTTCTAATGCTGCGAGATGATGTTAAATCCAAACGAACGGTGGAGAGGATTTCGAGTGCACTGTTACGTGAAGCTCAAGACGCTGGATTGAAACGCACTGATCTTTTGAATGTACTGGCAGATCGGTTCAAAAGCATGGATTTTTGCCCTACTTACTCCTTTGATCCACCATGTTAATATCTCGATCCGAGTTGTCCTCCACTGAATCGAAGATCTGCAAATAAATTAAGTCAGGTAATGAGAGAAGCGAAAAGCGCGTGGACGTCTACGCTGGCTAAGTACGACGTGAGCGGCAATAATGGTGAGATCCCTTTCAAAGAATTCTGCCACAAAAACCAACGCCTCAATCGCCTTTCAGCTGTTGGAAGGCGTGCATATCTAACGTTTATTGTGTTTGGCCTCAACTATGAGGATACAGATAAGGTGGTCGCGCGCTTCATTTCGCGAAACATACCTAATAATGCGGGGGGAAATCTAGCCATAAGACAGAGGCTTCATGACGAAAGTGGAGTGAAACGTCGAGCGAGTTCGGGTGAGCTTTCTATTTCGAGCAAACGGATTCGTTCGAACCGCAGTAGCAGCGACAACAAAATTCAAAGCACTCTCTCGGAGCTTGAAACATAGATGAACGATTTTAACGCTATGCAGAAGCAGCATATCATTTTGCAACAGCAAATGCTGGAGGGAAGGGATAAGCATCTTGAAGAACGCCGAAGAGCTCGCGAAAGTTCCACTGAAGCGTTGCAAAATTCTTCGCAGTCTACATTGCAGACCTCAAACCGGATAAACGAGCTGAGTAAAACAATGATCGAGGCCTAAGAAAGGTATCTGAAAGCAAGGGATGGAAACAAGGATGATTTTCAGGTTTAATCACTACACAATTTGTACTGGGCATTTAAGACTGCTCTTGATCATATGTTGCAGGAACTGCCCGTTACCAAGAACAAAGACTAAAACCAGGTTTGAGTTGGTTCTTTCATTAGCAGAAATGTATAGCCGTGATCTTTTGCTGACTCTTCATTTCTTCCCTTTCGTCGGTACCGGTTTTCTCAGCGCCCTTGAGACTTGTGCGTCTGTCTTCCATGATTCGATTTGACCAGAACGATAGAGAACCTTTTACGGTAAGTTCGTTTCTCCTGTTTTGTGACCACTTTCGCCCCTTATAACGAAACCGGAGACAACGACACTGCCAGAAACAATTCTCTCTTCGCATGCGTCGAATTCAGGTTGTACGAAAGTTGTTGTTCCCATTTCTGTGCGATGGGCCGTTTGCATTCTTTTGTTTTTGAGCACGACAGAAACACCGTGTCTTGTCACAGTCTGGCAAGCGGACTTGTCCAAGCCATCCCCACCCCTCCGGCCTATTCGATTTGCGCAACTTCTCCCATCGTTCTCTCGGCTCCCCGGCCTTCTCTCCTTCCTTCCACCCAGAGCGATATGGCGCGAAACCGGAAGTCCCGTCGCTCCTCCTCTGGGTGTTCTGTTTCTCCACCTGCAGCCTCTCCGCCGGAAGACGATGAAGAGCTGATTGAGCAGGGGAAGTGAATGGACATGGCCCCTTCCTCAAACCGCCCCAACAAGAAACGTAAGCGCACCGAACGCGAATCTCTCACATCCGCACGCGCTGTGCACAGCACTGCACAACGGGCTTTCTATGAGGGCATGTTACTCGAACTCTTGGAAAAGCCTGAATGTCAGGACTTTTCAGAGCCCGTTCTCACGCTTTTGAGCCTCGAGGATATTCCCGGCTATCTGGATAAAATCAAGCATCCAATGGACATGGGAACAGTCAAGACAAACATGCAAGGCGATAAGTATATCCTCCACGATAAGAAAAACGATACCTATGCATTCGAATGAAAAGCTATGGCGAAAGACTTGCGTTTGATATTTCAGAACTGCAGGGAGTACAACGAGTCTAGTAGCGGGTTGGAAGATACAGAAAAGAGACTATTGGATGATATAAGCTCACAAATCATTGAAAACGAAACACATATCGCACGTGAGAAGGAGAAAGAACGTCGCGAGATTGAGCGAAAGCGTGAGAATGAAAGGAAACGACGCAAGGCAGCGGAAGATGAGGCCGCACTCGCAGCTTCCCAAGTGAAAAAAGCGGCGGCGGCGCTTGAAAAGGTGAGGAGGGTGGCGAAAGAAGCTGAAGGAAGACGAAAAGAAGAGTTGCGAAAGAATGAGGCTGAGTGGGCTGCACGTCTTAAACAAGAAAAAGCTCGAGCAATGCAAGAAGCACTCAAAGATCTGCTAGCGAAGCAACGAAAAGAAAGAAGTGGTAAATTGGTAAATACCAGCAGCGTGAGTAGTGACGAACACGACACTGGAATTGGGGAAGTGACCATTACATTCGTATCCACAGAGGACATGGAGAAGAAACGCGGCCGGAAAAGCGCGGTCGTCATGGAACTTGAAGTAAAACACGAGGCTCTGACGAAAAGGAGAAAGGCAGTGCTTGAAATGTCTGTATAACTGAATAAGATGAAGCAGATCGATCTGTCTTTTGAGGAAAAGAAAGCTGTATGCGAACAGGTTGGCAGACTAGATTTTGTACGCATGAAAGCCGTTGTGGACATCATCGCTTGAGGATTGAATAGAATGGACCTGCTCAACGAAGTGTCCCTCGAAATGGATATCAATGAACTAGATAAAAAGGTTTTGAGAGATACTCAATTCCCTTTCAGGAACCCTGCAGCTCATACCGCGAAAGAAGCGTTGAGACATAGTGAAGGGAAAATCATAGACATTGAGACTAGACTCGTGGAAATACGATATCAAAAAGGTTGGTTCATGCAGGGCTGGCGATGAGCTCAAGGAATATGGCGATATCTTTGGACCACTTTGCAGTGAAAACTGTATAGTACGAACGTTGGAGACTAGTGTTCCAAGCCTTTACCTCATGTTTCAACCGATTCGCGATTTTAAGAAACACGAGCTTTGAAATTTGATGGTTTCCGTTTGCAACGATGGATCAGGGATGCTGTTACGGTCGAAGAGGTCGCTTGCAACTTGTAGGCTCCGATTCAAAACACTCGCAGAACGTTGGAACTCACACAATGCGCAAAGGTCACATTGTGCGCCCACTCATACTTGGAAACAGCTGATAATGTTACTTTGTGATGAAAGTGGGAAGGGGAAAAAAGTCTGGTGTGCTTGAGATTCTCACCTTTTTACCCGAAGAAGGACCCCCTTTTGGTACTCGTGAATAGATAAAAGAAGTGAATGTCATGCTCTGATGATTTGACTTGCCCATACTCATGAAAGCATTTTGGGCTTGTTCAGCAAACAGCGATGCCTTGGGTGGCTTTTGAATTGCGCGATTCTCTGATCTGGTCGGTGCTTCATGGCCACAATATCTCTTTTTCACCAGGACAACTGCTCCTGCTGCCGCTTTTTTTGTTTCGGGTGATGCACGTGGAGAACAATTGGGAGGAAATCCTACGTGTACTGTACGAAGGTACATCAGTTTGAGAGAAGACTAGAGATATTTACAAGCGTTGTTTGACCAGTATGTAAAGAGCCAGTTTGAATGACGAAAGATTGTGGGGCCTGCGGCGAAGAAATGCTGATGGTAAGGATAAGGGTCCGAAGGGTTGAGGAATAAGCCACTCGGGACGTCCATCGGCACGACATTCGTCAGCCGTTATTCCCTTCGCCAAAGTATCTGGCTGTGCGAAGAAGTTCCACATGAGTTCATCATGATTACCCACGGGCTCCCCATCTTGACAAGTTGAGGTCTGAGACTCCATGAAGCCAATAAACGTACAGGGAAAAACCTGCCCCATGTGTAACAACTGGAAGAGTCTGTGTTGACCTAGGGTTCAAGGCTTTCAAAAATCGACTTCACCAACTGCAATGTCAAGTTTGACACCATGTCGTGAAACATGTTTGCCATTGCTCTTTATATCAACCTGTTGAATTTGGGCCGGGAATTTGTTCAAAGCCTCGATATATGGGTGCGTAGCCCTTGAATTGTACCCCATGAAGATCATTTTCCACACCCCAATTAACCCCATTAGTACTGGAATGTTGCTTTCCAATGGGACGTTGGCAAAATGCTAATCGATGCTACGCGCACCGCTGAGGACCTTTTCGAACACATTGTATCCATAGAAAAGACTCAAATGTTGTGCCCCAACTGCGGAGCAGACGGAATATCTTCCACCACTTTAATCCGAAACAGAAATACATTTTCCAGAGCAATACCAAACTCTTCTGTCTTCAACAAGTTAGTACTGCATGCAACCATATGCTGACGTACAATATTTGAATCTGTGCCCATACTATCCCACGGCTTCGCGTAAGGACTCTGACGACACAGTGCTGCCAGAAGTGGCCACCAGCGGGGTGGCGGCCAATGAGGAAGGCTTGTAGGGGTTGTAGAGCTGAAATTCGAGGTCCGAGGTGCCATTGTCGTCGTCAGCGCGCGAGGAAGGCATTGCTTAGGGTTGGGAAGGGGGGGGGAAGAGGGGCGTGGTAATGTTTTTTGGGTGCTGACGGGGCGCCAAATTATGAAGCGTAGGTCGACGCGCTCCAGCGGCGCCTCATCGCGCGCGAGGACGCCGACAAGTGCCACCACCAGCGAAGAAACTTCGGTTTAAATACACACGGCGCTGTGTTGCTGCTGGAAGACGACATTACCGCCTCCTCGCCTTGGCTTGACCAAGCGCCGTTGGGTAGCCCCCTGGTCCCCCCGCCCCCGATTTTAACCAAAAACAGAGCTATCTAGGCAGCTTTCGATTCGCATTTCACGCATCCATATCGCTTCGCCTCGTTTCGCTTCACCAAGAGAAAGAATCGCGCAACGCGAAACCCAATCGTGTGTGGTGTCATCATCTCCGCCGCGCGCCTGCCGCAATGCTCCGCTTCCCGGCGCTTGCGCGTCACACTCTTGTTGCGCGCTCGTTTTCCACCGCATACACCTTCACCTCCACGGGCGCGCCGTCTTCCGTGCTTTCGCTCCAGCAGCTACCCGATGCTAAGCCGTCCGACAGCGATCTCGGTCTTAAGTGGCTTGCTCTGTCCCTTTCATGATTCTGGCTCGGTTCAAGCAACTTGATCGACTGCCTTTATAATGAAGCCAATCTCAATACTCATGCACCCCCTCCAGAAGCGCCGCAACTTCCAATCCTTCCAACGTGCCGCCGAAATGGTTACCCAAACCCTTTCTCTCATCGTTCTGCAACTGGAAGCAGCGCCGTTGCCGTGCGCAGAGGCAAGACGGAAAACCCTTGTCACGGCGGTTAAGGCGGCACTGGGCGCAGCGTAAGTCACACCGACGTCTTCATCCCACCCAAACTATGCTCCATGTACAAACGCAAGCCGTTTCTGAGCAAAGGAAACTTTGTAGAGTGCAGTTCCATCTACAACTTGATCGATATCTCGTGGCAGCAGCAGCAGCTGCGAATGTACGCGTTGGCAAGCAGGTTATGCGACACGGTGCGTTGGAAACAGACGTCAGACTTTACGAGCTCATACAATCGTATGCGGCTCGACTACACCGGTGTCGATCCCGTCGATCTGGCCGCCATCTGTGACACCCACTCTGCATCCGCCTTAGCCCCAAATATCTTCCCTGCCATTGCCCGTACCGAGGAAGTTGCGCACGTTACGTCTGCAGGCCTAGGCGTTATCGGCGTTGCTCAGGGGGACCTCGTCATCCCAGTCAAGGTGCGAAATGCGTTCAAATGGCTTTGCTAGCGCCGTTTCGGAATTCTTTCGGCTCCCTGACCCTCTGCGTTTCACGAAAGACTTCGTTGGGAACTTGGCATCAATCTTTTTTCATTGACTACAGTCCCATCAACCCTGTTCCGCACTTCATTAGCCTGGAAACTTGGCATCGAGTCTCTGTCATTGACTACAGTCATTTCATCTCTGTTTCGCACTCCATTCGCCTTGACCTTGCTGCGACGCTTTCGGCATCTGCTCTCACTGCGTACAGACTCGTGCGCGATTCTGTTACCTTGTCATCCGGTGATGTCGTTCTTCAGAACGCTTCTTGTGCTCTAATGAGAACTGCCATTGTGCAAATGCCTACTGCCATTGTGCAGATGGCTAAAGCAATGGGGCTTGAACCGTATCCTTAGTTAACACACCCCCAACAGAGGGGTATGGATTTGGTTTTGTATATCTTCCGGTTCTAACCACATATTGTTTACTCTCGGTTGGCTCTCTGTTTGCTTCAATTGCTGATTGTTTGCATTCGAATGATTCCTCAGGCGCGTCTCATTATTCTTTTCGGCGAATGTGCTGGCTTTTGGCCGTCTTATGAAAACGAAACAGCGTCCGGATCTGGGAAACCTCTCATTGCATCCATAAACACGCCACCACCACCATCACCAAGGGGCTATCACCAAGGATCGAAAGTGCTGTGAGTAGTTGTATAGAATACTGTAAAAATTGTTCGAACTTGTTTGCTCTTAGCTCAACGCTTTGGATTGTGCGCGGATGAAGATCGCTGAACAATAACTGCCATCTCCACAACATTCTGCTGCCACATCGCCCCAGCTCGACAAGTGTAGTACCGAAAACAAGCCCAGACAGCAAGAAACGTTCGTAGGAAAAAAAAACCTGCCAAACATATAGAAAGATGGTAATAACGCTGCATCATATGTAAACGCTGATCCGATTTAAATCACCTATCAAACCTAAAGGTTACTTGTCAGACGCAGCAAACCTCTTTCCACTAGTATTTCACGTAGTTTCTCCCGAATTACCTCCCTGTCTGTTTCTAGATCTGGGGGCGCAATGGACTGAATACTTGAGTGCCAATCATCTAATTCAGTTTGTAGAGCGTTAATTTCGTGAGGATTGTAAACGTACCTATTTCCCGGCATTGAATCCATGACGTTATTGTTTAGAATCATCCCAACGGCAATGATGTTGACACAGTCCTTCACGCTGTAATTGATTTCACCATTGCGAAATATCTTCCAACGACCTGTAAGAATGCCAAACGCTTGTTCCACATGAATTCGCATGGATGAAGTAAAAAAGTTGAGAGCGTCTTTGAAAGCGTCAATATCTTTCCCTGGGTACGGGGTTAGACAAAAGTTAGAAAACGTATACTCCGCATCACAAACCGCGTAGTAGCCCAAAGGAATGTTTCCCTCATCGAAGTGCCGCGCTAAAGGGGATATAGAAAAAGCCAATGCATCGTTAGTAGACCCCACTGCAAGAGAAGAGAAGTCAAGAAAGCGGTAGTCAGAGCCGACCAAAGCCTGCACAGGAATCGAGTAGTATCCTTTCCTGCAGTAAAAAGAACTTGGATTCTCATCATTTGGTGGCTTTCTGATTTTCACACAATGCCCATCAAGAGCCTCAATACAGCCAGAGAGAGGATTCGGAATTCTTCGCGAGGTCTTAAACCCAAATTCCAAATGACGCAGACCCTCTTCATTCTTTGGTAGACCCGGGAGCGACATTACATCTAGAACTGCAGTTAGAAACTGCTTGAAGCACCTGCGGACACTAGTCTCACTTACACCATATAGTACCATGAGATCGTGAAAACTAGCACCCGACATAATTCTTATTCCAATTGCTAGTTTGACGGGAGTAGGTATTCTTATTCTGTCTCCAAATGTGTCGGGCTTCAAATGATTACTTCTCTCAATTATTTCTCGTAGTGCGTTCAAAGCCGTTCGAGACATTCGAAACGCCCTTGAAAAATCACTGTCAGATAGTATCGCGGTGACATCTTCAAATCTCGGCTTAATAGTAGGGAATAGAGAGGGCTTCGGGGTTTGTCGCTCGACCGGCTCTGAAATTGTTAGTACAATAGCAGTCACATAAGCGTGAAAAGTAGTTACCGTTCCTGTGCGAAACACATTATTTGTTTCGATCCATGGTTTCCTGAAATTAACGAGAGAGTCTGGCTCAGACTCCGAATCTGAAGCGCTTATCTCAAGGACTACATCAGGTACCTCGTCGTCCATGATAAGAACTGGAGTGAAAGATCTTCTCTATCTCGGAGAAGACCTCCCACCCCATCTACTAGAGGTGAAGACTGCACGCTGTAGCCCCGGTTTCAAGCCAAAAATAAAGCTGTTATGAGCCGTTCCGGCGCACAGCCGCCGCCGGCGGGCACAGCAGCTCGAAAGGTCCATAAATGCAACTGCCAGCAGCTGGCGACGTGTGCTTTGTTGGACGGTTTCATCAATCTGGAGATTTTCGTGCATAATTTGTATGCTTTCGGGTCCAGTGGATCAGAACGCATATAAAGAATGCGCGAGGATCTGTAAGAACCCCTTCCCAACGGATACGTTTCTGATTTATTCAGGTAATCGCGGGTTACTACCCGCCGTTTTTGTCACAAAAATCCATCCGAAAATTTCCGATTTAGTGTTGACGCGCACCCTGAAAGCCCAGGTGGCGCAAACTTTATCAATAAACACTGCGTTAGGTAGACCAAGTAACGCAAGGCAGTCGAGACCGCGCTTAGCGATCGGTCAAGAATAGACAAGGATACGGTTTGCGCGAAGGCCACTGCAAACGTGGTGCCCATGGGAACAAATGTAAGACACGGCACGACGTATTCGGAGGTAAGGCTGGTGTCGACAAGGGAGGAGCGGATCTTCGGGAAACCGATGAGTGGGACTGATAAATCGGGGGCCCGGAGGCGGTTGTAGAATTGAGAGATATCACGGCCTGCAATGTTGAGCTGCTCTCCAGGGGGAAAGTGCAGTGTGGACAGAATATCAGGTTTGGGTGGCTCAGCATAACTAGCCTCCTCTTCGAAGACAAGTTTAGCTCTGTCACCTCCCCAAATAAGACGCTGGGACTCACCATACTTTTTCCAGACTCCAAACATCGAGTTCTCGATTACTCCGTCTCTATGATCCTTGTACAAGATCATATTAGCTTCCTTCATTCGCCTCAAGAGACGAGGGTAGTGACCTCTCGTCACTCCCAAATGAACTCTTTTCCGCTTAAGCTCCGTCTTAGAGGGCCATTCTGATTTAGGTTTGATAAGAAATTGTTCAGTAACACGGTATGGATCCCGCTCTGGTAGAAGATTTTCGGGATCTACGATCGAAGCACAGGAGGTAGGAGGGACGGCTGCTAACTCCCAATCCAGTTTGCAGTAGTCGCCCCTGTCCAAATCCTCGGTGTATCCAGACGTCGGATCAGTCTCCGGGCAGACTGATCTACCAAAATCATACAACCGCACGGTACGCGCGATTGCTCCGCGTACATGCAGCCGCTCAAGTAACACAGTGTCTGCCTCGGTCCGAACACTAGAGTACTAGAGTACTAGAGCGAGTTGCCAGTCCTCAACCTGCTCATTGCGGCAGCAAGCCACCTTTCAATAGCGACAGAACTACCCCAGTCATGAGCAGGCAAGAAAGAGGGGGCTTGGTCAGTGCTCTCGTGTGCTGTCAGAGAAAGAGGAGGGTCGAAGGAAGCGCACCGCCACCCAGACCGATAAAGGCGAGTTTCTTTTCGTAGAAAGCACCTCTTTCCTTCCTGTCTAATGTCAAAGCCTCCTCAATCACCAGCAAACGCCTGATGAGGCGCTCAACTCCGGCTGAGAATATAATAGGCAGCGGGTGAAATTAGTCGAGCAGGGCCGCAAGGACCATTCCTATGGCAAAAAGGTCTCGAGATAAGTAACCGTCAGAAGTGTCCCTCTCAGAAGGACCTGATCGAGCGGCTAAACCTTCAACCCATGGAAAAATTGAGCCGTGCTTCATCCACCGACGAATTTCGCGTGGTGCGACGCGCTGAGTAGGGGGAAAGGACAACTCCGGCTTCACAAAGCGAGGTGCAGTTTATTGCAGCTTAGTTTCTCAGGCAACATGATCAACTTCGAGACCATTAGCGCGACAAATCATGTTAACCAGCTGTAGCCCTTCTTTATAATACCGAAGAAGGACGAACAATTCTGATTGAGTAGTGACCTCCATCTGCAAGGGCTTAAAGAAGTCCTGGGAATCCTTCCCTCTTTGTCTCAGAACTTGTTTTACTTTGCGAGGAAGATTTGATAAACAAGGCAGTATACCGTGTTGAATAGAATTGTCCAGCTCGTCAGATGCGCCAGCAAAGGCGCCCCCCTTCTCGTCAAAATCATCAGAGAAAAAGGAAGAGTCATCTTTGGACAAAATGATTGGAGGAGGTTGTGGCCTAGAGAACTTTGGAGCCGGAGCGGATCGTCTAGCAGAAGTCGTGGAAACAGTGGATTTCGCACGCGAAAAAGACCCACGGTGTCGTACAATCACCTTTAGGGTATGTTACTGTCTTTTCTTGGGAGCGTGGTGACGCTCAATCTTAGAAGGTAGATGTAATCAACCTCGATGGTAACAGGGCACCGTGAAAACCCGCAGGGGCAAACGGCGGGGCAACTAGCCTATACCGTGTAGGTGAACGATGCTAGGCATCGACGCGCGGGAAAGCCTGTGTTGGAGTTGAGAAACAATGAACCAAAAGGTATACTCGTGACCCAAGTGGTGCCTGTCTTTATCAGATTAGGATGGGGGAGGTGCAGTTCCCTATATGCAGTGGACTGCACTCTCCAGATCACCCGGGAGGTGCCAGCAAGGCACGGTCTCTGACCTAGTGTCAGAGACCTGGCCAGCACTGGGTACAGTGCCAGGTGGCCACTCTACTACTGTACTGAAATAAGTATAATTACAATTACAAGTACTAACAATTACTCAACCAGAAGGTACATGTCAACACTACACGTGGCTGACAACACCTAGATGGTAGCTCGCCCGGAGCTGCATGGCCGATGATCCTTCGCATCTATCACCTACAAGGTTATTGTAGTATATCGACAACCTCAAAGGCCAGCCCTTCTGCCATTATACGACAGACCCCCTTCCTACCCGTGAAGCACGTCCCGTGTTTCCTTCCATCAAACCATAGAGTTGCAGCGAGCGACAGCGGCGCGGGCATCGAAGTGGTGACTGTGCGCGACGCGCGATCACTGGAGGTTCAGAACTCGGCGCCAGTGTCGGTTGGGGAGGCCGCGCGACGACGTCGGCGCACGAACTGAGCGACAAACATTCCGGTAGGGACTTTCACGAGGGCGGTGCCGTGTAACTAGCGCGCTTGCAGACACCTTTTCGGTAGTGGCCCTGCTTGCTTGCGATTCTGCTTCCGCATAGCTCACTGTTTAACCAAGTTAGTATCGCACCTTTCCCGGTTCCTCAAACTTCATTCCCTCGTGGGTCCCTGCGCGCGCCGTCCCGCCTGGTCGTTACCACGGCTCGACAACCCTTCAAGTATTTATGCCCTTAATTGGCGGCGTCGTGACCGTAATCGTGCTGCCCGGCTTTCCCTGAAGGTTTCCTGGCTTCTCGACCTTTCAGGTTTCTTCTACCTTTTAAGGATTGACTCGTGGCGCCTGTGGGGCCTGAGCCTGCTTCGATACAACCATTGAGGTGTTGGCCTGGGTCCGTGGTGGAAGCTTTCGGTTGTGAGACATTATTGGTGTTGAGCGGCTCCGTCGGTAATTGCGCGACCTTTTTCCAGTTTTTTATTCCGGTTTACCCTCAAGGCGATGACAGGATCGCGCTACATCCACGCACGCGTTCGAACCCATTCGGTGCCACGTCGATGCACCTCGTGCCGCATCGTGGATTTGTCACCGATACTTCGAAGGGGTGGGTCGTCCACACGAGCAGCACCAGCGCTCGAGAGACGTGAGATGCCGGTTACCATTAAGGTTGAAGAAGTCGGCGATTCCGAGGGGATTGATACCCCTGCCGTTATGCCTTTAAGGTCGGATTGGTCCCGCTCCACGATACCTCAAAGGCCTGGAGCCGCTCGCGACCGTACGCTGGCAACTGTTGCACCTGAAAGGTCGATGTCAGTACTACCGGAAAGGTTGGATACGTTGGCCGTCTACTCAGAACGGACTGAGGAGGCGCCACTTCAGAAGGATGAATACCCGCTGGTGTTCAACGCGGCGGTGGAGGTCAACTCAGCACCTCGTTCGTCGGGTTGAGCTACGGCCTTCCCAACCATGTCAGGTAGCGGCCCATCGCGTGGCTGTGGAAGCGGTGGTATTCCCAAGAGGTGACTCCCTCGACTCCTCGAACGCCTACCTACATTGGTTTTCGCAGCGTGCCTGTCCCTGCGACACAGTTCTCCCCTGGGACTCCGGCTGACCCATACCAACGCAGTGGTGGACTTCCTCCGACAACACAAACCAATTGGCCTCAAAATCTCGCGTTTGGTGCGGCTAACCGGACGACGAGTCAGTATGGCCCTTTTGGTATTACCTTCGACCAGGAGACGCACAGTGACCTGCTAAAGCACGATTGGCCTGTGGCGGTGGGGAATTCGTCATTGCGGGCAGCTCTCACTAGATCACAATTGGATACCTACTTGGGTTTGGCCCGTTGGGACTGCAAACGCCTTCGCTCCGTTCCATTGCTCTTGAAGAAAAGGGACCACGAGTGTCAACCTCGTCAGGTTCGAATGGAATGTTACCAGAGTCGGCAGCGTCATACACCTTTGAGGTATTTCATCCCGCCGATATATCCGAGCGACTTTCCGTATGTGCGCATCGAACCGAAGCTGGATTATTACCGTCGATTGGTGGTGCAAGTGTTCCAGTACCCGTCTATTCCGGAGACTTACCTTCCGGTTTCACCTGACTTGGTTTCCCTGAATCGGCCTTTCACCACTATCAATTGGGCTGACCGTAGTAGGTGGGGCGAGGATGCAGCGACGAAGAGTCGCGTTCGCACTCGCAACTCGTAAACTCGCGTTATGCATATGTTTCATAACGTCGAGTACTTCTCACAACCTACGAAGGATAGACGCGATTGGTACGTGCTTCGAACAGAGTGGTGGGAGTCCTATGAGGTTCCGTTATCACTGAGCGTGCCCACTCCGCCGGTCTTGGCGTAAGGACCAAGTCCGCGATATGTGGAGCAAAACCCGGCGACGGGAAGTGCTCTCAAGGTGTTCGAAGCCTTTCTCCCTGGGGGAGGCAGACTCAGAGACAGAGCCCTCCGTTCCACCCGTAGTGTGGGGTGTAACTCCCACGGGGGATTCCGGCAGTACCGACGGAGGTGAGGGGTAGAAACCGTTGGATCGGGAATGGGTATGGGTATCCCAAAGAATGGGGGAAAATCCGGCGAAGAGGAAAAACGGGGCGAGGGTCGGGCACTAACAGGCACCGGACCCAAGAACCAGAAAAGGGGCAAAACAACAAAAGAAACCCAATACAGGGGCGAAAACCTGTCCTCGAAAGGAAACACAAAAAGCACGCAACAAGTAAGCAGAACCCCCACGGGGTATCGTGCACGCAGGTCGTCTGAGCGGTCCCAAGGGGGTGGTTGCACGGAACCCAAACGTGGGCACTCTCCAAGTGGAGTCATGTCCCTACGCAGGCGTTGCTAACCAGAGCCCGTTCCGGGTTGTAAGGCCGAAACGATGGCGACGAAGAACCTCTAAAGGTATCGAAGACCAACCTTGGTTGTCATTTACTCTGAGCTCGGACTGTCAGATCTCGCCTCCCTAAGTAGGGCCCACTAACTAAACTCTACAGTAGTGCACACCTACTCAGGGCCATACACGTGGAGATCCCACTGCCAGGGACCAAAAAGCCAACGTTCTAACAAATATCCGAAATTCGGTGCCAAAATTAAGCCACGTGTATCACGGGGCCAATCCAACCATGGGCCATCCGAATTTTCCCTTATAGGCGAAATATAACCAGAAAACAGTGCCACCTCAGCACACCATAGAGGGGATCATAATCATAACCCTCGGAGGGTTCAATCCTCATTCTATGAGTTGCATCTTCAAGTATCCCCTAACTCGGCGTTTCTCTACACGATAAAGCTCGCAAGCTCGCATTCGCGGACTTGGTCAGCAGCAACGCTCCGAGAGGAGAAAATTGCGCTTCTTTGCAGCTATTCTGCAAACTCCAATCGTCACAAACCGCCACAACGAATGAAAATGTTACTTCTGCCGACACTGGAAAGAGCCTAGTAAAGCCTGTGGTTTCTTTCAACTCTAGCTCGCTCTTCTCATAATGCTCCAATCGACGGTCTTCTCGGTCTTTACGTCGCTCTTATTTCTCCACATCGAACATATGACGTTCGAACTCCAGCTGATCATGCTCCAAGTCAATGCGGGCCAAATCCGATTCTCTAAGCGAGTCAAAAAACGCTGCAGGCTCTCCTCCGATACCACCACTTCGTACCTTCCTGTGCTTAATGCCTTTTCTAGGACTACCGCCCGGGTCACTTTCTGAACCTTCATCGTTGCTTTTATAATCACGTGAGAGCTTACTGTTGCGGGACATGGAAGCGGCGACCAGTTCTTTCCTTATACACTGCTTTTATTCCTCTTCTTTGGCGACCTTATCCTTCTTCTCGCTCTTCTCTCGCTCAAGATCCTCCGCAGTTTCACGCACTTGGGAAAGGAGCTCGTTGATAAGCTACGTGCGCTAACAGCCGCCACTTCCCGTACAATTACAAGGTCCCCCAGAGGCGTATAATTTGAGAGACGGCCGCTATTGTTGTGGCGTTCTTCATCATGCGTAGAAGATGTCGCAACGGAGGGTGCATTACATGGCGTTATATCTGGCACAACCTGAACAGCTTTCTGATGAAGAACTGTCTGGACGGGCGCGATGAACGCAGGAATCACAGGCCGGGCAGAAGTTTTATGTTGCGTATAAAAGAACGATACATCGTTCCTGGTCATAGCGGGGGATAAGGTTCTTGGTTTGGTTTGTGAGGGATGCCCGGCATAAGAGACAAAAAGGCTGCTGGTGCTTTTAAAACGTGGTATCTACCTTCCCGCCAAATTGAATTCCTCACGGCTGTGCAACTTCCTCACAGACTCGTGACAAAACGGGCACAAATCAGCCGGGTTTGTCACGAGCCGGAGGGAGAATTCTGCAAGGGTGCGGCCACTTTATATTTTAATCTTCATATGCTGCAGTTATGTGACTCATATACGCAGGCTTACGGTCACTATTGACATACCATGGCATATCTTTATTGTCTGTAACGTACGATACATCCTACATAAGCTAATTTTAGAATATTCGGAAACCGCCTAATGTACGATTTAGCGTATATTGAGCTTTTGATAGGTGCTTTTGCGGGGCCATTGCTCTGGAGGGAGTGCTATAGTATCTTTTTTGACATCGCCATCTTGTTTGTCAGGCTCTTTCACAAAATCCACGTATTCGTTTTTTCTAATTTCGAAAATTGAGGGTGTTATGGCTTTTGTAGTGCTACACTATCCCCACATCATCTGGCTCCATCCACAGGATCCCACCGTAAACTCCCAAGACTAGCAGCCCTCCTCATCTTATTCGAAAAGTCTTCAAATCTCTACTGAGACCCCGTACCCGAATGGAAGAAGAGGTTCAGACCGCGCATGATAGCGCGCCCACAGATCAAGAGGGTAGTACATCTATTCTTGGCTTTGCTTCCCAGGGAATGGCTTTATAAGAGAGTTTGAACTTCACACAGGAGTAAAGACCAGAGAAAAAATCTGGTCAAAATAACTAAAATTCAGCACCTAAATTTACATTTTGGCCTCATATGAGGCCAGCGGTCTTATAGACACTAGTGCTATTCTAGCTCCTCAACTCCACTTTCCATGTGCTCCTCTGCATTCGGAGCATCCCATTCTCAAATGCACTCTAAATGCTCTCTATCTATTCTACCTCTGCCCTCTTGCCTTGCTCCTCACTTCGTTTTCGCCTCATTATCAATTCCATACGACCTCCTGTTCTCGCATTGTTCATGCGTGTACTGGATGCTTCTGCACGTGCCCTACCTGGCAGTCATTTTGCCTTCTGGAATCTCACAACTGTACATCGAATGTACAGTAAATGGTTTCGAGGGAGACGGAAGTTCTGTAGCATAGAATGTACTACATTCTGTATGGTACAGACTCTAATCGGCTTACAGCCGATTTGAGTGATTAGCCAGCAACCATGGATGATGCTGCTGCACTTCGAACAGTGCCCATGTTCTTCTTCTGTGTGGGTATAGGTTCCTAGGTTCATTCCTACGTAGTGTATATTAACTATGAGCTATTGTTGATCACTCTATGAGCGAATCTCTGCCTCGGAGGCTAGTTTTCCAGAGCAGTCCCAACCGCCATCCCGAACCTCTTTTCTTGTCTCAAACTCAGGCGGTCTTCAACCCCCCAATGTCCTTTCGCTGCACCCAGCTCAGAGGCGTTACTTCCTGTCCTGGCTCCACGTACAAGTGACACCTCCTTCGCGTATCACGGCCTTCCCCCACAACACAACGAAACTCTTTCTTTTTTCTCCTGTTTAGGCAGTCCAGAGGTTCCAGAACGTTGGAGATGAACAGCTCTTTCCAATTGTTTAGCAGCACAAGATTCTTTACTGCGGCGTACATCGATGCCAGCGTGCCGAGTGAAACCATCAATAGGAACGCTGCCAGAGAACTGGCAACCAACCAATTGGGTATGATCACAACGCTCACATCTACCATGAACTCCCTTCGAACCAGCCTGCTTTGCGAGGAGTACTCCGTCAATAGCGCAGCTACTATCATCGCGCTAGGTGACACCTCATCTCGTTTGTAGCCTCTGAGCGACACCATCTGCATCACACTGGCCTTTCCGAGTCCATTCATTTGCATTCCGTAGTCCTTTAACCACCACACACTGCTGTTGTCCCATGGAACTACGTTGCCACCCAATCTTTCAACTCTAATTTCCGAACACTTCATTGAGAACGACACTGTTTCACCCTCGCTTTTGTTCTCACAAGACATATCTCGCAACTCATCGGTGAAACAGAACGTGCCAGAATCTTTTGATTCATGCACACCAGTTGCACCCATGCTACCCGAGCAAGCATTCTTTTCTATGTCTCTTGGAGCCATTGGATAATGAACCAGACGTTTCCCACTTTCCGTGAATCCTGTCACCTGACTTGAAACCTCACTGAAGTTAGCCTTCTCTTCACTCAAGAAGTCTTTCGTGTGCACGGTGGCATATGTATCATCTTCAGCAAGAGCTACATTAAAAGCCCATTTCTCGTCTTTGAGAGCATCCAATTTCCTTGGCACTTCTACGCTAAATTCAGTTCCGTTCCTGAACATAATCCTTGTACCCAACCGTCGAATAACGTACTCGTATCGAACTTGCGCCTCATGGGGGTTGTACCATATCATTTCACGTCCTACTGGGATTTCCTCTGCTTCCTCCATACGAATTGCAAACTCTGGTTTGTCGGCTACATCCTTCCCTTCCGTGGAGAGAGCGAAAAGAGCGACCACATCAATCACAGAAACCACGATGCTCATCAAAAGAAGAATTGTTCTAACGGAACGGAAGGCGCTTTGATCTCGATGCTTGTGCGATGGCGGCTGGCGTGCGATTATGGCGGCCTTCTTGTCCTTCTCCAGTGCGTCTCCCGTCCAACTCAATGAAAATATGGCCCTCCACAAAGCTGAGAGAGCTTTTTCAACAACCCTTTCAATGTCATTGGAATACATTGTTACCTCTCCATATCTTCTTAAAGAATACATGCACCAGATAGTGTCAAGGTTTGCAAGCGCTGAAAGGATTGCACCTACAAGAATGGCTTTGACTACCTCGATCACTGCCAGAATGACTGCCTCATCTCCCACAATTCGCACTATATTCCAAAACGTTGTTTAATTCGATGTCCGGAGTCGCCTTCAATGTTTTCTGCCAATGCGGAGTGCGGTTTCGCTGCTTGCTGTCTAGGTTCGAAAGCCAAAAATGCCTTGCCCGGAGCGCGGAGAATGAGGTGAAGCCGTCTAGCTCTTTCCACTTCCAGCTCACACGATCGCGTAGATTTGTGCGGGCAGGTAATGCATGTGCTCAACCTAAATAAAGCTGATGGTAGAATAGTTCAACTTGCTCTCACCTTTCGGTGTCGCCAGCATTCTGCTTTTATTTGTATTCTGCGCACGATCGGAAAGCCCGGCTAAAGCCAAAGGTGCAGTCAGAATATGCAGGCACTGCGTCCTGAGAAAAGACATATCCCACAAGCTCAGCACTAAGTAATCAGAATCGGGAGATTCATATCTCACAAACCGGGTAGGACAGCACCAAGCTTCTTAATTAGACCTCTTTGCAATCTGAATTCGACATACACGTTCATTCGCAACCGAACTCTGTTGAATTCAACAAGTACGTTCACCCGCGACGAAACTCGTAAGGAGAACGGGGCAAGCGTTGAAGCGATTTCGATCATCTTTTGGAGATTGGTTGGATGGGCAGAAAATAGACATTGTTGAAATGTTAAGGGAAAAGAAGGGGCAGACGAGTTCTTGAGTGCCACGAAAGCGCGCGCGTAGAAGATAGCAGCAAGGCTCACAACAGGCGTCTCGAAATCAACTTTACATATCTACAGTTGTTAAGGCGTTCTATAAGATGCCTGCTCGCGCCGACCTCGCCGTGGCGAAACAATAAAAACCTCTGAGCGGTCCGAGATGGACGGGACCGCTCTCAGAGGACAGACGTGGAATTTCGCCCTGACTTCTTTCTCGCGCTCGCTGGCTCCCCTGCTGCGCGCTTATCTTGCGGCTTTACCAGCGATACTACGATAAAGTACTGTTATTTGATTCTCCGCATCAATCAAACCATGAACCAGCAAAATAACGAGCCAATCGCGACTGTCCTGCTTCTTTGTCAAAAAGCACAGGACGTTTTGTGAAGGAGAAGCCTCCTATCTACCACCTCGTGCGAGAAAGCAAGCAATCCACCGCTCAAACAAAGAGTGGCAGCTCATTTAGCCTTTTCTCTCCTACTGTACCTCCGTACCTGTTGAGCAATCAAAAACCCTGGCTTTAACTCGACACACATCATGTTGTTGACGGAAAGATTACAGGGCTAGCGGGCTACCTTGTTGACAAGGTATTTAGGAGCATTTGCACCAATCGCTGGGCCAATGGAAATGTTCAACCAAATCTGTTTTAAGAGCTTGAACCAGTTCTGGCACACAGGCGTTGCAGGAGTTGTAACAGCCGTAACTTTAACCATGACCTTATCTACCTTCGTACCCAACGCAGCCTTCGAACTTCAAAGTTTGAAGGCATAAAGCGAGGTTAGAGAAATACCTGAAGGCACGTGACATTGACGCGTTATAATGCAGTGACCAAAATTAGTATCGAACACCCTCGCATTCTTTATGTCATTTGACTTCTTGCTGAGTGTTTTAAATGAAACGTAGCCTACGTAGAAAACCAATAAAACAAGCATCAAAACTGGTTCCATCTTATAAAAACGCTCCTGCTTTTTCAAGATAACAAGCTGTAGTATAGTGAGCTCCACCGATGAGGTAATTATGCCACGTGGTGGACCTGGATGGTTGCCTGAATGCGCCGTGTACTACAGTAGTTTATTGCAAAGCGCTGCGTTGATATACGCGCCAACGCGACGACGGGAACTCTCGACATGAGTGCCATCCCTACCACACGGTAAGATACTTTGAGAAGTGGCGGGAAAGAGTCTCTTTCATTACGGCTAGACTGTGCACATAGGAAGAATGGGAAATGCGAGGAAGAAACGGCAGCGAAAGTACGCTGCGGTGAAGCGTCTCATTTCACCGAATGACGCTCGGCTCAAGATGAAGGAGCTTTCGAAAGAAGAAGCTGCACCTGTTCTCGCAAAGAAGTCGGATAAGGATCTCTTAGTGAATAACTCCACGCCTTCATCCATGTTCTTTCGTTTTAATCCCTCGCTTGGACCACCTTTTAGAATTCTCTTGGATACTAATTTCATCAACTTTTCCGTCGCTAACAAAATTGATGTTACTCGCGGAATGCTCAACTGCCTTGCTGCGCCCTCTACCATCTGCATCTCGGATTGTGTTATTGCTGAGCTACAGAAGCTTCCGAAAAAATACTCAGTTGCTCTACGGGTAGCTCGGGATCGACGGTTTAAGCGACTGATTTGCTCTCACAAAGGAACATATGCAGACGATTGTATCATGCAGCGTATTGCCGCGCATCGAATTTACATTGTGGCTACCTGCGATAAAGATTTGAAGAGGCGTATCAGGAAAGTCCCTGGAATACCAATAATGTTTATATCAGGCCACCAGTACAAGGTAGAGCGCCTCCCTGAAACGTTGGCTCCCACTCTCAAATAGCCGCCTAAACTTCTCTTTCAACTGCGGTCCCGGTTTCCTCATATATCTTTTCCTGCTTCCAGCGGGTGAAACCCCCTGCTGTGAACCGGTGTCCAAGTTTTTTTGCGCTTGCCTCCAAACTTTGTTCCAGTCCCTTTCGACTGACTACTCATTAGATGGTTGCAATTGTGTCTCAATTCAATACCTATCTCGCCTTTCGGGGTCCCGCCCAACTGGATTCGTCTCTTCTGTTACGTCATCGGCCTCCCGCCACATGCGAACAGTCTTATCTGTTTCACATGTTACTAGACGACTTCCGCTTTTGTCGAAAGCAAGTCCGTAAATACCATTCTCACACTCAAGACTTCCCGGTTGAACCACTCCTCTCGCTTTTTGAAAGCAGTGACCCGAGCTGTAATCCCAAAAAGCAACGGTTCCATCGTCCCCGCCGCTCGCTAGAACTCCGTCTTCATTAATTGCCAACGCGTTGACAAGCTTTTTTCCGTGTGCACCGTTTAGATTACGCATTAACATTCCGCCAGGCAATGCCCATGTTTTGATGCTGTCTGCTGATGCTGATGCAAACGAGAATTCCCGAGGATGAGCCGCCAGAGCCCGCACCCCTTTCTTATGATTTGTCAGCGTCGCAGAGCACTTGCCAGCCGCAAGATCCCAGGTCCGGATGGTAGAATCGACGCTTGCAGAAATCACCTGAGGATCTACCGGCTGCGTGAGAACTGCGTTGACCGTATCTCTGTGAGCTCCCATCACGAAGACTTGTGCTCTTGTACGCACATCCCAGACTCTTACTGTGGAGTCTCGGCCTCCTGTGACCAAAACATCGAGAACGGGATGTAAAGACACACAGTATACTCCAGACAAGTGACCGTGATAGTTTCGAATCACCTTGTTCTGTTCTAAGTCCCAGCACTTCACCATCTTATCCTCTCCAACCGTAAACAAGTATGGATGTCGTTCTGAAATAGCAATTCCTCGAACTGTTGAAACATGGCCAGTCAGCGTTAACTTGAGTCGCCCTGTCGCAGAGTCCCATATTTTTACAGTGCGATCTGCAGACCCTGTGGCAAACCAAGCATTACTTGCATCAAAAGCAACACATCGAACCCATCCAAGATGCCCACTAATAACACGATAAGAGCGCCATGGTGGACGCCACGCTGGCCTTTCCTTCTCCAATGCTTGCTCGCGATGCCTCACCATCTGTTGGACACGATCCGGACCTGGCGGGGAAGTGACGATATGCTCTTGATGGATGCGTTTTGGGATGACCAAAGCTTTCGATGGTTCTGCGCCATTGTTGCCAAGAGTGAGCGGTTCTCTATCTATATTGTAAGGCACATGATTCCTTGGCCTCTTTTGCGGGTGAAACACGTTAAACTCAGAGCGGAGTGCCTCACGCAGTTTTACGATGCCGGCATCTTCCGCGAAGGCCTCGTGCATTTTTCCTTCGAACAGCTGTCGAGATTCTTTCTCGTTCTGTGTGACCAATTCTTGCGCTCGCTTCAACGAGGATTTAGTTTGCGTCATGAAGAGTGGCTAAGCGCACGGAAACTTGGGGTGTAATGATTTGTTCGGGGGATGTGAAAGACTGGTTTGGATTGATAACATTGGCGGGATTTGAATAGCGCCGACTGATTCAACCCGGACGGAGGTTTGCGTGTATTCATTCATCGGGTGCATGCACAAATGGCCAGTACTGTACGCCAGGCGCCTCGGGTTTTTTGGCGCTAATAAACAACTGCATGACATACAGTACTGTACAAGTGTCAAGACTTGAAGAGCTTGACGTGGTGATCGACATGGTGGACTTACGTCATTCTTGCTGTGTCTTCAAAGCATGCTTTTGAGTGTTAAGATGGTGAAAGTTGAAAATGGTTGAAACAGGGAGAGCTGCTGAGTGAGTGGAAGAGTATTCATTGTTGACTACAAAAGCGCTTGAGGTTTCAAAGGAAAGAAGCAGAAGCCATTCAAATGGGGATTGACGGATGTAGTAACTGTGCATGCAAGTGGGTTTGGGCGCTCCATGCGCCTTACACTGGCTAAGTGTTTGCGGTGCGAAGTGCAACATCGTCTGACAAAAGCATGGCGGAAGGTGAGTTCCTCGGGTTCGGGGCCTTCGAGACGACGGCGTTCTGCACGTCGATCCTGGTGGCATGCTACTCGCTGATATCGAACCCGTCGGGGCGGCAGAGCGCGTTCGACAGCGCCGAGTACCAGATCTTCGCGGGATGGCGCTTGGCGCTGCTGTGCATTGCGGCGCAGCTGGTGCTGATGGCGACGGTGTTAGCGCAGCAGCTGGTGCGCACGACGGCGGAGCGCACCGAGGCCACGGCGTGGCTGCTGCTGCTCATGGTGGCGCCGTGGGCGCCGCTGGCCGGCAGCGTGCGAAATACCCTCACCTCGGGCGCGCGCGTTCGGCGCATGATGCGTCGCCGCCTGGCGCGCAACGAGCTCGCCGCCGTGCTGCGCGACCGCTTCAAGTTCGGACAGCGCGCCATTGCCGTACCCTCCGTCATCTTCCACGCCACCGGCCTTCTGCCCGTCTTCCCCAATCGCGCGCTCGCGCAGCGTCCCGAGCTTGCGCCCCATGCCGCCGCCCTGCGTCGCGAGGCTATGATGGCTGCGCAGCTCGAAGAGCCCAACTCGCTCGCGCTCGGCGCGCTGTGGGCTATGAACCAGGGTCTGCAGCCCACCTCCGTGTCCCGTTTCAGATTGCGTGCTTGGAAGCTTATCTCCAGCGTCGACCCGCTCGCCCGTCGCTGGACCGTGCGCACCTGTGTCCTCAACGTCGACGTCATGCCTGACGTGCCCTCAATCGTGGAGCGCGCCCGCTACCTCGACGTCATCGACCTCCTGCAGCAAGGAGGCACGCTCAGCGATGAGCTCGTGCACAGGGGCTTGGGTCGCTTTTGCCATGGCTGCACCCTGGCCACCCGTTGCGCCGTCGAGATCTTCCTGGAGAGCTCCCAACGCAGCCACACCGACCTTCGCGCCGGCGAGTGGCTCAAAAACGTAGGCATGGACTGGGCCGGCAGTTTTGAGCGCGTCATTGACGTCATGTGGGAGGCCTGCTTCATGGACTCCAAGGCCCTGCGCGTGCAGGGCCATCACAAAGACGCCAGCCCCAATTACAACGATCGCTCCAAGGTCACCACCACCAAGATGCTGGCGCTGCTGTTTATCATTTCCCGCGCCGTCATAGGCCTCACGGAAGACCACCCCGTCTTCGCCGCAGTCTGCGCCGTTGTTGCCGACGGGTCCTTCGCCCTTTCCTGGTGGACACGCTACTGGGAGCGCGTCGGCGACAAGATTCGCGCTAAGAACGGCGGGCACATCGTTGTTGATTCCGCATCCAGGAGCGTGTTCAAAGCGTGCCTGCGCGAATTGGTCGATGAAGACATGTTCCAAATCGTCCACATTTTGCTGCATACTCCCGTCCAAGATCGCATGTGTTCCGACTCGAGCTGCTTTCTTCACAGCGCCCGCCTCGTGTCAACTGCCTACAGCCCCAAAAGCATTGCGTGATGTAACAAAGCCTGTCCCTTTCCCCCTAACGCCACCACCTGGCCGAAACGGCAGCCTGCTCACAAACATACCAATTGAGCATATGGGTGCACGACGTGTTTACAATTCTGACGTAACAGCAATTCGATACTGTATTTGCGATCAGAAACGCGGCAGGTAGCACAACTGCCAAACATTTCTTGTTACTGTTGATTTTAATCCATGACGCAGCGCGTGGCGGCCGCCGTCTGCCTGCACAATAGCAGTGCTAGTTCTTGTCATCGAGAGACGATGCTACTTCCTTCCCGGATTTTTCCCTTTGCGAACGTATTCCAGATTTATTGAAAAGAACATGATTTCCAGGCTTTTCTCGCAAGAATCACGATAGAGTCGAACCTGCCTGAAGAGTTTGTACATGAAAATGGGCTCACTTGCGCTTCTTTCGAGCTGGACTCTTCGGAGACAAGCTGCTTCTTGAGCCCGGACTGCTCGAAAAACGGCTGTTATTTGAGCTCGGGCTGCTTCTCGAGCTTGAGCTGCTTTCACCCACCGGAAGGCCTGCTTCTCTCATTTGCCTGCGTTGCTCCCTTATCCGAGCTTCTGCTTTTTGTCTCCTCTCCTTCTCTTTTTGTCTCCTCTCCTTCTCTTCCCGCTCTCTCTTTTCCGCCGCTTGTCTCCTCTCCTTCTCTTCCCGCTTTTCCTTTTCCGCCGCTTGTCTCCTCTCCTTCTCTTCCCGCTTTTCCTTTTCCGCCGCTTGTCTCCTCTCCTTCTCTTCCCGCTTTTCCTTTTCCGCCGCCTGTCTCCTCTCCTCCTCTTCCCGCTCTTCTTTTTCTGCCGCTTGTCTCCTCTCCTCCTCTTCCCGCTCTTCTTTTTCTGCCGCTTGCCTCCTCTCCTCCTCTTCCTGCTCTTTCTTTTCTGCTTCCTCTACCCCCATACGTAGCTTCCTCCATTCCCTGTGCATCCATTGATCCGGTTTGCCAGGGTTGATGCAATCCTTTGCTTGAAGTACTCCAATGGGCCCAAGATCAACTTCGTCGTCGCCTCGAAGAGGTTTCTCCATCCCCCTATACTTCCCATTGCGAAGATTTCCCTCGTGTACAGCCGGCTGAGGGTTCTTAGCACGATCGCGGTTTCTTATCACAATGTACTTGTCAATTTCTTTTTGTTCATAAAGTTCTCGTATTTCTTCCATATCTCTGCGTTCATCCGAGCTCGTGTTTTCCACTACAACTTGTGGCTTATGCCCAACAGGAAACGTTATCATCTGGCTAGTGGGTGATAAACGCTCACGAGCTTCGTCTGAGAGCCTTTCGCCAATTGCAAGGTCGGCCCGTATCACGGAGTACCTTGGATGTCCACGGGCAGGGGTTGCAGTTTCCTCAGAAGCCCCGCTTTGAGGCGAAGCATTGCTAGATGATGGCTGATGGGACCTGAGGTGCCGTTGGGTTGGAATTGCGATAGTAGCTTTTAAGGTCGCAATACGGTTACTAATAGGGTTGTTCAGTTCGACCAGTTGGAAACGATACAAAAGGTTTTTTGCCTGTTCCTTGTTCCTGTCGCTCTCCCACATACCGCGCCAGTTCAGAAGGCCGTCCACCAAGTCGTACTCACCGTATTTAAACCGGTCAATGTCAAACAACTCCTCCGCTGTGGCTGGTAGAAGATGTAGGGCTCCCAGTTGTCGGCGATCTAGTGCTGATACGTGAAACTGTTCTTCAAAGAGCGACTGTGGAGTGCTCGGCAGAGACGAGTTCTCATTTACTGCAGGCAATGGAGAGGGTGCGGGTGATGCTGGTTGCTGTGTTACCGCAGGCATCGAACTTTGTTCTGAAGACGACATCGGTTGCGAGGGAATAGCAGACTCCGCAAGACGGTACATGTAGCGCTTCCCTGAAGCGAGGCTTGCAACTTATCCAGTAGATCTTCAAATCTATTACAAACTGCTTGCGCAGTTTTCGAGAAATTCATTAAAATGCAAGAACTGCGTTTGACAGCTCTATGTCTTTGATTGGTGATTGTTTATATAAACTGTTAAGTAAAGTCTGTTTCAAAATCATATCCCTCGCGCAAATTTTCCAAAAATCGACGTTTTGGCTACAGTAAAACTAACAAAATCAGTGTGAAAAAATTTTCAAGTAAAAAAACTGTTTCAAAATCATAACCTTTATTGCATCCTTTTTATTCTAACGCGAGTTCAGTAGTTTATTTTTGCTTTTCTAGCCTGTATAACACTTATACAACGCTTTGGCATTGATTCTATAAAAGGATTGATAGCATTACAGTCAATCTTTTCCCAGCAATCTTTGATACAATTTTTCAGATCAAAAACTGTATCAAATTGCCTTCCTTGCCCATAAACCATTCGGGCCAACATTCCCCAAATGTTTTTGATAGGGTTGAGGTCAGGAGAGCGCGCAGGCCATTCCATAACCGACATATTTAGACTATTGAGCCACTGTTTCATATAATTAGACTTATGCACAGGTGCATTATCTTGCTGAAAAATGAATTCTTCTCCGTGCATACAGTATGCAAAAGGTAAAAGATAGTTTTCTAGAACCTCAGCATACTTCTCAGAGTTCATTGTAGTTTCAACAAAAGCCATATCAGTTGCTCCTTTCGTAGAGATACCAGCCCAAACCATTACTGATGCGCCTCCTGAATGCCTAGTCACAAATTCCTTCTTTTCTTTTCGTAGATCATGCCAATAAAATTTAAAGCAATCTGGACCATCAAGGTTAAACTTTTTTTCGTCTGAAAAGATAGCATTATTCCATTCCGTTTTCCAATAAGCCTTTTGAGCACACCATTCAACTCGATTTTTCTTGTGATTATCTTTTAAAAGAAAAGTTTTCCTCATTTTTGTGTACTTGAACAAATTTTGACGGTTGACTTCACGCCATATTGTAGATCTTGATAGACGCAAATTTAGATTTTTGACAATTTTTCCGCAAGATGAAGTGTTGCGGCATAGTTCTCGCTTAATTCCACGCTTATCGGCCGGGGATAGTGCCGTAGGTCGGCCGGTTGAACGCTTTGTTCCGTATGTAGCGGGGTTTTTGATGAATTTGCTGATTTTTTTTGGGCTGCGCTTGAGTTTTCGGGCTATATCTGCTGGAATCATACCCTGACCTACTAATTCCATGATTTCCAGCTGTTCAGAGCGTGTCAGAGGTGCGCCAAGAGCCATAATTGAGCGAATGATTGTATAAAGGATATACTTTTGAAACAGTGTTATTGACTTAGTGGTTTTTATTTGTTGTGAAATGTGCTCTACAGTACGTGAAATGCCTTTTTGGCGCAGTTTTTGTAAAGGGATATGTTTTTGAAACGCACTGTACCTGTAGTGCAACGCCAAGGGCGGCGGAAACACACGAAGATGTCCGAGTCTTCCTCCAAGGAGGATAGCACGGCGACGGAGCCTCTCCGGAGTGAACACGACTAAGTCGGGGTGTAAGGCCGAGGTTCACCGGCACGCCAAGCGGGGAGAGTGCGGGATGCTAGAAAGGAGCAGACCAGGTATGAGCTGTATTCCACGGGAGTGGGCAAGTGATAAAGGGGGGACCACCCAGTGGGGGCGATCGGGGGCATGGGCCACGAGAGCCAAAAGAAATATGTAGCAAACCCAATACTGGGGCGAGAACACGGCAGTGGTATGAAAGATATACACGCTAACAGCGGTGAGTCTCCTGTTGACGCAGGATGGATAAGTCTACCGTTAGTAACGCGGCTTCACCTCCGTAGAGTGTGGAAGACTCGCGAAAGCGGAAAAAGACTTAGAGCCAAGAACCCTGGTTGGGGAGGTTTACTGAGTGTCAGGGCGAGGTCGCCCTGGCACTATATAGTGTAGAATACTGTAGAGAGCTCCCTAACCTAGTGTAATAAAGCTAAATAAATAGAGAAGTATCCAGTTATGCTGTGCCAACCTGTCCTGGCCCACCCGTGGTACACGTGGGTAAGTCACACCCGAATCGGGGCCACGTCGCACGGCCGCCGGTGCACTTCGCGTACAACGCGCATACACCTGGCTACGCCAGCCCGCTAGTAGCGGTACTACTCATAGATCTCACAAGTATCGCCCGAGGCGGAAAAACAACCAAGTCCTGGAAAACGGCCCTCACGAGGGTTGCACTTCATATCCCCCTCCTGAGGCGCGAGTACGACATCCGCGATGGTGGGCGACGCGCCGAGACGAATGCATAAGAGTGCAACCAGCTCGCTGGGATCCACTTCATCCGATGCTAACAAACGCAGTGCGGCAAAACTCCAGTCTCCTGGCAACAACCGTTCTCAACGTTCCATCTCAACCGAATCCGCATCCTTGCGTGCCAGTCCTCCGATTCCTCGGCATCGTCTCCCGCTTCGCCGGTCTCCTCTTCCGGTCATCCGGCCTCTTCGCTCACCGATGAGCAACCAAAACAATCAACCCAACCGTCTCCCTGCGGGGTACTTCTCCGGCGGCCGTGCGCCGTGGCGGAGGTCGAGCGATCCGAAGCGGAAGGTCTCTCTAACGCGGGGACGCCAGCCACGCCTTACGTGGATTTGGATAACCCCGCGGGGGCTGGGTCGGAGTACGCGGTAGCTGGACCACCTCCAGTTCCACCGGTGAATCTCCCAAGTGGTGGGGCGTCCGCCCCAGGCGATGCGAGCTCCGCTCCGGCGGGTCAAGCGGCCGTGATCTCCCAGTTCCTGCGACAGGTGGGGCTGGGGACCAACGCAGCGAGTGGCGATGTTGCCGCGATGCGCGAGGCCTTGATCACCCGCCTCCAGGGAGGTAACCAACTTGGGGGGGGTGAGCCGAACCCGTGACGGGGCACGCGATCCCGATGGGGAGTTTCCCTTGTGACTTAGAGTAGTATCCCGAGTGCTCGGTATTCCATCGATAGCTTCGAATAAAAACCAAGTGACTTGTGTAACCCAAAACCTTCCTTCACTAGCCTGTTCTCAAGCAAACCTACTTCTCTTTTCTCTTCCACCGAGGTGGGTGTTATCCCACCTGGGCTTTAACAACCGATGCCGGGATTCCCGTCCGCGTTCTGCGGTGATATGACACCACCTTCGAACGTGGGAGATGTTCCATCGGCTCATCCGAATCCCATTCGGGCCCTAAACCGTACCAACGGACGAGGTATTGAATATAACCATCCGGATGGTATGAGTGCTCCACTATGTGGTCGACCACGAACTCCTTCTCGTAGACTTCCCGCCCTTGCGGTGTACGCGTCACCGGACCAAACCGGTGTACGTCCGCAAGTGCGTGTGGGCTACTGTGCCCTTCCCCCGAGGGGTCCATGGGTTGGCGTTGCCTTTCCATGCCCTGGGTTGGGGAACGAACCGGGTTCCGGGTTGCCTTGGCCGCTTGGTGGGTTGCTTCCGCCAAGGCGTCATGACGAAGAGCGTCAGTTCGACGGCTTCGGCCGGAGGCCTTCCCGTGGGGCAATTCTCCCAGTTTTTGGGTCGGAATGCTTTCCGAGATTTCTCGTGCAGAGGCTACCCTTCGGGGGAACGCGGACTCATCCCAAGGCTGGGTTTCGCGGTCGCGTTCCGCGAGTCGTCGGGGTGAAATCCGTCGCGACGGTGCTGGACTTGACGCGGGAGGCGGTTTCATCACGGGGCGTCGTGCCTTGCCGGGTGAGCTGCCTTTGGCGTTGATTGGCGTATCTCCCGAGCCGGGTGTCGTCTGGTCACGTGACACGTCCGGCTGATGGCTGGGAGTACTCCGTGCCGAGCTGCGTTCCGCCTCCTCACGTGAGGGCGTGTGCAACGGCGCTGCCGGTATGTCTGCTCGCTTAAGCGACACAGTACCGCGACGGGAGTGCAACTCCGGGTCAACCGTGCCTTCCTCACCAACGGGCGGCGAAGTGCGCGGCGGGGAACCCCTGCGGGGAGCGAGTTCGTCCTCAATTATCCCTTTCGAGGGTTCAACCTCACCCAGTGACGAGGTGCTTCCGTCCTTGACGGGCACATTCTCCGGGGTGACCGGTGCCCCTTCAACAACGCGGTCGGGGTCAACCGAGACACTCAGAGTGCGTCCGCCACTGCGCCCGGATTCTGAACCAGCATCAAGCGTGCTGGGTGTGAGTCTCCTGTCTGCTACGGTGTGCTTGCCCGGCTTAGCCGGTGTGTCCTGCCGTACAGTACGAGGGACCACTTCCGATCGATTCGGCCTAGAGGAGCCTGCGAGGGCGTGCTCTAAGTTTTCCAGCGTAGCTGGTGTCGACGAACCGTGACCCACGGGCTGCGGGTCAACGCTCGACGGCATAGCCGGTCCAGTATCGCGAGGGCGAACATGCGCATCCGAATGTTTCGGGAAAATTACTAAGTCCTTCAGAACCCCTCCCAAAGGGCGTGCACCACCTATCCCCCTTCTCAGATGGAGCGACAACCTCGACAAGGGACGTCGACGCCGTCGGGAATACATCCGCTGTGCACGTCCACATTTCGGTTACCGGTAGACACCTCCGCCTGGAGCGAATCCACTGCGATTTCATCGGCTCATCCTCATGAGAGAGAAATTATATCTGCGATCGCAGTGCGCCCCGCGAGTTGCGGTTGTGATCCTCAGCAAGAGTGAAGCGCAATCACCAAGTTTCACGACCATTCCTTGTCGGGTTCCCTTGTTGTGGATACTGTAGTCCGCCATCTCGATTGTTCGGTTGTGTTGCACCTCTGCTTGCGCGGTATATCCCTCCATGAGCTGTTTTTGTCAGCTTCATAGCCTTCACATTCCTCCCTGAGGCGTTCCGATTTCTCCCTGAGAGAGTACGCGGCCACCGAATCATCGGACCACCTCCCCCCCGCAAGGGTAGGAGCGCACGAGCTTCGTCAACACGGCTAGTGCCCGGTGTCGTGGGTCTTGACTTCCAGTGTCCTTCCCGTGCTGTCTACTAACTCCCAAGGGAAATCGTGTCTCGAACCGAGTTCCATCTTCCCGCCGACTGGCAGTTTTTCCACCGGTCCAAACCAGGATTACCGGGTTCAAAGCGGTCCACAACGCAAAACGCGGATAACTTCAGATGCAAAAGTCCTGGCACTAACCTGACTAGTCGGCGTACTCACACGAAGCAGAACGTTCAATTGCACCCAAGAATGAGAAGATTGAACACCATTAAGTGGGAAGTCGCGAACTGTTTCAGTTCAGGATAAAAATAGAGCGGCAAACTGAAAAGATGTCATATCTCTGACGTTTTCCAAGATAATTGGGTTCCGTCTTCGCCATGGCGCTTGTATATCTCCAGAATAGTCTGTGTCCAAGTCTCATCCGAATCAGAGTAGTATTCCTGAAGTAACGGGGTTTCCGCAACTGGAATCCAGGTATTACTGTAGAGATGAAACATCCGATTCCGGAGAAAGCAACCGTAAGCAAACGGGGAGCCAAATCGTTCTGAACGATTAATAAACAAACGAGGAAGGTCTCCAGGTGACCTGTAGTGTACAGTAGCACCCGCGCAGCGGTGATGGACCAAGTCCACATCCCAAGTATGGGGCTTCACCACCACGACTCGTGGGCGACCAGCGGCAACAAAGCTGATCAAGAAACGATGCAATCGGTTGTTGTACACCATAACGAATGGGGACAAACCTTGATTACGGATCACAGAAGCAATCGTGAACCAGCAAGCTGGATGAAAAACCCATCAAGTGTAAACAACCGAAAACGAAAGGGGCGATCAGACACGACAACAGTCGGGACCCGACCGCTAAGAGCGAGCGTTGTTGTGACCTCACACACGCGATACTGTATGTAACCATGCCGATGGTAAGAATGCTCCACGACGTGGTCGATAACGAACTGGTCGTAGAATTTCCGGCCCTGCCGTGCCTGTGTCACAGTGTCATACTGGCAGCTTTCCGCCATCGCGTGTGGGCTACTGTGTCCGTCCCCGCAGGGGTTCACGGCTTGGTACGGCCTTTCCCTGACCTGGGTACGGATACGAACCGGTTTCTGGGAGGCTTTGACCGCTTGGCGTGGTACTTCCGCCATGGCGTCGTGACGAGAATCGTCATTTCGACGGCTTCGGCCGAGGGCCTTCCCATAGGGCAATTGTCCCAGTTTTCGGGTCGGGGATCTTACCGAGACTTCTCGTGCAGAAACCACCCTTCGGGGGAACGCGGACTCATCCCAAAGCTGGGTTTCTGGATCGCGCTCCACGAGTTTCCTTAGTGGAATCCGTCGCGACGGTGATGAACTTGACGCAGGAGGCGGTTTTGCCACTTGGCGTCGTCTCTTGACGGTTGAATCGCCTCGAGCGCCTATTGGTGCATCTCCCTTGTCGGGTGCCACTTGGTCACGTGACGTGGCCAGCTGATGGCTGGGAGCGTTCCGCGCCGTGCTGCGTTCCGCCTCCTCACGTGAGGGCGTGTGCAACGGCGTTGCCGGTGTGTCGGCTAGCTTCGGCGACAAAGTACCACGTCGGGCGTGCATCTCCGGCTCAACCGTGTCTCCATCACGAACGTGCTGTGACGTTTCCTGCGAATTGTCCCTCTGGGAAGCAAGGTGGTCACAAACTATCCCTCTCGAGGGTCCAACTTCACTTGGCGACGAGGTGCTTCCGTCATCGACGTGTCCGTTCTCCGGAGTGACCGGTGCGACTTTGACAATACTGTCGGGGTCAACCGAGACAATCGGACTGTATCCGCGACTGCGCGAGCGTCCTGAACCAGTGTCAAGCGTGCTGGGTGTGTTTCTCCCGTCCTGTACGGTGTGCTTGCCCGGCCTAGCCGGTGTGTCCTGCCGTGTAGTTGGTGTCCACACTTCCGGTGTAGTCGGCTCAGAGGATCCCGAGAGGGCCTGCTCTGTAGTATCCAGCGTAGCTAGTGTCGACGATCCGTGACCCACGGGCTGCGGATCAACGCTCGACGGCACGGCCGGTTCAGTGTCGCAAGCCCGAAAATAATCCTTCGACAAGATCGCTTCGGCGAGAGATTTTCCACTTTATGGCAAGACAACAGATGTTGAATCCCATTGGTGGGCACCATCCGACACAACAGCGGTAGACCTTCCCCAAAAGGGCAAAAGATCCAGAGTGGATGTTATGACTAGCGTAGTTCCATCATAATCCGGAATGTCCGGCTCCCCTCCGTCATCTTCGACGTGTAAAGCATCCGGACTGACCCGTGCGTCCACGACGACAGTATTGGTAACAACCGAGACATTCGGGTTTCTCTCGCATATTTGCGGTTGATCGACATCAGATTCCAGTGTCCTGGGTTGGGTTTCCTCGCGAGGTACGGTGTGCTTGCCCGGTATAACCGGTATGTCCTTCCGTACTATACGAGTTGAGCCGTCGGACGAGATCGGCTTAAGGGAGCCCGCGAGGGCATTCCTTTCAGTACCCAGCAATGCTGTCGAAAGAGAACCGTGATTCACGGGATGCAAATGCAAAAAACCATGAATGTCTTCCAACGGCGGTGCCGGTGATGTTTCGCGAGCGCGACTAACATTCAGCAACGACTTCGCTTCGGCGGGAGACTTTCCATTGCGTGGCGCTTTCTGCAAACCAGAATCCCCGTGGGGAGTGCCATCGTGCACAGATGCGGTAGAACTTCCTCGAGAGGACTCAGCATCAGTGGCACGGTGCAGATGAGTGCAGGGCACGTCCGTCGACGAAGCTTTCCGTCCACCAATATCCATTTCGATGTGTCCAGAGCTCCGTGTACCACCGTTATCATGACGCGACGAAGCGGTAACAGTCTCTCGACGAGAGTCAACATCCTCTACCCCTTCCTTAGACGGAGCGGCATAGAGAGTGGTAGAAACGCCCAACTGGCGGGGATAGACACCGCGCCGTGGCGTGAGAGAAGAAAGGCCATTCAGGCCAGCGTCCGATTGAATCGGTATATCAGAGATTCCCACGGGTGGGTTGTAGAGCGGGAATCGCTTATTGGCGGGTAAAGCAACCATCTGGATGGGATAGATTAGCCCTACCGTAGAAACGGGAACTTCCGCAATATGCGAGGGATTCTGAGAACCATCCTCGTTGCGAGGGGCTGAAGCATCCAGAGTTCTGTTAAATGGCCCTCCTCTGCGCCTTGGGCGTGTGCAGGCCATCGAACGCTGAACAGCGGAAGGCATTACTGAAAGCCACGAGTTCCAGCAACTCTCATGATCCGAACAATTCGGTAGCCCATCCAGCAATGGCTGGGCTTTGAAATTCACCAACTCATGTGGTATCTTTCCGACGTCAGTCGTGCAGAACCGACGGTAGTCGATGACAACAATCCAAGAACCATTGGATAACTTAACCAGTACTGCTGGTGGCGACACACACGGCAGTGTGGATAAGTTCAGCGTAGACTGGGGACCTCCGACGAGATTATCCCCCTCCTCAGAGTGACCCATTCCGGTTGAACTGGTACGATCCCCTTGAAGGGTAAAGATAGACATGGGGTGAGGAGCAACTCTTCCAATGACTTGGTTCCTAACCAGATACTGGTGTTTCTCTCCAAAGTTGGAAACACATACACAAAACGACTTGTCGGGCTCAATGTGAACCATTCCATCCGCGAAAGCGAGTTGATGCCTGTTCGACAGTGATGGTATCGGTCGAACGATTCGAGTACCGTGCTGACGAGAACTGACACGCACCCAAGAGTGGGACTTTGGCGGAATGAAAATCGACTCGTCGACACGAAGCTTCGTAGACTCGCGAAAAGCGGCGGGGAACTCCTGTGCAGCAGGAAGAGGAACATACTTCTTCGATGCACGCTTCGGCGGACGGCGGACGATGGGAACAGAGGATCCATCGTCCAATTCCACACGCTTTAAGCGGGGTTCAATCGCTTCGACGAAACGGTGGCAAAAATCACAACCCAAGATGAGAGGGGCGGGGAGTGACCGACAGACAATAAAGTGCAGCTTCACGACGCAGGGTCCTAAGCGTACCACCAAATCGATCACTCCAACCGTTTCTAACGGGTTGTTACCAGCGTCAGCGGCGTCTAATGCTACGCAACGGCGGATTTGCGACTGCAAAGCAGGTGGTAGGATAGAATCCACGACGAAGTTCGGTTCTGTACCTGTATCCAACACAGTGAGAAAACGCACCATGAACTTGGTAGTAAGGCCTAGGTCAGCGTAAACTTTAAAGTTTCGCTTCGCCATGACCATGACTCTTTCCGGGAACCGGTTGTGATGTACCCGTTTCCAAGGTCGACGTAAAACACTAAAGTGTTCAGAGTCCACGTCTGAGACGGCCTGTTTCCTTGAGAGGATTTTGACCTGGGAGCGAGGCGGGGACGCCTCGGGCGCCGACAACCTCGATGTCAGGGACGCCTCTCCCGAAGGGGAGACTCCCGAAATCAGTTTTCCTGAGTCCCATCCGCCTGGGGCGGGGCCTCAGAATCCTGAACCACTAGCAATGGGGCGCCAGCGGCGGGGTTTGAAGGAACGGGGCGCTGGTCGGGAGCCTGCTCGGCAGGGTAAAACAACGCATTGCTCGGTTTCGCCTCCGGAATACTCCGTGGAAATCGATCTTCGCTCGAAGATACGACGTCATCGGAACAATCCGCTTTTCCACTGGGGTCAACGCCTCATAATTACCGATTACTCGGGCTACTTCCCTCATGGTGAGGATACAGTCCGGTGAAATGTGACCGTGTTCGTAGCATATGTGGCATATGAGTCCCTGGCGTGAGGGCTGCAAACCGGAGCGAGCATCCGTGAACTTCACCGCTTGGCGGGTATCCTTCCATCCAGGGCGACTCTGTCGGAACGCACCGTTTGAATACGGGATGCGAGTTCCGTGAACACGGGGAGAGTCTGCGTACAGCAGGGGTCCATCCTGGGCCGTATCATATGAGTCGTCCGTCGTAGACGGTAGTTCGGTTGTCGGGACCGAATGGATATCGCTTCGGGCGAAGTGTACGTTGTCGTACTCCTGTTGGGGGCGCTCACTCGCAATCAGCGATAGGGATGGCGACTTCGTTTCCATCACCAACGCCTTGGCGGTTCGCGACCTGTGTCCGGGGGCACGAGCTCTTAAAGCGTCACCTTCCGCTTGCGCGTGTTGGACCAACTCCAGATACGTGGTCTTCCTTTGGTCTTCCCGGTAACGGGCCACGAGTGTTCGGATAGCGGGGTCCAGTCCATCGATGAACATGGTGCAGCGCTCTCCGGCGGAGTGTACGTTCCCACTACGGTGGAAAGCCTTGTTCAGGCGCACCGAGAATTCGGTTTCCGTTTCTTTAGACTTCTGGCGCGTATCGCGAAGAGCGAGAATGGCCGACTGAATCGCGTAATTAGTGGCGTAGGACCTCAAGAGGTATTGTACTTCTTCTGGCCAGCAGGTTACCCTTCCTTCGGAGGCTCTAGACGAACCTCTTACAGAGTTGTATTGATCCTCGGCGAGGCCTTTCATAAAGTACGGGAGTGCAATAAACGCCTGTACTTCGGTCATACCGAGACTATCCGCTTCGGCGACGAACCTCGCAAGGAAATCCAACACCAAAATGGGGTCTTCTCCAGAAAAGCTCTGGTTCCTGAGGGACAGTTGCATACGCTTTATGCAATCCTTCACTCTACCCGTGCCACGGGGCGTGCGATCCAAAGAGGAGTTCTCTAGCCGATAGTATCGGTAAGAAACCAACTTCTTGTACAGGGGGTTGGTGCATTTCAGGTCCTTCAACCCGGAGTGTTTCCTTCCCTTCTCGCGGGCGCGGATCACACCTTGGGTGGCAGACGACCGTTTAGAACGGGATGAACGCCTGCGATGGCCATCGTCAGAAGACGAATCTGAAGAGTCCGACCCATTTGAATGGTGAGAGCCACGCGACGACCGTGAGGAGTTCGACGAGTCCGAGTCATCGCTGTCACGCTTTCCACGCCGACGGCGGGTATCATCCCTTTTCCTCTCGTGTTTCGCTTGGTGCGACACAGCAACCGGCTTCTCCGGGACGTCTTCCATCAAGATGGTTTGTTCTAACGTCTGGGGACGGGCGCTAACACGATTGAATCGGGTCTCGACACCTTCCACGTAAGCGGCGGGACCACCAAAACATTCCAACAGGGTGTTGACGTCCGCCCGCAACAAGCGGAGGTCGTCAACCACTTCCTTCATAGAAGAGCCATCACACCTGGAACGCAGGGCTTCGAACTCTTCCACGAAGGCATTGTGCGCTTCCCGCATTACGCGGATCTGCTGCCTCACACTTGAGTTGGTGTCGATGTGGAACTCGTTTTTCTGGGCCTTTTCGTCGGCAGGAGCCGGGTCATCCACGGCAGGGGCCGGTCCAGCACCAGAATTGGGTCCATTCTTCGACGCCTTAGGCGGTAGCTTGTTGTTCTTGGAGGAGTTCGACCCCTTACTCTTGCCTTTCGGAGCGGCTTGAGGTAACGGCGGGGGAACCCTTCCAGGGTCCGCAAGCACCACGTCATTGACGGAACGGCTCCGCGTAATCGCGGGTTCCGCTTCCGACGGTAGTCTTGACATGGTTGTAGCGTTGACCACTAAGAATAGGACAACAAAAGCTTCCACCAAGTGGGTCCAAACCAAGAAATTGGAAAGCAGTTCTCGACGAGAGAAGACAGCACAGCAATGTGAAAAACAACCAAACCAGGTCCCCCTGCCCTTCTAAGTCGGGAGACCAGTTTGTAGTGCAACGCCAAGGGCGGCGGAAACACACGAAGATGTCCGAGTCTTCCTCCAAGGAGGGTAGCACGGCGACGGAGCCTCTCCGGAGTGAACACGACTAAGTCGGGGTGTAAGGCCGAGGTTCACCTGCACGCCAAGCGGGGAGAGTGCGGGATGCTAGAAGGGAGTAGACCAGGTATGAGCTGTATTCCACGGGAGTGGGCAAGTGATAAAGGGGGGACCACCCAGTGGGGGCGATCGGGGGCATGGGCCACGAGAGCCAAAAGAAATATGTAGCAAACCCAATACTGGGGCGAGAACACGGCAGTGGTATGAAAACTATACACGCTAACAGCGGTGAGTCTCCTGTTGACGCAGGGTGGATAAGTCTACCGTTAGTAACGCGGCTTCACCTCCGTAGAGTGTGGAAGACTCGCGAAAGCGGAAAAAGACTTAGAGCCAAGAACCCTGGTTGGGGAGGTTTACTGAGTGTCAGGGCGAGGTCGCCCTGGCACTATATAGTGTAGAATACTGTAGAGAGCTCCCTAACCTAGTGTAATAAAGCTAAATAAATAGAGAAATATCCAGTTATGCTGTGCCAACCTGTCCTGGCCCACCCATGGTACACGTGGGTAAGTCACACCCGAATCGGGGCCACGTAGCACGGCCGCCGGTGCACTTCGCGTACAACGCGTATACACCTGGCTACGCCAGCCCGCTAGTAGCGGTACTACTCATAGATCTCACAAGTATCGCCCGAGGCGGAAAAACAACCAAGTCCTGGAAAACGGCCCTCACGAGGGTTGCACTTCAGTACCAATGCGATTCAAGTGTCTTTTACGTAAATGATATAGAAATAACGTAGTAGTGTCATGTTTGCCCAATTGACTATTTTAGGGAGCTGAAGTCTCATCATCGGAACAAACACCTCCAAAACGCGTGTCCAAACGCATCCTTTTCTTTTCGCGGTAGCGCTTTAAAATTTCCTTACGTTTGGCACAGGTTGATTCACCAATTATGCCGAGTCTATTTTTCACTCGTGCATAATGTTCACCGTCAATTGCACGTAGTGGGTGCCAACGAATGTGTAGATTCGTTATGGCATAAGCAAACTGAAAAAAGTCGTCGTATATCTTCTCACTCCATCGCCATTTCACAGCAAACAAACTCAACAAAGTCGTAACACCTCCGAAATAATTTTCCACGATGATACGATCGGATGAAACTTTCCTATTTCGACTAACCTGTTCACTGGACAGGAATCCATTCTTTGGCTTACTAATAGGATGTAGAAGCAAAACATATTGTTTATTCCCTTCATATTCCTCATCAGCCAACACAGCCCAAAAGTATTCATATTCATCATTGAGTTGACCAACATCGGCTATTTCCTTTTCATCGTCTCTTTTTTCCAGTTTCTCGTTATGAAAATTTATATTTTCATATAATATATCTACATCTGCCTTAGATCCAGAAAACTGATTGGATGTCCCAAGCATACCGTTCGGCAATACTGGGATTTCGCTTTTGTATCCGTACAGTTTATGTTTACCACTGTCGTACATCTTAAACGCTTCTATGAGCCCACTTGGTCGATTATTTTGATGGAAAAAACATCATTGGCATACCTAGCGTACTTATAGTTTGCGAACTTTTTTCCTTGCTTTACCATCTTACTAAAACAACATTTGCCATCCAAATCGAGCATGAAAGACTGCATAAGATCATCAGATGGCATGAATACAAACTTTGTGATCATACGCTCGAACTTTGGCCTCTTCATGCTAAACATTCTGAAGAGAAAATCTCACTATCTACCGTGTTTGAGAAGAGTTAAGGCCATGAACAATATATCCTTTGCACTGGTCTTATAGAGACGACCGCGACCAGTGTTCCAAGAAAATAGCACTTGTTTCTCCATTCCACGCCATAATGCTTGAAATTATCTTGCATTGAAATTGTTCATGCGATAAACTGTATAAGATCCACCGTCTCTGAAAAATGAATCGAATACAGGACAATCGGAGTCACACTCTTCATCGCTGTCGGAAAAGTCAAGGGTTGTGTTGTATTTTTCCATCTCCTGATCGTAGTTTAGCTTGTCTTCGGTTAGAAGTTCAAGGGCTGTTTTCGTCTGCTGTGAGGATAGAAAGTGTTCTTCCGTCGTTTTGAACGCGACAAAGAAATACTTGACGAAATGGAACGGCACTTTCGATAAGAGTCTCGAGCAATTTGGTCTACCTACTTATAGGCTTACAACCCAGAAGCGATCGAGTGAATGCACAATTACTCTCTTACTGAGAGTATAACAGAGCTGCGATTGAATTCAATAGGTATATGCGTTTGTACTCAGATAGTTGTCGAATCATAACGGGTACGTCGTTGAGGCACAGTATTTCTAACAATTCAAACTGTTTGTTACATGAACTATGTAACTGCGTAGTTATTTTGAATTATGATAGGTCTAGTATGTGATATTGCACAAATCTGGATGACTACGTGGTAGTCTATCATTACGTGGAAGGTCTAGTGGATAGTAGCAACTGTACGCTCCGCAAATCTGAGAAATGACAAGGGGAATAGTTTCCCCTTGTCATTTCCAATGATTTGCGATCGTCAGCATCTGCTCATGAGTCAGGGTTGTTGGATCTTCTCCACCAGTTGTATCAAAATAATTACCATATTTCCCAACCCTTGACACTCTATTCTTGCAGTCAGTGAAATTTATATGAAGTCTGTTTCAAGAGTTTCAAAAACATACCCCTTGCTGTCTTCTGAGAGGCTTGCGCTTTTCCACACGCGTAATTTGTACAATCAAATTACCAGAAGCGTGCGATGGAATGAAGCAAGTTTTAGGGGAGAGCGTCTCTTCGCTCTCGGTAGAAGACCCTTTTCTGGAAGAGAATAACTTCAGAAACCCCAAGACTGTACTACTCGTCCCCGTGACGGAGCAGCGCAGTGGCTAGACATTTATCTGGAAGAGTGGCGCCGCTCGCGCGCCGGCGTTTGTCGCCGGTGTGTGAAAGAAAAATAATTACAATTGGAATTTTACGCAGTGGCAAAATTCGTGGTTCGCGTACCAATTTTCATACACGTACAGTGCGCGAAATCCAATTCATTTCACCTCTCTTTTTGTTGATGCACTCCATTTCTCTCGTGTTTGCCTCATCCGAATCTCTTTTAAAGCTTACAAAGAACAAATACAACACTTAAGATGGCATTAATAAAACTTCTCTACTTCTCTACACTTTCAATAACACTATGTACAAAAATCATCTCCGAAATCTAATTAAAGTCCACTACAGTACTTTTATTCTTTCAACAAACGCGCGCGATCTCGCAACATTCCCTTCTAAACTTCTTACAAGTTTAAAGTCCAAAAACATAAAAATAATCTTTAAAAAACTTTTGACAGTTAATAAAAAAGGTGTGATAATTGTCACTTCATTTTATTGCTGTTTTCAAAATTAAATTGCCTAAACTATCGAAATCTCTCACACTGTGGTCCTAGACTTCCTAAAAGATCAAAACAACTGCAACCAATGCTGTAAAGTCTCGAAGAACAATAAATTGAGTTTTACGGCTAAAAAATCTCTACGACGTTCGGTTTAAAACTTATCTAGCCCTGCCAGAGAACTCCGTAGTGATCTTATTTCATTCGGTTTCTGTCAGACGCCTACAACAGCTGTTACATGATGATATAAATTTGATCTATAAGAAGATGAACAATGTACCAATGATGACTAAAATGCATAAAAGGAAAATATTTATATGGCCTCGAGAGAAGGTGACTTTTCCTGTGACTAAATGGAAAAAACTATTTTTTTCTATGTAAGAAAATCTAACCTAGATGAACTAGATGGGGTTTTCCATTATTATAACGATAAAAGGAATAAAAAGGTTAATTGTTCTAAGCAACAAAATACAAGAAATTGTGTTATGCTTGGGGTGCATTTTTTTCTATTGTTTACGTAATCTCGTCGTTTTTGCCGGTAAAATGGACTCTACAAAGTACTGCACGGTGCTTAAGAAGGAATTGTTATCATTTGCCGCCGAAACAATTGGATCGAGTTTTCATTTTCAGCAAGACGGGGCTTCTATATTTCGTTCCGTGTATACAATGAAGTGTTTGGCTGATCATAATGCTAATGTTTTACAGTTTCCGGCCAAGTCACCTGCTTTGAACATTATGGAAAACATTTGGTGGGGTTTTAGCACGCCGCTTTTACGCCAATCAGCGCCAATTCCAAGATGTTGGAACGCTTTTGGAATGTGTGATTGAATGTTGGAATAATTTCAGCGAAGATTTTACGAAATCATTTTAAAGCTCTACACAGAAGCGCTGTATCCAAGTGGTAGAGGAAAAGGAGAATTGACTAAGTATTGAATTGAATTAATGTGTTTCTTTGTTTTGGTCTTTATTTATGTTTCGCTATCTTGTTCAGGTTTTTTTAAAAGTTCAGAAAACTGTGGGTTAGGTCTAGTTCTTCAAAGCTCTGAAACTAGTTTCGTAACGGTTTTCTAAATACTGACTACAATAAAAGGCCCATTGGCCGACTTTGGATTGCAGTAAGGACGAATATGGTGATGGCTTTATCCATATTTTGCGCAATGTATATCACGATAATGTTTTTAGTGAAAAACCACTTGATATCAGTTCTCATTTTTCGTTTTGAGCACCCTGGAACCGAAAAACAATAGTGCACCGCACCCCTGTAGAACAGCTCGACAATATCCTTATCACCCCCTTATCACCATGTTTGGTAGCACGAGACAATGCTAAACCACATGGCGGACTAAACACCAACTTCGCCAAAATCCGCATCTAACGCTGACCAATCCTTACCACTTCCAATTTTTGCTTCAAACCATTGTCCTTCTATGATGCCTCTTTCAAACACACCAATCCCATAGAGCTCAACGAAAAGCACCGCCGCTTCGCCGCAGACCTTAAACACCGCAGAAAGAATTAGTCACTTAAAGCGATTTAATTACACGCCTGCATGGGATCTTTTACTCGTGAAAGCGGTGAGCACCAGCGGCACCCAAGTTGCCCTACATTGAAATGCGACGGCAACGTACGAAGAAGCTTTGAAACTCTTCGTACAAGCAGCAAAAACTGGTGGCCTTCACGGAATGCACGTTCCTACATGGAAGTCTCTGCGAGACCGGTTCAAGAAGGTCTGCAACGATCGATTTGAAAGGAAAAAGGTCAATCTTGGAGCCTCTGGGATCACCGAAGTACAGGGAGAGCGAGAAATTCTGTTATATGGCGTCATATTTGCCATAGATGAACATGAAGAGGTGAAAGGGGCAGAGTGGGACGAAAAGACCGAGCAAGAGAAGGGATTTGTCGAAGATGGCGAGAAAATTCGGATGCATGCCTTGAACAAACCGACTTTACCGAGACCGGGTGCTAGCGAAGATGTTTTGAGTGGCACTGAAGACCCCTTGCAAGGATCAAAACGTCCTTTACCGTCTCCAAGAGGCAAGAAGCGCGGCGTCACTTACGATTCTGATCAGGAAGACAACCGGGTTCTTATGGACGACATGAAGCGGCGTCGGGAACTCGAGCAAAATCGGCTGCGTATGGAGGAAGGCTCGAGTTGGAAAAGGGACGTGACGAACGAATGGCTTTTCGAGATGCGAAGATGCAGGATAAAGGGGAAAGGAAACTGGTACTGGCGGAAAGGAAGGCTGAGGTCGAGATTGAAAAGAGGAGGAAGGCGTTACAAGGGCGCAAGCAAATGGTATAGATACTCGAATCCGTGGCGGGTAAGCTGAAGTGAGCGCCAAGGTAAGCTTAAGTTCGTGCCAAGTGTTCGAAGTTTATGGGCAAAGAATTGGAAGTTTGTATGCTACACTTGCCGCGCTCGAACGGGCTCGGCAAGTGTAGGTAGACTTTTCGTTTAATGTACGGTAATGTATCTTTCCAGCGACGGCGCAGTGCAACTGAAGCAGGGCGCCACTTGCCCGCAGTGTCCGAGACAGATCTTGAAGTTCTACAGCAAAGCTTGTGTGGTGTACAATAAATCTATGGTAGTATTACCAAGCTTTAGATTTATCTTAAAGTCCTGCGACGACCATATCTGTTTAATATCTTTGTACGACCATTCCAAAGCTTCACGAACTGGGCTCAATTCTTTGTTGTACAAATCCTTTGCAGCTGTCGCAGTGAGTCGCGGGAAGGCACTCTGAAGGCAAGGGCGCAACATATAGGCTGCATCTCCGTAGATGCAATACTGCTTCCCTTCACCCATCAATGCGTGATGCAGAGATTCACCGATCCCGGTGCTTCTAAGTAGCGTTAGATCATGCCTTCGGCCAGACTCCGGGCCGAACAGATGTATTTAAATCGTCGGGTGCAGTTATTGTCTGATATAGAAGGCAGGGCATCCTCTTTTGCCCAGAGTAGCAGCTTCGCTGCATGGTTCCATGTTCTTCAGGTCTACTCATCTAGATCTTCGTGCAATCTATGAAGCCTATACAGCTGTCCAGTGGGGCACCTTTTTCTTCAATTGCCTTAGCATATTCTACCGCTCGTTTTTGTAGTATGTCAACTCTTAGGTCGGTCAAAACATGACCCTTTCTCTCTATGAAACCTTCAATCGTTTCCCAAAATACTTCACTCATCTTTGAAGACCGCATTGAAAACATGCATTCAAGGTCATGCCATCTGCATGGTGTGGATAGCTTTCGTAAGACTATGCAACATGCTGTTCCCCTGTCGCGAAAGTATCTCTATCGCTGTGTAAGTCCACCATTCCAACCCATGACTTCTGCCACACGTCCTGTTTCTCTAGTTTTGAATCGAAACTTTTAAAGAGCCGCATGGTCACTATACGCGGTCAGAATAAAACTTGATGAAGAAACGTAAAAAGATCGTAGCTTGATGTGTCTGACATCATGTTAATATGAATGTAGAATCTTCAAAGACTTTTACTGAAACCTAGCGCTAGGTTCAGAAATAATTGCCGCTTCGGATGTGAGTTTGAGGTGCCGTTTTCTTCGAAGCGCAGCTCCGATTCTGAAGTCTGTCTGCCTCATCACACGATACTGGGATGATCAGGTGACTGGGAAGGGACAGGGTCTGCTCCAATACTCACAAGTACAGTCATAACTTGATTTGCATGAAGAAGTTTTGGTTTCGTTCCGAAATTTTGTTTGGAACTTGTGAGTCACAAACTGGAGTTTTAGGAAACGATTTTACGTTTGCCTAAACGCTCTAATACTACCAATTTTTTCAATCGAGATCGGCACATCTCGACAGTACTTCAGGGGCTCTCTACACCCAAGGGGAGACAAAAAAGAAGGAACACGGACTGCTGTCCATGATGCAGAGCAACTTGTCCCTATTGGCCCTCGTACTGTCCACGTTCTGTGTAGAACGGAAACATGCTACAGATGTAGACAGCATTATTTGCGGGAGCAAACGATCGTAAACAGAAAGCCTTCGCCGCTTTCTATTTGCCATCAAAAGCTGCCTCCGCTACCCAGGAAAAATTCTGGGTCACTTTGTCGTGCGAATCAGTGCAATAAACATCTTCAAAGTATTCGAGAAGCAGAATAATACCCTTTCCCCCACTCTGACCCTAACAACTGTTCCCCAATCACCTCAAAATCAATTGATCAGCACTATTAGCCAAGTACCATTCCCGGAGCCTAAACCATTACCATAAAAAACCAAGCCAGAAAGCCCACAAATGATTAATAAACACTACAGTCACGAAACTGTAGTGGTAATACTTCAAATGATGAAGGGTGCTGGGTATGGAGACCACAAGAAGCACAAAAAATTCTCTGAAGGAAGTGCATTAAACTGCCACAGATCTCGCGAAGAATAAACACAGCATTAGCTGATCTCTTAAGACGAGTCAAAAAAAAGTTTATGTGCATCAAGCAGGAGTCCTCCGCATATATATCGAAAATAGTGAGTCCTGAAGGGATGATAATGACCCCGATCTATACGAAAAGCCAGATTTCTTTGAAGAATTTCACGATCTGGAGCATGATAAAGCACGTCATATACCACCAGCAGTGATTGACAGTGAAACTGGCAGCCTCGCAGTTCAGGACACAATTTCCAGCTCCCGAAAGAGAAACAAGCAATCTAGGCATTTGGGCATGGAGTCATTCGTCAAGCAAGCCGCATCCTGCCGACATTGATTTCTGCAGGAGCTCATGAAGAGCAATGAAGTGAAGGCCAAGCTGAGCACAATCATGTAACTTCTTGTCGAAAAATTCTAAACAATTCCATCAAGTTTTTCTACTACATAGTAAAGTAGTGCATCTCTCTGCTTTTTTCCGCTGATTGTCTATACTGTAACCTTCTGTGGATCTTCAAGTTCGTCTACAGGTAGGTATTAGTCTTCATGGTCTTCGCATCCCATACATAAATTGTGCAGAGAAACACATGCACTGATCAGCTGCACTACATTATCTTCGTGATGTAATTTTAACCCAGGCTTAAGAACCGAAAACCGTTGATTCAATATTCTAAAAGCACACTCGACAGGCTTTCGCGTTTGGGACGCAACTGCATCCAATCTTTTGAGAACATGGTTTGCTGCCATCTCCTGCTTACCGGAGCTTTTCATCATGTTCCCATCGAGACGAAATGCGCGGTCCCCAATAAGATACAGTCGAACCTCAACACCGGCAATAACTAGATCTGGTACCTCCCGGCCAAGCCATTTCCCCTCGAGAATCATCTTCTTCAGAGTGCAGTTCTGATAAATAGTAGAATCCCCGAGAATTCCAGGACGCCCAATGTCTGTTTACAGAAACCTACGATGTGCATCCACAACTGCAAATGAACCATGCTTGGAAAGCCTTATAATATCTGTACTAGTAGTATTGATTTTCAAGGCACACTAGCCATGGTATATGTGTGCCATCAATTGCGCCCACGCAGTACGGAAAGCGAAGTATGTCTTGAAATCTTTGCATCACCTCAGCTATATTAGATTCTGTTTGGGGTAACTGCATCTTGTAGCTGAGATGAGAGCAGACCGCTCTGCTAGCAATCTTGACATCTCTCCTTGCTGAACTTTTATCTATGCTCAGCTGTGCACCAGTGTTGTCCCATCTCGTTTTACCGTGTGGCATAAACCAAAATGGTAGCGGGGGTGTAAGACCTGTCGGTTCTACGCAGCACGCAAAGGGCTCGACATAGGAGGCGGAGGTTAAAAAGAACTGTAAGGTGTGGCGGCACCAACTACTGAAGGGTGCAACAGGAACGGCGGGCGTACTAAGACCACGTTAGTAGACGGTGATGCACAGCGCACGTGGGTCCGGAAACCCGTAAGGACACTAGAATTGTCATTATGGTCGATCGTAGAAACCAAAAGGGGTAAAAGTAGTCTAGAAGGTGTTGAAGTTTACAATAGTGACCGGGGTGGCCATGGTTGGTGAGGATATTTATCTAACCGGCCACCCGACCTACGGTGGCGCTCCTCGCCACGTGGCCATGAGGATTTTCACATAAGGTGCGCCTTTCTATCTACTTAATGCTATCGATCTAATACTAAATTAGCGAAAAGCTATACTAATGGCTAACCCAACCACTGTAGTACACGGCGGATGGCGGCAACCATCTAGGTCCAACACGTGGCCGTCATTACCTCCTTGGTGCAGCTCACTATACTAAAGATCCCCCTCATAGCGACAGGCACGCCTCATGGCTGTACTTTAGTGCGTTCGCCAGTTCTTTAGACTACAGTCCCGCAGTCACCAGTGCAAGATGTACTATATCGTTTGGTAATGCGGCACGGTGAGCCGAACGGTCTCGATCACCATCGTGGTGCTTGAGGTTCTTCCCCCGTGGTCGTTCGTAACGACTTCGAAATTACGCTTCTCTCGAGGGTTGCTAATGCTGGCCGAGAGTTCTTGTACCAATTGGGTTTCGTCGCGTTCTCCGTTGCATGTTTCGTGTGTTTTCCGTGCCAGACGTCCTTCATACCTCGTTGTTGTGTTCCCCGTTTCTTTTCCTTCGTCGCGCGTTACCCTCTTGTTATCATTGTTTCTGTTCTCCTCCTCTCCCTTCTCATCCATACCGTATTGGTTGGCTTTCCTTGGTCACAATGTGTGCGGATTCCCCAAAACCTTGTGATGGCAGTCGAATGTCCTTCGAAAGGTCAACCGAGCACGGTAATGACTCTCCCCATGTGTCCAACTCAATTACCGGTGTGGTTTTCATGTCGGTGGGGCCTCTTCCATTCTTTCCCGCTCAATCAGTGGAGAATTCGAGCACCTTCGATGACACATTGCACGACCGTCACGGTTTGCATCGGGCACGAGAGCCGACCTTCGGAGGGTACATAGACCCTGGAGCCCAGCCAATACCGCGCCGGTCTGCTTCTCCATCCCTGTTGGCCACCATTTCTGGTAAGGGTCCCCACATTTCGAACCGCAGTCATGGTATCTCGAAGCTTCTGACCCGCTCCCGCTCTCAGGGTCGTGTTCATGGCCAGTCTGTTACCATTTCGGTTTTCTCTTCATCAGCAATTCCTGACGAGGCATTTGGTTTCTCTGCTAAGGCCGGAAACTACGATCCGTGGTTATTCAACAGCCCACCATCCACCCTCAACCCTTATGGTCTGCTCCCGAAGAAACTCAACCCACTGCATTAGGAGGCCACCTCTTAGTCTGTCTCGATTAATACCTCTGGGTTGGGTTCGCAGTTTAAAAATCTCACCCTTCCTGTTAATGGCTCGTGGCACCTTTGTGACAACCACCGTCTTGGCGCCGTGCCACTAGCTCCACCAATGCGGTCCAGAGAGAACCGTTCCCGTCTCGGGAGACAGGCTTGCTTTCGGAAGCATCAGCAGCATTCACCGTTTCGGTTTTTCATCCCTAACACAATCCCGAGCGACCTATCTTATCTGCGGTGTACGGAGGAGTTCTTCTACTTCCGCAACCTGGTCTGACAGTTGCACCGTATCGGTCCGTTGACGAAGTGGTTGAAGCTTGACTCTGGGATGGTGATGTTCAAAACATCCTTCGATACTATTCACTGGTTGAATCGTGACCGTTGGGATAGGACGCTGCCAACAAAGCCCGGATCCATTGTCGGAAAAGTCTCGTCCCTTACGTGCATGGTTTTCCCTGCACGGAATCCTTTTCTCAAACGAATGAAAATTGCCGCAAATGGTATGCTACCCGCCCCGACTCGTGTGAGGGCTACGAGCTACCTGAATGGCTGTGCATCCCGACTCCTCTCGTACTGGCCTAATTTGAAAGCCATTGCGACCGAAGCGAGAGGTACTATCATACCGTTTGGTCTGCCTCTTTCGTGGAGTGTGCCGTTCTGGTTGCCCTTTTCGCTGTTAAGGCCTCCCACGATGGTATTACCTGGAACAGGCGTTCAACGCCTGTTCAAGGTAATGCCATCGCGGAAGGCCTGGTAGTGCGAGGGTCGGAGCAAGTTGCTCCGACCCTCGGACTACCAATTACGGTTTCTCCCCAGTTGGTCGAATTCTTCGGAATCCTAGCTCCACCGTAGATCTTATCCGCTAAATTGGTGTGGATGAGATTCTTTTAGAACGGAATACACCGTTGCCCAGCTGGAGACTTACCTGGAGGTGTCTATGTCGCATCCATGGAAAGATGACCAATGTTGGGAAATTTGGGACTTCGAGAAGCTAGCCATCCCCAGTGAGGCGAACAGAGTACTACCAGGCGAGGAGCACATTGGTTGGTCCCCTTAGCTCTTTACCCATGAAGTGGAGACTCCGGAAGGTATTACCCCCGTCTCCGCTAGCGCCGCACCTGTTGGTTCCGCTGGCCTTTCTTTTATCCGCGTTCCCCGTTCGGTTCCCGCTCCTTCTTCTGGACTTGCGCAGTCCCTCAGGGTGAATCCTACCACGGCTGCCGGTGGTGAGCCTGTTACATCTCCTGCTATTTACGGTGCGCTCATGAGGACCCAGAACGTTTGCGTATCTCGCCTCAACCCTCCCGGTCCGCCCTCTCTCCAAGAATTTCTCGCACTTTTGAAGCAGCTCATCCCTCTTCAAGCGGACTTTATCGCCAGTATCAACCAGGCTGTTGCCTTCCATAATCCGTTTCAGGCCCGGATGTACCAGGCCATCACGCAGCACGTGGTGGGGATCAGCACCATTGAGGAATGTGAGCATACATCGAGCGATCCTCTCATGGGCACCACTGTTGGTCCTTTGTTGGTTTGCGCTAGCAATTACCCTGTAGGTAGTGTGCCGAAGCCCATACCTGGCTCTTCGTCTTTCCCTACTGCTCCTCTTCCTTCGGATACCTCTTCCTGTCTGCCACCGTTACCTCCAACGCCTCAGTGTTCTGCTCTCCATTTGTCTAGTGCGGGCTCACAGTCCCACACTCGGAACCTTCCTGGTACTGGTCCCGGGCCTCTTTGAGGAACTTCTACCACTCCTGGGGTGGATATCTTCCTGTAATGGCCTTTGTAGGCTTCTTATCTCACAATAAACTTATGCCTCTTCTTGACCTTACATTTCCCTTCTCTCCGCGCCAAGTAACAGCACCGCGAATGACGTTCCTCCCCTTTCTTACCAGAATGCACCAGTGTAAGTTGTCATCCATCGGTTTGCGGGGGTTCGTTACGCCTATGCCAGTATCGTAATCAGAAGTTGCGTTGTATATGATAAGAAGGTTCCAATGTGTCATCTCAAGGTCCATAGCAATGCCACCGGACGTTTTAACGAAGAACTGCTGGTGTTCGTTTGTGACCTACAGTGGTGTCAATCGCGCATTCGTAGGAGGGAACCTCAGGGTCCCCGCCTAATTGCATGCTCTTTGGCTCTTTGGGTTGTCGTGGGGTCTGGAGATTTCTTTAGATCTTCCGATGGAACGCTTACCGTACCACTTGGTGAATCCGACTTTGGTTCTGCGAGTGCTGGGTTAACAGCTAGGTCCGCGGTCGTGCCACCTTTCCTAGTGTATACTGCTCAGTGAGACCCAGTCTATTGATACGGTGTGTTCGAGTCCATCCATTCGAACTGTAAAGGTGTGCTCACTCACACAGATTATTTCATATGGTTTTGTAGACTTCGGGAGTAGCTTCGACTTGATATCAGCATCGATACAAATATCGTCGTTCTCCTGGGATGGTGTCGACCTGGATTCACTGGGAGGGATGTCAATGAAGACATAATCCCCGGTTTCTACCGTGGTAGTCCTATTTACACGTTGGTCGTAGTAGGCCTCATACGGCTTCTGGGCTACTGTCAGTTTGGCATTTGCTTCTTTTAAGGGTTTCCAGAGCTTGCTTAGTATATCCTTCTTGACCTGAACAGAGGTTAGGGTACCAGCTGCTCGGTAGTTATCGGGTCCTGGTTGAAGGACAATACCATGAGGCGTCCGTGAGAGGACCGGGTCTATGGAAGCAGTCGTCATAGATCGGTGTACATGAAGGTTATAGGCATACGTTAGGGGCTATACATAATCAGCCCATCTAGTTTGGTGTTCTTCTACATAGCGTCGTAGTCTTGCCACGAGGGTTTTGTTGAAGTGTTCCACATGGCTGTTCGTCAGCGAATGGTACGCCGTAGTGGAGTAATGCTTCAACCCAAGCATGGCACATATTTCTTCAAAGAACTTTGATGCTAAGTTCGAGCCATTGTCGGTGACTAGGTATATTGGGGCACCGTAGGGGTATACCCAATAAAGTTCTTGCAAAGATCTTCGAGGTTGTGCTCTTCAGGGGTATGGCCCTTGTGAGTTTTGAAAACCGATCGGTGATGACCACCACGAATCGGTAACCCTTTAGGGTTTTTGGCAGTGGGCCCAGGATGTCGATAGATACAAATTCCAAGGGCCCAGCCACGGGGAAAAGCTTCAGGTACTTCCTGTGCTTTCGTGAAACACCTCGGGTTTTTACACACGAGGTGCAGCGAGCCACATAGGTATAAACACCGTGGGCCATGTGGGGCCAGTAAAAGTGTTTCCTCAAGGTAATATATAACCAAGTGGCTCCTGGATGAACTTCCAGTCTTGGATAATGCCCTAAATATAGTACTATTGGGCGTAACGTCTCTGGTACAACCTTTTGGAGTGCTCCGTCCTGGGTAGAACGACGCACCAGGTAACCTTCATGGTTTATATCGAACTGCGATCCTTTGATGCCAAATTGGTTGCTCACTGTCTTGTAGTAGGTGTCAGGAGCTTGCGATCGCAAGAGTTTTTCTCGGGTACTGGGAGTGTCCTCCCTTTCTTCGATTTCTCCTCCCATTTTGAGTGATTCCTCTTTCTGTCTTTCTTCATTATCCCATAGTCTTTTTTGTTCGTCCTTACCATAGCATTGTGCCAGCTGAATCGTTAAGCATGGTATATCATCTTCTACCGGCTCGGTGTCCAGGCCACTGGTATCTAACAGGGAAATCGCAACCGCGATGTTGTGTTTTACACCACGGTGGTATTAGTCTTCATAGTCAAACTCCGAGAGTCGGAGTCGCCATCGAGCTAACCGTCTGGAGGCTTCTGCCAGACCCAAGACCCACCCTAAGGCTTCATGATCCGTTTGTACAGCAACACAAGCACCATATAGGTAAGGTCGCATCATCAACATTCCATATCACGGCGAGGCATTCATATTCAGTGGCGCAGTAGTTTTGTTCCGTCTGTGTGAGCGTTTGGTTTCAGTAACCAATTGGTGCTTTTGATCCGTCCTGATCCTACATTTGACAGCAACCAATTTGGGCGTCCAAGGCGTCAGTATCCAATTTGTTTGGCTTTTCGGCTTTCGGTAATGCAAATATAGTAGGTGAAAGCAGCGCCACTTTCAAGAGATGGAAGGCGTCCAGTCCGTCTTATTCTAGATACACAAACCTTTCTGGTCGACGTTTTTTGAGACGTCGGTTTAGAGGGGCTGCTTTCATTGTAAAGCCTTTGATAAACTTGCTTCATATTTTTCATAAACATATGAAGGAGCGTTTCTCCGTTTGGGTGAAAGAATTTTTCGCTTCGTATACATCATTGAGGTTTTGTTTGGATACTTGGAGTCTTCCTATGCTGATTGTATGCACGAGACACTCTACCTTATGGTCGAAGAACATAAACTTTCTTATTTTCACAGTTACTCCAGACTTTCTTAGGAGGTCAACTACAATACGAACGTGCTCGTGGTGCTTCTCCGTAGTTTTGGAGTAGATCACCACGTCGTCTACATCCACCAATGCGGTTTTCCACCTTACTTTCGACAGTTTAATGTAAGGAGCCTATTGGAAGATTGCTTGCGCATTGCGTAAACCAAAAAGCATCCGTACGAATCGGTAGAGACCGACTTGACAGGTGAACACGGTCATATCTTTGTCCTCCTTGGGCAACTCTATTTGCCAATAACCACAGTTGGCATCCATTGTGGTAATTATATTTGCTTCTCCTAGGAAATCGATGCATTCATCCATTTTTGTTATCGGATACGAGTCTTCTACCGTAACTCCATTCAACTTTCGATAGTGGATACAGAACCCCATTCAAGTTTCTCCTCTTTTTTGCACAAGCACCACGACGCTCGCCCATACCGCACTTGCGGGTTCAATCACACCCTCACGGAGCATTCTATACATCTCCTTTATTTCTACTTCACGGGCTTTCGGACCGGCCTGGTACGGTTGCTGATGAGTAGGCTTGGCGCCTGGCGCCAAGTCTATGCGATGCTGGGTTGCTTCTATCGCACCTAGCTGTCCCCACCACATGGCTTCGAACGGCTCCAGTAAGGAGAGTATTTTTTCTCGATTTCTTTCACCTTTAAGGCCGATATTTACTTCTTCTCTCCAATCATTCACCCTCTCCACTTCCATGTTGGTGTCAGTCCTCTCTCCGATTTTGGCGTTTTCCTTCACCTTCTGGGTTTCATTTTCCTTCGCCTCCCCGTCCTTATCGCTCACGTGCACGTGAGACCATACTGGTTTCATTGTGAAGATGTGACCTGGTGCCGGGAGCGCTAAGCCGATAACAGTATTTTTGGGGAGCATTACCATGTGGTCGCTGAAGTTGCTGAGGTATACCTTGAACGGTTTAGTCGGTATATTTTCGACAATTCCATTTTCCATCGAGGTCATGTGTTTATCCATTGGTTTTGCAGGGTTCTGAAGGGATACCATACCTCGTCGCAAGGATGTGACTTGCTCTACAATTTGGTGGATAGGTGGAATGGATACCCTGTACGCTAACGGGACCTTATTGGATATTGTACCTGCTGGTTTAACCACATTGCGGCATTTTCTGAAAACCCATTTTGGTCACAAGCTATCTTGAACCTCTGAAGGAAATCAATGATAGCGATGGGGTCATCTCCCGGAAAACGGGTATCCCCCATTTGGAAACTGAAACTAAGCTTCCGGCGACGCTTAGTTATCTTCTGAGAAGCCTCTTTGGTATACTCAGAGGTCTTGCTCTCCAACCTAAATGTGTGATAGTCGAGCGCCATTGTAAAAAGGCCGTTCAACGGAACGATCACCTGTAGGTCGAGATCGTTGTCGGAATCTGACTCCGACGAGTAATACCGTTTTGTCTTACCCTTGTGGATATTTTATCCTCCTTACGACGGGAATCCTTCCTTTGTTTCCGTGAAGCTCTTCAGTGGTCATCCTATGACCCCCCAGATTCGGCTCCTGAGCTCGAAGCGTCAGGGTCCAACCGGGGCCTCTTTCGCTTCACCCTTTTGGTATTCTTCTTTTTCTTACTAGATGGTCGTCGTTGTCGCTTCTCTTCCGAGCTCGACGACCCCTATTTACCACCAGGGTCTCCGCCAATGGTTCCCTGCGCAGCAGCTCTACAAACAGGTTGTAGTAGGTAATAATACCCTGGGCCCTCAATCGCCGCAGGCTCTGCCCCTCTCCGGAATCGGTCGTGCGGCTTCTCATTGGTTTGCGAAGGTGAAAGGTTGGATTGGAGATCACCAAAAATACCATGAGGTTTCTGAAAAGAGGCTTAGGCCTCCACCTCGACGGTGTTTGCTTTCGAGTCCATTTCGTGTTCGCAAACCCCATGGGTCTGTAGGGATAGCGATATCAATTGTTCGATTTGTTCTCTTGCTTTGTTCTCGAGTTAATTGATGATAAATACCGGCACACGGTCTATCACTTCCTGAGAGGCCCAATCCACCACCACACGGGTAATTAAAACTATATCTAGACGAGGACCAGGGAGGTCATCATGTTGCCCAATTACATTGTTATTTCGGGCTTCTGTCGAAGGACCTCGGTCTCTCGTCCTGCAATATCGACCTGAGTAGTTCTCGGATTCCGAAAAAGTTTCCCCGGGTCGTCCAGAATTCGTTGTGAAAGTCCTCTTCGTGGGGAAGGACTACCAACAGGTGCACTAGGCGCCCTGGTGACGTGTCTCGGCGTATTTTTCGATGAATTCTCCATTAAACTAATCTAATGAGTCACCAGTTGCTATTTCAGTGACTCCTTCACAGCTGGGGTGAAAGACCTGTTGGTTCTATGCAGCGCGCAACGGGCTCGACGTAGGAGGCGGAGCTTAAAAAGATATGTTGGGTATGGCAGCACCAGCCACTGAAGGGTGCAACAGGAACGGCGGTCGTACTGAGACCACGTTGGTAGACTGTGATGCACAGCGCACGAGGATCCGGAAAACCATAAGGACACCAAACTTGCCTTCATGGTCGACCGTAGAAACCAATAGGGGTAAAAGTAGTCTAGTAGGTACTTAAGTTCACAATTGGGACCGGGGTGGTCATGCTTGTTGAAGATCTCCCGGCCACCCGACCCACGGTGGCGCTCCTCGCCACGTGGCCACGGGGAGGTGCCCTTGAGGTGCGCCTCCTTATCTACTTTTTACCATCTATCTAATATTAAATAAGCCAAAAGCTATACTAATGGCTAACTAAACCATTGTAGTACACGGCGGATGCCGGCAACCATCCAGGTCCAACACGTGGCCATCATTACCTCCTTGGTGTAGCTCACTATACAACACAACGACATACATTAAGAAAGCCGCAATTCGTACTGCAGGGGGTAGCGGAAATCGAAAGTTTGTCTCCTGTTTTGTCAAGACAACTTGCAGGGAGCTAATAAGGTTTTCAAACACAATTTGCGATACTCCAAAGAGTTCCTTCCAAGCACCACTTTTTATGAAACTTGGTTGCAAATCATACATTGTAGACTAATTGCTGTCGTCTGGGCTGTGGCTCCAAACTCGAAAACGGACTGTTCCACGGGGTTCGGCGGACGTAGTCGCTACAGCAGCCGCAGATCCTATCACATTCAGAGCCGCTTACGTGACCTTTAAATCGTATTCAAGCGCCTCAAGTGTGTAGAGAAGGCCAAACAAGAGCGCTGTGCGACGGTTTGGGTCCAATATGACCTGCAATGTTCAGAAGCACTTTGTCCACAAGATGGGTTCGCTCAAGAAGCGCACCTAGAACTGCGCCCAGTTGATGGGTGCATTTGACAGATGCTCCGTGTCATGTTGGGATGAAATTTGTGGCCGTTTTGGGAAAAGGAGAAAAACTGCTCTTTGAGATATCCCAGCGTGTGAAGAAGCGATAATAACGGTTGAGCCCGGTAAGCCTCCGGGCCCTGAAGGATATTGCAGGTGACACGTGTTCGGGTCGACCTCAGGGGGACTCATGTAGATTATTAATTTAGTTTAATTAGTGTAATAGATTAACACTACAGTGCCAGGGAGATCTCAGCGCCTCGCCAGTACTATTTACTTGGCTCGAGTGACGTTTCTCCGTTAGAGTACGGTAGGCACCGTTAGGATACTAAATAACCCCCGTTGGAATACTATTTCTACCCTTTGGTCTTTAAGCCATCGTTTCCGTAACTCCAACCTGTAGGACTACGCAGTAAACGCCAGCCCATTGCACCAAGTACTCTGGGAGTGCCGCTGTCAAGGATTCAAACCTTAGGACCCGCCCTACCACGCTACCACCGGTCGAGACCTGTGCGATGACATATCCCGTCATTGCGTTACATTTTGGTCTCCCGACTTAGAAACCTCAAGGAATAATGGAGCGGACCACTGGAACGAAGAATTGTCCGGATTCTAACCTTTGGTTTAATTCCCCAACGGACCAGATGTACAGAAGCAACCGCCATTATGGATGCAGGAAACACACCCAACCGACCCGACGATAGGACTCCTACGGCAGGACAAAGTGCGACTACAGCGCCGGCGATGTCGCCGGACCCTCAGGTTGATAGCGCTAGCGACCGCAGGAGCACGAGGAGCCAGCCGCAAGAAATACTGACCCTACTGGATATCCCTGAAAGGATTCGCCTAGAACCCACGGTGGCAGCGCGCTTACGAGAACGGCTCACCAGGGCCACCTCTAGGCCAGGGACACCTCAAGGAGAAACCCGCCAGACCGAAGGAATTCGAGAAAACCTGCCCGCAGGTCTTGCCGACCTTCTCTGGCCCCGTCTCCATGAGCTCTGCTCAACCCACGTGGATTCCATTATGAACGTGCGACTCGCTACGGCGATTGCTGACCATACGGATTACCTCATCGCGCGAATCGTCCCTAAGGTATTGAAGTCTGACTTATACATAGACTCCCTCCTACAGGCCGTTCAAGGAGCCGTCACCCGCCAGGCAGGCAATTTGGTCCCTAGGACCACCCCACCACATATTAACCATCTGCTCTCCATATGGCAACCCCCTATCGAACCCCCAGGAGCGGCGGAATTATCCGCCCCTCGCCAGAAATACCATCCGAAAAAACCCCATGGTGGGCCAATCTAGGAGCAGAGGAGAAGCTCCGCGTCTAGATGAGAGACAGGTTGCCCATCAGGAGAAACCAAGGGAGGTACAAATGAGGAGCAGAACAGAAGCTCTGCGTCCAGAAGAGAGACCACTTGCCCCACCCGACGGAAAATATGAGCTACAGCGACCTCAGGGCTCCATCGGATCTGATAGAGAGATCGTTCCTTTAGGTCTCTACTCCGCTGGAAAGAAGAAAAGAAGTAACCGCAGGAGAAGGACGCAGACCACTGACAACCACAAACGAACTTTTCCTTCAGGTTCTAGACTACTGGGATTACCGGCTGGCTGACAGGTCCGCGAAATATTCTGGTTCGGATGCTCGCAGAGTCGCCAAACGGGCCAAACGGATGCAACCAACCATTACGGACAAGTTCTCGGATTATGATCCCATTGCTGTCCTTGGGTTTCTCAGTTTGTTCCGTACGGCCTGCGATCAGAACGGTGTCCACGAGGGCGCCGCTCTGTACCTTTTCCAATTCTTCCTTACAGGACAGGCGTGTGACCGAGTGGTTCCGAAGATATCTGGCACAACTGACCTCGTGGATGCTCAAGACCGTGAGCTCCTCATGTCATACCCTCAGGTTGTTCATTACCTCTTGGAAACTTACGACTGGACTCTAACTCGGGATATTGGCAAATCCCTTTGGCCGAAGACGTGAGAGCGCTGACAACCTTTACCACCCATGAAAGTCTGTTCAGATTTACTCGCATGCCCTTTGGTTTGAAGAATGCACCAGCCACGTTCCAACGGGTAATGGACATTATACTGTCCAGTGTCAAATGGAAGTTCGCCCTGGTCTATTTGGATGACGTTATCATCTTCTCACGGACCGTGAAGGAACACTTTCGCCACGTGAAGAAGGTGCGAACAATCCTACAGGACGCTGGAGTAAGACTGAAACTCCGCAAAATGCGCTTTCTGCCAGGCCTCAGTGGACTATCTCGCTTACGTCGTCCTCCCAGGAAAGCTAAAGGTGGCCACACGGACAACGAATGCGATTCGCAAGCCTCCTAGGACCCACACGGAACTACGATCCTTCGTGGGCTTGTGCAACGTTTACCGACGGTTCGTCCAAGGGTTTTCCAAGATCTCGGCCCCTCTCAACGCGATGCTGAAGAAGGGAACACCTTCGGAGTTCGAAGCCCTTACGGACGACTAGTACGAAGCATTTCAGGCCCTAAAGGACAAATTGCTGAACTCACTCATATTGGCCTTACCAAAGCCCAATAGGCCTTTCGTCCTGGACACATATGCATCTGATGTCCAAGTGGGTTGTGCACTTCTACAGGAACAGGAGTCACCGAAGGACTCTCGACTTATTGGCTACTGGAGCAGAACGCTCAACAGCGCGGAGCGAAACTACAGTACGACCGGAAAGGAATGTCTAGCCATCGTATGGTCCGTATTGACACTCCGTCCGTACCTCGAGGGAACCAGGCTTACAAATAGGACAGACCATGACTCACTCCGCTGGCTACTCAATATGACCGAGGCATCGAGTCGCCTCGCTAGGTGGCGCCTCAGGCTGTCAGAATTTGACTACGAGATAACCTATAGGTAAGGCATCAAGCACCAGGCAGCAGATGCCCTGTCGCGAATCATCACCGATGGAACTGATGACACCCCATTGGACGACCTAATTCCCACCCCCTTTACAGATGATGGACCTCAGGACTACACGGAAACAGATGACCTTATGGGTAAGGTGCAATCGGAGAATCCTGAGGTGAAGGAGAACGAAATATACCTATTGGACTGGGAGACAGTACCGCCCAATTTGCCACGACCTCAGGTTAATGCGATAACCCCGGAGGAAAAAGAATTCCTCCCTAGAACTATTGAGGAACTCCTACAGGCGCAGGTCGAACACTAATACTGCAAGGAAACAGCCCAATTGGTAGGAACGCCAGGATGCCTGTTCGACTATGACCGATTTGGACTACTATGTCGCCGCTCCCCGCTGGATGGCGCACTCCAACGGGTAATACCAACTTCGCTAAGGGCGCGATTCCCTTACCTCGCCCATTTCTCCCGCTTAGCAGGTCATCCTGGAGGCCGACGAATGTACCAGACCCTAAGGAAGTTCTTCTACTGGCCACTGATGGCGCAGGACCTATGGAAAACCGCACGGAACTGTGCATCGTGCGCACAGATCCGAGGGTCTCGCGCCAACCATCAGGCCAAACTGAAGCTCTTCCCCGCCGCAGATCCAATGGAATTTGTCGCAATGGATATAATTTGGCCTTGGCCTCAGTCGTTCCATGGGAAACGGTTTGTTTTGGTTATAACCGATAGGTTTACCAATGTTACCCGAGCCCTACCCCTAGGAAAGACAACGGCCGCGGATGTCGCCACGGCCTTCTTGTCCCACTGGGTATATCCATATAGCATGCCACTCTACCTCTTTACGGATAACCGCAGCCAGTTTGTATCCAAATCCTTCTCTCATGTCTGTGCTACCTTAGGTATCCAACATTTCACCATCACAGCGTACCCCCTGGAAACCACTGGCCAAGCCGAACGCTTCAACCGCACCCTTCTGTAACGATTGGCGCACTACGTTTCGGAGCACCAATTGGACTAGTACGAATACGTTGAGCCACTGGTTTATGCCTACAACACGCAGGTGCACGCTTCCACAGAGACAACGCCCTTCGACTTAACGCTAACGAGAGCGCCGCCGCCGATAGCTGTTGACCTTCAAGAGTCTATCATACCCCAGGGCATAACCGAAGGGATGACTCCTACCCAGGTGAAGCGCTACTCGCGCCGACGCATTGACCGCATTCTCCAATCGGCTAGAAGTGTACTAACCAAAGCCCAACGACGCTACGAATGCAATTTCGACAGAGCCGTTTGGAACACACCGAGCTTTGGGAAAGGAGATCTGGTTTACCTGGACCGGCCTCCAAAGGACAGTGAGGAACTCGAGGACACTACGCGGAAGCTCTTACACCGCTCTACGGGACCATAAAAAGTCCTCAAGGACAATCCACACACAATTACGTTACTAACTGACGACCTACAGGACACCGTGTCTATTGACCGCGTGACACGAGCTCCCGGTTCCTCCGGACCACGAACGTCCCAGCCCCCTGGCCCAACGGAAGCACCATGACCTCAGGTCGACACTCAAGTCTCCACACCCCTAAAAAAATTCCCGAGGACTCGACTAGCCCCACGGACACGATGGTCCATGCCAACTACTATGACCCACCGCTCCCAACCTACTCCGATGGATTCGCCTCTCTGGACCACACTCTCCTTCCGGAGGATGAACACCAACCGGAATATGTGATTGAGCGCATCATCTCCGCCGGTATGGGAGAAGATGGAACTATGCGCTATCGCGTCCATTGGTTCGGCTACACACCTGAGGAAGACACTTGACAAGAGCCTCAAACCATTCTGGCTAATTTTATCGCCCGCTATTGGCGCAGAATCAGCCACTCGGAGCGCGGGCTTCTGGAGGGGGGAACCATTGGTCCGAATAATCTCAAAACGTCTCCCAAACCGCCTCCCGACACGACGGTTCGTCGTAGCTCCCGCATCAGGGAACAAGGTCTGTCCTTCGGAGACACCTGAGGAAGACCCGAGACGCTCTCAAGATTGGACGCCGTCCCGGGGCACGCACGTTTGAGATACAAGAACGACCTTGGGAAAGCACAAGCATTAATTTATTTGACAACCAACAGAAATAGAACAGCCCTCACCATGACCTCAAGCTTCGCGAAAGCGCTGGGAACGCCAACAGGACTCACGGGGGCGGCGCAGGAGTAACTCCGTCGTCGTCATTGGAAACTGCAGAAGCGAAACCAGGACTACGGTCACCGGAGAAGCCAACTGGACCACTAGAACCGGCCCCAGCGAGCCGAGCACGCTTCTTCGGCGGAGACTCACCTGAGGAACTATTGTCACCATCGGAAGCCACTCAGTCGCTCTAATTTAGACCATACCGGTCATCCAAGTCGGCAGTAACCCTCTGGGACATCGCCTGCGCATTCTGCTACCCGATATTGACCATAGCGGTCTTCAGATCCTGACCCTGTTGGACAACCGCGGCGTTGCGCACCGAGCGATGCGCCCAGGAGTAGGCTTCCCTCAGGACTGTCGCATTGTCCATTGAGGTAGTAATACCAACCGGACGGCAGAAGGGCATAACGCACTGCCCGCGGATTTCGTCCGATAGTTTGTTCATAGCGGTACCTGGGGCGTTCATAGGCCACTTGGTATCCAGAGGAGCTCCCCGCTTGGTTGTTCGAAGCCATGGTGCCGCATCCCACAGGTGGGTCCGCCGGGAAATGGATAGGAAAACCGACGGAAGCGACATAGTCCGGAGGGAGAATGCCATTTCCGACGGGCTCATAAGGCGATCGTGGCATCGCGCGCGACCAATGGAGGAATACCGGGAAGGGAAGAAGGAAAAATGAAACCGAATTGGGCAGGATGACTGACGTGACCTTGAATGGACGAAGCGCGCACCGTGGTTCACGGCGGACAACGCGCCTAGGGTCGCCAAAGGAATACCGAAGGATACGAAAAGCGGCAAGGAACCCCCCCCCCCTCGGTGCTCGTACAGTACCTTAGGTGAACTAATTGCCAACCTGTCGCCAAGGGTCAGCTCTTACGCACTGGTACCCTCGAGGATGGTGGCGATGCGACGCCCCGTCGCGCCCACTGGTAACGAGAACAACAAACCCCCGGATTAGTCATAAGACGCCGACATGTCGGGCACTGTATCGCTCGTGTCCAGGCCATTAGGACGCTGAGGATCACGACGTTCCGACCCCGAAGGCAAGATCGGAGGTTCACCCGTAGGTCCAACTAGAGCCATACTCCCAGGAATGTGTGAGGCAATTTGGACTTCGCCGTGACGGTCGAATCCTAAGGAGGGAGAGTTGTGAAGGAGCGATAATAAAGGTTGAGTCCGGTAAGCCGCCGGGTCCTGAAGGATATTGCAGGTGAAACTTGTACGTGTCGACCTCAGGTGGACTGATGTAGATTATTATTTTAATTTAGTTTTTGTAATAGATTAGCACTGCAGTGCCAGGGAGATCTCAGCGCCTCGCCAGTACTATTTACATGGCTCGAGTGACGCTTCTCCCTTAGAGTACGGTAGGCACCATTAGGATACTAAATAACCCACTTTGGTATATTTGTTCCACCCTTTGGTCTTCAAGCCATCGTTTCCGTAACTCCAACCTGTAGGACTACGCAGTAAACGCCAGCCCATTGCACCAAGTACTCTGGGAGTGCCGCCGTCAAGGATTAGAACCTTAGGATCCGCTCTACCACGCTACCACCGGTCGAGACCTGTGCGCTGACTTAACCCGTCATTGCGTTACACAGCGTAGAAAGACCTTCAGCGCAGCGGGAATTGCACAGAATTTTCATTAGTTGCTTTTTGACTACATTACACCTTCTAAAAAACAACACAACAAGATTTTCCAGTCAAAATACTGTTTCAAAAACATATCTTTTAATACAGTGCGTGCCAAGAATATATCCCTAAACAAAAACTGCGCCAAAAAGATTTCATGTAGTGTAGAGCACATTTTAAACAAAAGAAGAGCTACCACATGACTTAAAGATAACCACCAAAATCTGTTTAAGTACAAAAAATGAAGAAAACGTCTTTTTGAACGACTATCATAAGATAAAACGTGGAGAATGGTGTAGGAAAAAAGCGTAATGGAAAACTGAATACAATAGTTTTATCTCTTCTGAAGAAAAAAAAGCTTAACTTTGATAGTCTAGATTGCCATACATTTTATAAAAATGATCTACAAAATGGGAAAAAGCAGTGTTTGAGGAAGCCTTCGAGAGAGGCACCGGATATGGTTTGGGATGGAATCTCTACAAAAAAGCAATCGATATCATTTGTATTGAAAGTACTTTGAGTCTGAGAAGTATTTCGAGGTTCCAGAAACCTATTTGCTACCGTGCACATAATTTATATATAAAACGGACTTCTTATAGCAGGATAACGCACCTGGTATAAATCCAATTTTATGAAACAGTGGTTTAATTATTCAAATACATCGGTTATGGAGTCACCTGCGAGCTATTTTGACCTCAACTCTATTGTAGACACTAGAGGAATGTTAAACCTTTTATTTTATGGGCAATGAAAGCAATTTGACACAGTTTTTCAAACGTTTGTCAAAGATTGCTGGTAAAAGATTGACAGAAATGCTATCAATACTTTTGTTGAAACAATTCGAAAGGGCTATATAAGCATTATACAATCTGAAAGAGCTGCAATAACTATTGAACTCTCGTGCGTTACAGTAAACACGATGCAATAAAGTTTATGTTTTTGAAACAGTATTTTTACTGCAAATATACAACACTGATTTCGGTAGCTTTACTGAGCCAAAACGTCAATATTTGGAAATTCTGGTTGAGAGATACGTTTTTGAAACACTTTTCATCATGCTCTTTTTAGCGAGCTTTCAGTAGTTTATTCGCGCTCTTTTAGGTTGGATGAAACTAATACAGCGGCTTCGAATTGATTCAATAAAAAAAAATATCAATATTATTTGAGCTTAGTTTTTCTAAGAAACTCTTGATATAATTATATATTAAAAAACTGTACTAAGTTTGCTTTGGTTTACTACGCAATCCTAGCGACAAAAAATCCTTGAACGTCTTCAATAATGATTTGATCTGCGAAAAGTGCTACCAAATCAATAAACATCATATCAAAACAAGGGAAAAAACGTTTTCCAACATTTGGATTGTGTACGGGCAAATGATTGTGCTGAAAAACAAAAGTTTCTCGCTGAATACTGTATATCATCGATAACCAATATTTTCGAACACTTAAGCAAACTGTTCTGACGCCCTTATAGTGTCAATGAGCGCAATTAAATATGCTTTCTTTTATGCGATTCCAACTGATACCATGAAGAATTCCCCACCTGTGTGCCTCCATTAAAAACTGTTTTTCCCAAAGACTGTGCCCACAAAATTTGTATCAATCTGGTCTGTGAATGTCTTCAAAAAATATCGTCCATAAGAATATTTTGGTTTCATTTGCCTCACTAAAAACAGAGTTTCTGGCACCATTTTACACCGCTAGTCTTATGTTGGTTTTTTAGAAAAACCTTTCGTTCACTTTTATATATTTAATCACAATTTCACATTTCACTTTGCGCCATTTAGTAAAGCCTGGACCATCCAAATGAAAACTCTTTACACCAATCACAAAAAGTATCGTGAAATAGTTGAAGCTTAATCCACTCTTTTCCGAGTTAACCAAAAATGGAAAACTGCCCAGAAACTGTTTTGTTATATAAAAACAAGATCTTATGTTTGCAACTCTGTTCCGTATTAAAACAGCAAATTGTATGGGTAAGTTTTCAGTGTTTGCGAGATATTCTCTGCTATATGGCCTTTGTTGTCTAAAATAAAAATTCAGAGCTGTTGGTTGTGAGAAAGATGCAGTTTAAAGGCCAATATGAAGCTTATAATGTTAAACGTATATATATATATATAAAAAACATGTTTCTATGATAAAAGGTTTCCGGCTTAAACAATTTACTCAGATAAGATTGAGATTTACAAAGCATTCACAGCCATTTTGATGCGGTTTAGAGAACAAATATGTTTTTGGAAACAAAATGTACCTCAAAACGTAGAAAAAGTAACTTTCTAAAGCAAAAATAATAGAAACCTTTTTAAAATTCTATCATGTAAAAGTAAAACAGATTACATTGTCAATATTACATAAACTATCGCAGAACCACATAGCACTCAAGAAAATTAAAACAAAACACGAAATGTACGTATCAAAAAAAATTTATAACAGCAAAAAAAATATAACTTCCACCGAAACGAATCGGTAGCAGTTCATTTCTTTTTGTTCTAAAACACATTAATTCAACGTTGCCGATTAATTTATACAAAATTTTAAATCAATGCATCGAGAAAATCGTTTCATACCTATTGCTTTGCACTGATGGCTGTAGAGGTCGGTAGGAGAGTGAATATCTACTAAAAGCACGGCATGAAGCGGGTGTCGCCTTTTGAGCGAAACTCCTTGGAAGAAGGTGTGTGTGAAGGAAAAGGCCAGGGAATCCTGATGAAGCAAACGATTCGTGTAGACACGAGACGGTGTTCCAGAGACGGCAGTACGTATGAAATCGGAACTAGCTCGACAACTCTGTACAAACTCCAAGGGAACAACAACAAAACATAGAAACAAACACACAAAGAAACCCACAAAACATAGTGACAAACAGGAGGAAACGGCGCAGAAATGGAGGAGATCCGTGGAACAAGAGCTATAGGTCAGATGCGGTTAGCACTGATGCTGTAGGTGCTCCTTCATCGATACCAACTTTAAGTTTCCTAGCGCACACAAAGATGGTGATAACTTGTTTGCTGGTTGGCCTCTGCCTTCCTCACCCGGGGTCAAGCGCTCTTTATTGTGCCACGAGACAAAGGAGCTACTCTAGTTTAATGTCTACACTGTGGTGTATCACAAAGAAAACAATCTAAAATAAACAAATTAATTGTTTGGTGGTCCCACTAAGCAGCGAACAGTAGTATAGTGCTATTAAATTAGTTCTAATTCCCAATTCTTCCCTGAAGTATTCTTCTCATAACATCTCGTTATCGATTACAGTACCAGGAATAGCTTATGAGTGCCGTACATCAACTTCGATGATTTTCGACCATTTGAGTCAATATGCATCCCAAATTTTACATATCCCTCCCGATAAGTGCGGGGCACCCGCAACTCAAGAACATAAAAGCGTATCGACAGCCTGCTTCACTCTAGCTTCCCGGTCTCAACAAGCTTCCAAACGTTGCATCTCAACACGAACGCTCTTCCAGTTTTCTTGTACACCCTGAAACATTCCCAAAGAGCAATCCCCGCTATGTAGTGAATCCACGAACGTCGTACGACGACCTGGATAACCCAGCACATCGTCATACGACTACGTCTTCGGCTCGTCCCGATCCAAGATCGCGAACAGTGCCACTTCCAATTTCCTCCTCGGGTTCTAACTTAGCATATCCTTATTCGACAGCAGCCATTCTGCAACCATCATCGTCTGCGATTCAAAATTTCCCGCACTATGCGGACCTTGTTCGGTGGAACCCGATGCAGCACACTACGCTTTTCGCTCGTGCTCCCGGCTTTTTCTCCGCAGCTGTCTGCGACGAAGATCTGATTGGTCGATACGAAGTCGCTGGTTGACTTCCTGACGGTATTCAGTGGTATGTGCTATACACAAGCGACTGGCTCAGCCACTATGCGATTTCGAACAACTCGGTAAACCTCTTTGGGTCAGAAAGCCTGGAGGAAGCCTGCAGAAAGTTCACTCGATTAGGGTACCAGCGGGTGCCCCGCGTGGTTGGGATCGTTCCCGCCGTATTGATCCTCAGAACGAACATAGAAGCTTACTCGTATGTCGAGAACCTTGCGGATTTGGATTTCCAATCGTGGCGCGGCGTACGAGGAGTATCTAACATGGCTCTCTGTTTCGACAGTTCTCAAATACGACCGGAGTTCCGCTACCTTCGCAAGCGCGATAATCCCTATTGGAAATTCTGTCGATGGGAGAGACGTACTCGATCACGACTAGGATACTTGGCCCCGTACCAAATGCTGGAGATTGACCGAGTTCGGTATAACTAGCGCATCAGGCGCTACGTTCCCATTCCCCTTTATTGGAATTCAGTCGAGAGTCCTCTTGGTTTTTGTGGAGCAAAACCCGGCGACGGGAAGTGCTCTCAAGGTGTTCGAAGCCTTGCTCCCTGGGGGAGGCAGACTCAGAGACAGAGCCCTCCGTTCCGCCCGTAGTGTGGGGTGTAACTCTCACGGGGGATTCCGGCAGTACCGACGGAGGTGAGGGGTAGAAACCGTTGGATCGGGAATGGGTATGGGTATCCCAAAGAATGGGGGAAAATCCGGCGAAGAGGAAAAACGGGGCGAGGGTCGGGCACTAACAGGCACCGGACCCGAGAACCAGAAAAGGGGCGAAACAACAAAAGAAACCCAATACAGGGGCGAAAACCTGTCCTCGAAAGGAAACACAAAAAGCACGCAACAAGTAAGCAGAACCCCCAAGGGGTATCGTGCACGCAGGTCGTCTGAGCGGTCCCAAGGGGGTGGTTGCACGGAACCCAAACGTGGGCACTCTCCAAGTGGAGTCGTGTCCCTACGCAGGCGTTGCTAACCAGAGCCCGTTCCGGGTTGTAAGGCCGAAACGATGGCGACGAAGAACCTCTAAAGGTATCGAAGACCAACCTTGGTTACCATTTACTCTGAGCTTCGGACTGTCAGATCTCATCTCCCTAAGTAGGGCCCACTAACTAAACTCTACAGTAGTGCACACCTGCTCAGGGCCATACACGTGGAGATCTCACTGTCAGGGCCCAAAAATCCAACGTTCTAACAAATATCCGAAAATCGGTGCCAAAATTAAGCCACGTGTATCACGGGGCCAATCCAACCATGGGCCATCCGAATTTTCACTTCATAGGCGAACTCTAACCAGAAAACAGTGCCACCTCAGCACACCTTAGAGGGGATCTTAGTCATAACCCTCGGAGGGTTCAATCCTCATTCTATGAGTTGCCTCTTCAAGTATCCCCTAACTGGGCGTTGCTCTACATCTCCCCCTCCTAAAGACGAGGAAGAACATTCCGAGCCGCGGGTGTCTCGCTTTCCGGTCACTATATATACTTCTCTCCCAATGGGGTCCTTCACCACTTCTGAGGATCGCCACAAAACCGGCACATCGGTACAACTTTCTTCTACTCCTCCGACTTTCGGCGATAAGCAACTTCTCGCAACAGCAGTCTCAACCAGCCCTCTCAAGGGAATGAACCCATACGTCCTCAACCCACTCTCGGAGCCATCGGCCTCCGCGCCGGCGGACAACGAAGCTCCCCAGCAGGGTGGATATTTCTCCGGTTTGGATGCGGCTCCGTCAGGTACCGAACCTTCCGCCTCGGCGAGCAACCGACATCTTCAGGAGGATTTGGACATTAACGCGGTGGCGTGGAACGCCGCTCATGCGATGCCCTTGGTAGCAAACTCCAGAGGTTGGATCTCAAACGAATCCTTTCGAAGGTGGAGTCCCCTTACCAATCGGGTTATATTCCCGCGCTCCGTGGTTCCATCCGACAGCGGTTCGCGATGATGAGCTCATCGACTCCTACGTGGAGGACGGCTTATTGCCGGGTGGCCTACCTGTCGAGGTTGTACGTTCTCCCGATTGGAGGGCGCGGATAGCCATAGAGCCTCAGTATCTATACCGCGGTCGCGGGGAGTCCCTGGACAAGGCGCACGCAGCGATGGCGGCTCTGGCCTACCAGCGATTGGAGAGGTCACGCTTTGACCATCTGGTTCCCCCGGAGTACGGGTTCGATGTCGCCTATTACCGCACGTAGGGTGAGGTCTCGTACGGGGATAACCTGGCAGCCTTTCCCGAAGCCGAGTTCCGCGGACCGGGTTTTTTTCTCCGAGAAGATATGCTCCAATGGAGTCGTCCCATCTTTCGGGCTGAATTCAGGTACCTTCAACGGCAGTTTACCCAGTATGGGTTCGATCGACGCGTGTGCTTCGAGCGCGGCTCGCGCTCCCGTTTCGGGTTCCTTGTCCTGTATCCTCACGTGGAACTGGAGCGTATCCGTAACACGGCGAAGGTTGGGCGATTCGTGCCCCTTCCAGCTTGGTGGAGTAAGGTCGAGGTCCCCCGAGGGTGCTTTGCTGAACTGCCCCCATGCATCTACTATATCGGGTCTCGTTTGATGCACGACCCGAACTCGGGATACTGGGCCCTCGTTGCAGCCGACTGGGCAGCCCGCGTAGCGGCGCACCTCCTCTGGGATGCTCATGACCATTTCCGTATCTGGTATATTCCTCCGATGCTACGGACCATCATGCGTCAGATCGACCTTGTCCCAGCGTTGGGTTCGGCCAGCAGCGTGCAGGACCTGTATCCAATCTTGGACGTGATCGACAACACCCAATGGGATCGAGTTCCAGTGGAAAATCAGCCCGCAGGGGAAGGATCCGCGCGAGACAAGTCTCCTGGCCGGTACGATCCGGGCTCCGGTAACTGGGTCTATTACAATCCCTTCGAAGGGGTTCGCATCAGCGCGGCGCAAGCACGGACGCTGTTTGACTCGCCTCGACCGATGCCGGTGAGACATCCGACGGGGTTCATTTATACCGACGATTACGAGTACGAGCCTCCAGTAGACCTGGACGATCCAGCGTTGGATAACGACATGTCAGCTCCTAGTGGAGTACTCCCTGTGGAGCCATCTGCACCCTTCCAACCAGTGGGAACGACCTCAGCTGCGGCGGCGAATGCATCCAGTGGCGGTCCATCTGCTCCCCCCGGATGGGGTGTGAACACCCTTGCGCAGGCGCCGGTTGCCACTCCGCAAGCGGATAGTGTGCGACAAGGCCTCGTGAACGCGGGCATTCCGATTCCCCCGGGTATGACGGATGTGAGCCAGATGTTGGCTTTCGCCTCGGCGTACCATCAGGGTCAGAATCCCAACGGTGGGGCGGGTCCCTCCTCGGGCTTTCCGTAGTTCCGCCTTCAGGCAATTGTGGAGTCCATAGCTTGGCGACAATAGTAAACTTCTGATATTTGCATAACTTCTTTTCTTCTTCCTTCCTAGGGTCTTAACTTCTACTTCTTTTCTTCTTCCTTCTTAGGATCTTCTTCATCTTCGTCTTCATCTTCTTCCCTTCCTAGGGTCCAATCTTCTTCTTAATCTTCTTCTCCACTTCGTGGGTCTTCTTTTCCTTTTTTTCTTTCATCATAAACTGTCCCGATAACCGATGTTGTGTTCCCCGGTTAACGGCGCTAGGCCGAGGGCCAGTAGACATTCCCTCTCAATACGTGTTCTTCGGGATACTCTCCTCAATTCCTCTTCAGAGGTCCAACATCTTCCTCACCTCGAGGTCCCATCCACACCAGTTCCCGTGGTGGCTTACCCGACTTGGGCACGATCCAGACTTGGAGGCAAGGTTACCCGAGCGCGTCGGTGATAGGATAAAACCTTAGACCTCGGAAGGTGCTCAATGGGTTCCACTGTATCCTCATCAGGCGAGAAGCCGTACCATCGGACTTGGTAGCGAACTTCTCCCTCGGGGGTGTAGATGTGACACACGATGCGATCGATAACGAATTCCTGCGAGTACACTTTTCCCTGTTCGGGCTTCTCTTCCATCTTGGAACGCTCTAGTTCCCTTGAGGGTGTCAACGTAGGGTATAGACACACCCCGGTGGGTTCTTTTCCGTGTTGCGAGCGGGTCTCAGCACTTCGTCCGAACGGCGCCGAGTGGCCTGTGGGCTACGTTGTAACTTCCGTCTACGGAGTTAAACTGGCCCAGTTTTGGGTTCTTCTTAAAGCTGAAATCTTCCCGATAACAACTGTGTTCTTAGATTTCGTGACGGTTGAGAAACCGCGACGCGGTAGCGTCTCCAATCTCAGGGGGGTAAGACTTCAACGTAAACCCGAGCTACGGGGACGAAGGTTGCTCTTTTGCAACGCGCCGTGCGACGGAGGCGGTTTGCGCGACGGTTGGTCGTCAGAGCCTTTTGATTGGCTCGGTGCCATTCGACGTGTGCCACATAACTGCGCGGGCGCCGGTTGCCACTCCGCAAGCGGATGTGAGGTGGCGCTTTCGACACGCGCTAGCACTCTCCTGAGCTGTCCCCGACGGGTCTCACTCATTTCTTTCCCATTCCTGAGGGTTCCAATGTCTCCATAGGAGTTCTTATTCCCATTCCATAAGGGAGAGCCAAATTTGGTCAACCTCATCGTCGAGATCTTCCCCGTGCGGGTCCGCTGACACAGCTCGTTCCCGAGAAAGCGGGGTTTGAGTGTGCGACACCTCAGTGTCTCCTCCGCGGCGGCGGGTGATCGTCGGCTCTGTAGGCGTTCCGGGTGCGGAGTTCTCCACACGACTCTCCCTAGGCGGGTTTTCGTCATCTTTTCTGACGTCGTGCTCGGCTGGGTCGGCGGTGATGTCGCTACCCATACGCTGGGGTTTTGACTTCTCTGTCGCCGGCTCGGTCGGGCTCGCCGTCTCACTGTGAGAACTAGATTCCCTGTTAGGGCGACTGGCTGACGCCGAAACATCGTCCTGCGAAGGAACTAAGTCCTCCTCCCCCTCCTTAGGCGGAGAGCCAGGAGGCTTGATTACCTCCGGTGGGGGAGTAACTCTGTAAGAGTTCGTTGACTGGGCCCTTGAGGGAGCGGGCCCAGGTTCGGGAGTATCCGAAGTTTCCGGTAGGTCGGTTAAACCACGTTCCGGGTGCGGAAGTATAACGGGGCGGGTGTTCGAATCTCCGCCTGACGGGTTAACTTCCGTTGGATCATCCCCTGTGGAGGGCGTTGGTGCCGACACCACTTCCACATTTGGGTTGAGTGCTCGTGTGATGCGGTCCCTGGAGATCCGTTCGTGGCGGTTAGCGATATCCAATACCACCGTGTCCGGGTCTACAGAAACTACAAGATAGGGTCCGTCCACAATTGGCGAAAGCTTGTGCCTACGTTCCTTTTCAGGATTGTAGTATTCCTTTCGAAGGAAGACGAAGTCGTCGGGCTCCACCTGAGGTAGAGGTTTGCGAACCCGATTGTCAAAGTCCTTCTTGTAGGCGCGTTGAGCTTTGTCCATTGCATTCCGGGCTATCGGCACCATCTTCGTAAGCCACTCCTTCCAGGCTTCTCGGTACAATCCCGGTGACGGGTACGTCGACAGCGTCGGTTGAGCCTCGATGGCGACCGGCGGCGGTGTCCTCGACAGTACCAGTTCGAATGGGGATAAAGATGTAACCCGATGTACCTGGGTGTTGTATGCATACGTGATAGCGTCTGTGTACAAGTCCGAATTTTTGGGGTGATCCGCAACATACGATCTCAAAGCGTTTAGTATCGTGCGGTTAAACCTCTCCACCTGGCCATTCCCCTGAGGGTGATACGTAGTAACAAATAAATTCCTTTCATCAAGGATTCGACATACATCCTGAAAGAACTTTGATGCGAATTGCCCTCCGTTGTCGGATAACAACTGCACCGGCGGTCCATATACGAACACCCAATGGGTCACGAACGCTTGCGCGACGGTAGCGGCGGTGATCCGCTTCAGCGGCACAGTTCTCGTTAGCTTAGAGAATCTGTCAGAAATGACAAGCAGATACCGATGACCTCGGGGCGTCCTGATAAACTCCCCTAGGATGTCTATGGCCACGAATTAGAGTGGAGTCCGTGCCGGGAACAGCGTCAACTTCTTAGAGTGCTTCCGAAGTTTGACGTCATTCTTGGCGCAATTGGCGCAGGCCCGTCTGACGGGGTAACAATCGAATGCCATTGCCGGCCAGTAAAAGTCCCTTCTCAACGTGAGGTACAGTTTTCTTCCCCCGGGGTGGGCGCCAACCTTCACATAGTGAGTGAGGTGTAATACCCTCTGTTGTAGGGTGTGCGGCACCACTATCCTCGGGCGAGGTCCAACGGTCCTGATTAGGTAACCCTGATCGTCGTCCTCGAAAGGTAACTGAAATCCTCCGTTGAGGCGAGCCCGAATCCGTGTACAGAATGGGTCGAGCTGTTGCTCGCGTATCATCTCCTCTGGAGAGATAGGTATAAAAGAGCCGGTCGGCGAATCCAGACTCTCGTTGACGAGTATATCGTCACAAACATCATCCGTCAGCGGTTGAGCTCCTCCCTCGAGGTCCGATACCATAAAACATGGGATGTCATCGTCCTCGTAGGGTTCCGTTTCCGCTGTGGTTCCCAAGCGGGATAGTGCATCAGCCTGAGTGTTCAGCTTCCCTTTCTTGTACAGGACCTCAAAGTCGAATTCCGACAGTCGGAGACGACAGCGCATAAGGCGGCCCGAGGGTTCGGAGATCTCCAGGAGCCAACGCAAGCATGCGTGGTCCGTATGGACTTTGAAACGAGTACCCATCAGATAGGGGCGAAGTGTAGCTAAGGCCCACACAACGGCTTAACATTCTTTCTCGGAGACCGAGTAGTTCCTTTCATGGACATACAGGGAACGTGACCAGTACCCAATAGAGTGACGTTCACCATCCTCAGAGGATTGGAACAGTGCACAACCTACTTGGTTTGCACTAGCATCGGTGTCCACTTCGTAAGGGAGCCCAGGATTGGGTAGAGCCAAGATTGGCGGTGATGTTACGGCATTCACCAGTGCCGTGAAGGCAGACGCTTCCGCGTCGCCAAAAGGTTCCAGTTCAACTGGTTGTCCCTTTGTCAGGAGCCTGTTGAGGGGGGTGGCAATATCCGCAAAGTTCGGGACGAATCGGCGATACACGTTACACAGACCTAAGAAGGATCGCAACTCCGTTTGAGTTTTCGGGTGTTTTGCTTCCTTCAAGGATTTCACTCGTACTTCATCGATTGAAAGCTATCCGGGACGGAAGATATGACCCAGATACTTAACCGAATCGGTGAAAAACTCGCACTTCTTGAGTTTCAAGGTGATTCCCGCGTCGCGGAGTATCTTCATTACGTCCCTGACGTGTTCGAGGTGGTCATCCAGGTTGTTGGAGAAGACAATAATGTCGTCTAAATACACTAGACACGTCCTCCACTTGAAGGGAGCCAACAGAATGTCTATCGCCCGTTGAAACGTTGCGGGGGCATTTGTCAACCCAAAAAGCATCCTCCGGAATCGGAAAAGTCCTTGATGACACACGAAAGCCGTTTTGTCTCGATCTTCCTCCCTAATAGGGACTTTCCAGTAGCCCGAATTGGCGTCGAGGGTAGAGAAAACAGTAGCGCTCCCAAGGGAGACGATGTATTCGTCCATCCGAGGGATCGGGTACACATCCTTAATGGTTACCTCGTTCAGGCGTCTGTAATCGATGCAGAAACGCCACGATCCATCCGGTTTCGGAACTAACACCACTGGTGAGGCCCAAGCGGACTGGGCAGGTTCAATTACGCCCGCTTTAAGCATCTTCTCCACCTGAGATTTCTCCTCTTCCCGAGCTTTCGGTCCAGCCCTGTAAGGGTGTTGGGCAAGAGGCCGAGTGTTCGGTAACAAGTCGATGTGGTGTTCTGTAATCCCAATAGTTCCAAGGGAACCATCCCACATGGGGGTAAATTCCCGAAGCATGTGCCTCAGCTTCTCCCGATGAGATGCGGGTACATGGTTGAGATCCCATTTCTCCAATTCCTGAACAGGATCAGTCTGGTCTGCTCCTGTGATAGGGGCCGTAACCTCCTGAGGTTTAAAGTGTTCAGCGTGTGGAGCTGCAGTCGTATGCTCACCGTCTTCCGCGATTTCGGCAGTGTCCTCCCCCTCCTTAGGGTCCGCCACACCAAGGACCTCTGCGATAGAGATATTTGTAGGTACGACCGCATGCGGGTGTGGAAGAACAGAACCCAGGATCTGGTGTTTGACCAAATGCTGCGTTGTCTTTCCAAAGTTGGCTACCAAAACCTTGAAAGGTTTATCCGGTTCCACGGAGACAACCCCATTCGCAAGGGCGAGTTGACGCCGCGTATACAGAGATGGGTTCGGTTGTACCACATGCACACCAATTTGCTTAGTAACAACTGTGACCCAAACCTGGGTTTCTGGCGGGATAGCCACTGACTTCGCAACCTTTACCCGTGTAGACACCGGGTCCTTCTTCACAGATTCCTGCGCGACAGGGAGAGAAACGCGGGTTCGCGCTGCTCCCTGTAAGGGTTTACTAACGATTGGGATCGTAGACCCGTCTTCGAGTTCCACAGTTCTATTCCGAGGACGGATGGCTTCCACGAAGCGGTCGCAAAAGTCACAACCCAGTATGACTGGTGCTGCAAGTGACTTGCATACAATAAACTCTAGCTGAACGAGATAGGAGCCTAACCTCACCATGAGGGAAATTGTACCCAGTGTCCGTAGCGGATTGTTGTTCGCATCGGCGATATCCAAACGTGGACCGGTACGAACTTGAACCCGGAGCAGCGGGGGTAACAATTCAACATGAATTAAGTTAGGAGCGGCTCCTGTATCCAGGACAGATATTTGACGAACCATAAACTGGTTGGACAGGCCGAAGTCGGCGAATACTTTATAATTCCGCTTGGCCATTACCATAACTCGATCCGGAATACGGAGATTACGGGACCGTATCCACGGGGGACGAAGGACACTAAAGTATCCCGAGTTAACGTCGGTGTCAGCCGTTCTCCTTGAAAGGATAGTCACAGCTGGGGAGCGAAGCTGGAGCGCCTCGGGCGTCTTCAACTCCGGCTTAGAAGACGCCCCTCCCGCAGGGGAGACTCCCAAGTTTAGTTTTTCGAAGCGGACCCCACCGAATTCGGTGCAACTGCCTCGAAGGGGACCGGTTGTTCCCCGTTCGCGGGTACAAGTTCTGTATCCCTGTCAGCAAGGTGAGCTCGGAGTATCCTTTGTTCCTCATAGGACCTACTTGGGACTCGAGCTTTCTCCTCAGGGGTCAGAGCCTCGTACTGAGCGATAATTCGTGAACCCTCCCGCAGGGGAAATGTGCAGTCTGGTGCTTTGTGACCACGGAGGTAACATAAATAGCAAATCAGCTCTGCCGGGTTCGGTTGTGGACGTGAATCCACGCGACGTGGTGCTGTATCCCTCCATCCGGGGCGAGAGAACCGAGCAGCGGTATTCGCAAAAGGTAGCGATGCGGCTGGCACCCTCCGTCCTTGGGTATAGAGCGCAGGGTCTTCATCCGTAGTCGGAGCGGATGTCGACGGCAACTCAGACGTACCCATAGATTCGGGGTTACTTCCCATGAAGTGAATGTTATCATTGACCCCCACAGGGGCAGGGCCTCCTGCGAGTGACAAAGACGAGTTACCTCCATCGGCGAGGAGTGCACCTGTCGGCCGACTCTTTCGGTTCTGCCGGGCACGGAGAGTATCCCCCTCAGCCTGGGCGTACTGAACCAGTTCCAAGTAGGTCAGCTTGCGCTTCTCTTCCCGATATCGGGCAACCAATGCCCTTATCGAGGGATCCAAACCATCCACAAACATGGTGCATCTCTTGTAGGCGGGGAATACATTCCGGCATCGGAGACACGCTTTATTCAAGCGAGTTGAATACACCGTTTCGGTTTCCATCAGCTTCTGCCGCGTATCCCTTAATGCAAGGATTGCTTCCTGAATCGCATTTCCAGTAGCGTATGACCTCAAGAGGTACTGCACCGCTTCGGGCCAGCACGTGACTCCCCCTTCCGAGGCTCGGGATGATCCACGGACGGAGTTGAACTGGTCTTCAGCCATCCCCTTTAAGAAATAGGGTAATGCAAGATACGCTTGCGCTTCACTCATACCGAGGATGTCAGCCTCTTGGACGAACCTCGCAAGGAAATCGAGCACCAGAATTGAGTCTGTTCCTGTGAACTCCCTCTTCTGTAGGGTGATGCTCAGCCTTTTGATGTAGTCCTTGACCCTACCCGTTCCGCGGGATGTTCGATCTCCCGAAGGGTTATCCAACCGGTAATAGCGGTACGATAGCAGCTTCCGATAGAGAGGATTCGTCGGCTTCAGCTCCCTTAATCCAAGGTGTTTCCTACCCTTCTTCCGGGTACGGATTGCCCCTTGAGAGGTGTAAGTAGCCTTCGACCGAGTCGCCCGGGATGACCGGCGTCCATCTTCACTATCCGAAGATTCGGAGGACGAACTCGATGACGAGCGATTGGGATCGGAATCCGATAAATCCTCTTGGAGGTGAACCCTCTTCTTGGACTGGCGGCGGTCCCGTTTAGCGGAGCGGTGTTCTTCGTCTTCTGAAACGTCGGGTTTATCCTTCGAGGCTTCTGTGTCTCCGTCCATACGGATAATGGCCTCGAGGGTGTCCAGCCGAGCTCGGAAGCGTTCCGCTTGCACGCGGTGTTCCTCCACGAGGCTCCGGTACTCCTGGATAAAGACCCCAGGGGTACCAAAGCTTTCCAAAAGGGAGTTCACATCCGTCCTCAGGGTACGAAGGTCATCGGCGACTCCCCGCACCTGGGCGTCCTCCACCTTGAGGCGGAGGGTAGTAGCCTCCTGAAGGAGCTCGACGTGAGCCGCGTTGGCGATATCGATTCGAGTCTCCAGGCGCTGTAATTCAGGGTCGGCCCGACTTCGGGGTGCTGCTGAGGGGGTCTCCACCACTGGAGCTGGGCCCACAGCCACGATCTCTCGAGGACCTGAAACCACTGAGGGTGCTCTCCGAGTGTCCGGATCGATACCGGAATCGTTCCGACCTTCGGGAATTGAGCTCCTCGACCTAGGCGGGGCCGAGGGCACTGAATCCGCTTGACGGTTCGATCCAGTCCTGGAACCACGGGTAGGCGGCGACATGCTGCAGACACGACACCGAAGATTCGGGGTAACGATGAAATTCGATCACGAGATTCCCGGAGAACGGATGACGTAACACAAAACAAAAATAAAAACCAATTCCACCCTTTCCAAAGGGGACCACTACAACAAATCTTCACGACGGTGCTTCCTCTTCCAAGAGATATTCCAACACGTGGATGACCAACCCAAAAGTCCGAGAACGGCTTCTAAGTCGGGAGACCACTTGTGGAGCAAAACCCGGCTACGGGAAGTGCTCTCAAGGTGTTCGAAGCCTTGCTCCCTGGGGGAGGCAGACTCAGAGACAGAGCCCTCCGTTCCGCCCGTAGTGTGGGGTGTAACTCCCACGGGGGATTCCGGCAGTACCGACGGAGGTGAGGGGTAGAAACCGTTGGATCGGGAATGGGTATGGGTATCCCAAAGAATGGGGGAAAATCCGGCGAAGAGGAAAAACGGGGCGAGGGTCGGGCACTAACAGGCACCGGACCCGAGAACCAGAAAAGGGGCGAAACAACAAAAGAAACCCAATACAGGGGCGAAAACCTGTCCTCGAAAGGAAACACAAAAAGCACGCAACAAGTAAGCAGAATCCCCACGGGGTATCGTGCACGCAGGTCGTCTGAGCGGTCCCAAGGGGGTGGTTGCACGGAACCCAAACGTGGGCACTCTCCAAGTGGAGTCGTGTCCCTACGCAGGCGTTGCTAACCAGAGCCCGTTCCGGGTTGTAAGGCCGAAACGATGGCGACGAAGAACCTCTAAAGGTATCGAAGACCAACCTTGGTTACCATTTACTCTGAGCTTCGGACTGTCAGATCTCATCTCCCTAAGTAGGGCCCACCAACTAAACTCTACAGTAGTGCACACCTGCTCAGGGCCATACACGTGGAGATCTCACTGTCAGGGCCCAAAAGTCCAACGTTCTAACAAATATCCGAAAATCGGTGCCAAAATTTAGCCACGTGTATCACGGGGCCAATCCAACCATGGGCCATCCGAATTTTCACTTCATAGGCGAACTCTAACCAGAAAACAGTGCCACCTCAGCACACCTTAGAGGGGATCATAGTCATAACCCTCGGAGGGTTCAATCCTCATTCTATGAGTTGCCTCTTCAAGTATCCCCTAACTGGGCGTTGCTCTACAGTTTTCCTGTGGAGCTCCCTCCAGTGATTACCTACGTTGGTCTCCACCCTGCAATTGATTCGTTCTCTGGTTATTGGGTAGTTGTCTACAGTGAATTCATGGCGAAGATGGCCATGTTCGTTCTTTAGGATGTGTATCACACCTGTCATATGTAGGTCAGGAGCCCAATGGCTCGACAACTTGCGAGACAGTTGGATCTTTCCCTAGTATTGTGGTCAAAGGCAAATCACGAAGAGTTTCAGCACCTGATGAGTGTCATGGACCAGATTGACTGGACACTGGTGCCCAGCGAGCAGAATGGAAGAGCTAAACCTAGTCTTGATCATTCCTTTGGAATGACGGGGCCTGGCGGCGATTTTGTACGGTATAATTCATGGACTAAACAACACATCGACGACGATCACGCCAAGACCCTACTGTAAAATCAGAGAGCAATGCCTCATACACAGCCAACTGCCTATCAATTTGAGCTGGTGCCTCTTAATGACGGTCCACTCGAGGAAGAGCTCCAAGAAATCGATTACGGTGACGATCCTGAAGAGGCGGGCCTCGAAATCCCCGTTCCAACGTAAAATGACGCTATTAAGCCCATAATGCTCGGTTAAACACAAGCGGATGGCCTCGAGTCAACAGCGACAGCCGTGATGCAGATTCCTGCGTACGAACCCGAACATCCGGTGATGTCTTGGCACAATGCGTAACTCGTCAATCTAATGCGGTTCCTCGAAGAAGCTGGGATTCCCCCCATTACCAATAATGGCGACGGACACCAAATGCTAAGTATCTTGCGCTCTTCGACTGGAAATCACCCTAATGCTTTAAGTTCGTGAGATCCTACATCAGTTATTCTTTACTAGACCGTCTAGTAGTATAACCGTGATATAAAATCCTTCAGTTCTGCTTTCAGATACTTTGTTCTCTTCTTTTTCTTCAATTTAGTGGTTCTCCACTCCTTCTTCATCTTCATGATACTTCATGTTACTTTTTGCCCTCTTAAGAATTAAATTAAATCAGGCCTTTCTGAGACCACCAAACTGACGAAAGCGTCATTAATATTACCGGAGGTATCCACCTTAGCTCGTCTAAAGTAGGACAACACGTGAGATCGTGGTAAATGTTGTATGGAATTCCATTTTTTATCTTCGGGTTGGTTCCCACACAAACGCACTACAAACAGAAAACTATTTTTTTGTAGCATGCCCATCGTGGATGATGATTCGTTCGATGACGTACTCGCCCTCTGTATTGAGCGGCTCTGAAGCTAAGGTAACACTCCTGCGATCAGGTCTCGCTGCACGTGGTTCGCGTACCGTAGACTGAGCGTGCTCAAAATTGGCTTGCTTCGTAGAAGCGTCTGATGTCGGGTCATCGCGTTCATCAACTTTGTACACTCCCCGGTGTTTCAAAGCCAGGTGTCTGAATTTCCTTCATCTATCCGGTTCGGTGAGGGCATCTTTTGCCACCTTCGATTTATCCGAATTCATAGGCGATGAAACGACATTATTCCTGGCTGTACGGAATTGTTCCGCTTTTTTGTTCTCGTTTCAAATTCCGGGACTATGGTAGCCGGTGTTTCGGGGTTGGTCTCCTGTTTTGAAGCATTCCCCAGTGGGAGGTTCGCTGATACAGTCTTAATAAACTGTGGATTTACCATTTCTTCGGTATCTCAACTTAGATTATTCTTTCTCTTAGGGGATGGGAGACGCGCGATTGCGGTGTTCCTGTCCTTGCTCCTGATCCGCGGAACATCTCTGCTGCTTCCAGGGTCTTCAAAGTTTTTCTAAACAACAGTTGGAGAGCTAATTACAACATCACGGTTTCCTGTCGATGGTTCCACAACGCGAGGTGCACGACCATTTTCAAATGAAGCCCTCTTCTCACTCTTCCCCTCGCCTGCATTGGTATTCTTCGAATGAACGAGGCCTTGTGTGAAAGCTGCAGTTCGCTGCGTCTTCACAGCGCATGTCGCCAAGTCTGCTCTTATCTAGCCTCCAAGGTTCATAATTTCACCCATTGATTCGCCGTGTGGCGGCGGCCCGCTATCTGACGTTATGCGCTGGGTCTCCAGTGGTGCCAGCCACGTGGCGATATTTTTGAGTTAGTCTTGTTTTTGAGCGGCAAGTCCGCAGGTGCCAATACTGTAAGGCTCTGCAGTTGTGTTTGCAACTTAGTAGGCACAAGAGTCTGATCTTTCTGCTGCACATCAGTGTAACTCAATGACTGGTGGATCAGCGTATTGGTCTCAACCTGGGGTGGTGTGGTAGAACGTGTTTTAAGGTTCGTATTCTTGACAGCGGCACTACCAGAGTACTTGGTGCAATGGGTTGGGGTGTACTGAGTAGTCCTACAGGTCGGAGTTACGGAAACAATGGCTTGAAGACCAATTGGTGGAAATAATGTACCAAAGGGGGTAATTTAGTATTCTAACGGTGCCTACCTTATTCTAAGGAAAAAACGTCACTCGAGCCACGTAAATAGCAATGGAGGGGCGCTAAGATCTCCCTGGAACTGTCATGCTAATCTAATACACTAATTAAATTAAAATAATTATCAAAATGAGTCCAGCTGAGGTCGGCCAGTCCACGTGGCGTCTGTAATATAACTCAGGCCCCGACGGCTTAAAAGACTCAAACATTATCGTGTCTCCTTAACACGGATAGGCTATCACTGTTATCTAAGAATGGAGAAGATCTGATCGCTGATAACTAGGACTTATCTTGTTTCGACGTAGGTGATCGAACATGGGACGACCCGAATGAGATACACGAAAGATGGCCTGAGGACTTACATATCTCGCGCCTTCCAGAGAACTACCACCTCAGTTGGCATCGATATTTAGTATTTACATATTGTCGTCCTTGTATAGGGTTGTTCTATTTTGTTCGCTTTGGTTCCTGTGCTCTACGCCCCGCTCGCCCTACTGCGTGATCACCTTTTTCTCTTTTTCTCAATCCCGTGACTGGCAACCCTCGTTAGACCAATACTAGTGGACCTTATCCTTTACTGCACTATCTCCGCTTTTCGTTCAGGTTCGGTTTGGGGTTACACCTCGACTTAGTCTTGCATTCCTAGAGAGGCTTCTTTGCTGTGCTAACCCCAGAGAAGAAGATACAAAACGTCTTCGTGTTATTTGGTCTCCAAACATTGCACCACAAAAATCCCGAACGTCTTCGTGTCGCCTGGTTTTCTGGACTTGCACCACAATCACAAAAGCCGTCAGATATATTTCCTGCTTATTGAACGACGTGCTACACCCGCCGTTATACATATTTGAGGCGACAAAGGGCTTCGTCAGTTTTCTTATATCATCTCTGACGACGGTCTCGCCCATATTCCAAATGAGATGAGGACCGCTGAGAGTACCTGGGTTGTTCTTTTCGCCTTCTTTAAGTGCGCAAACGAAACTATTTCTTTGATTCAGATGCTCTGTTGCCCGTTTTTCAGCATCTTAGTTCTCTTTTATTCTCAATGTAAAATTAAAGAGACGAGCTTTAAAAATTCGTACCCATTCATCAGAAAGAGAACAATTAAGAAACTCTTTTGCTCTTTCGCGCGCTGTCCGAGCAGCGATTAATTTTAATATTTATACCGTTGCGGCGAAACCGCGTATGGCTACCAACTGGAAACGTTCGACATTCACTTATTCCTCGTAAGGTAGTAGTCGCTTCGATATGGTCCATTTGTTGTTCATATTGGTGTAGGATCCGTGATATGGGATGCTTATGGTACGGTTGTGCGCATTTTTAGCATATTGCGAGTAGATCCGAAGCCAGCACTTTTATCTGAGATTCATTTGATAAAAATGAAACGCTTATAATCTCTTGCTTCAACTATTTCTGTATTCAAAGATACTCTCTTCAGGGAAGGTAACCATCAGACCAGCTAAAATTGCTGAAAGGCCTTATTTGGCAAGGTTTGACAGCCTCAGACTACCACCGTATCCACTCCTTCCATCGCTTTCTAAACACCGCTCCACCTTTCGCAGGGTACTTTCCTCACCATTGTTAACCTCACGACCTTGTCACTTTCCAAGAGACAAAATGCTAGACTCCATGAGACGAAAGTCAGCGCGCAAAAAGCAGGGTATAGCCAAGCATCAAGTTGTGCAACGTGCGAAAACTCAAGCCTTATATTTTGTTTAACAACAAATATCTGTAGCATCTGTTACGCGCACACGCGAACGTTCAGAAACTACAGTTTACCGCATACGAAGAGTATGGTTAGCAAAAAAAACGAACTTTTGCACTGACTTCTGAATCCAGTACAGTTGCACGCTGGAAGGACCCCTGTCCTCACCAAAACTGAGAGTAATATACTCGTGCAACGTATCAAACATGCTGCCGATCGCGATTTTTGCCTCGATGGACCACATGTCAAGGCGTACATGGCTGAAATAGCAAACGATGGCCGCAAAACATTTCGAAACGTCCTGCTATCTGCCGCAGTCTTGCGGTCTTTTCAGACAAGAAACAGGACAATAATATATCTTCGCACAGAAAATCACGCATACGCATTCTTTGCAGGTAAAAAAGTAAGCCATGTACAAACGCTGGGACTTTAGTTGCGTAAACTTAATCGCACTAATCCGGACATTTCCCAAGACTCTTATAGAGTATAAAACTTAGATGAAACTGCTGTTAGTGTCACCTAGGAAGATGAGTCCGAGTTTTTACAGAATCAAAATCTAACCTCTAGTGTCTCTAAGGTAGGCACCACAAGATCAAAAAATGGGGCCCATGTTACAGCAGTAGAAGTTCCATCTGTATCTGGATTAGTCGCACCACCTCTTTTCGTCACAGTGGTTAAAAAGGTCATTGAACACTAGATATTTCTTATTACCCAGAAAAACAAAAAAAAACATTCCATTTTGCTCCATTGGCCTGCGTCAAATGATTGGGTTCCTGCTGATTCCAAAATAGTTTCTTCTCCAAAAAGATAAATAATTGGAGCGCTCATGCCAGAATTGATGGCCCTATTAAACAGCGTTTGCCTTAAAATGGTTGATTCATATAAAACAGTTCTGGTGATGCTAGACAGGCACAGTTCTAGGCGCGGATAAGAGGATTTATAATTGTCAAAAGTCAATCGGGATTTTTATACAACTTTCAGCTAATACTACTCATTTTCTTCAAACTTGCGATTTGCACATTAACAAAAAGTTCAAGGAGGGAACAAGACATATTAAGGACGTTTTGGTGCAGATTGGTTTGTACAGCGACGTAAAAATAGAGTTCAAACTGAAGTTGGGGGTTGTAGGGTTTCGTACGCTTACCACCAAAACGCATTCAAAAAAGTTTCACCGACACTGGGTTGTAGCCGATGACGTTTGTCATTGTCGAAAAACTGCAACGACGCTTGGAAGATTCGAGTAGAGGGCAGTCAGAGGGATAAAAAAGGACATTGGCATCAGAAAGCCTAACCTTCGAACAAGTGATCAATACATATTTTTGAAAGTAAAGAATATATTATTATCAAGAAACTTTGCCCTAGGGTCTGTGTGGCTATGATTGAACAACTATTGCAGACAAGCCGGTCTTTACATCGCGTTTTTGGGAAGTGCTGCCTTTCAAATCATTTTTGCGAATAATTAGCGGAGTTTGCAACGTTTTATTGGCGTCCTGGCTGCAGTGTTGATAGGGACAAAAAGATTGGAATCTGTGACGAAAAAGAAGCTATTAGAGGTTTCAAACGCGTCCGTTAGACCAAAAAAGGGGTAAATGTTCCGTTTAGTAATAGTGTGAAAGAAAAAGTGGATCCACAGAGAGATAAAGACGGTTAAGAAAAGTTGTAAGAGATGAAACAGAGCAGTGTGACAGTCAAGGAAACAGAAAGAGATGTTGTAGCACACGCCGCATCAGCGCTGTTGCAACTTCGCTTGTAATGAGAGCATTGACAAATTGGTGTTGTAAAAGTGGAGCTGTTGTCAAATTAAGCCGCCGGCGGTCTGGAATAATCAATCTTAAAAAATTTGTATTAAACTTGCGTTTTCGAGTGCTGGAAGCGCACTTTTCGCCGCCAAAAAGCTTCGTCACATATAACCTTTGAGGAGGGTTAGCTACTGGATCGTATCGGAGTCGAATCGAGAGAGGAGGGGGTGGGACGAATTAAAAGATTAGCACTAAGGGAAACTACGGTTGCTCATATCCGGCTGCGTATCGAGGCTGTTGTCAGCTCGGGTCTTCTAAGTCCACTCTATTTTAGTCTCTATCATACGACCGCTTCAAACTAATCGTTCTACGGACGGCGCTTACCGCCGTGCCAGCGCAAAAGGGCCCGTCTTATCGGAGAGATCATCAGTTTCCTCCCTATTCTAAAAAAATATCAAAGAGCCTGTCCGATAGAGATGCTCTTACTACCAAGGGTATATCGTGACTGTCGATGTGTCCACGGCTGGCTGCTTATTGGATGAAGGGGAGGTTCCCAAATAAAGCCGATGTTATTGCTACTTGCCACTTTCTCAACCAATAGTTTCTAGCATTGATGCTATTGTACCCAATAATATGGGAATCTACCGTTGTAGACAATAGCTTTCAGGGTCAAAAGGGTGAGGCTGGTGATAGGGGCGTCTGTAGCGTAGGCTAAGGCGGCGTAGGCTACGGAATCACCAGCCATGGATCCAACGCACTCTTCGACCACAGGAATAGAGTCCGATGCAGGGAATACGAGCGCAGCAGAGGCCACCGCAGACGCCATTTTGAAGACATATTTCGCAGTCTTGCGCAAATGGAGAGACAGTTTCAACGACGCGGCCGAAAACATTCCAATTGACGATGTCGTTATAGCATCCAGCGTAGCAAGTGGTTCAAACCTTACTCAGCACATGGTGTATCAAATTCTCGTGTCCGCTAATCGTGTTCCAACCGACCCTGGCGGGAGTCTATATAGGGATACCACGGCGGTCGTTCCCATAACAGAGTTACGAAACGTCCTGAATCTCAGAGAACCACATCACCGCAGTTATCCGCAGGTGTGGAAAACCCATTTGGCCATGACACCATTCCTGAAATATGAGGGGTATGAAAAAAGAAAATACATTTACTGCCTTCGAAATCCGCTTGACGTGTGTCGGAGTTTCCTGGACTTCACCGGTGAATTCGCAACCGGCCAAAGCCTGAGTGACCCTGCCGTTCGCAAAAAAATATATCCTCGATACTTCATGGAATACTTTCTGGAATCGAAACGTCTGGCAGACGGTTCATATCCGCAAAGCATCGAAAGCCCAGCCCTTTGGTTCAGACATGTGAAGACTTGGACAGAAAATGATGCGGGTAACACACTGTATCTTATTTACGAAGATTTTATCAAAGACTTTCCGAAAACAATTCGCTCTGTCGCCAGCTTTCTGGCAGTGCCTCTATCCGACGAAGGTTTGCAACAAGTTTTAAGCAGATGCGATCGAACGTGGATGGCGAACAACCCAAGAATGAAAGCCCATTTGTTGAGTGAGTGCTTCGGGTTGAATGTAGAAAAGTCATCACGCACGCGTCGCCTAGATTCTGTCAGCTTCAGGGACATTGAATTGCCAGCTTTCTGCAAAGAAGCGTGCTGGAAAATGTTCCACGAAACTATTGGTGTACGGACGTACGCGGAACTGGTTGACGATTTAAGAAGAAGGAACCGTAAGCTAATGGCAAGGCTGTAGTTGGATATGGCGATGGATTTTTTCGTAGACAGCGAAGCTATTCCGTCGAAGAGTTAGGCCGCTCTTGAAATCGAGGGAAATGCGAGCTGGATATTCATTCATACTTCATGATGACATAAACGAGTAACCTTGTTGAGAGTGGTAAGCTCACAGGGGCAAAGAGATAACAATTGCTACCCTTCGTAACCAGAGTACAGTACGAATCTCGAACAATGCATTGCCCTCAGGCACACGTTGCGAAGCTCGGCAGCGGTGCAACGTACTTCAGCTGCAGCGTATGCACAGCGCTAGTGCAGAGCTCCGTCAGCTGCCAGCCGCTTTTTCACAAAGTTTGCGCCCCCATCGAACCTCCTCGTACACCAACGGATTGTCCGCAAGGCGTGGTATCTCCATCGACGTCTCTCCGCTCTTGCGCTGGCAAGCAGCCACTCAGAATCGGCCTGTCCCCCCGAACGCTCTTTCCCACACTCTCTTTTCTGCCCGAGGATGACCATTGTCGATCGCTCCAACACGAACTGGACGCCTTGGCCGCGTCTTGCCGGTATCCCTCAGCGATTCCAGGTCTTTGGTGGCGTCGCCGCTATCATGGGCGCCGCTGCCCTTCTTTTCCAGTTCCGCGCTTCTCGAGGTACGTTTCGACCGAAATCAATTTCCATCAGCGTATTTCGATTTCACTCTTCCCCGTCCCTTGTCAAGTTAGTAGCGGTGTGTTTCGTTTCCGTTTTGTACTCACTGTTTCGCACATTTCCGATCGCTTGCTTTCGAATCACTGGACTGCTGTGAATATTTTGTAGCGAATGTTCCGAGCACTTTGACCAAGGAGTGGAAAGACGCAACTAAGAAATCTTTCGAGGCTAAGGAACGTGAAGCAGCCGATCCTGTGGTCATGAATCCAATCACAGCATCACGGAAAAATTAGTTGCTCATCGCATACCGTTTGGATCTTTTCTTTCTTTCTTTTCTGTTTTAATCACACTCAACCAAGGTGTTCCATCTTTTTTTTGGAACCTCGTAAACATGTTCTTGATTTATATCCTCCATTGCCCAAGGGGTGTTTCATTCATGTGTGCTTTGGATGCTCAAGCGTAGTTGTCATGTATTTTATTTCCGAGCACTTAGCATACTCGGCGAAAAATGGCTCTCTCTAATGTATCAGGACAGAGTGGGACCACATCACCTGTTCTATAAGCATGTCTATGAGGAGCACTGATCCGTAAAGAGCCGATTTCTTCAAAATACAGCGGCATCAAGGATACATTGTGGTCCTCTTCACAGACATCGGGCAAGCGACCGACCCTGCTATGCCATTTTCACTATCGCTACTTCATGTTATCTGTGCTTTATCTGAATCTATTCTGATTCTGCCCAACATCTTCATAAACCCATCCTTAAGTATTCGTGCTCTGTCAGGTCGAATGGGGCAGCTCTTCACTTGTGGTCCATTCTGATTTGAGGGGCTGGAGTATGAACGTTGTGCACCACATCTCTGTCACACACAAGAATCGGAACGCTCTTCCGCGCTTGATAGAATGAGAACATTCTTACATATCATGGACACATGTGAATCTTGCAAGAAACAGCGCACACACAGGATGCGTTTGTATCATACCCTTTGATCTCAAAATCGAAAAAAGACTGAACCCCGCACCGGCTAGAGACGCCATCGAAACCATTTTGTGGTCCAAGCGGAATTCATCAGAATGCCAATTGCAGGCAGTTTGATCACCGGCGACTGCACTTTCGTAACGTGGCGAAGGAAGGCGTGCTGCTTGAATCGACCGTGATTCGTTCAATCGGGAACTAAAGATGTTATCTGAAGAACACATTAGAATTCTAAACTTGTTTCTGAGCGCCGAACCGTTTCGCTACAAATGATAATCACCTTCACATGCGCCTCTTCGTTCAACTTCTGTGGAGCTCGTCGACACAGGGGTGTACTGCAATTGTGTGCTTCGCGCGTACAATTACGTACCGCATTGACCACCAAAGGTTGCCTAGACGCATTCTGAAGCGGAGAAGACTGGTGCAGTTTGACGTCATTCTCCTTATCATTAAGAGAGCACGGGTCGACAGTGATTACATCGGCAGTGCGCAAATGGTCACTGTGGCGGGCGTCATCAGTGTCGACAGGCCGGTCGGGGATGAGATCGACAGAATTATGATTTGGAGCAATTCGATGCGGCGACACAGCATTCTTGGAGGTGCGAGATACATCCACCACTTCCAGCGCAGAACTCTCAAGCCCTTTCAACTTGGTATGCACATAACCGACAAGACCAGGTTAGGGAAGCAGCGAATGACAAGCATTGCCGCTCGGCTTCGAGGGATAATATCGTAGTTTTCCCTCAGTTCAGGGGAAACTACGATACTTTCCCTCGTCTCACTGTAAACAGAAACGATTTCAGTTTACGTACGACGTGCACTATCTTTTTCGCAACTGCCACTATGGCAAATGTCAAAAATGTGCATAGTTATCAAAGCCAACGCCAAGCTGAGGGAATACTGCGATGTTCGCTCTCGAAACTCTGAGCGACGAACGTGTTACTGTCTGGCTGTGAGCGAGATATATGACCCCTCGGGACTTTTTTTTCCATTGGCTTCGCCTAGGGGAAAAGAAATCCCTCGTGCTTTACTCTCTACCTCAAAGCCAGGCAATAACCCTTACTAATCCGACCCAAGCACAGTTCCTCCAACCATTTCTGAATTGCGGAGATTCCTCGATGAAACTATTCAACAAGAGGGCTTCCAGACTGAAAACCTCACTGTATCGTTATTTTGAGCTTTTCTTGCGAGGAATAATGAAGGGAAAAAGGTGGTTGGATCTTGCTCCGACAAGAGGCTCGCAACTACTGCTCTCATGAATCTGGACAACGGTCTTCGCTGACGTAACCACTGCCACCCAAATTCACAAGGACGTCCGGTAAGCAGACCTATCGCTGGTGAATGACTTCCCATGTGCCGTCGTTGGGCACGTGTCATGATGTCCACCTATTCAAATGATGTGCACTGAAACAAATTTCATTTACGAATCAAGCTGAAACTCCACGGTGTCATACACTCCGCAGCGCCCGTAGCCGTCGGCCGTCTCCAGGGAATGCGTTGGGCTAAAAATGTATCATGTCGAAAGGGAGAACGCATTCTAGCAAAAACAAATACCTGAGTGCAACACTCGACAGTTGAACTCTCGACCAGTCAGTCGTGATACAGCCTGGCGAATTTTTCTCCGCCGCCACCCCGCCTCACCCAACCCGCCTCACCCAACCCGCCTCACCCAACCCGCTCACCCGCCCCGGCTGCTGCGTTCATCCTATTTGACCCCAACCGCCATCAAAGAGACTCTTTAGCTAGAAAATGCAAAAATTCGTTTCTCAAAATGACTTGGAGAAATTTATCATACCGTCCTTGGCTACAGGACAGAGGAGCATGAAAAGGTCAAAAGCTTGGTTACTTGGGTGAAGAGAGAGGCATGACTATTCCTCTGGTTTGGTGTAAAGCTTGTATCCTAGTAGCAACAATTGTATTCCAGTTGAAAATTGTTGCTGTGTCCATCTGCCTCCAGAGCGTACGCAGCGGTCAAAACAAGTAGTTTTCGCTAGTCTTGCCATTCATAATCACTTTGTTTCACCCGCATAAACAGGAATCTACGATTGACTTAAAACGGCGGCCTCTGGCCGCCGCCGTTGGAATGGGACCATCCCAAAAGTTCCAATGTTCCAGTTTCGTCTAATCTGCAGCTCAGCTGCCGAAGATACAGCCCCGTTAAGGCTGCACATACTTTTGTGTAAGGAAAACATTTCTGTTCGGTAAGTATGCGAACACGAAGTAACAAACACTTTTTGGCCATCCCTGTTGTTGGAAACGCTCGGGTTTCCTTTGCAACAAACCATGTTTACCGCACCGCGCAGTTTGCATCAACCAATTTCAATACGTTACAACATGAAAAGATCAAAAATTGCCGTGAATGAACTTTTGCAAGAGGCATACAACACATCTTTAAGCAGTAACGCTGAAAATGTGAAAACTGTTGTAGATTTACAACCACACCAACTTCCTAAACAGAATCGATTTGGTCCTGCAATTTACAGCTTGAAAGAAGTCGAGAAATTGTTGGATATTGTAGCTACTATTTAACCACTAGGTGCAAATCACTTGGCTGCTGTCCCTCACGAATACATCTAATACGCTAAATACAACGATAGTCCACGACGAAACCAGAAAAGCTTGCACCAGAAGTTCGATAAACTGCAATGCACTCCAAAGCAAAGTAGTGATTAATTTGCTCTCTAGTGTCTATACGACCACTGGCCTCATATGAGGCCAAAATTACAACATCGATAATTTTTGTAAACTTTGTCAATTTCCTTAAATTTTTGTGCCTAGACGTTGTCAACACTCTCTTCTTCTCTGGCGTCAACCTCAAAGATCACGAACGATCGTCCACAACCTGTAAACAACATCATCTTTACTTCATTCTTTCATAATTTATCAAATATGTCATCATCTATAGATTCTTGTCGTGTAGTAGGAAACAGAGTACACACCCGCGCACGTCTCACCACATCAGAAAGAGACTGTAAACGCTTCTTTGGAACGCAATGGAAGACGAAACTGATCAGCAAAAGTGTTACAAAAGTGAACTTTGTCGTCAATAATAATCGGAGACACACTTTTGTCACGATAAACGTCGAGCTACCTTGTCGCAAGAAAGTATTTACTCTCAAACATTGCAATGTATAAGCCGGAGATCATGTCACGGTTAATGAAACTGCTCAAGAAGCCATCACTTCGAACTTGGAGATAAATGGTTCTTAAGAATCAGAACAGTGTAAACGGTTTTAATATCTAGAACACAACTACGATCGCTTCTCTACCCAGTTCATACTATCTGCAGATAGAGCACATAGCTTAAATAGACTAACGCGGCAAATAATAAACGGTCGCTACAAATTCAACTACAAACATTAACGGCTGAAGCACAAACAGTCATCATTAATACGGATTCATATTCTCTCTCTTTCCTTTTGAGATAATCTTACCCAAGATACTTCTCAGAGGATCGAACCTGAGCTTGAGTGAAATCTTCGGACAGCTGACCTTCGTACAACATTAACTGCACCGGTTTGGTCATAGGACTATCTCTCTTTGTCAAAGGGTCGGATGGATTGATTCTACCAGGTACCCAAATCATTGGATTGACATTATGCGTTTCAAACTCGTAGCAGATAACGGCTACATCTGCGCGAATGCTTTTGTCACTAGGGCAGTGAAAATTTGATAGACAATCATACAGATCCTTTGAATCGACAGCAACCATAACATCAACATCTATGTTAAGAAGAGTTGAGTAAGCTCCTACCAAAAGTTTGGCTTCGTCAATTGCATATCCAGCTGCTAGAATATCCGCTGCTCCGATTGTCTTGACAGGACGTCTGGACTTTCTTGAATTCCAGAGAAGAGTATGAAATATAGAATGCTTCTCAAAATCATCAATGAGGAGTCCAAGAATGAAACCAAGTTGTCCACATTCATTTGAACGACTTGCATCTGAAAACATCAAAATTGATATTCTATGCGACTTGTCATTGACAGGATTTTTGAACAAAGAAGAACTTCCAAGCTTTTTCAACACTTTGAGACTGTTAATTTGGGTAATCAAGTCACTTACGCATGGTTTTCCACTTCTTTGCTGTAAGAAGCTCGAGTAAAAGGAGCAGAATGGACTAGCCACAATTCCTATACATCCAATGGAACCATTCAGAGATCTAAATGCAGAAAGTTCTATTGCATTCAAAGGCTCTTCAGATTGACGGCGTCGAACTCGGTCCAAAGGATAGGATTGTAGTGCATTAAGCTTCTCGTCAGCGTGGATAAGAATGGAAAAATCTTCATCCTGGACAATCGTCAATCCATAAGATAAGAATTGTCCAGGACCATACACCATAGTACCAAGTTTGAATCGTTCGTTAATTTTCTGAACTGTAGATTTGACAACTTCGCAATGTCCGGCAATGAGAATATCATCGACCACTTTGATAGCAAGAACTTGGATGTCGTTGCTGGAACCACTTTTCATATAGAACAACTGTGGGATATATGACAACTGAAAAAATCCAAGCTCATAAAAGAAAGAATCACTGCAATCTTGCCACTTTGAACTTGCGTTAGCCAAACCATAAGCAGCGGTTAGAAGAAGCCAGTAGAACGACCTGTTTCTACATTCACGAGGAGGTACAACATAAACAACTCGTTCAGCACTTCCTGTTTGTAAAAAAGCAGACTTCGCATCAATCTTGGCCAATTTCCACTTGAAAATGCTACTCATAGAAAGTAGAAGACGTATTCCGAGAGGAGGACAAACCGCGGAGTCGCTTTTGACCATATCTTTTTCCTTATCTTTGTTACCATGCGGTGCAATCCTAGCTTTCATCATTAGACTTTTATCATCCAGGATCTTGACTTTATACAGTACATGACCTGATATGATGTTGGCATTGGCAGGTATATTAGAGACATGTACCGCTTTGACGATCTTCTTGAAGTTGTTCTCCTCAGTGTGGTATGTATTTTGCGTCACAAACTGAGGCAAACCTTGAGCTTGATGAAGCAGAAATTCTTTCGTGTTGAAACGATTAAAGTATTGACGAAGAGCACTTCGTTCGGAACTAGAAAGCTCTAAGCCTGGTAGAAGTTGCACTTTGTTTGTTGAAAGCTGAGATTCATCAGTCGAGAATTTCCACTGCTCATCTTGGAGTTTCAATGTTTCGACTTCTCCATCCACGTAATCTACACGAAATTTGTCAGTCTCATTGTCATAATCTCCGACAGTACCAGGATAAAATGTATCATCAATCGGCCAAAAAACGTCGATTTTGTCACCCACATTTGCCATGACAACATCGTTGATGTTGGAATCATCTTCCTCCACATCTTGGGATGGAGGAAGAACTTTTTCTTCGCAAGCTGTTTCATCAGAACTTAAATGTTCTATGTCGAGTTCCAAATCAGAATCTAGCATATCGATCGATTCACGAACAGCATTAGCCATCAAATTGTCCAAAATAGCTGGACGAATGTCTTCTAGGGCTGTCGAGAAAGTCTTTCCTTTCTTTCCAGGTAAACAAACAGAACGATTAGTATGATCATAACTTAAAACAGGTAAAGCTTCTGACCATTTACCACGTTCCTGATGGCTGTGCTTCACAAAAACTTCGACCATATCGCCGACGTGACCATGTTTGTCCTGAATACTCTTGGAGTTGAGAATCAGGTTCAGCTTCCGTTTGGCTTGAAGAAAGTTCTGTGCCACAAAGAGATCTTCTGGAATTTGCTTAGGCCTGACATCTGGATGAATCGGATATGAGTGTCCTTTTGCAAGCTGATAGGCAGATAGAGTATTTTTTCCATACAAAACGTTGGACAATTATTGTGTCGTCTTGGATGGATAACTTGGAATAAGATGCCGAGACGTTTCGAATAGCTCTTGAATTCCTTGCAATTAAAGCCTGGATCGTAGAGAACTTTGGTTGGCTGCCAAAATTGAGATATCCATAAAGTGTCGAAAGCGGTAACTGCATGAGAAATCTTGGTATCTGGAACAACGCACCCAACTGAGTAACGTGTAACAGAATCCATTGCGTGAAAGACTGGAATTTCATCGAGAAAGAAGTGGTCGACACAAACAACTTCATTAGAATTCCTGGACATAGAACTTAAGGAGACTTTCCTCGCTTGCTGATGAAGAGATGTTTTACTACAGTTTGAACACGTTTCGATGACCGATCCGAGATACCTTTGAACATCATTATTCCAAACTTTGTTTCTTTCAAGTAAAAGCTTGATATCAGAGAAAGACGAATGACCACAAACGTGCTGATGAACTTTCCCCACAATGGCCTTCCGTTTAGCCCATGAAAGACCTTTAGCTTCATCACTGATTTGTGCGGTAGCACAAAAGAAAACGGAGTTAGTCATTAAACTTGACCCAGCAGTATCTCTCAGAAAGCGTTCATACGGGACAAAACAATGAAAATCGTGATCCACGAGAGAAACAGTATCTAAAAAACCATCACCCAGGTCGAACTGCAAAGCGTTTCCACCCATATGGATAATGTTACAAAAACGAGTAACATTTCTACCAATCACCCATTGTGAAGATCCGCTGATGAGAAGATGACATATCTTCACAATTACTCCATTGTCGGATAAAACATCAAGATTGATGGAACCCAAAATCTTTCTGGATGAACTACGATGATTTCCAGATCCATATTTCCAGTAAGGGCGATCCCTAATAGCTTCGGGGAGAGGAAGAAGCTCACCGGTCCAGGTTGGTAGGATGAGTGGTTGGATTAGAAGGAACTCATCCAATCCCATACCACTGTACGGGGCACCATCATCTAGAAGTGGTCCGATACAACTAAAAGAACTCTCTTCGGCACCGGAAACTTGAACCATGTTAAATGATAGTGTGTTCTGTCTTAAATTGGATGCAGTATCAGATGAAGTTTTACCAGAAGCATTTCCTGGACATTCTTTAGCCCAATGACCGATTTTTTTGCATTTATGGCACTGAGACTTTGATTTCAAATCAGCCAGTTGTTCCTTTCAAAGCGTTTTCTTTCCCTGTGACTTCCGAGCACCGTGCGTTCTTCCAGAACTGGCCTGAATGACGGAGTGTAAACTTTGTTCCATCGTATCTTTAGGCTTGTCGCATTGTCTCACGACAGAAGAAACTGCTTTATAGGTTAGCGATTTCAAGAAATCAGAGGTAGAGGAAGACGTATTAAGTGCACAATGTTTTGGAGTGGCAGCTGCGAGAATAGATATCCTATGAGTTCCATCTACATTTGCGTTTGCCATCAACATGAAAGCAACCAAGGAATCAGGAAACTTATATGAACCAGGTGAAGCATGACCGTTGAACTTGGCCACCTGAGCTTCAAATCTTCGCTCAAAGTTATGAAACGATTCATTTGTGTTTCGCTTGGTGTTCATTAGATCCAAAAAGTCTGAGTAGACTTCATTAACAACGGCCAAAGCATCCCGCTTGTAATTTGCATTTACAATGGCGTCCGCGCCATCTTTGCTCTTAATTAAATCGTCTGGAATGTTCAAGCACAAACTTTTCGCTCTGCCGTACAATTGAGAAAGCAGCATTATACCACGGAGATTAACAGCAATTTTCTTACTGTTGTTGGCTGGGAGTTCGTCATGAAAATCTTGCCACAACTTAACTGCTCGAGCATATTGACTTTAATCGCATTTTCCATCCGTCCAAGGGGCCTGCTTTAAATCCCAAGAAAAACGAGGACGGCTAGGCAAGTCAGAACTGGTTGAATTAGGGGCTGGGCCCATAACTTAGAATCAGAACAGTGTAAACGGTTTTGATATCTATAGCACAACTACGATCGCTTCTCTACCGAGTTCATACTATCTGCAGATAGAGCACATAGCTTAAGTAGACTAACGCGGCAAATAATAAACGGTCGCTACAAATTCAACCACAAACATTAACGGTTGAATCACAAACCGTCATCATTAATACGGATTCATAGTGCTGCTATTATTAATGAAGTTTCGAACAATGAAGGGCAGCATACTGTCACGGATGGCGATCACTGTCACACAATGAATCCGTTGAGCCCTCCTCCTGTGATAAACAGTGACACGCAAGACAGCTTTGTGGAAGTTCATTCGACGAAATGTACAACTGAAAATGTATCCTTGACTCTGAATGGTCCAGTGGAAATGCATCAATGGAAAGTCACGGGACCTGTTGGAAATTTTATTTCCGCCATTCATGCACCTTCAGGACTCTCTCCATACGATTTCTTCATGTGGATGTTTCCTGTAGCTCATTTGGAAAAAATTGTTCGATCTACCAACTCTCGCCTGGAAGAAAAAGGCTTAAAGCAGACTACAGGAGGTGAAATTTTGAAGTTTTTCGGTTTGATGGTGTTCATGATACGCTTCGAGTTTTCAAAAAGAAGATCGCTTTGGTCTAAAGACACATATTACAAATAGATCGATTCTTCGCTGCTCGGAAACATCATGTCCCGAAATCGGTTTGAATATAGAAGGCAATTCATCTTTTTCAGTGGCTCAGAAAACGATCAAAAATCAGAAGAATGCAGGTGGTCATGCGTTTCTGAGTTTGTGAAAGCTATAAATGACCATCGCAAAGCGTTCTGAACTCCGTCACACACTTTGTGCGTGGACGAAAGTATGTCACGTTAGTATGGACTTGGAGGGAACTGGATCGAAATTGGACTTCCACACTACACTGCTCATGATAGGAAACCTGAAAATGGTTGTGAATTTAAGACAGTGTGTTGTAGAAGGAGTGGAATTATTTTCAAAATATAAATCACGATGGGAGCTACGCAACAAGATGTACAGACTTTTGAATCAGAACATGCACATGGAACAGCTGTTTTAATGACACTTGTTGAAAATTGGTTCGCAACTGATCAAATCGTTTGTGCCGATTCATATTTTGCATCTGTTGAAACAGCTGAAGAACTTTTAAAAAGAGGATTGCGATTTATTGGGGTCATAAAAACAGCCATCAGAAGGTTTCCTATGAAACATGTTTCTGAACTTACGATGACGGCACGAGGCCAACACCTGTCAATGGTCTCGAAACAGCCTGAATTGGATCGGAAGATGATGTCTGTGCTCTGGGTGGACCGCAAGAGGAGATATTTCATCAGAACTTGTAGCAGTACCCAACCAAGAACTCCCATTTCTCGTGAAAGATGAAGGACAACTGATGGAATAACAAAGAAAATTCCGCTTTCCATTGCTATTCCAGAAGTTTTTGAGGAGTACTATTCTTGATGTTCAAGAATTGATAGGCATAATAGGTCATGTCAAGATGATCTGAATATGGAAAAGAAGTTTGGAGTGAAAGCATGGTCTTTTAGAGTGAATACTTCTTTGCTGGCAATGTGCGTGGTTGATGCTTGGAATCTTTACAAGGGTGCATACGGAAACACATTGAATCTTACATCGCATAATTTCTATTGTAATCTCGCAGACGGATTAAAAGATAATAACTGGAATGCTATTCGAAATATGAAAAGACAATGTAATGAGGAAGATGAAATAGAAAACCCATATATGGCTGGTACCGGCATTCATTTAATGGAGACCAATCGAAAAAGAAGGAAATTGGATGGTTCTCTGACGTCTCAAACATATCAAGGACGATGCAAAGTCTGCAAGACCACTTACAAATCCAAATTTGTTTGTTCAGAATGCAAAAAGTACAATGATATGGATGCTTATATATGTCACAGTGGAACCGGTTGGGAGTGTTTTATAGATCATCTGCGTGACATTCATCACATTTCGAGCAACATTTAGTCAACATCATTGATGATCGTGTGTCAACATGCGTTTTTTAGGCTTTTTAGAGGCTTTTTTTTAGAGTATAAAGCAAATGTTCAATTTACCTTACGCCCCCTACTAATTCAATCCGCGTTATTCAACTTGCTAGATATATTATTGTCTCTGACGAAACAATCGCTTGAGCAGATGTCACCTTATCCTGTCTGCTGTTCAAGTGGACGCAAATGCGTTCTTAGACCATAATAATTTTTAGAATTAGTCGAGCTCCCGCAAGAGTTTTCGAGTTACACTGAACTCAGCGAGGTTTTAAATCTGTTTTTATCAGTCTCCGAGCGGTCGTGAAACAACTGAGCTGCTGTTACTGAAGACAACTGTCTAAGAAATGTACTTTAAAGCAGGAGGAACATGGTTAGAAAATTAGTTCTTTACTTAAAAAATAGAATACGCCGCTGCAGTATGGAAACCAGAGATATTTACTAATTTTTTGGAAAATAGAACTGGCCTCATGTGAGGCCAATTCGCCGGGCGTGTAGACACTAGAAGTTCGTCGAGCAAAACGAATTCACAACATTATAATCCGCAAATTTCATGCGCATATATTCAATAGTAATCTGTAAGATGCTGATAACGAGCGTGAAGGCACCAACAATTGCGAATTGAACATGAAAAACTCCAGTAAAAGTATGGTAGGAGACGCTAATGATGCAGATCAACACTAAGATAATATTTTCAAACGCAATTCAACTGCCACAGCATAGAGAAAAGGAAATAAAGATTCACGATTTATGTGTCGGCGAGATACATCACCGTTTTTGCGCAACCCTAAACATGACCTTTGCGACATCATCCATTAAAGTTATCGTTTTATTCATGTCTTAGGTCGTATAAACCAAAACGGTAGAGAGGGGGTGTAAAACCTGACGGTTCTAGGGAGCACCCGATGGGCTCTACCTACGAGGAGGGACTTGAGAATACCTGTAAGGTGTGGCAGCACCAGCCACTGAAGGGCGAAACAGGAACGGCGGGCGTACTGAGAGAACTTTGGTAGACGGGGATTTCATGCGCACGCGGGTTTAGAAAATCGTACGGGCACTTGACATATCTTTATGGTCGATTGTAGAAACCGAAAGGTGTAAAAGTAGTTTACTAGGTGCTTTCCTTTACAATGATGAGGAGGGTGGCCATGCTTGGTAAAAATATATATCTCACCATCCTCCAGCTCTACCGTTGCGATCCTCGCCAAGTGTCGACGAAAAGGTGCACTTGAGGTTCGCCTCCTTATCTAATAACTGATTTCTAACTAATACTTATTGAGCGAAAAGCTAATCTAATTGCTAACTAAACTACTGTAGTACACGGTGCAAGCCGGAAACCATCTAGGTCCACCACGTGACATAACTATTTCACCAAAGTAGGTCACCACACTAGAGACCCCTCTCCTAGCGACAGCCTCGCCCGGTGGCTGTACCTTGGTTCAGCTTTCGCCACTGCTGTGTACCACAGTGCAGAAGTCGCCATCGCGGAATTCACTATACCGTTTGGTGCCGCGCGATGAGCCGAACGGTTTCGATCACCGTTGTGGCACTTGAAAGTTATCCCCCGTGGTCGTTCGCAACGGCGTCGTAATTAAACTTTCCCTGAGGTTTTTCAATATTGGTCGGGAGTTCGTGTATAAATCGGTTTTGTCCCGTTCTTCATTGCCGGTCTCGGGTACGTTCAGTGCGAAGCGTACGTCATATGTCGTTGGTGTCTTTTTCGCCTCTCTTGCCTTCGTCACAAAGTACCCTTTTGGTTTCATCGTTTCCGTTCGTCTCCTTTCCTTTCTCTTCTCATACCGTCATGATTCCATTGCACTCTTGGCGATGCACACGGATTCCCCGAAATCCTGTGGTTGAAGTCCAATGTTCGCCAAAGGGTCAACCGAGCACGGTGATGGCTCCTGTCGTGGGTCGAGCTTAATAACCGATGTGGGTTTCGTTTTGGTAGGGCCCCTTCGTTTTTTTACCGCTCAATCAGCGGAGCACCTTCGAGGACAAATTACACGACCGCCATTGTTTGCGTCGGACGCCATGGCCTACCGTCGATTGGTACAAAGGGCTTGGCTCCGATACAATACTGCGTCTGTCTGCCTCTTCATCACTGTTGACCACCATGTCTGATAAGAGTACTCGTGGGTCGAACCGCAGCCGTGGTATCTGGAAGCCTCTGACCTGCTGTCGCTCTCGGGGTCGTAGTCCTGGGCAATCCATCACTGCTCCGGTTTCTTGTTCATTCCCCATCACCGGTGAGGTGTTTTGTTTCCTTCATTTGTCCGGGCGTTACGATCCCTTCTTGTTCAGCGCCCCGCCGGCCACCCTCAACTCTTACTGTCTGCTCCCAAAGCAGCTCAAGGCGCTGCATTTTGAAGACACCTCTTGCTCTGTCCCGATTAACACCGCTGGGTTCGGTTCGCAGTTTAAGCATCACAACCTTCTTGGTTATGCCTCATGGAATCGTTGGGACAGACACCGTCTTGGCGCCGTGCCATTAGCTCCACCGATGCGGTCAAGGAAGAATCGTTCCCGTCCATGAAGACAGGCCTGCTTTAAGAAACGTCAGCCACACTAACCGTTTCGTTTTTCCATTCCCAACACCATTCCGAGCGACATATCATATCTGCGGTGTAAAGATGAGCTCTATTTCTTTCAGAACCTTGTGGGATTATTGTACCGTTTCGGTCAATTGACGAAGTGCCTGAAGATTGACCCGGTAATGGTGATTTTCGACTCACCCTTCAACACCATCCACTGTTTGGATCGTGACCGTTGGGGCGAGGACGCTGCCACCGAGACTTGGATCTGCGGTCGGAATATCCTCGCCCTTACCATGCATGATTTTCATTGCACTGAGTTCTTTTCTCAGACGACGGAGAATCACCGCAAATTGTACGTAACCCGTCCCGAATGGTGGGCGGACTACGAGGTGGCTCACTGGTTGTGCGTTCCGACTCCCTCCGTGCTGGCATAGTTTGGCAGCCACAGCAACCTACAAGAGGAGTACTATCATACCATCTAGTCTGTGGCACTCGCGGAGTGGGCCATTCTGGTTGCCCTTCTAGCTGTCAAAGCCTCCCGCGACGATATGACCTGGGACAGCCGATGCCTGTACCTGGCTATTCGTCTTTCCCTCTCATTTTCTCTCGGGTACCTCTTCAGGTCTGCCACCATTGCCTCCGACTCCTCAGGGTTCTGCTCCGCATTGTTCTAGTGTAAGCTCACAGTCCCGCACTCCGAACCACCCTGGCACTGGTTTCAGGCCTTCTGGAGAATCTTTTGTCTCGCATGGTCCGAACCCCTTCCTGGAGGTGTCTTTGTGGGTTTCTTACCTGGTGCGGTTTTCAATTAACTCGTTATTTATTCTTGACTATACGTTTCCTTTTCCTTCGCTCCGAATAATTGCTCATCCAATGTCTTCCATCTCCATCCTTAGCGGCCTGAACCAGTGTAGGTCTTTATCCATCCGTTGGTGGGAGTTCGTTGCGCCTGCCCCAATACTGTAATCGGAAGTTGCCTCTTACATGGTGAGGACGTTCCAATGTGTCATCTACAGGGTCATAGCCATACCACCGTACAAAATAACGAAGACCTGCTGGTATTCGTATGTGACCTAAAATGGTATCGATCGCGCATTCGGAGGCCGGGACCTCAGGGTTCTCGCCTAATTGAGGTGCGTAGTCATGCTCTTGGGATGCATTTTGTGACGTGCACTCAGATTCTGGGGGTGTCATGCCAACGGTTGGGTTCGCTATGACTTCACGTATACCTTGCGGTACTTGGTGATGTATTCGAGAGAGGGTTGGGGCGGTTTGAGTTACTCCAATCACTGATCCAGATGGTGGTTCAGTTTTAGCTTCGCTGCCCTCAGGGCCGTCCCGGGGACCACTGGGGGCCGTAGCAGTACCTCTACTAGCGTTTATTGAGACCCGGTCTACCAATACGGTGTTTTCGGGTCCATCCATTCGAACCGTGACGGTGCACTCATTCGCTGAGATTACTTCATATGGTCTTGTATACTTGGGGAGTAGCTTCGATTTGATGTCAGCATCAATACGAATACCGTCTCTTTCCTCGGATGGTGGTGGTCGCGATCAACTGAGAGAGTTATCAATGAAGACATAGTCACCAGTTTCCACCTTGGTAATCCTCTTCACCCCTTGGTCGTAGTAAGTTTTGTACCGCTTTTGGGCTACTTTCAATTTACCATTGGCTTCCTTTAAGGTTATTCGGAGCTTGTTGAGTATATTCTTCTTGACCTGAGCGGAGGTAAGTGTACCAGCTGCTCGGTAGTTCTCAGGTCCTGGTTAAAGGACAATACCACAGGGTGTACGTTAGAGGACCAGGTCGAAGGGATTAGTCTTTAAAGATCGTTGTACCTGAAGGTTGTAGGCATATGTGAGGGGCTGTGGATAATCAGCCCACTCTGTTTGGTGTCCTTCGACGTATTGTCGTAGTCTGGCCACGAGGGTTTTGTTGAATATTTCCACTTGGCCGTTCGTCTGCGGATGGTACGCCGTGGTGAAGTAATGCTTCAACCCAAGCATGGTACCTACTGCTTCAAATAACTTAGATGATAAATTCGAACCATTGTCGGCTAGTAGGTATATTTGGACACCGTACGGGCATACCCGAGTATTCAGGAAGGCTCTTCCCAAGACCGTCGCGGTTGTGTTCTTCAGGGGTATGGCCGTTGTGCGTTCGGAAAACCAATCGGTGAAGGCCACCACGAATCGGTAGCCATCTGAGGTTTTTGGCAGTGAACCCAGGATGTCGATAGCTACAAATTCCAAGGGCTCGGTCGCTCGGAAAAGATTCAGGTACTTTCTGTGCTTTCGTAGACCGCATCGGGTCTTTCCACAACAAGCGCAGCGAGCCACATAGGTCTAAACATCGTGGGCCATTTGAGGTCATTAGAAGTGTTTCCTCAATGTATAATATAACCTTGTGGCTCCTGGATGACCTGCCAGTCTCGGGTAATGCCCTAAATACAATACCTTCAGACGTAGAGAGTCTGGTATCACCTTCTGGAGTGCTTCTTCCAAGGTAGAACGACGCACTAGGTAACTCTCATGGTCTATGTCGAACTGCGATCCTTTGATGCCAATTTGATTGTTCACTGAACTGCAGTAGGTGTCCGTAGTTTGCGCTCGCAAGAATTCCTCTCGGGTTATGGTGTAACCCAATGACTGGTGGGTCAGCGTAATGGTCTCAACCTGTGGTAGCGTGGTAGAGTGGGTCCTGAGGTTCGTATCCTTCATGGCGGCACTCCCAGAGTACTTGCTGCAATGGGCTGGCGTTTATTGCATATTCCTACAGGTCGGAGTTACGGAAACGATGGCTTGAAGACCAATTGGTGGAACTAATGTACCAAAGGGGGTTATTTGGTATCCTAATGGTGCCTCCGTTACTCTAAGGGAGAAGCGTCACTCGAGCCAAGTAAATAGCAATGGCGAGGCGCTGGGATATCCCTGGCACTGTGATGCTATTCTATTACACTGATTAAAATAAAATAATTATCTAAATGAGTCCAGCTAAGTTTGGCCAGTTCACGTGGCGCCTGTAAGATACCTCAGGCCCGGGCGGCTTACAGGACTCAACGGTTATCGTTGCTTTTTCACATACCTCCCTTCTTACTATTCGACAGCTACGGCAAAGTCCAGATTGTCTCAGGATTGACCCAGGGAACGTGAGCGCTTAGTTGCTTCCCTTACTACTGGGCGCAACGGGACGTCGCATCGTCATCACCTGCGGGGGTACAAGGAAGCGTGAGCTGACCATTGGCGCTTGTGTGGCAATTAATTTGCCTAAGGACTGAAACTCCAGAGCGCCGTGAGCGCTGGGAAAAGGTGCATCGCCGGTGTATACCTCGTGTCGCGTTGCCGATATGGTCCATTGTCTTTTTCTCCCCTTACGGTCATTGGGGCTTTCCATAGTCTCCGCTCTTCCTTTGGCGACCCTCCGCGCTTCGTCCACCGTGGTTTACGTCTGTCGGTACGCTGGGGTCAATTGCGTCATCTCTTATTCCCATTGTGGTACTTTTTCACTAGTCGCTCGCGATGCCGAACTCGCCTTATAAGCCCGTCGGATACGCTATTCTCCCTCCGGACTTTGTCGCTTCCGTCGGCTTTCCTATCCATTTACCAGCGGACGAGCCTGTGGGCAGCGGCACCATGGCTTCTAACAACAAAGCGGGGAGCTCCTCTAGATACCAAGTGGCTTATGAGCGCCTCTGGGACCGCTTTGACCATACCATTGGACGAATTCCGTGGGCAATGCGTCATGCCATTATTCCGTCCTCTGTGGAAGAATACCAAAGGTTCTGTCATATGTATCTCGACGCCCGGAGGTTCGCTAAGATACCCGACTTCCGGAGGGGCAGTAAGAACTCGCGCAGCGTCTCGTGGTATAACCGATGATTGCATTGTCCTGTGGATGCGCGGTCGGCGACTTGTTGTCGTACCCTCATCCAAGCGAACATGCCGTACTTCTCCTGCGAGGAGAAAGCAGAGTACCAGTTCAGGGTGAAGAAACTCCTTTCGGACCTATACAACGACTTCATCTCGCCTCATGTGAGATTTTCTCCTACTACTCACTACCTCTTGGGGCTCATGTGCTTCCGACCGCCGTATGACCGCGTGTTTTGGATGTCCGATAGGGTCTATTGGAACGAGATGCACGAGCCCGATGGTCTTCTGCGTCAATCCCTGGAGTTATTCTTGTGCTGGCACCAGGTGGCGTCTCACGACATGAGCGCAGACAAAAGTCTTCCGTTATATCTCTCACTGCCCCGCGTGAATGAGAACCAAAGGGCCATGTACTGGCGTATCTCGCCGCTCCTTTTGGTTCTAACGCCGTCCGTGGTGGCGTATCATTCGTCCCAAATCATGGGCGACGACAATGATCGTAGGTCTTGGTTGTCCTGGCAGGTACTCTTCGTTGAGTTCGGCATGATGCCCCTTATGGCCTTTCTGGGGACCGCGAAGTACGGAGTCCGTGGTAGTGCCCGTTTGGATGATTGGAGTGTATGGCACGACGAGAACATCCTCGGTCCTCGAGGTTGTCTAATCCCGCTTCCGGAATCATGATCCGTTTCCTAAGGAACCTGGGCATCCAGAATATCGTCCGTGGGACCCAGTTTGCCGTCTAGGGGGCCAAGGCCATTTTGGATCATGTTCTACAGGTGGAGTGGAGCAAGACTCCCGGGTTCTTTTGGTATGACCACGATACCGACTCGTTCACGCCGATTCGGCTACATCCGCAGGGCCCGACTATTACCCGAAGGCCATTGGTTTCAATCCCCTGTGCTTTGAGCCTGATTTGAAAGTTTCGCCATTGGTTTCTGCTGGTATGTCCGATGGAGAACCCTTTGGTGAAGATCCCTTCGTCCTACCCGTGGAGGGCGTCAGTCCTCCGGTCGAGTCCGCTGTTGTGTTGCTGACCGCTTCCCTTCCTCCAACTTCTCCGGACGCTGCTCCCCAGGAAGAACTCTCATATGAGCCGCCCGTCGCCAAAGTGAACATCTCTCCTGGCGAGGTTACTGTCGAAGCCAAAAGTCCTGTAGGTGATGCGATGTCTCAAACGTTCACTGAGAGCGTCGACATCACTCCGTCCTCTCCGTCGCCGCATTTTCCCGCTTCCGTCACGGCTGCAGCCGCGGATCTTCGTCATTTCTGCCGTACCGTTGGTATTACTGCCTCAATGGATATTGCGACAGTCCTGAAGGAAGTTTGCTCCTGGGCGCGTCGCTCGGCGCACTACGCCGCAATTCTCCAACAGAGTCAAGATCTGAAGACCGCTATGGTCAATCTCTTGCAGCAGAATGCACAATTGATGTCCCAGAGGGTTACTTCCGACTTGGATGCCCGGTATGGTCTACATTTGAGCGACTGGGATGCTTTCGATTGTAGCAATAGTTCTTCAGGTGCACTACCGCCGAAGAAGCGTGCTCCGCTCGCTGGGGCCGGTCCTATTGAGACTGTAGGCTCCTCGAGTGACCCTTGTCCCGGTTTCGCTCCTGCAGGTTCCAATGAGGACGATGGAGCTACTCCTACGCAGCCCCAGTGAGTCCTGATGGTGTTAGGAGCGCTTTCGCGAACCTTGAAGTCATGGAGAGGGCTGTTAGACCTCTTCTAGTTAGTCAAATAAAGTAATGCTTGTGTTTTCCCAAAATTGCTTCTGTATTCTTCAAACATGCGTGCCCTGGGACGACGTCCAAGCCTTGAGAGCGTCTCAGGTCTTCCTCACGTGTCGCCTGAGGACTGACTTTGTTCCCTGATGCGGGCGCTACTGCGAACCGTCGTGTAGGGAGGCGTTTTGGTATTATTCGGGCCCATTGTTGCCCCTTTCTGAAGGCTCCGCTTCGTGCTGCCGATTTTGCGCCATCATCGGGCGATAAAATTAGCGGAAATGGTTTGAGGCTTTTGCCAAGTGTCTTCCTCAGGTGCGAAGCCAAAACAACGGACGCGATAGCGCATAGTTCCATCCTCTCCCTGACCGGCAGAGATTATGCGCTCAAACAAGTATTCCGGTTTATGTTCATTCTCCGGAAGGAAAGTGTGGTCCAGTGGGGCGAATCCATGGGAGTCAGTTGGAAGAGACGGGTCATCGTCATTGGCATTGATCATCAGGTCCATGGGGCTAGTCGGGTCCGCGGGAACTGCTCTAGAGGGTATGGGGACTTGAGTGTCGACCTGAGGTCGTGGTGCTTCCGTTGGGCCAGGGGACTGGGACGTTTGTGGTCCGGAGGAACTGGGATCTCGTGTCACGCGGTCAATAGACACGGTGTCCTGTAGGCCGTCAGTTAGTAACTTAATTGTGTGTTGATTGTCCTTGAGGACTTTTTATGGTCCCGTAGAGCGGGGTAAGAGCTTCCGCGTAGTGTCTTCGAGTTCTTTACTGTCCTTCGGTGGCCGGTCCAGGTAAACAAGTACTCCTATCCCAAAGGTCGGTGTGTTCTAAACGGCTTTGTCAAAATTGACCTTTTAACGCCGTTGGGCTTTGGATAATACAGCTTTGGCTGATTGGATAATGCGGTCGATGCGTCGCCGCGAGCAGCGCTTCGCCTGGGTAGGATTCATTCACTCGGTTAGGTCCTGGGGTATGATAGACTCCTGAAGGTCAACCTCTATGGGCGGTGGCGACCTCGTTGGCATTAAATCGAAAGATGTTGTTCCCGTGCAAGCATGCACTTGCGTGTTGTAGGGATAAACTAGTGGCTCAACGTAGTCGTCCCAATCTAATTGGTGCTTCGATACGTAATGTGCAAATCGGTCCAGAAGGGTGCGATTGAAGCCTTCGGCTTGGCCATTGGTTTTAGGGTGGTACGCCGTGGTGGTCACATGTTTGATATCTAAGGTAGCACAAACGTGTGAGAAGAATTTGGATACAAACTGGCTGCCGTTATCCGTAAGGAAGTAGATTGGTATGCCATATGGATATACCCTATGAGACAAGAAGGCCGTGGCGACATTCGTGGTTGTCGTCTTCCCTGGGGGTACGGCTTGGGTAAGTTTGGTAAATCTATCGGTTATAACCATAACAAACCGCTTCTTATGGGGCGACTTAGGCAAAGGTCTAAGTATATCCATTGCAACAAATTCCATCGGACCAGCGGCGGGGAATAGCTTCAATTTGGCCTGGTGGTTGGCGCGAGACCCTCAGATTTGTGCGCACGATGTGCAATTCCGTGCGGTTTGCCATAGGTCCTGTGCCATAAGTGGCCAGTAGAATAACTTTCTTAGGGTCTGGTACATTCGTCGGCCTCCAAGGTGACCAGCCAATCGAGGGAAATGGGCGAGGTATAAGAATCGCGCCGTTAGTGAACTTGGTATTACCGGTTAGAATGCGCCATCCAGCGCTGAGCGGCGACACAGTAGTCCAAATCAGTCATAGGCGAATAGGCATCCAGGGGTTCCTACCAATTGTGCTGTTTCCTTATATTACTCTTCTTAGACCTGCGCCTGTAGGAGTTCCTCAATAGTTATAGGGGGGAGCTTTTGTTTCTCCAAGGCTATCGCATTTACCTGAGGTGGTGTCGAATTGGGTGGTACTGTCTCCCAGTCCAATAGGTATAATTCGTTCTCCTTTACCTCAGGATCCTCCGATTGCACCTTACATAAGTTCATCTGTTTCAGTATAGCCCTGAGGTTCATCATCTGTAAAGGGGGTAGGAATGAGGTCGCCCAATGGAGTGTCATCAGTTCCGTCGGTAATGATTCGCGACAGGGCATCTGCTGCCTTGGTGCTTGATTCCTTTCCTATAGGTTATCTCGAAGTCATGTTCTGACAGTCTGAGGCGCCACCGAGCGAGGCGACTCGATGCATCGGTCATATTGAGTAACCAGCGGAGTGAATCATGGTCTGTCCTACTGGTAAACCTAGTTCCCTCGAGGTACGGACGGAGTGTCAATACGGACCATACGATGGCTAGACATTCCTTTTCGGTGGTGCTGTAGTTGCGCTCCGCGCTGGTGAGCGTTCTGCTCCAATATCCAATAGGTCGATAGTTCTTAGGTGACTCCTGTTCCTATAGCAGTGCAAAACCCACTTGGACATCAAAGGCATCTGTGTCCAGAACGAAAGGCCTATTGGGTTTTAGTAAAGCCAATTTAAGTGGGTTCTTCATTTTTCCTTTAGGGTCTGAAATGCCTCGTACTGGTCGTCAGTAAGGGCCTTAAACTCCGAAGGAGTTCCCTTCTTCAGCTCTGCGTTGAGCGGAGCCGAGATCTTGGAAAATCCTTGGATGAACCGTTGGTAAACGTTTCACAAGCCCACGAAGGATCGTAGTTCCGTGTGGGTTCTAGAAGGCTTAGCCTGGCGAATCGCATTTGTGGTCCTTGTGGCTACTTTTAGCTGTACTGGGTGGACGACATGACCGAGATAGTCTACTGAGGCCTGGAAGAAAGCGCATTTGCGGAGTTTCAGTGATATTCCAGCGTCTTGTAGGATTGTTTGGACCTTCTTCATGTGGCGAAGGTGTTTCTTCACGGTCCGTGAGAAGATTATAACGTCATCCAAACAAACCAGGGCAAATTTTCATTTTACTTTGGACAGTATAATGACCATTACCCGTTGGAAGGTTGATTGTTCATTCTTTAAACCAAAGGGCATACGAGAAAATCTGAACAGATCTTCATTGGTGGTAAAGGTTGTCAGCGCTCTCCCATCTTCGGCCAAAGGTATTTGCCAATATCCAGAGTTAGCGTCTAGTGTGGTCAATACGATAGTTTCACCTAAGGAATAAAGACAGTCATCCATGCGGGGTATCGGGTATGAGTCCCTCTTGGGTACTGCGTTCAGCTTCCTGTAGTCGACACAGAACCTGACGGATCAATCTTTTTTCGCCACGAAAACTACGGGAGTTGACCATTCGGATTTGTTCGGAGGCACCGGCTCTATGACTTGAGATTTGCTCATCTTTTCCATGTGGTTGGCGACAGTTTGCCTACCCTTCAGGCCTGTACGGTATGGGTGCTGGAACAATGGTCCAGCATCATCCTGAAGTTCAATGCGGTGTGTAGTGGCTCTGATCTTTCCCAACCTACCTGATCACATGGTCTGGTATTCCCTGAGGAGATCAAGTACCTGGGACCTATAGGATTCTAATTCTGCGCCGATGGCGACCGTCTCCTACCAAGAGTCGACGTCCTCGTCGGGAGTTGGCGTGGAAAGGTTTCCCAATTGGGCCGCCATGATGGCCACGGGCGCAGGTAGAGTGAAGCAAATCACTGTACCTTTACGTGACCGTACGGGTTTATCCCCAAAGTTTCTGAGTGTGACCAAGAAGGACCTGTTGGGGTGGATGTCCATTACTCAATTGGCCATCAAGGTAATGTGCTTCAGACCTGTTTTCGGGTGGTTCTGAATCGTTATGAGACCTGAGCACTGGGAATGGACCGATACAGTAGTCTCGGTCATTGGGGGTATTTGTATGGCCTTTGACAGGCGAACCTTATTGGACTTCGTGTTTCCGGAGACAACCGCTCGTTTGCGGCCAGCTTCTGGCCCTGGGGCGTAACCAGTTATGAAGATAGAAGGTGCGCGGTAGGATGCGACTCTCCGAAGACCTTGATAAATGGCCTTAATGTATCGATCGATAAAGGAGGTCCTTAGAATTGTCTCAGCGCCCAAGTTAGGACATACAAGGAACCACGGGCGGAATTTGAATTATCCTAGCTGAAGGCAAAGTGGTACTATCCCTTTAATGTCCATTGGTCTACGTGATTCATCGGTAATCTTTGGGGTCTTCCTTGCCTTAACGAAATCTTTCTAACCCAGTGGGAGTAGCTTAGGATGGACCAAGTTGTAGCTAGCGCCTGTTTCCAATACGGCTGTGGTCAGTCAAGAGTTGTTGGAACGAAGTCCCACGGTTATTCGAACTTTGTAATTCTCTTTCCTGAGGATACAGACAGGGTTGTTACTGTGTTCCAATTGTGGTTCAAGCTGAGTGGTCCATGCTGGGTGGTTGGTATCGGGAGGTGAAGAGTTGTTTGGCTCATGACCGTCCTATTGGTTGAGGCAGGGGCTTAAATCGGAAGGATTTGCCTCGCGTTGACCCTCTAAGAGTTTTCCGATGGAGTTTCCGTTTCTTTCTAACGATAAGATTCTTCTTCGGGGTCGTCCGTAGGATCTTCAATGGCGTGGACCTGTGTGGCTTTGATCGGAGTGTCCGGAGGCGTGGCATAGCGTGAGCTTCCAGGGATCCCTGGGGCTCGTTGCTGTGCCCTGTTAAACATTCCTTCGGATTCTTGCACCCTGTAATTCTCTTCCCTAAAGGCTTGGAGGTTTTTGCGTGCGTCCTCAGGCAGATACCTCGTACAGTCACAAGGTTGGGTCACTGACAGGCAGAGAATGCAAGCCCTTGGGGCGCGAACAAAAACGTCCTTGCGGGGCGGAAAGGGAGAATAATTGGGTGTGGGTGGTACAGTGGTCGCTGTAGTTCCCTGGGAGGTATATGATGGGGGCCCAGACGGAGGGGCACTGAACTTATCCGCGAGCCCATCTCCCGAGTCGGCATAATGGAGTGATGAATCCATGTCCGACTCCGTGGAGCTAACCAAATGGGCTTGGCCTGGTTTATGCAAGGGAAACGCCTCTCCTTTGGATACATCAGCATTGCGCCTGGCAATATTGTTGGTTTTGCCATAATCTTCGGCATAGGTGACGAGCCGTCGGAAGGAGTGTTGTCGGTTCTCCGTCTGGTAATTGCGCATATGTGTCTGAATGGCAGGGAGTAACCCCGTGATGGGGTGAGGTTTAAGCCGTACTTCGGAGAATAAGTTTCCACATCGGTAACCCTTCTTCCATAGGTCGTCTGCGAAAGCCGATTTGATCATATTAGAGCTCTGCCTAAAGGATATTTCTTCCTGGTGGGCATCCATTATAACGTCATCCGTGGTGTAAGTTTCCAAGACATAATGAACAACCTGAGGGTATGACCTGAGAAGCTCATGATCTTGAGCATCCACGAGGTCATTTGTGCCAGATATCTTCGAAACCACTCGGTCACGCGCCTGTTCTGTAAGGAAGAATTGGAAAATGTACAGAGCAGTGCCCTCGTGGACACCGTTCTGATCACAGGCCATACGGAAAAGACTGAGAAACCTAAGGACAACAATGGGATCGGAACCTGGGAACTTGTCCATAATGGTTCGTTGCATCCGTCTGGCCCATTTGGCGATTCTTCAAGCAACCGAACCAGAATATTTCGGGAACCTGTCGGCCAGCCGATAATTTAGGTAGTCTAGAACCTTAAGGAAAAGTTCGTTTGTGGTTGTCAGTGGTTTGAGGCCTCGAACGGCAGCCTCATCCACTTCCAAGTCGGTTGTTTCGGTCGAGGCCGATTTGGAAACACTCGTGTCCGAACGGTCTCTTCTTTTACTCCGTCTGTTTTTCTTTCTCCTGCGGTTACTTCTTTTCTTTCCAGCGGAGTAGACACATAAAGGATCGATCTCTCTATCAGATCCGATGGAGCCCTGAGGTCGCTGTACCTCATATTTTTCTATGGGAAGGGCAATCTGTCTCTCTTCTAGACGTGGAGTCTCTCTGCTGCTAGATTGTCTTTCCATTGTATTTCCCTGAAGGTGTTCCGATCGAGGGGCGGGTAATACCGCCACTCTTGGGGGTTCGGTAGGAGGTTGCCATATGGAAGCCGGATGGTGGACTTGTGGAGTGGTCCTAGGGACTGCATTGCCTGGCTGGCTGGTGACTGCTCTTTGAACGGCTTGAACGAGGGAGTCTATGAATAGCTCAGACTCCATGACCTTGGGAACGACTCGCGTAATGAGGTAGTCCGTATGGTCAGCGATCGCCGCTGCGAGTCGCATGTCGACAATGGAATCCACATGGGCCGAGCAGAGCTCACGGAGACGGGGCCAGAGAAGGTCGGCAAGCCCTACGGGAACGTTCTCCATAATTCCTTCTGTCTTACAAGGTTCTCCTTGGAGAGTTCCTGGCCTAGATGTAGCCATCGTGAGGCGTCTCGTAAACGCGCTGCTACCGTTGGTTCCCGGCGAACCCTTTCAGGGTCGTCCAGGGAAGTCAGTTCTCCTTGCGCCTGGATTCCCGTGCTCCTGCGGTCGCTAACAGTATCAAACTGTGCTTCAGGCGACATCTACGGCGTTGCAGATTGCAGTTGCAGCTGGTCCTGTCGTAGGATTCCTATGGTCTGGTCGGTTGGTTGTGTTTCATGCATCCATAATGGCGGTTGCTTTTGTACTTCTGGTCCGTTGGGGAAGTAAACCAAAGGTCAGAATCGGATAATTCTTCTTTCCAGTGGTCCATTAAATTACTGGAAAGGGATTCTAAGTCGGGAGACCAAAATGAAACGCAATAACTGGTGGGTCAGCGTACTGGACTCAACCTGTGGTAGCGTGATAGAGCGGGTCCTAAGGTTCCTGTCCTTCACGGAGGCACTCCGAAAGTACTTGGTGCAATGGGCTGGTGTTTACTGCGTAGTCCTACAGGTCGGAGCTACGGAAACGATGGCTTGAAGACCAATTGGTGGAACTAATGTACAAAAGCGGGTAGTTTAGTATCCTAACGGTGCCTCCCTTACTTTAAGGGAAAAGCGTCACTCGAGCCAAGTAAATAGCAATGGCGAGGCGCTGGGATCGCCCTGGCACTGTTTTGCTAATCTATTACGCTAATTAAGAAAAAAAGTATCTAAATGAGTCCAGCTGAGGTCGGCCAGTCCATGTGGCGCCTGTAAGATACCTCAGGCCCGGGCGGCATACAGGACTCAACCGTTATCGTTGCTCCTTCACATATGGGAGTGTTTTCACCCTCTTCGATGGCTCCTAATATTTAAGGCGATTCCTCCTTCAATTTTTCGTCATTATCTCGTAGTCCATTTTGTTCGTCCTTACAATATGTTTGTGCCAGCTGATTCCTGAAGCATGGTATATCATATTCTACCGGGTCGGTGCCCAGCCCATCGGTATTTAAACGGGACATCGCATCGGCGATGATATGTTTTATACCAGGACGGTTTTGGACTTCATATTCAAACTCCTAGAGTCGGAGTCTACATCCGGCTAACCGTACGGATGCGTCTGCAAGACCCAATATCCACCATAAGGCTTCGTGATCACTTCGTACAGCATAACGGGAACCATAAAGGTTGGGTCGCAGCATCGACATGCTTCATACCACAGCGAGGCATTCTTTTTCCGTGACGGAGTAGTTTTGTTCCGTCTGTGTAAGCGCCCGGCTCCAGTAACCAATTGGTGCCCTTGACTAATCGTCCTACTCCTGCATTAGAAAGCAACCAATTTGGGCGTCCGAGGTATCAGTATCCAATTTGTATGGCTTTCCTGTATTCGGAAATGTCAATTTAGAAGGGGATAGCAGCGCCGCTTTCAAGAGATGGGAGGCGTTCAGTTCGTCGTATTCTATATATACGAACCTTTGTAGTTGTCATTTTTGGATATGTGGGTTCAAAGGGGCGGCTATCTCTGCAAAGCCTTTGATAACCCGCGGTAGTCATTTCACAAACCTATAAAGGAGCGTATATCCGTTTGAGTTGACGGGATTTTCGCTTCTTGTACTGCTCTGAGGTTTTGTTTCGCTGCTTGGAAATTTCCTGGGCTGATTGTGTGCCCGAGACACTCTAAGTTCTGGTCGAAAAGCATGCCCTTGTTTAACTTCAGAGTTACTCCATCTTTTCTCAGGAGGTCTAGTACAGTACGAATGTGCTCGTGATGCTATTCCATGATTTGAGAGTTGATCACGACGTTGTCTATATACACCAATTCGGTTTTCCACCTTACTTTCGACAGTATAATACCAAGAGCCATTCGGAAGGTTTCTAGCGCATTGCGTAAACCAAAAGGCATTCGTCGGAGTCGGTAGAGACTAGTGTGACAGGTGAACGCGGTCTTATCTCTGTCCTCTTCGGGTATCTCTATTTGCCAAAAACCACAGATGAAATCCAGTGTGTTGAATATATTTGCGACTCCTACGAACTCGATGCGATCATCCATTTTTGGTATCGGATACGAGTCTCTTACCGAAACGGCATTTAATTCCCGATAGTCGGTACCAAACTGCATTCGATTTTCTCCTCGTTTTAGCCCAAGCACCACGGAGCTTGCTCATTCCGCAGTTGCGGGTTCAATCACACCTTCACGAAGCATTCTCTGCACCTCCTGTACTTCTACCTCACGGGCTTTTGGACCGGCCCGGTGTGGTTGCTGATAAATAGGCTTGACGCCTGGCGCCAAGTCTATGCTGAGCGGGGTTGGTTCTATCAGACCCCACCATCCCGACCACATGGTTTCGAACGGCTCTAGTAGGGAGATTATCCTCTTTTCGTTGTTTTCAAAATTCAGGGCCTATGTTGACTTCCTCTCTCCGGTCCTTCACCTCATCCAATTCCATGTCGGTGTCGGTCTTCTCTCTGAATTCGGCGATTGCCTTTACCTTATAGTTTTCATTCTCCCTCGCCTTCCCCTATTTATCGTTCACGTCCACGTGAGACCATGCTGGTTTCATTGTGAAGATGTGTCCTGGCGCCGGGAGCGCTAAGCCGATAACATTATTTTTGGGGAGCTTTACCATGTGGTTCCTGAGGTTGCTGAAGTATACCTTGAACAGTTTGTTCGCTATATTCTTGACAGTTCCATTTGGCATCAAGTTGGTGTGTTCATCCACCAACTTGGCATGGTTCTGAATCGATACAATACCTGGTGGCAAGGATGTGAATCGTTCTACCATTTGGTGGGAAGGTGGAATGGATACCATAGGATAAATGGACCTTATCGGATATTGTACCTCGTGGATTCCTTGCACTATCCCGTTTGATGTTTTGTTTCTTAGGTCATCCGCGCTTACCAATGATGGCAATGCGTGGTCCAACTTTGAACAGGACCGTATGGTATCTTGGTTAAATACCACGGATGTGGCGGTCGATAAACGATGTCCGCAGAATGCAGTCCATTGGCAGTTGTTTGATCACAATAATGTGGACTCTTATTTCCAGGTTCTTAACTGTGACCATGAGAGTAAAATAATCACGAACTGAAATATGTCTACTGTAAGCATCCATGAGCGGGTTCTGCAATGTGCAGGGCTGTATACTGTCCAAAAATACTTGGAGTTAATAGTCTGGCATTCATAAGATTGGGTCCCGGTCTTGTATCCAGAACGGTAACACATGCAACTAAATGATTAGTAGTAAACTGAAGGGTGAGGTGTACCTTATAGTTACTGTGTTTGAGGGAGCATGTAGTGACCGGATCATCCATAATGTCTTTCTCTCCAGAGATCAATGGGTATTGATCCATACATGAACCACGTCTGTGTTCTCGGAATGCTAGATAAGTGTGCTAGATAGCTAGTTTTGTAAATAAAAAGACAAAAAATCTAAGAATTTTGCAGATTGCGCTAGTTCGGCACCTGAAAAAAAATTTTTGGAAATAAGAACTCCATGCATCTTAGTGTTTGGACCATTTAATGCAGTTTAATCTGCATTTGCAGTTTACTGGTCACTTTTGACCGCTCTAGGTGGAGATCCATACCAAGGCAGTCGTCAGTACCTTCTACCTCCTTACTGGCCCTTTTGCTTACTAGGCTCCAGCGTTCCACCTGGAGGGTATTTGAGGTTGAAGAAGTCCACCACCGCATTCTCAACCTCGTCCAGCTCCCCACTGCTCAAGTTGCTCACACCCGGCTGCCCCACCACACACACATTCCCACCCTTCTTCTCCACATCCTTACCAACCCTCCTCTTCTTCAGCCGACTCTCTCCAACTCCTCCCCCTTTCCATTCCTCTCACCCCTTCTTCATCCCAGCCGGCTCCCCGCGTCTCCGTGGCGTCACCGGCGACCCTTTCGCTCTCCCCCTCTCCTCTCCCACCTGTGGAGCAAAACCCGGCGACGGGAAGTGCTCTCAAGGTGTTCGAAGCCTTGCTCCCTGGGAGAGGCCGACTCAGAGACAGAGCCCTCCATTCCACCCGTAGGGTGGGGTGTAACTCCCACGGGGGATTCCGGCAGTACCGACGGAGGTGAGGGGTAGAAACCGTTGGATCGGGAATGGGTATGGGTATCCCAAAGAATGGGGGAAAATCCGGCGAAGAGGGAAAACGGGGCGAGGGTCGGGCACTAACAGGCACCGGACCCGAGAACCAGAAAAGGGGCGAAACAACAAAAGAAACCCAATACAGGGGCGAAAACCTGTCCTCGAAAGGAAACACAAAAAGCACGCAACAAGTAAGCAGAACCCCCACGGGGTATCGTGCACGCAGGTCGTCTGAGCGGTCCCAAGGGGGTGGTTGCACGGAACCCAAACGTGGGCACTCTCCAAGTGGAGTCGTGTCCCTACGCAGGCGTTGCTAACCAGAGCCCGTTCCGGGTTGTAAGGCCGAAACGATGGCGACGAAGAACCTCTAAAGGTATCGAAGACCAACCTTGGTTACCATTTACTTTGAGCTTCGGACTGTCAGATCTCATCTCCCTAAGTAGGGCCCACTAACTAAAATCTACAGTAGTGCACATCTGCTCAGGGCCATACACGTGGAGATCCAACTGTCAGGGCCCAAAAGTCCAACGTTCTACAAATATCCGAAATTCGGTGCCAAAATTAAGCCACGTGTATCACGGGGCCAATCCAACCATGGGCCATCCGAAGTTTCCCTTATAGGCGAATTCTAACCAGAAAACAGTGCCACCTCAGCACACCTTAGAGGGGATCATAATCATAACCCTCGGAGGGTTCAATCCTCATTCTATGAGTTGCATCTTCAAGTATCCCCTAACTGGGCGTTGCTCTACACCACTTCCTTCAACACCTTCCGCGCACCCCAAATCTCCCCCACCCCTTCCATGTGCACTTTCAACACCTTCACACGCGTCTTCAGTTCCTCATTCGCTCTCCACAGCTTCCCCATCTCCAGCCCCATGGAGTCACAGCACACCCCTGGCGGCCCACAAATGGCCCGAATGGTGTCCCTAAAACATGTTGGTGAATTGTCGGCCGACAGGGGTGTGCTGCGACTTCATCGGTGGACCGATGAAGTCGCAGGGAACCCCTGTCGGCCAACAAATACGGCATAACATCACGCATGATGCGTTTCTGAGATGTTGGTCGACGGTGCGCGGGGACTTCATCGAAACCCCCGATGAAGTCGGAGCGCACCTCTGTCGGCCGTCAGAGTGCACCGTGTACACCTGGGCGTTCCAAAATTATATGTGTTATGTCGACCGACAACTACGCCATAACATCACGCATGATGCGTTTCTGAGATGTTGGTCGACTGTCGGCCGACAGAGGTGCGCTCCGACTTCATCGGAGGTCCCGATGAAGTCCCCGCGCACCTCTGTCGGCCGACATAATACATATAATTTTGAAATTTTTAGGACGCCCAGGTGTACACGGTGCATTCTGTCGACCGACAGAGGTGCGCGGGGACTTCATCAGGACCCCCGATGAAGTCGGAGCGCACCTCTGTCGGCCGTCTCCAACTACTAAAGCACATGTTTGTGTGTGTGTGTGTGTGTGTGTGTGTGGTCGTCTGTGTAGCTCCTCTTCCGAGCTCGAAGGCCTCTCCTTACCACCAAGATCTCCGCCAATGGTTTCCTGCGCAGCTCCACCAACAGGTTTCAGTGGGCAATAATACCCTGGCTTTCAATCGCCGGAGGCTCTGCCCCTCTCCGAAATCGATCGTGCGGCTTCTCATTAGTTTGCGAAGGTGGAAAGTTGGATTAGAAATCACCAAAAATACCATGAGGTTTCTGAAAAGAGGCATATGCCTTCACCTTGACGGTGTTTGCTTTCGCCTCTACTTCGGGTTGGCTAACCCTATGATTCTGTAGAGATAGCGTCACCAATTGGTCGATTTGTCCTCTTACCTCGTTCTCGAGATAGTTGATGATAAGTACCAGCACACGGTCCATCACTTCCTGCTAGGCCCGATCAACCACCACACGGCTAATTGAATCGATATCCAGATGGGGACCAGGGGTTTTTTTCTTTCTTCTAACCACATTGGTAGGTCGGGCTTCTGACGAGGGACCTTCTGTCTCTCCTCCTGTTGTATCGACCGGAGTGGTTCTTGGCTTCCGAAGAAGTTCCTCCGGGTTGCCCAGGATTTTTTGTGCACGTTCTCACTGTGGGGGAAGACCAAAAACTGGTGCACTACGCGCTCTAGTGACGCGTCTCGGCCCGTTTATCGATGTTTTCTGCATTGAGGTAAATTAATGAGTATGCCGTTGCTATTTCAGTGATTTCTTCACCAAGCGGTACGGATTCAACTCCAAATTCTCCCTTTTAATTCCAAACGTGGTGAACACAAATTTCTAAGTCCGGAGACCAAAATGTGGTATAAACCAAAACGGTAGCGAGGGGGTGTAAGACCTAACGGTCTTAGAGAGCACGCGATGGTCTTGGCCGAGGAGGAGGAGATTGAAGATACCTGTAAGGTTTGGCAGCACCATCCACTGATGGCTGCCACAGGAACGGTGGGCTTTCTGAGGTCACGTTGGTAGAAGATGATGCACAGCGCAAGCGGGTCCGGAAAACCGTACGGACGGTAGGCTTACCTTTATGGTCGACTGCAGAAACCAAAAGGAGTAAAAGTTTTCTAGTAGGTGCTTGTCTTTACAACAGGGGGGGTGGTGGCCATGTTTGGTGAAAATATTTATCTCACCAGCCACCCGACCTACCGTTGCGCTTTTCGCCACTTGGCCACGAACAGGGGCACTTGAGGTGCGCCTTCCTATTTACTTAATATTATCTAAGTAATACTAAATGGGCGAAAAGCTAAGCTAATCTCTAACTAAACCACTGTAGTACACGGTGCATGCCGGCAAATGCCCAGATCCACCACGTGGCATCATTACCACATCGGTGTAGCTAACTACACTACACGGAGGAGCCGAAGCGGATGGGGCGTGGTCTTTGTCATCCATAAACGTACGGTTGTACGCAAGACGATACAGTTCCGAATTTCCGATCGATTCTGAGCCTTTAGTTGAAATCGTGACTCCTTCCGAGTCTTTCGGTGGCAAATCCTACTTCTACGTAGGAAGACCGATGTGAGTTAGTTCCTAAAAGCAGGATTGTACCGAGCGGTTGAGCGTCGTGAGTGAGTTTACCACGCGTACGCACGGAAGCACTGGTTGGCGGTAGGTAGAATGAGCGGTCGCTGCCTAAAGGCACAATCAGGAATGTGTGCAGTGGATGGACGGCTTGGAAACCTGTAGTAGAACCGTTCGGAGTAGTCGCTCATCTGCGCATACGAGAAAGGCGACAAGCTAGGCATGCTAACCGTTTACTACCAAGGGTGGCGGCCGAGTCCGAACGCTTAGGTGCACCGGAGCTGAGACCCTACTTTAAAGCCTACTCTGTTCTAATGAAAAATCAAATAATTACAAAAGCTATTACAGCGTTCATCCACCTGTACCTGTGCCGTTGTTTCGTCATCCGTTCTGCAGTGGGGCGTTCCTTCCCATCTCATCATTCACGTGGTCCGTCCACGGCATCTCTATTTGGGTTAGCGGAAGCCCCACATGGACATGTGGCAGTCAACAGCCTTGCCCTCAACGCCGTCAGTCCGGAATGCCATTATTTGTAATCCTCGCTCTTTTGCCACTATACTAAAGCTTTCCAAAACCACATCCGTTCGGTATCTACTTCCTAAATTTTAGAAAATCCTGAGCAACATGGCTAATACTAAGTAAGGCCAAAACCAAAAAGCACATATATTTTGTTCATACGTAGTCATTTCACCCTTTTCGTTTACCACTGGGATACAGCGCTCATTGATAGAGCTGCAAAGCGATTTCAGAAACTCATTACGTCAAATTATTCCGACATTCTATCCCACATTCCAGAATCCGTACAACATTTTGGAAATTTATTATTTTTTGAAGGAAAGCTCTGTTTCATACAAAGCTCGAGAACGATTTTTTTAGAGTGCAATAACCCTTTTTTGCACCCAAAAAAGCCTGTCTTATATGCTAACATAGAAATTAGGCTGCTCGTCATTTAAATACAAATTCTATATTACTTGGTTTCTTTAGATTTATTCTCACGCGTACAATAAATTCCATGAAACGGACATTTGTGTAAAAAGGTGATCTAAAGACTTTACTGTTTCGAGGTCAAAACATGAAAAAAATGGTGAAACTTACTAAAAATCAGCACATAAATTTACAGTTTGCCGTCATATCAGTCCATTGGTCGTATAGACACTAGGACGGCAACGGTAAAATACTAGCATTAGAGCACTCACACACGTTGAACCAAAGCAGCATAAAGCAATATTTGGTCTTTTGAAATCGATTTACGCACTCCACGCGTTGAGGAAATTACCAAAACTTTGCTCAGGGGCTATATTCGGGGGCCAAATTCCGAGAATATAACCCCCAAATTTGGCTTGTTGCTCAAGCGAGCAAAACATATGGCCACCAATTATTGGATACCACTCATCTTTCGCTTCAAAAAGTAGACCCAGCCAAATCGTTTCAACCGTGGGCACACTTGACAAGATATTCCAAATTATGTTCTATCCCCCGCCAGGTTTGCATCCTGAAGCTGGCACCAACTCTGCCTACACCACATCGCATGACGTTTCCATACGGGGGAGGAGATGTCCTTCCAAATGGTGCTCCACTTCCTTCCGTACCATCACTCCCAAATCCTCCTGCGGCCAGAGATGCTGTTTCCAATCATTCTAGTACTTGTCCAACGGCACAAACAGGAACGCCGTCACCCTGTGCATCTGCTGCCTCCAAGACCTCAATTCCTTCTACGCCTGGCAATGCAGAGAAGAATGAAGATACTCCCGCTGGAGTTGCCAGAGCAGCCGCGTTATTGCCTCAAGGTATGTCAGTCTCCACGGCTCCCAGAACGTCAAGAACAAGAGGGGCAAACTATACCACAGTAGATGATGTTCTCATCGCCCGCTCCTGGTTGAGCGTGTCGGAGGATCCGATATCAGAAACTGAACAAAAGTCAAATGCGTTCTTTGACAGAACTCATTCTGTATACACTACCATGAAAGACCCTTTTTCTACCGACAGGAACTACGAATCAGTAAAGTCCAGGGTTAAACTTTTGCTAAAGGAATGCGTCAAGCTTGCAGGCTGCCCAGCTCCTGTGAGACGGGCGAAGCCAACGGTCGTGAGCGAAGGTGATATTATAAAGCTTGCGACGGGTATTTATAACAACGGTAAAATGGGAAATATTCATGATCCGTGTGGTCGGGACTTCAGATTTATGGAGGCATGGAAGGTGCTTAAGGAGTACCCCAAGTTTACGGCGGGATTCGAGAACCGTCGTGACGACACTGTCCATACTACAGAAGATGCAAACACACAAGCAGTGAGACAAAACGGAACAGCACTTGTTTTAAGTGGCGAACTGGACGCTACCACGGAACGTACGGAGAGAAATGCAAAAGAAAACGTGAAGACTCGGCCAATAGGGCGCCGAAAGGCGAAAGAATTACAGACCGAAGAGGCCACAAGTACAAAGAAATTGCACCTTATTACAGTTCCAATAGATCTTCAGCGCGCACGAAATGGAGCTCTGGAGAGGTACAATGACATCCTGCTTTTCTCCAGCTGTACGATGGAAGGCAACAGCGCACAAACGAAAGAGTTTTTTGATCTGATGAGATCAGATGCTTTGTCAAGGGTTCGCAGACGCATTGGAAAGGAAGAGCGATCAGTCGAGCGTCCAAATGGAGAACAAGACTAAAGTGTTCCAATGTTTTATGAATTAAAGATGGCTGGTACACTCTCGTGCGGTAATGACCATAGGAGATGCCCTTCATCTTCTGGGGTGGTCTTGATGATAGGAGATGCACTTCACAGGAGATGGGGATCGGATTTGTCTCAGCTTTGGCGCCCTTGTTGCACCCAGACATAATTAAAAATCAACTTCTTTGTGTTAAAGTATTTTATTTCATACTGCATAAAACTGTTCACGGCTCAAAGCGTTGCTAATGCCCCAGGAGGTGCAGCCATGTCGCCGTCCAATTCTACTAAAAAGCCCCACATTGGTATGGCATCTTCTCCAATCGTGACATGTACATTTCCTGAAGCTTCTGGGTGTACAGTGGGATCCATGCAGTCTTCGACCGTCATATTGTTTAGGATTACACAACAATTCATTATATCAGCCCTGAACGCCTTCGAGAAGCATTTCCCAGAGCGCGAAACTATATGCCATTTAGCCTGAAGAACGCTGAAAGCGCGCTCCACATCCTTTCGCGCTGCCTCTTGCACAACAGCCGTAAGCCGTTCTTGTTTTGTCACAGGTTCCACGAAACTGGGCAGGAAGCACGGCCAACGAGGGTAGATACCGTCAACCAACCAGTACGGAATATTACGTTTCTCCTTTCCAATAAAGTATTCCGTAGGAGGCGGGTAGGTGCCGTTCGAAATATTTCCCAGCACAGGAGATGCATCTAGAGCATTTATATCTTTGCACGATCCAGGCGTACCGAAAATCGCGTGCCAGATCCTAAGCCGTTCGTCAGCGATTGCTTCCACTGATATGGTTGGAACGCCTTTTTTCCCTGTAACTGCACTCTTCATGCGATGGGGCAGTTCTTCTAGACCCATTCACAACAATCCAGACTACTTTTCATCCCCGGAAACCCTCTTTCCTATCCCTTTCTCATCAATCGGCGGGCTGTACATCTTCCCCTCCTTAAAGTTGGAGTACGGGGGAAACATCGCAATCCGAATCGACGTACGAACAACGTAAAAATAGTCCTTCCATCATGGGTGTCACCGATGTTCCGGTTCCTTGTAAGAAACTCTCGTCTGACTCAGCCCGAGTGTAGTATTCTGCACTGTCGGAATGCCGATGGAAGAATTGTTGGCTAAGTATAATGATGCTTATAAGTGAGTGCAACGGCTAGGATAAAGTTATGAAGCGGCACCCCGCAGATGGTTCGTGAGGTGGTATGTTACACGTGGGGACTTGGTCTGCCACGGCGCATCCGATTCGACCCTTTGTAGGGAAATACCGGATTAACAACGACGCATTTACTGTAGTGAGTAGCCACGTGGCAACCATTATCCCGTACTGTAGAGGGGTTAGTCGGCTCACCAAGTTTATATCTAGAGATTATTTATGTGCAGTGCTCACCCCTGTGCACTGTACTTAAGGCACAGAAGGGAGCGCCGACTCCAAAGTAAAGGAGACAACAAACGGGTTCACAACTCACTTGTTCCTTGTTCAGGATTCTTTAACCGGAGATCCGGACAAGCTATAACAAGTAGTTGTCCGTTCAATAGTACCAACCACCCTTATTGGCGAGTGGGGCCTTACATCCCCCATTCTAGCTCGCTAGTGTTGTGCTCTACCACACCTACCCCTTAGCCGCAAGCACCCATTCGGCAGTCCCGAACACTGTCGCAGTTGTCTGCTGTTTCCGTAAAGCGGATACTACAAGTGGTCTCCCGACTTACTTGGTGGTAGCGATGGCGGTGAAGCCATCGCTCAAGCTACTCTAGACAGTGAACTATACGTGTACAACATAGTAGTGCAAACCAATCCTGGTTCATACACGTATCATGCGTGTAACCCCAGCCTTGCGCGTCCATCCGTCCACTACGGTGCTACTGTAGAGACCTAACTGACATACCTTCTAAGGTGTTCATAATACTAAAAAATAATATTACTCATTAAATCACCAACGTCGTCCCCGGTATATCGGACACCATATGAATGGTGCCTCGACCGGTTATACGCGCACGCGTTACTCTACAAGAATACCACTCCTGAACCAAGGGATTGGGAAGGAAGGTACGAGATAGTACGAAGTTTCTTGATCAAGACTGTTTTTCTGACGCGTGGGGTTTTGGAAAATGGGCAAACCCTCAAACTGTCAAATTTGCTCTTGGCCAATCGGATGCTTGGACATGGAGTTAGTATTTGATCATTTGCTTCAACGTGTGTGAAAAAGGCATCTCTAGCATCAGAACGTTTTTTCTATTTTTTCAATTAGAAAAATGAATCGCTTTCCTTTTTGTAAGTTTCATCAATTAACAAATCAAGTAATCACTTTTAAATGGATTACATGTACACCAAAGAAGAATAAATTGCTTCGTAATTGTCATAGAAAAGTTATTTTCTCTCGCGCCCACATAAGACTTTCGTTTTTATGCAATTTTGTCATAGTTGTTACCTTCTACATCTTTTTTAGATTAAATTTGGCTAACTATGTAGCACTTGTTGTGTGAGTCTGACGAAAAGTGTAAAAAGCGATCGTCATGAATTTTTATGGCTGAGATAGATAATCTTGAATCCCAGCAAATCAAAGCTTTTTTAGCCGTCAAGCCCATTATGCTGTTATTAGATTATTTATAGGGTTTATCGTTGTTTTCAAAATATGTGAAGATGTTTTAGACGGCCATGTAAAAGCGTGAAATGGTTTTAGCAATCTTTTTTTAGAACAGCAATAAAAAAAGCTGCAAGTATCATACTTTTTCTTATTTCTGTTAAAGGTTTTTCATGGCCCATTTTTATGTATTTGGACTGTGGAGCTGTAGGAAATGTAGAGAAAAAGGTGGTTAGAGCTTTTGTTTTATTAAAGAATGCGCGCGCGTTTTTTCAATGGAAAGAATACTTTTGTGGACTTTAATAGATTTCGGGGGTGTTTTTTTGTACATATTGTTATTGGGAGTGTAGAGAAGTAGAAAAGTTTTATTAATGGCGTCTTAAGCGTTTCATTTCTTTTTAATAAGCGTTACAAGAGATTAGGTTGAGGGAAACACGAAAGAAATGGAGTGCATCAACAAAAAGGGAGGTGGCTTTAATTGGATTTCGCGCACTGCACGTTTCTTCATACGTGGCTACATAAATCATACGAAATTTTCTACGGCGTAAATCCTCTAGTGACACTGACTTCTGTATGAACGATTACAGAATACTGTGTTTGCCTGAGCTCCGTACTGTAGGCGTACGGTCAGTATTCTCGTATTGGGAGGGCCGAGCTCAGTGTTTTCCGCAATCTCCTCTTTCGCCCACAAGGGATCCCGTATTTATGCGGCGTACTTAACCTGGTGATAGAGGCCTCCTTGGCGTAGGCCACCACGGTCCAGACTACGCAATCATCAGCCATGGATCGAACGCACTCTTCTACCACAGGAGTGGAGTCCGATGCAAGGAACGCGAGCGCAGCAAAGGCCACCGCAGACGCAGTTTTGAAGGCATTTTTCACAGTTTTGCACAAAGAGAACGGGAGTTTGAACGACGCGGCCGAAAACATTCCAGTTGACGATGTCGTCATAGCATCCAGCGTAGCAAGTGGTTCAAACCTGACTCAGCACATGGTGTATCAGATTCTCGTGTCCGCCAATCGTGTTCCAACCGACCCTGGCGGGAGTCTATATAGGGATACCACGGCGGTCGTTCCCGTAACAGAGTTACGAAACGTCCTGAATCTCAGAGAACCACATCACCGCAGTCATCCGCAGGTGTGGAAAACCCATTCGGCTATGACACCATTCCTGAAATATGAGGGGTATGAAAGAAGAAAATACATTTACTGCCTTCGAAATCCGCTTGATGTGTGTCGGAGTTTCCTGGACTTCACCGGTGAACTTTACTCAGGCCAAAGCCTGAGTGACCCTGCCGTTCGCAAAAGCATATATCCTCGATACTTCATGGAATACTTTCTGGAATCCAAACGTCTCGCAGACGGTTCATATCCGCAAAGCATCGAAAGCCCGGCCCTTTGGTTCAGACATGTGAAGACTTGGACAGAAAATGATGCGGGTAACACCCTGTATCTTATTTACGAAGATTTTACCAAAGACCTTCCGAAGACAATTCGCTCTGTCGCCAGCTTTCTGGCAGTGCCTCTATCCGACGAAGGTTTTCAACAAGTTTTAAGCAGATGCGATCGAACGTGGATGGCAAACAACCCAAGAACGAAAGCTCATTTGTTTAGTGAGCGCTTCGGGTTGAATGTAGAAAAGTCATCACGCACGCGCCGCCTAGATTCTGTCAGCTTCAGGGACATTGAATTGCCAGCTTTCTGCAAGGAAGCGTGCTGGAAAATGTTCCACGAAACTATTGGTGTACGGACGTACGCGGAACTGGTTGACGATTTAAGGAGAAGGAACCGTAAGCTAATGGCAAGGCTGTAGTTGGATATGGCGATGGATTTTTTCGTAGACAGCGAAGCTATTCCGTCGAAGAGTTAGGCCGCTCTTGAAATCGAGGGCTGGATATTCATTCATACTTCACGATGACATAAACGAGCAACCTGTTGAGAGTGGTAAGGTCACAGGGGCAAAGAGATAGCAATTGCTACCCTTCGTAACCAGAGTACAGTACCCTTGTAGCATTGAAACGTGAAGAATCTCGAACAATGCATTGCCCTCAGGCACACGTTGCGAAGCTCGGCAGCTGTGCAACGTACCTCAGCTGCAGCGTATGCACAGCGCTCGTAGTGCACAGCTCCGCCAGCTACCATGTTTTAATCCGTCCCCATGTGCCGTCGTTATGAACGTGTGATGGTGTCCACCTGTTTAAATGATGTGCATTGTAAAAAGACGGCTGTCGGGCTCCGCCACCAGACTGTCGCGGAGTCAACCGGTGTCGATCCAGACTCCTGCAACGGTTTCGTTATACGACATCCCAGGTTATTATAAGACTAGATTTATGTGCATATCCTGCTTTTGCACGAAGCTATGGAAAGTATAAAGCGTGTATTGCTGCCCGTAGAAATCCCCATATCCAATGATTCTTGACGAGGATTGACGAGCGAAGTTGATTAGGTACTTCATGGCTCGCGATACCTATTATACATCAACGGGTTAGAGGTCGAAGAGCTACCTCACATCCTGCTTTCTGTACAACAAAGACAATCTACTTCGTATGAGTGGTACCTTTACTACGATTTTTGCAATGGGTAGGTTCAGGAGTGGATTCAGCTTCAGCATTTCACGTACCCATATCAGTAGTTCTATTCAGATCAAGAGCTGTTAACGAGCGCTAAATGGTTCTAGTCCCTCTCAAGTCTCCATACGTCAGTCTTATATTTTCGTTTGTCTCCCTACTTGCGGAGCTCGCTCTACTTCAAGCCACCATCTGCTTTAACAGATATTTTGAGTGTTTTGCACTGATGAAGGGACATAGGGTAAGTGTCCATCGCCATCAACACCGCGTTGGTCTCTTTTCCGGCATTGCTTTGCTCACATTTCTCGTGATCGAGGTTATCACGTCTTATCTCAGTGACCCTGCTGACAGAAGAACCGTCTCCCAGCAACCGTGCTTTGCTCTTGACTCAATCATTCTTCGTCCTGCTCCCAGTGGTCTTGCCCTTCAGGAAGACTTCGTGTCTTTCAAGTGCGTTGACTTTCGAGGAAGCAGTATTTTGTTGAAGCCAGGGAACTTTAGTATGGAGGAGGAGCGTGTGAAATGTAGTCAAGCCGTCGTTCTGGAGTTCGACGCCGATAGTAGTAAGATCCCCTTTGAGTATCCTCTCGAAGGATCAGAAAGATCTACGCTAAAAAACCCGGCCCCTAATCCTCTTCTTCATTGCAGCGAAGGTGATTGTGTCGTAGTTCGAACCAATTCATCCGTAGAAAGCACCGTCATACGACTGTCACTTAATTTCAAAGAAGCCAATTTATCTGAGTTGCGAAAGACACGTGCGAAGGTTCCTATCCTAGTAACCAAGGTCTTTTTTAACGCCTCGGATCTTATGCCCCAGATTGCCGACCGTGCCTTGGAAGCATTTCGCCGAAATGTAAACACACCTCTGGAGTTGAACAGGCGCATATACATGGGTTCCGAAGAAACTTTGTGTCCGTTTGACAGAAATCTCGGAGCAGCTACTCAGATTCCTTTATCTCTTATCGTCGTAATTTCAATCACGTGGCTACTTTCCTTTCTGGTTTGGATTGTAAGCTTTGTGCTTCGAACATCTGTATTCTATGATATAAGCAACCCTATTCACTGGGCAAAACGTACAAAATTCTCGATTGGGGAAGAGATCAGAGGGGATCCGAGGATCTATAGCGTCTATGAAGAAGGACAGTTTGTGGTTTACGTCTCAGATTGACCCAACAATAGTGGGGGGGTGTTCTGCGAATAGAAACCAGGGATTCCTCGCCAGGGGCATAAGAAGTTACCACCAACTAAGCGGATGACAAGCTTTCGTGCAACTCCAACGAAATCTTCAGGTGGTGCCTAAACAACGTGTTATCGAGAACGTGAACGTCGAGAATCATTAAACGTTTAAAAAAAAGGGGAGATTGTGCAGTTCGGGGCGTGACCGCTTGCAGGATTAGACCACGCTGGAAGATACAGTCGGAAACCTGAACCAGCTAGAGGGAGTGGCAATATTATAGATCATAAACTTGTGTTGTGATTTCGGTAATCAACCCCTCGCTAGTTCCAAACATATATTTGCATTTCACCCTGCCTTAGCACAAGTCGCCTCCTCTGTACCCACTCCTTTGTTCCTTCGCCATGCATTATCCCATCTCTGCAGACCTCCCGCGTAGTATCATACACCTTCGACAGTATTAACCATGTCAGAAACGTCAAAACATGACTGGCCTGACCTCCCGACGCGCACAACTGACGGTCTTCATCATTTTAGAATGGTTCTCGACAAGGAAGCTCCGCTACTCTTTATACATAACCAGTGGAATTGGCGGAGTTTGGACACCTTTTCGGCATTGTTGGAATGTTTTAAGAAGCTTTCAGGTGATGTACTTCTCGTTTCGGCTTTTATCACTACCGGTGGGCTCACCGGTTCTACCTTCGTATATTTATGACATGCACTGTACACGTCAACTGAAGGAAAGCTCTCAGTAAAATTCTCTAGAGTAAGGCTAAGAACTTATAACGCTTTGAAATGCAACTCTACTACCAGGGCAGCTCGCGCGTGCATGGCGAGCTGGATTTATATGAAAAATGTCGCGCTCAGGACGCTGTATCGATTGCAGTTCTTCCTCCTCAACATAATCATATTGGAAATTGAGTTTCTCAAAGTCAACGAAGTAGGCGGAAGTGGATATGCAATTTGGTGGAACAGTAGACAAATTCCAGATACTGAAAAGATACCCGCTGGAGTAGATGTGAGCTCATTTATTGCAGAAATTGTTGCTGCTCATGCTACAATGATGTAGTTAGTCGAGAAAGTACCCATTGGTTGGAGGGCCGTGTTCGGCTGGTTACTGACCTGAAAGGTATGATGGAAAGTTTACATGCAGCGCCCCGGAAGTCACACGTGCGACGAGAGCTTTCACGTTTGCCATGCACAATTGGATCTCTGTGTCCTGTTGATATACTGTGGAGACCAAGTCATTGAAGAATTCATAGGAGCGACTTGGTTGATAAACTGGAAAGGACCGCACGGGATTCAACTGTGGAAAGTCAGATTCGAGTACCAATAGATTTTTCTGACAGTTGTAGGCGACTGAAAGTATCAAGTGGTTCAAAGTCCTTCCTGGTATCGGTTCCTGACGAGTTCAAGAAATTGTTGCTGACTCAACGACAGGCAGAAGTTGCGCTTTCACAAGTTTATGTTGGACACACGTTATCATTATACCCATTTGGGTCAATTATGACTGGGAAGCGGTTGATATGTAGTTATAGACCGAATGTTCTCATTCTGTAGACCACTATGTGTTAAGGTGCCGAAAGCGGGCACTGTCGAGAAGGCTGTGTTTTCCTCCTCTTCACGAGCGTCAAGGTCTTGGTCTTGAAGAAATTATCATCAAGTGGCCTGATAGAGTGTTGGCCTTTTTAGTGAGAGAACGTTTCTTCCGAAAGTAACGTTCTTTGCTACGTATTAATAGAACGCAGCATGCCCGTTAAGGATAGAAAAATAATCAAACATAAGCTGTTCCTCCCAACGCCGACTCCTACAACACAAGTATCTACTAGTGAACCACGTTTTCTAAACTCAATGTTTACTGGTAAAAAAGAAACTCTTCATTGATTTGGAAGATCTTTCACATGAGAAGCCAGCACATATCGCTGCAACACACAGAACTGTATCCAGCCTGCCTCGCCATGGAGAACCCTCGCGATGTTCGCGACGAAACGATCTAGAAATGCGAATTAGTTTTATTCATCTGGTTAGAAACGTCGGCGATGCTATCTATATGTGCTGCTTGCTAGTTCACATCGAAGGTCTATTGGAACTATTATCGGGGGATGGTTGCGCGAGAATTCTTAATAGATCATCTGAGCCCATCCCCTCCGTTTTCGCGGAAGAAGTGGCCGAATCTCCGAGAACGTCGAAGAGAGACATGTCTTTCTGATGTTGCGAGACGTTTGTAGTGTCAGGCACCGTACCACTGCCATCCGCGTAGGGAAGAGCAGGGAATGCTTTTTCAGTTTCGCCACTTCCATCTCCTAAGAGATCTAACAGAACACCGTCCCTCTGCGGAGTAGAGGTGCTCACGCTGATGGGAACCGTCGCTCTTCTTTGACTGGCCTTTCTTTGAATGGAGACAAAGTCCAGGGGAGGGAGCTGTGCCATAACACTTTCCAGAACAGGTCGCAATTCTTCACGAAGCATAGTCATGTACTCACAAGCTCGTTGTTGTACTTCAATATCGGGTGACATTGCATGTGCTGAGAGAATGTAACACACTTGATCTGGAATAGTACCGGTCGCGAAGCCATCCCCATCCCCGCCTCGCTGATCGAGACGAGCTATCTCTCTGTTCGAAATTCCGGTTGGTGTAGGCATGGGAACAAGAGCACGAGTATCCTTTACGTTGTCCAGATTCAGTCCATCCAACAAATCGTCTGCCAATGTCGATTCCTTTGCAATTGAGGATTCCTGTGGGGGAGCAGGAAGACTCTGAAACAAAGACTCTAGGCCATCTCCTGTGCTTTGTTCTGGTGAAGACTGGCGGCAGACAAATTTCATCAAACTAGTTAAAGCAACTTCGGTCAACATGCTCATCTCCGCATTCCTGTCAATCCCCTTCGCATCCAACCAGATATCCTCAATAATCTCCTCAGAAGCCAGAATCCCCTGGAATGCGCCAAGAATTTGGGACATTTGCAGTCCGGCAGTAGAGGTGGTGTGGCCATACTCGCCCACAACGTATATTGCAACCCGCTCCAGACGGAGTCTTCGGTTCCGCGGATCTATTTGCACAACGCCTTCCGACTTTTCAACAATCTGCTCGCTATCTCCAAATTCAAGAAGATTCGTCTGCACCTGAGAACTTTGCTGAGTCTCATCCATTTTCCTCGTGAATGCCTCTGTGAACAACTGTTTAACAGCATGACCTTGGACATGCTCTTTCGAAGATATCAATGCCAAGAACGAACTAACAAGATCTTCCGGCATTTGCGTATTCGCTATCGCCAGAGCTCGCACAAACATGTCAACCTTCCAGGAATCTACTGCACCAGTTTTTTCGAGCAGTGAAACTAACTTCCAACATCCATCTTCAATGGCTTCTGGAAGCTTGCTGTTTTCAACATACTCGAGAAGTGCCGTAAGCATCTCTTCGCAATTAGAATCGTTTGTGGTTCGATACAAGACTTCTGCAGCTCTCTTTCTAACAGTCGGGTCTGACTCACGTAAACCAGACAATACTTTGTCCTTCAACCCACTAATTTGTGCCAGGGCGCTACTTCCGTGAACATCAGCAACATAGATGAGTTCTTGCAGTCCGACGTATCTGACAGTCGCCTCTTTGTGTGTCAGAAAGTTACTCAAAACCGAGATTGATTGGTTCCATAAATTTACGTCCGGGTTGAGTGCAATAATAGCGCGAACGCATTCATACAGTACGGAACATCCAGACAACGATGTGGACTCCGTTGAAGAGGCGATTTGAGACAGAATATCATATACCATTCTGTTTTCCTCATCAGAGAGCCCAACCAATATCAACTGCCTCATTGCAGAAAGTAGCTTGACATGAATGCCAGGGTTCTTGACCTTGGAAACAAGTGATGAGGACATTCCCTTCGATGGTTGCTGTGTGCGTTCGCGAAGAAGATAGTCATTACAAACGCTGAGTACGGCAGGAACAAGTTGTTGGCGAAATGTGTCCATGTCTGATGCGCCCTGTTTACATAGAGCCGACACCAGAGCGGAAGCAGATATGTACAGCCTTTGTGACTTGGATTCAAACATTGCAGGGACGGCATCCAGAATGCCAGTGGTTTCGTCAGGCGTAAGCTTTCTCACAGTGCGAACGGCAGCTAAAGCAGCCTTTTTCCGAATATAAGGGTCGTCGGCACGTAAATGGGTCTCAATCTGAGGCAACAAATCGCGAACCATCTCTATGCTGGCAATGTCACTCAACAGGTTAAGGGCCAAACTAATGATATTGACATCGTCGCTTTGTAGATCTCGCTGCAAACTGTTGGTAATCAACATCAAAATCTGTTCAGTTTCATCGACAAGAATCATTAACCCCAAGTACGCAATTCTCTTATCATTATACTTGTTGCTAGCACAGAGTTTGATACATTCGGTCATTCCAAAGTCAGTGGGGTAACCGTTCATATGAAAGAAGAGAAGCTTTGCAACATTACGTTGGCGGAAAGCTTTATCACCTTCACGGAAGAGATCTCGTATGTGGGCAGACTCTTTTTTGACGAGCGCGCGCTCTTCAGAACGAGTTGAGCAAGCGCGATATGCTTTGATTACCTCTTTTAAGGTTCGACAAATATAAGTGCGTTTTGCCTTTGACCAGTTGGACTTGGCGCTTTTCAGAAGCTTCTTGGCGTTCATGGTGTAGCGCAAGCTCAAAGATCCAAACTGGGAAACACGAATGGAATGAAACGAGATGTTCAGATATGACTGGTGAGCGCTGCTGAGCAGGAACGCCCTGAGCAAGAAGCTCTGAGCAATAACGCTAGGAGCAATAACGCTCGCAGCAATAACGCTCGGAGCAGCAACGCTGCGGGGGGTTTGAAAGAGGAAAGTGTAGATATCGCAAAAAAGCGCAAACAGCGAGAACGGGGGTGGTGACGGAGCGCTCAGTCAGACGGGAATGTGCGTGTGTTTAGGAAGAGGGGCACCCCTTGGGGCACCCCTTCGGACGCGATTGCGGCGCTACTGCTGCCACTGCAAGCGCGGGTCGCATTACACAAGTCTGCACGCGGGTGTTCGTGAGCCAAGATGTGGCTGCGTTGCATCGGTGGCACAAATCTAATCTTATTGTATGTTTCGTGAATCACGACTGTTTCACGCTGCGCCTTTACTCTGGATTTTACGTCACCAGCAGATGGGCTAATGCGACGAGGATGAAAGGGAAGACCGACCACGGCGGTACTTCCCACCCAGCCACCCCCAAGCCTAAGAATCGACCATGGCAGAATCCAACGAAAAAAACCAATTGATGGAAGCACTTCAACTGCAACGCCATGTGGAAGGCGGCTTCTACCGCCGAACATACGCCTCAAAAACAACATTCCAACGTGCGGAAGACAACAAGGAGCGACCGTTAATGACAACCATCTTCTACATGATAACTGACAGTCACAGAGGTCCTTATATGGTCGAAAATGCCTCGGATTTAATGCGATTCTTTCACATGGGCTCCCCAGTTGCGATATACATGGTGGACCAGGAAGGAAAGTTGACAACCACCGTGATGGGAACTGATTTCGAAAACGGCCAGGTTCTACAATTGTTATTTAAGGGAGGAAGCTGGGCGGGAGCAGTTCTAGAAGAAGGCGAGTACTGCTTGCTATCAGAGGCTGTGGCACCGGGTTTCGACTATGAGGATATGAGAATGATCCGTCGCGACGAGGTTCAGCAAAAGTTCCCGCATCTTGTCGATCGTATTGCACATTTATTGATCGAATGATGATAAGAAATGGTCACGCTTGTTGTCGTTCTTCTCCTTGCACTAAATCCACCGACATTGTAAGTGGTCCAAGGAAAAGCTTGGCATACCTCACAATGGCTGTTCCCAGCATTGTAGTTTGCAAAAACTTCGACACCCCATGCATCGGGGCTATTCTCTGAAATCTTCGCTCTGTTCAAGTTTTGGCCTTCACGCCGTTTTTCTTCCGCGACCGCAACTGAGCGCAGCTGCTTTCAGTCCGTTGATGATCCAAAATGACCGTCATCGATCCATCAAAACCAACTGAAAACACAAAGTATTTCTTCACTGGCATTTCGCCCTCTTTTCACTGGCATGACTACGATTTTGGCGCCTGAGCTCTTCGTACCCTGAGCTCGTGCTGTATGAGGTTCAGCATTTCCATTCACGTATCTATGGCATCCGGGGGCATTTCGAAACTTAATACCCTTCTTTCGAGGAAGACGAAGGTAAGGCCGCAAATAGGAAATCGTTGCCGTTCGCGAAGATACCGGCTCCTTTACGTTCTATTGCATGAAAAGCCGAGCAGCGCCGTCCTCACATCCCCTAACCCCCCACGTCCGGCTAGTATGTGGGTCACCACGCAGAGACATGGTGATGACCAGAATGATGCGTTTCTTTTCGGACGGCGGTACGCTCAGACTCTTGCCTTTCGAATGATACTTGTCTTCTCAAATGTCTTGCGACATGGCGTTTGACGTCACTTCCGTTGCGTCTGTACAAGAGATAAATCGTAAGAAATAGTTAGCCCTCATCAAAGGCTCAAATTGGTGCACGGCTTAATTTGATACAGCCATTTTCTTGATGTTGCGAGAAAAACGACCTTGAATTGACGAGCCAGGCCTCGTTGACCGTCAGCACCAACCGTGTATTTCAAGACACAACCCGTCCTGTCCACAATGTCCGTGGAACGTAAGGATACCGCGGACAATGCCACCGTCAATTCGGGTAATGGCCGCTGCGTTCAAAAAAAGGCACGAAGAACGATAACTCGAGAAAATATGACGACAAGAAGCTGTGCAACTCCTCAAGAGAGGACTTTCCATTGGTAGAACATCCATTCAAACAAATGTACCCTCCTCAACGGTGCAGCGCTTGCGCAAAGCTCTACACACGTGTAGCCGTTTCCGGCTCTGCCTGGCTGGACGGAACCCAAGGAGGACACAGGGTTCCGTCAGCAGGCATACGCGTAGGTAGTACCTGCGTAGGTTGCAGGCGTAGATAGCCTTCTAGACTAGTTGTCTCTCGTACGAGAGACACAGTAGGGGTATTTAAGCACACACACGATCCCTCCACAGTAAAGAAGAGGCATCGAACCTCATCATTAAACAACGCAATCAGCGTAGTTCGCCACAGTGATCACTGGATTCACTACACTAGTTCAACATTCATACCGTTTATTCGATCGCAATGTCCGACGTACCGTCGAACGCCGATGATGGCAGTCAAACGGATGATAATCAGGCGAAGATCATGTATCAAGAACCGTCTTTTGTTTCTACGTCGATTAGTCATCCCCGCCTTGTCCGCACGGACTCTGCCTTAATCAGGAAATATCTCTGCTCGTACGATCAGTACTGCAAGTAAATCACAGCGCGAGCTTTACAACTCGCAGTGGTTGACTCAACAACTACAGAACCCGTCCGTCCCGGAAATTTGACATACTGTGTTGATCCCGAATGGATAGAATCTATTGTCGATTTGGATTTAATTCCCGACCTTACAGACTACAGTATGCTTACGGACGCCATGCTGCGCGAGTTTTTCGAAGAACGAGCGCAGATAAAGAAGAACACCATTTCCGTGGCCGCTCTAAACGCTATTGTCCACAAGGATCTCCGAATGCACATGACAGATATATATGCTCCCATGCGAATGGAAAATCTCTTCACCTCCTACCTTTCACTACTTCGACGACATGGCTTGTAGTGGGTGACCTCTTCACGACCAAAGACTGCTATTGGACATATAATTTCGGCCGTTAAGACGAAATCATTGTGCACAAAGCTGGAATCTAACATTGATTTCTCGCACTTGAAGCTAAAGAAAGACTTCAGCGCGTTCTTTAAACACGCCATGCAAGTGTCTCGTTTCTTCGAGGACCTCGATAACGGCCTTACACTTCGTCCCCCTTCGTTGCGCAATCGGAAAGCAGATGATAAAAGCCACTCGACGCAGGGACAGAGAGACAACACCGTAGCCGAGATCTCTAGCGAAGAACCTCGAAAAGCAAGATCCTGCAGACCCTCTACACCGTGCCCACGCCCACCTTTGAAAGGCTAAGAAAAATCGTCACTGGTGTGACGATTTCGAGTACTCCACGAAAGAAGAGAAGCGTGAAATGAAGGCCGCATTTGCGGCACAAAAAGCTGCAGACGGCCCATCCAAGTCAACTCGTAGTCAGAACAACAAATCGGGAGCACGACAAGGCATCTCAAACAACAAAGGTACTGTAAATCGATTACGCCCTTCGTCAAACCTGAAGAACCCTCCCTCATGCCTCATCACCGTTTCGGATGGTATGACCTCACTTAACGGCACAGGAAGGTGCGACGACTGCAGTGACGACAGCATCGTGTCTCCAAATCTCGCCAAGAAGGCGGCGCTCAAAGGAATCGGAAGATTATCAGCCATTAAGACTACACACTTGTCTGTAGCTCTGAAATCCGGAACCGAAACGCAAATTTTCGCATTCTCACGAACGTGGACTGCGCCTCGTACAGTCCTACACCTCTCATCCGGCAGTCTGGCTCTACAGAACATCACTTATTTGGTCGCAGACAATGACCTCGCTTGCGAAGAATTACTCATTGGTCGCCCGGTACTGCGCCACCTCAGAGTCGACACAGAGACGCTACTCAACAACAATCGGTTTGCACTCAACGGTGCAGACTGCTTGGAAGTTGGAAACCCTACTGTCGACTCCGATGAGGGCTACGTCAGCTGCCTGATGGTGGAAAGGCTACACAAGGATTTGCATGCCTCGGATGCAATTCAGCGCATTCAACCACCACTCAACCGCCCGCGAGCCAATTTCCACGCCGCGCGCCAAGACCAGGACCCCTTTCCTGACCCTTCGCTACTCGATCCCATTAAATTGACGAGGATCAGCATAGTGAAATTGAAGCCGCAGTTACCGGAATGCTGGACACAGCGCTACATAACGGCATGAGCGCCATCGATGTCACCCAGCTTCGCAGCATTCTGGCGGAGAACATCGACTTCTTTCGCGTATCTCTCTCGGCCGGCCCACCGGCAAAAATAAGGCCTTTGAAGACCGAGCTAGTCCCCGATGCAAAGCCAGTGCGCGGAAGACCGCGCAATTACTCCCAATACCAACGACTGTTCCTATATCGCTTCGTGGAAGATCTCGTCAGAACCGGCATGGCTTACGCCAACCCAACGTCTGCATGGGCCAGTGCGCCCTTGATAGTTCCAAAGCCTGGCCCAGCTCAGTTTAGATTCACCGTGGACCTGCGCCCCGTTAACAAATACACTGTTAGGCACCAATTTCCGATGCCTAACATTTAGCAAGAACTTCTGGAGCTAGGGGGATCGAAATTTTTTGCCACCTTCGACCTTTCCCACGGGTATTGGCAGTTCCCCCTTCACGAACATTCTTAGGCACTACAGTCCTTCGTCACACCTGACGGTATCATCCCACCCATGCAAGTACTGCATGGCACCACCAACGCCACAACACACCTTCAATCAGTCCTCGCTGAGATATTTCCGAAGGAGTTACGCCAATTTCTCTTATATTGGCTCGACGATACTCTCCTGCATCACAAGACCATCGAAGGACTGTTACAAGGCATCAGACAGCTTCTCTACGTGTTCAAAGAGCACTCCATCAGACTCCATCCGAAGAAATGCATCCTCTTCGCGAATTCCATCCGATGGTGTGGAAGAATCATATCTGCATCTGGCGTGCGGTATGACCCGCGCCAACTCGAAGGATTGTTGCGGATGGAGCTACCAACCAGTGGCACACACTTGCAGCAGTTTCTTTTTGCATTGCAGTGGGTAAAGATGAGCATACAGACTTTTTCTCACCTCATCCTTCCCCAGCACACATTCTTGGAGAAAGTCTACACGAAAGCCGGGAAGCGCACCAAAACCTCTGTTGCAAAAGTCGACCTCGCATCTCTTGACTGGTCAGAACAGGAGGCGAAAGCATTTCGTGCCTGCAAAGACGCCCTTGCCCACAGCGTCACACTGTCCCACAGAGACGAAAACCAGCGACTCATTGTCTACACAGATGCCTCCGACAAAATCTGGTCTGGAATACTGATTCAAGTGCCCCCGTCTGATCTCCACAAGTCCCATGCGCAGCAGCGCCACAGTCCCTTGGCATTCTGTTCAGGCCTGTTCAATGCTACGCAACTAGGCTGGTCAGTGCTAGAGAAAGAAGCTTTTGCAATACTGGCTACACTGGAGCGGATGCATTGGCTCGTAGCCACCTCAGCCGGTTTTGATCCCTACACAGACCACGACAACCTCATCTTCCTTTTCGACCCGTTGTCTATCATCCCAGATATCAGCCTACCATCTTCCAGGAAGGTGTTAAGATGGGCAGTCAAATTAAGCACCTACAGCTACACGTGCTTCCACATCAAAGGCACCGACAATGTATGGGCCGCAATGCTCACACGCTGGGCAGCACCACCCACTGTCAGACGCCTAGTGAAGATCCCTGCTCTCCCTTCCAGCTCATCCAAAGGATTTTCCTAGCCAAAGCTTGACGAAATATTTTCCGCACAATCGTCTAACAGTTTCGCGCGTCCGCAAGGCTTACAGAAGGAAAATGGACTTTTGAAATTTAAGGATAGCGCCATTTGGATCCCTGACAATGCCGAAGAACTGCAGCTACGCTCGTGTATCATTGCACACACTGGTCCTTCGGGGCACCGAGGCCGAATTCCAACTTTGAGCACTCTCCGCAAACATTTTTTTTGGACGACCCAGAAGGATGACATCCGAACTTTCGTCCGAGCTTGCATTCACTGCATCTCTACTACAGGGGGTGAAAAAGTTCCTCGCCCCTTCGGACCAGCAGTTCATGGAACCGGGCCAAATGACCTTCTGCAGTTCGACTATTTGGAAATTGGACCAAGCCGAAGCGGAGAAATATACGTTCTCATGCTGCGCAACGATCACTCGGATTAAAAGTGGCTCTTTGCATTTGCAAACACAGCAACTGAGAATGCTGCTCTGGCTATTGCCGACTGGTGCGCTGCATTCGCTGTACCAAACGGTCTCATGTCCGACGGCCCAACGCATTTCCGGAACGAAACCATTCGCCTACTCTGCAAATCCCTACGTGTACCGCATCACTTCACTCTCCCATAAAATGCATGGAGCAACGGGGCAGTCGAGCGCTTGGGGAAAGGAGTTCTACGCACGTTTCGAGCTTTAACATCGGAAATGCAGATGGACTTCAAGTAATTCGCCGCATAGGATGAACGTCGCCCCTGTCACAGCCTTTCAGGGCATGAAGCCAAGTCCACCAGTTTCATCGTTTCTACGAACATCTACTCAGCAGGCAATGACAGTCGCAGACGTCATTCGTGAGCGCTGTGTCAACATTGACAACCTGCAGAAGGCCTGCCGCGCTCTCCATCCGTTAGTGACTTCGGAGCTACAGAAGAACAAGCAAGCATCTCGTGAACAAGCGTCAAAGGGAACGCTTCCGAACTTTACAGAAGGAGATTTTGTCTTAGTAGCTCTTGAAGAATTCCATGCCGGAGAGAAGCTGGCATTGTGTTGGCGCGGACCACGTCGCATCCTCAAAACAATATCGGATTACGTGTATCAGGTCAACGACCTACACAACGGACTTTCGGAAGACATTCATGCATGCAGGCTGAAGTACTACCATGATAGCTCTCAGGACACTGATGCAATCATGTCCCATGTAATTACCTCAGAGACTGGTATGCCTATGGCTCTTCTGATGAAGCTGGTCAAAACGGATGATGGAATCAAGGTTCAGGTTCGTTGGAAAGGACTCAGTGCTACAGAGGACACATTGGAACCGTTGGAACGACTCAACGAAGATGTGCCAGTCATGCTCAAGCGCTTACTCAATCGCAAGAACACCCCGACTGAGTTAGCTTGTGCCGTTCGTTTGCAACTAGCTCTCTGAAAGAGGGGAGTGTAGCCGTTTCCGGCTCTGCCTGGCTGGATGGAACCCAAGGAGGACACAGGGTTCCTTCAGCAGGCATACCCGTAGGTAGTACCTGCGTAGGTTGCAGGCGTAGATAGCCTTCTAGACTAGTTGTGTCTCTCGTACGAGAGACACAGTAGGGGTATTTAAGCACACACACGATCCCTCCACAGTGAAGAAGAGGCTTCAAACATCATAATTAACCAACGCAACCAGCGTAGTTCGCCACAACACGGCCGACAAATCGGCACTCGAAAAACCCCTTGAACCAATCAACCACAACCCTGGTCGGAAGTTTGTCGTCCAAATACCAGAACAGCTGCTGATTGTGAACAGAGCTTTCGAGGCAGCAAAACGCGGCTTTGCAATCGACTACGGAGAGATAGAGCTTATCCTAGGAAGTATAGCAGAAGACGCTCCCAATGGTTATAAGAAAAGACTACCGTCAGATGATACACTTAGGCGATTACGCTAAAAATCAGGCAGCTTACGTTTCAAAACGCCGAAAATATTTACGCGGCAAGACTCGCTGTACAGTCATTTCGTCACGCGAAAATTATGAAGGACATTCGGGGAGATCTGGAAGAGAAGCACCCCTGCATTTTATCAGATCCAAACCGCATTTAGGACTATGAAGAAACTAGAATACTGCCAGAGATTCGGCGAAGGGTTAAATGCTTCTGTCCATCCGACAGCCACCGCAAAGAAACGCGACTCGCACCGAAAGAGAATGAAAAACATGTTATAGCAGAAATCGCTGTATCAGCCGCAAGACATGCAGCTATCTTGCTTATAATCATCGCCGGGAAGCGAAAAGTGTTGCATTGGCTTGAACCGTTACATCATATGATCTTTCAGAAAGAAGACGAAAGACCAAATTGGCTTACTAAGAAGCATTATTGCCTTAAGGACACAAGTATGTTGATGAGAAAGAAGCGGTCTGTGGAAATCAAGAATATGCAACTCGTTGTTGAGCCCATCTACAGTTTTATAAGAACATTTGTGGATCAGAAGAAGCCAGTTCTTCTCCTTCTGAATGGTAATAGCTCAAGAAATATCATTGAATGGTTGAAAGTATGTGAAACGTTTAATGTTGAAGAAGTGAAGCTGTCTGAAAACGGAAATCATTTTTCGCAACCAAGTGATAAGGCCTACAATAAGGCATTTCAGTTTTTAATCAGAAAGACGAGAGAATCTTTTATGCCTCAATGCCATATACCACACGCGAACGTTGCACTGAAAATTTAAAATAGGCATAGCAAGATTCAATACATTCACTCCGGTAGTGGTCAGGAAGGCGTAAAAAATTGTCGAATTTGGTCGATGGACTCTCGATTTGTGAAGCCTTTCTCAACAGCCGATACTTCGCTTATTGCCCACCGTATGCTGAAGAGTGGATATGAAATTAATCATGGTACATTTGACCTTAGCACCGTGAGTTCGTACCGAAAACAACGCGCATGTAAGAGCATTGTTTTTCGTTTACATTCGCTCACATGTCCTGGTTGTCGGCCATCTCTTGTGCTTGCAGAGAAAGCTATACTGATTCATTAATTCGTAACGCATACTTTGTGAATCAGTTACTAATGAAGCACCTCGCTCCGGTTGGTAAAACATCGAAAACATCTGTTCCGAACAAGATGATTGGTACCGGAAATGAAGCAGAACTCGCAAATGTAGGAAAGATGAAAGAGAAACTGGCGTTTATGAAACAGTCTCGACCCCCAAGAAAGTCACCGAATAAAAATAGAAAAGCTCAAAAGTGTGACACAGCGGGTGATAAGGAAAATTGTGGAGTTATGTGATGTGAGCAAAGCACTTAGCGAATCAATGAAGTCATTGTAAATAAATAGACGATCTGCTCATTGTTCAATGGGCACGCTTCCGCAGACGAGAAGAAAAAAAGCAGAATGTTCTACATACCTGTGACGGCAGTGACAACTCCGCCAAAGCGTTGGTTGCGCTTTCTGAGTGCGGCATTTTCGAAACCCGATGTGACCAATTCCTCTCAAATTTAGCCTTTCTGTGTAAATGAATACATGCAATAGCTCTGGTATTGATTAGTTATGGTTGTTTTGAGCTGCGTAAGTGTAGACTTCTTTTATGATGTTAGGTGTTTCAAATTGCGCCGACGAGAAGGTTAGCCCTAATCACGTGGAAAAGGTCACCTTTGTCAAGCATTTTAATCTATCGTGAATGCTTTTCGTCTGTTCATGATTGAAAATACATCGAAAAGAGTAGCGAGACATCAGTCACTAGTGACTGTAAAGTTAATCATGGAGATTTCGTTCAGAATTCGGTGGGCGCCATGTTTGGATGCAACGCTGTGGGCCAGACTTACAGTAAACGTCGGCGTAAATAAGCCTTTTCCGTTACTGAATGGCCTATATAGATGAATGAGATAAAATCATTCCGATATTAACATCTTCTTTTTGATCTTCTTAAACCCACGAAACCAAAGATTTATGTCAGCAGCTACAAGGGGTCATACTCTCTGGCTTCAGGGCAGACACACCGGATGTGTAACGTTTTCTTCAGCCTTACTACTTCCGCGCTAACCAGAAGAAGAAGTGTAAAACCCTTATAAGGCTTCCATAGGAGAGGTAATAACAAAAATATATGCGTTCGCTCCATACTAGAAGCTGGATTTTTGCAGGAATGAATACACGGCAGAACTAGTGGCCTCTTTACATTCACTGCTACATCCCAGATCGCCACCATATCTTTACGACCGTCACATGCTTTTCACTCTGTGAGGGCTTTCTAGACAGACCCAGCACCGTTGGTACACACAGACCATCTCCCGTCCACGCTGAGGGCGCCTAAACCGGCACATTGGGCTGACAGGTGGTGCTCCGTTCAGCAGTTAACGCCTCACTGGATCCCTGTACTGCGGAAAACACTTCATACGTTCTATAATGTATGGGGTTGCTCTAAAATAGGCAGTCGAATCACTGCACCCCAAATGGCAGACGATTCACTTTTTGATGAAGTTGGAGGGCTTTAAGCCAAAGGAAAATAATGTTTTTGGGTGTCAAATGTTGGTTAAGGTCATCCAAAGAAGAACTCGAAGACGTCAGTGCCCATTTTATGGAGATCTGGAACCTCCAAAATGAAGCTGAAACTCAATACTACTCGATAGCTACTACTATGTGCTAATAGGTTACTCCAACCGCTACTAGCAGCGTTTAAAGCAACACAATAACCAAAAATATATAAAAACTACATAATTTTCTTTCATGCGCCATTACGGCTTTCGACGCCAGCGATGGAATAGAAAGCGCAGACCCTGCTTCCTCCTTATACACATGTGTATCACCAATGCTGAAAGAATGTAGGCCTTCCGGTACACACCAAGTATGTCTGCTTTTGGGAACGCAATTACTGTACAAGGGCGCTGCCAGTTTTCTGGCCATGGATCGTAATTCGAAGAGCATCTTCACGAGTTGCGGACCAAATGCCGAAACGATAAAAAAAAAGACAAGTTAATTGCACTGGCCTATCCCTGCCGCAAATATTTCAGGCCAGAAGGATAGTGACCCCACTGGGGCAGGCCCATTTTGCTGACCTATCGCTTCACCGGTGCGCTAAAGACAACTTCGTGATAGAAGACGCCTACGACGACGTCTTTCACATCATCATCGAAGACATCCTCTACCCATTAGATGAGGAAACTGTTGAGCCGCGCGCCCATAGTGCATGACTGCTCGGTTGTGGGCGTAATTTAAACTGTGACCATGCTGAGGGATACAAACGTCTCGTACGCGAATAACTTGCACCAAATGAAGCATTCTGGATGCACCTGAGTTCGACCGATTGAAATACTACAAAGTCGCAATACGGCATTCATAAGCTGTTGCTTGGTCTATGCTCGATTACGAGAAGTTACGAGAAGAATTACTTCATGTAAAGATTGGGACAGGAGATATTTAATTAGAAAGTACTGTATTTAGTGTACACAGTAAGGTGCCATCACCAAATATTTTATTTGGTTTTATTTAGATAATTAGGTAGTGACACGCCACGTGTATGTCTTAATGTACAGTACTTTCTTTGCCACTTGGCATATTAAAGGGCACAAGGCCCAGAGGAGGACGGCGAAGGCCAACCAACAACCACCAACGAACCAAAACACCATCTTGGTGAGTCCTAAAAATCCTAAAGTGGTTTACCACGAAGGGGCACCTATAGTATCAGTTCTTAACCGTTCTGAGCTATAGCTCTTGTTCCGAGGATACCCTCGACTGTCGCGCTTTTACCGCCCTTTTTCTACAGCTTTATGTGTGTATGTGTTCGTTGTTTTCTCTACTGTTTCCTGGTTATTTGTGTCGTCACAAGGGTTGTCGAGCCGATCTCGTGTGCATAACGTACCGCCGTATCTGGACATCCGCTTCGTAAATACACTTATTTCCCTCAATGTTCAGGCAGCTGCTTTCTGCACACTCTTCTTGTCTAAAAACCGTCGCTCGCAAGGCGACACCCGCTCTTCGCGGTTATTTCTGTGGATATTCACTGCACCGAGACCTCTACAGTCTTCAATGAAATACCACAGCACCAAGGCACAGACTCACGCAAGTTATTAACAGAGTGAAGGATGATTACAAGCTCGGAACTGTGGTGTAGGGACCTGGTAGTATTCAGTTCTACGGCCGGAAAGTCACTCAGAAAGAAGAATTTGGCATCAAAATACAAGGAGAAGACAAGCTGCAGTGCTTCCAGCTTCCAGTAATCAGGCGAGTGAGGCGTAAGGAGCCAGAAGACACAGTCACAACCATCGAACTAGCACGGTTCCGCTCCCTCAACAGCTCTGTTGCATGGCTTGAATTGCGGTTTCGCCATTTTCTGCACACGCTGCCAGTTTTTTTTACAGGAGTAGGGACCATTATTCTATGTCAAGGATCTTGAAACACAGGTTAATGTCTTCAAAAGTCTCAAGAAGAGAATCACTACAGTCAGCTACTGTAGACCCTTTTAACTGGAGCAATGTGCGCCATCGCTCCTTGTGTTTTCAGATGCAAGCCGCGCATCTGACTACGGGCAACTGGAATTATTTGTAACTGGACTGTTGCTAGCTTAACTTCGCTAAGACTCTTTCTTTCATGTTATTTCATGGAGGTCGCACAATTCGTGGCTTCTAGTCAAATCAACTGGTCTAGCTGAGACTTTGGCGGCTGGTGAAGCCATTGACGACGGCAAGGTCTTCAAGGAAGCATACAACAAGCTACTAGAGATACCTTTCAGCCTCTGGGTCGTAGTTGATTCCAAAGATCTCTGTGAAACGTTATCTAAATTCCGTAATGCTACTATTCGAGCGGTTCGTGCTAACTTTAGTGTCATAAGGTATGAGTTTGAGACTAAGAAGATCGACCACATGTTGTGCGTACCTAGAAATTGTAACTACGCCGACCCAATGACCAAATTGAATAGCCCAGTAGCAACCTCATTGCAACTAATGATGTTAAATGGAAGATCTCTATGTATTTGGCCAAGGCGCTGTTCACTGGCTTGGACAAATCTACCAGTGAATGAATCTACAAAAAGAAATCCGTGTGGCAGGTTGTGAAAACCGATGAGCATTTTAATGGTATAGTATATTGTATCGATAATGATCGTATGCAACTCTAAGAAACTACACGCTCGATATATCTGTAGTATAGTGTTTCACAGATGTTGCCATAATTAGAAATGCCGGGGGATTTGCGGTCTACAGTTCACTAACATCGCAAAGTTTGGGATTTCTCGTGTATATTCATGTACGCACCCTTCGCCATGCATTCGCCGTTAACCCCCTCATGGGAAGGCTTGGCAGTGGGGGCAACGCCATGGCCGGATGTAGCGGCTCCAGGTGTTGTCACGAATGGATGGTTAGAGTGACAACGTGACGCAGTGTGACTACTCTGCGCTGACCTCCCGGGCAAGCGATTGGACCCCACCGCGTTAGCATTGCTGTGCGCCCAAGGCCACGCGCCATTGCAATCTCGTGGACCGGTAGAACAATGTACGCCCTTGAGCCTCCGGAACGAAAGGCAAAGCGACATTATCATCACATACCCGTCGTTTCTACCAAGTCCTTGGATGCACCCTCCAACGGGCAGTCGGTACCCTGCCCAATGGAGTGCAAAAATTGCGGTAGGGTGTACCGACGCGTCAGCAACTTCCGCAATCACAGCCTAAAATGCAGCGAACCACTCTTAGAAACCGGGTACTTATAGTCATCTAATGCATTTGCCCGATCAGATGAAAACGGCCACGATGATACATTCGTAAAAGACAACGACCTACTGCTTGCCGATAGAGCACAATGTGAAGAACAACATGCCGAACAAGATGCTCATGACGCCAGTCCAGATGCACAAATATCTCAGTCGAAGGAGTCGAGCGAAGACTCGCTCCCACCCGAAGTCCAGAACTCGAATGCGCAAGCATGCAATACCGTAGACCTAGAAGAGTTTGCAATACATTCAAGATCGGAAGAATCGCATCTTGTACAGTGCGAAACAGAGCGGTATACCGAAAGCCAAACACGCGATCTACTCGTAACTGAGCAGCAGTATAAGGCTGCAATGTTTATTCTCACGTTTGGTCCCTGCAACATCGGGCTCTATGGATCTATGACCACAGAATATTTGAATTCCCTTCCTCACGAGAGAGAAGTTCCACAAAAGTGGAAGACGGCGAAAGCCTTTCGGGAGGATCATTTTGCACGGCAACAGCAACTACATCCCCAGAACAGCCGCTGGCGCAAGCATAAAAATCTGCCTCCTCGACCAGAGGTACCGGTGGATATTGCCCTTGTTCGTTTTCTGCCGGACGCTATTTGTAGCGTCGTCAGGGCTTCTAACGCTCTCAAACTTTCTGATCTTGACTGGGATAGAGACCTCACACTCTGCTACGGTCCTGTCTTCAATGTAGCTGGACAAAGAGTGGTTTATGACTTTCAAACAGCCGACGATCTGATATTCTTGGAACGGGCCATACTCGAGAAGGCCCGCACTCCGGGATTGAGAGTAGCGGCTCTACAACTATTCATAGACAAGGAAAATGTTACATGTTTGAACAAACGGTCGATGTATCCAATTGTGCTCTACCTCCTCTGCTTTTCGCGTCGTGTCCGGCGCCGACTGGCAATCAACGTTGGAATGATTCCCGTTGTTTCGGGACTTGGAAGGGACGGCCGGAAGATGCCGAAGGAGCTAACAAGATTAGCACTGGCCACTACTATCCAACAGACGCTCGAAAGCCTTCTCAGTCCTCTTGAGCCGAACTTGAAGATCGAAGTGCACTTTCCTGGATCTGGAAAACAGATCATTACCCCAGTGCTTTTCTCTATCGTTGCAGATCTCCCCGAGGTCGCTGTTATCCTCGGTATGAAGTACGGGTTACGGACAATTTACCCTTGCTTCCGTTGTTTCGTCCCTCGAGAATCCATGAGTCAACTCGAATGCGCCTTTCAGCTCAAGACATCTACGTTCTTACGGAAAGTGCACGATGCACTCCCGACGCAGCGTACGAATACCGCGCGTCAGGAATTACTGAAGAAGTACAGTTTGAGGGTGCCGGCGTCGCCGTTGCTGCAAAGACAGGAAATGAACTTCGATGTGCCGCGGCAAGACGCTGCGGGCGGACGCCGTGGAGTTGTTCAAAGCAACAAGTTCGGTCTTCACGCGCTCTGCAGATTTGAAAGCTTGCATAACTTCGACCTTGGCATAACGGCAGACATATTACACGGCATCGAAAAGTACTTCGCTCACCGTCTCGGTGCGTCCGATGCTGTAAAGATTGTGGCCATGGCGAACAAGCATCAAAGCTACCTCCCAAGTTGTGCCGAAAGCTCTATGTTCCGCTTTCCAGCCAAGGAACGATCATCGCCGAGAGTCATGCCAACATGACGGCTCAGCAATACAAGTCCTCACTGTGCGTGCTGCCGTTCATTCTCATTCGAGCTTGTAAGGGCGTTACCACCAACAGCACACCTGAAGTCATGTTCCATCTCCTGGAATGCATTCTCTCTTACATAGAGCTTCACCACTATTGCCGACGTATCAATCACGTCTCATATTTCTTGTACGCCAGAGTGGAACAAGACGTGAGGGCTCTCACGAATATGTTCTACAACACGTACAAAGTATCTATTGGGGCGGCTCAAAGAGGCCGGGTTTCCAATAGCGACGGCAGCAATGAAGACGCTCTTGGGACGATGATGGCTCATCAGCTCTACGCTCACATTGCGAGGGACATCAAGAGCGGTGGGCTGCTGAGTAATTATGATGCGCAGGTTGGTGAATCTAATCACGTCCAAACACGAGCTCACTACAACAGAACCTCAAAAAGATTGGAAGCTGAGGAAAGCGTAGCAATCCGATCGACAACCCGAGAACTCGGCGTACAGGCCTCAATGTACCCAATTAGGTCTGCCTCGAGCCGCGAAACAGGCGAACGCCTCATTTCAGGCAGACGAACACGATCGCAGCGACAGGAAGAAAACTCAGACGACAACCCATTCCTTCCCGTGACCAAAAGAGTGAAGCTTAAGGTGCAAACAGTCAATGAAGCACTTCTAGACGGAATGTGTGCCGCATCCTTCACTTCATTGCTGAAAAAAACGTATCCAGGGGAAGATCCCGGGTCCTTTCGTTCCTTGGTACGAAAGTTGAAAATCAAGCAGAGCGTTCGAGTTCCCGCCCACTTTCTATGGATGCCTGCATCCGGCGAAGGATCTAGTGTGCCGAACGCGCCTCCCGAGCAGGTGAGAAGAATTATTCGCTCATCCCCGTCTTTCTACAACAGTCTTCCACAGCATGACTTCATCGAGATCAAGACTGGTGGCGAGCATGCTCTCGGCCAAGTGCGCGTCATCTTCTTCCATCCCTTCGACGCCCGGTCTTTGCAGGAAAAGAATTCAATTTGGCTTCTGATCAGACTGCTGACGAAGTCAACTGCGAGTATTACAAATAATCTGAATGACATCGAAGAAACATTGCAGCATGCCACCGATGAACTACTTGAGCGATACGGCTGTCATCGCTTGCGATGGGCGCAAAATTCTGAAGGCAGCTTTGTGCACACTGTCATCCCTGTTCATGACGTCGTTCGGCCGGTTTCGATCGTGCCAGACTTCCGACATACGAGCACAAATCTTGAAGTCGTAAATGACCTCTCAAGAAGATCGTCGGTCAGGGGTGAGATCGAGCAGGGACAAGCCTCTTCGCCATCTGGCCATAACGAAAGAAGAGATGTTGGAAGGCTTGCCCCAGGGCCCGAAAAACAGCGAGCAGCGTTCTTTTACAACAACTTCTTATCCTGGACATCGCCGTCGACCTGAGAGACGAGTAGAGCTGTCGTGTAGTTGCTTTGCACAATAGTACATAAATAGAAGTATTAAAATCCCCATCCTTTCGCTTCAGCAACTGTGATAAAAGGTGTACCTCACGGTTTTGTTCTAGTCTCTCCCCAGAAAAACACCAGAGCCCTTCTGTTGAACGATATTTCGAATAGCTATGCTTCCGCAGAGAGATAACCTCCAGTTACCTTCTAATCTTTCTCAACTGCCCCCTTCGTGCTCAATAGGAAAGCGTGGCGTCCTCCGACATGGTGCCCGTGTTTCGGAGCGCAACGGTGGCATTCGAAATACACCCCGAGTTTCTCAGGCTGTCTCCCATCGTCATACGGGGGCTTCCGTGGAGCGAGACTGCAGAGCGGCCTAATTATCAAGCACGCATCGCATTTATGCATCCTCCTCCAGTTCCTTCTCTTCCAGAATCATTTATTCCCGCAAACGACGATAATGGAGTGACTGCGTACAGATCAACGACGTACTTGGGTTTGCAGAGACCCGGAACCTTCAATATTGATGCTTCACAGGGGCGACTGGCTCAGAGACAAACGGCTGAACAGGTCGGAATGCTCCCATCATCACGCCAAGAGCAGAGGGGGACTACGATTCCTGGAATGGGTATCGGTGTTCATCAAGAACTGCCCACAAGACAGGAAATACCGGCAAATCTGTCCAGCAGTAGCCTCGCAAGGATGGTGTACTATCCGCTCTGACTGAAAGAGCAGACACCTGCGACAGCGTTCGGACTGCCGATGGGTCGCATGCGGCGAAGTAAAAGGGGTGGTAGAGCTACAAAACCAGCGAGCTGGAAGTGGGGTGTAAGGCCACTACTCGCCAGCGAGGGTGAACAGTTAAACTGTAAAACGTTGGTGGGACGTAGGTACGAGACGACTCGGGAAGTGGTTGGGGGCTGACTATCTATTATAGCTCGTCTGGATCTCCGGTTAAGTAATCCTAAGCGAGGAACAGAATAGTCATGATGCCCATGTTGTCTCCTTTACTTGGAGGCGGCGCTCCCCTCTGGTACACTATATACTGTGTGCCAGGGTGAGTGCCCAAATAAATATGTAAATAATACCCAGTGGTCAGCCACTTAGCCAAACCACTGTATGGGTACGGTCCCTAATGGAAGTCTAGCTACAAAGGGTAGTAAAACCAGCCACGGGGATCGCCACTACATGCGCCGTTGCAAGCCACTCCACTCGTGATGCCACGTGTTCCACTAATGTACCCTGCCTCCTGGCATCCTACGCGGTGTGTCGCTTCTTATCCTAGCACTGACCAGGCCACTCAGTAATGAGTTCCAAACGCGACTTTGCGACAAAGAAACCATCGGAACGCCGAAGTAGTAGAATACTACATACCACCTTCGCTAAGCGCGAACCGTATCGGGCGCAAGACAGGTGCACCACATGTGCGACAACCGGCGTTCCGGGTACTCATCGTTCTCACGACTTCTTTTAGCACACCCATTCCTCTGGTGTTCGGGCGCCAGCCGCCTTTTCACATCCTGCGATGAACGGCAATGGTCACAGCCCGTCAAACTTGACGGCTAAGTCGTGCCTTCAGGGTTCCTTCAGCCAGTGTGGCTTCAGCAAGCAGTCCACTGCATCATACGGTGGCTGCCGATCTTGGAAAATGCCACACCCGAGCCACAAAGCAATACCAATGCTACCGGTTGTTCCGAGCCTAATGAGTCCCTGACTTCTCTTCTCGCTTCTCGAGTTCTTCAATTCTTCTTCTCGCTTCTCGAGTTTGTCATAGGTGATAATCAGTAAATGTCCTTTGCATGCGTGTCGTCACGTTTCCTCTTCATGATTTCTTGTTTTCTTCTTGCCTTTCGAGTTTTAACTACCTTTGTAGCCCATACTTAGAAATGGGATGTGCCCATGAGCCGGACTATCGAGAAGTCGATCTCCCTGGGGAGTAGTAATCGCATGCGTCGATGATATCGCACGAGTTGCGAACGGGGGATATGAGCTATAGGTTCCCACGTATCCGCTTCCGGAGGAAAACCGTACCAACGGATTCGATACAGTAATCCTCTAGTATCTTCATGCTCGCCATGTTCACATATGCGATCCATAACATATTCCTGGGCGTTTCCCAATGCTTCCTCTGTTGGCGCGAGACTCCTGTTAACAGGTTTGAAATGCCTTAGGGCTGACACAAGCGTCTCTGTGTTAGCAGTCTCCGCGTCGCAAAGCGTTCGCTCGTCGACTAACTGTCGTTCTGCCCGCAGGGACAGTGTACTCATTCCTTGAGAACCTTTCTAAGATAAAGAGCTATCCTGTTTTCCAGGTTCCATAGAAGCGTACTTCTTGCTACTTCTCAATTCCATTCGTGGTTGAACTTCCTTCGGTTTATCCGATTCTGACCGCTGTTCGGTGGATGATGGTGCTTGCACCACGGCAGGAGGCGATACCTCTTCTTCTTCCTGCCCACGCGGGATGGGAGCCGATATGGCGGAACAGCGAGTGGCGCTTCACCTGACGGTTCAGCCTGAAGCAGCAAAGGCGCGTTTTCGCGTGCACTCGTTTCCAAGCCCTTGGGGCCAAATTCCAAAACATCTTTCCTGCTTTCAGGTTACATTTCTGTACTTAGGGGTGTGTGCGTGCCACGGGGCATATCCCGATATTTCGGAAGCTGTCCGTGATTGGCGTAGGCAACCGCCAGCGGTGGGAGATCTGGAGCTTTCTCCTCCGCTCGAGCCATTGGTGGCGGTTCACTCTCCCTAGAGTCACTCGGGCTTTTGCCTTGACGTTCCGTCGCACTTGCCTCATTAGTTCTACCAGATACCTGGACTTCCACTTGCGGGTCAAGCGCGACTTCAACGCGATCGCGCGATACACGTTCAACGTCCTCACCTGTCTTGATGACCACTGTGTCTTCATCAAGGTCCACCACTTTGAAGGGTCCAGCCGCTATCGGCAACAACTTATGAAGAGATTCTTCCTGTTTGTCCGGTCTTTCAACTCGCACGAAGACGTGACCTCCTACTCGGATTGCCGGATTTCCTCTTCGCCTTCTGGCGTCATGGTTTCGCTTATAGCGAGCTTGCGTCTTTGATAACTCCTTAGCAGCTTCTTTCGCTCTGGCCTTCAGGTCATTCCTCCATATCAGATGGTACTTGGCCGGGGTCGGCGCCTCCAATTCTGTCTCGTTGTCGAGCGCAACCGGTAAAGCCGGAGGGTTACGTGAGAGCAGGAGGTCGAACGCGGCCGTCTTTGTAGAGGTATGCATTTGCGTATTGTACGCGTAGCACAGAGTATCTGTAAACATGTCCCATTCTTTCGGGTGGTCCGCGATGTAGTGTCGTAATGCTGCTATGAGCGTGCAGTTGAAACGCTCCACCTGACCGTTGCATTGCGGATGATAGGTCGTAGTAAACACGTTTCGAATGCCCATAATGCGGCAAACATTCTGAAAGAACTTCGCAACGAATTGCTTCCCATTATCTGATAACAGAACTTCTGGTGGTCCGTATATAAATACCCAGTGTTTGGTAAACGCCTGCGCGATTACGGCTGCGGTTATCCGCTTCAGCGGCACAGTCTGCACTTGCTTCGAGAAGCGGTCGGTGATTACCAATAGGTAGCGATAACGTCGCCTTGAGCGAATCAATTCCCCTAGGATGTCGATACTGACGTATTGTAAAGGCGCTTTCGCCTGGAATAACGTCATCGGTTTCTGCTTCCTGTAAATCTTCACGCGATTCTTCGCACATGTTGTACACAACTTCACTGTAGCATGGCAGTCCATTGCCAAAGTAGGCCAGTAAAAATATCTTCTTAGAGTCATGAACAACTTCGTTCCTCCTGGATGACCAGACAGCCTGCTGTAGTGTGCCAGATGGAGCACTCGACTCTTCAAGACGTGTGGAATCACGATTTGATCATGCTTTTCGACATATCTTAACAGTATTCCTCGTGAATCAATTGAAAAGGGGAGCTCCTCCCCCCCGTTAAGACGAGAGCGTATCGACGCACAAAACGTATCGGCGTGTTGCTCATTGAGGAGCTCAGTGCACGAGATTCGTTCGAGTTGAACTGAAGGGTCAGTGTCTGCTAATGCAAGGAACGGGTCTGCATCCGAATAATCATCAAGGGTCTCTTGTTCCTCTTCGTCAAAAGATGGTGAATGGGTCTCCATGTAGAAGCAAGGTATCTCTTCATCGATTTCGCCTTGGGTTTCGCCCAGTGTTTTGAGTCGCGATAGCGCGTCAGCTTGGACATTGGCCAATCCCTTTTTATATTTCACTTCGAAATCGAATTCAGAAAGGCGTAAGCGCCATCGTGTGAGACGACCAGACGGGTCTGTAATGGACAGTAACCATCGTAGAGACGAATGATCCGTGTTGACAGTAAAACGTTCTCCTTGGAGATACGGTCGCAATGTGGTTAGAGCCCAAACGACTGCAATGCATTCCTTTTCTGAAACTGAATACTTCTTCTCAGCTGCGTTCAGCGATCTTGACCAGTAACCAATGGGTTTGCGTTCACCATCAGGGTGTGTTTGAAAAAGGGCACACCCTACTTGGTACTCGCTAGAGTCGGTATCCACTGAGTATGGCAGGTTGGGGATGGGCAGCGCCAAGACTGTGGCTGTAATAATCTTTGTCTTCAGCGTGTCGAACGCTTCCACTTCAGCTTCTCTGAATTGTTCCAGCTGTACTGGTTGTCCTTTACGCAGCTTTGCGTTGAGCGGTGCCGCTATATGCAAGTATCGCGGCACAAATCATCGGTAGACGTTGCACAAGCCGAGGAAAGAACGCGATTGCTTCTGTGTCGACGGAGGTTGTACTTTGCGGAGAGCCGCTGTTTGTGCCTCTTGAATGGCAAGCTGTCCCGGATTGATCACATGTCCTAAGTACCGGACGGTGCCAGCGAAACATTCGCATATCTTGAACTTCAAGGTGATACCTGCGCTCTGTAGGGCTTTGAGGGTCTCCTCGACATGCCGTAAATGGCTTTCCACATCCTGGGAAAATATGATCACATCGTCCAAATAGACTAAACAAGTCTTCCACTTGTATCTTGAGAGCAAGATGTCCAGAGTACGCTGGAAAGTAGCCGATGCATTCGTTAATCCAAAGGGCATCCTTTTGAAAAGGTAGAGACCGGCGTGACACGCAAATGCGGTTTTATCTTGGTCTTCTTCCGCTACAGGCACCTGCAAATACCCAGAATTGGAGTCCAACGTGGTGAACACGTTCGCTTCTTCTAAGCTGTCAATACATTCGTCCATTCGAGGCAACGGGTATGAATCTCGAACTGTAACTGCGTTCAGTTTTCGATAATCGATACAGAATCGTAAAGAACCATCAGGTTTCGGAACCAGCACCACTGGTGAGGCCCAAGCAGATTGAGCTGCTTCGATTACTCCTTCTTCCATCATTTTGCTGACATTCTCCTCCTCGATTTGGCGAGTTCGCGGTCCCGCTCTGTAGGGTGGTTGGGAGATGGGTCGTGACCCTGGGACCAAATCAATGTGGTGTTCCGTAGCGGAGATCTCTCCTAGGTTTCCACTCCACATGGATGTATACTTCTTCAGCATAGACCTGATCTTCGTTCTGTAGTGTTCCGACACATGTTCTAAGTCTAGCTCATCGACCAGGCTCTCTGGATCCTTTGCCGTTTGCCATGGATCTCCAGACGGAGTTTGCAGTTCTTCGTCTGTGTCACCGACATGGGTTAATCCCAATACTTTTGCGGTAGAAATATGAGGAGGGACCACCACTGTGGGATGAGGCAAAGCTGTTGCAACGACCTGATTCTTCGTTATATGATAATCGTTATCGGTAAAGTTACTCACTAGTATCCAAAAGGGGCGACCAGGATCAACCTGAGCAATGCCGTTAGCGACTAGCAATCCACGGGATTCGTACATCCGAGTATTCGGTTGAATTACCATGAGTCCGTGTCGTTCTGTTCTTACTTGAACCCAAGTTTGTGTTTCCGCCCTCAGCATGGCACTCTTCGCTACTCGAATCCTCGGCGAGACACGTCCTCTGGAATTCCCGTATTCCATAGATGGTGGAAGTGGAGGTGCTTCGGGGCAACGACGCATTGGCTTGCGAACAATTGGTACCATTGATCCATCATCTAGTTCCACTAGTTTTCTTCGCGGGCGAATGGCTTGGACAAACATATCGCAATAATCACATCCCAGTATTACTGGTGCAGCTAACGTCTTACAGAAGATGAAGTCGACTAGGACTACAAAGCGTCCCAAACGCACCACGAGTCGAACTGTTCCCAGTGTTTTCAGAGCATTTTTGTTGGCATCTCGGATGTCCGGTAAAGGACCGTATCGAATACGTTGTAAGTCAGCAGGAGCGAGCTCCGATTCCCGTATAAAGTTCGGACCAGCACCTGTTTCCAGGATAATCAATCGACGAGATAACAGATTCCTGTCAGAGCCGATGTCGGCATAGACCTTATAGTTTCTTTTAGACACTACCATGAGATAACGTTCACGTTTTGACGGACAAGTATAACGTCTCCAAGGACGATGTAACTCACAGTCAAACTGTACTCGCTTTCCGTCCGGCAGATTGATTCCGTACGGCTGAAATTTCTGAGGCCTCAAGAGAATCTTGGGGTTCCAAGCGCGGGAGTAGGGAGGCGAGCTCTCCCTGGTCAGCACTATGAGATCGACTACTGTCGACCCCCTAGGGGCTCCCTCACTTAGTTTTCCGGTTGCACCGGCTTATTCGCCTCAAAGGCGCCTCTTCCTACCGGGGTTCCGGGTTGTAACACTTCAGCATTCTGAGCAACGGGCTTGTCCGTCCGGCGCATTGGTGTCTGAGAAAACCGACTTTTGGCTTTCCAATACATGCCCGCCGGTACGCGGCTCCTTTCCTCTTCTGATAGGGCTTCGTAATTCGTCATGATACGACTCAGATCCTTTGCATGGAAGCGTGCATTCTGCACTCTAATGGTGTTTTCCATAACATGAATAACATATCAAACCGTCACGACGGTTGGTCAACATAGGTTGTGAACGGTATGCCGTGCGAGTATCCGCCCATCCGGGTTTCCCGTTTTTAAAACCTCCTTGTGGTGGCACCGTGTAGGGACGGTACATAGGGCGACGGCCCTCCATAGCCATTAGGACTTCCTCGTCCTGAGACTCCGAGTGTGGGAGATCCACTGTAGGTACAGAAGAGTCCGCATATTTCATTAAATGGACCGCCTCCTCATGCGAGTCACTCCCTTTGGGTGCCAACGACGAATCTTGTGAGTCAACTGGAGATTGCAGATGTAGTAGTTTGGTGCGCTGATTAACTCTGGCGGAGATCTTCTCCCTATCCATTGAGGTTCCAAAAGCCACTGAACGACGGGGGCTACCCCGCGCTCTTGCCGCGTCTCCTTCAGCTTTCGCAAACTGAACTAACTCAAAAAAGGAGACTCTTCCATGCTTTTCTCGATATCGAGCTACCAACGACTTGATGCTCGGGTCCAGCCCGTCGATGTACAAGGTAATCTTGTCCTCCGTCGAGTGGACGTTTCCACAGCGGACTGAAGCTTTGTTAAGCCTTGAGCTGTACTCAGCTTCGCCTGACGTATCGCGTTTGAAGTCGCGCAACTGCGCAGCAAATACTGCACCGCCTCCGGCCATGAGGTAACGCCGCCTTCATCGGCTGTCAATGATCCGCAAACGGAACGATATTGCTCTAAAGCAAAACCCTTCAGGAAGTGTGGTAAAGACACAAAAATGCCTGTGGTTCACTCATCTCTAGAGTGTCTGCTTCGGCAACGAATCGAGTGAGAAATTCGATAACGAGAATGGGGGTTTTCCCATCAAATGTTAAATCATTAAGGCCGATCTTCATCGTTTGATGTGATCCTTCACCTTCGCTATTTCGCGTCCTGAGCGCTTCTTGCTCTTCACCTTCAGACGGTAGTACCTGTAATTCAGGACCTTCCGATAAAGCGGATTCGTGCACGGGAGCACGTTCAATCCTCTGTAAGGTGAGCCTTTTTTTCTCATTAACCACGAAGACGTGTTCTTCTTCCGAGATCGGGCCCTTCGATGACCATCATCACTGTCATCGTCATCTGACGTATCTGAATCATCAGAATCATCAGTACTGGAACTGAAGCCCTCCGTACTTGATGATTCATCACTCGAATCACGTGCGGACTTCCGCTTCTTACGTCGTGACTTCGACTTCTTCGAACGAGCTTCCTTCAAAGGAGCTCCTTCCTCTTCCAGCACGACTGGTTCAGCAGCAGTCTGCGCATGAACTGCCGCCTCCAGGTGTTCTAAACGAGGTTTAACTCGAGTGAGGACTTCCTCTACATCCACGGTTAAGCCGGGTAGCGCATCGGGCGTATTCCCGTACCTCTCCAGTAGATGGTTCAAATCCTCACGTAGTGTTTTCACTGATGCAGAGACCTGCTTCCCATCGTCTTGACGAACGAGTGCTTGGTGCGCATTGCGTAATTCTTTGACATCAGCGATAAGAGCAGCAATCTGCGATTCCAACGCAACCATGCGCACACGCGAAGTGCTTGACTCAGACGTGAGACGACGCACTTCCCTGCGCAAATCATCCTCTTCTTGAGATCCGACGACCTCAGGGTCAACTACGGCTTCTGTGGTGGGCTTGACTGCCGCTGCCACAGGGGCCGGTACATCCGAGAGATCTTGGTCATCATTCACCGAGCGTGAGCGCGACATCGCTTGACGATACAGTCGCTCTCTGGCTTCAACAGATGAGGCGAGCCTCGGTTTCAGGGGTGGTCCCGCAGGACCGGGGCGACCAGTACTCGACTGGCTTCGGGTCTTCGGCATCCTAGACCAAACCTGAATCCAGGTGCGAACCAAATGGTGTCTTCGACTTCTGGACCACGTGTTCAACCACGATGAATTCCGCAATTGCCGGAGGTGGTTTGATAAACAATAACTGTAGTGATTCCACTTCTTCCAAGTATCGATATCGATTCCACGTTCCAGGGACGAATTGTTCAGTGCAGCTGACCACAGTGGTTCTAAGTCGAAAGACCACTTGTAGTATCCGCTATAACGGAGAGAGCAGACACCTGCGACAGCGTTCGGACTGCCGATGGGTCGCTTGCGGCGAAGTAAAAGGGGTGGTAGAGCTACAACACCATCGAGCTGGAAATGGGGTGTAAGGCCACTACTCGCCAGCCAGGGTGAACAGTGCAACTGTAAAACGTTGATGGGACGTAGGTACGAGACGACTCGGGAAGTGGTTGGGGGCTGACTATCTATTATAGCTCGTCTGGATCTCCGGTTAAGTAATCCTAAGCGAGGAACAGAATAGTCATGATGCCCATGTTGTCTCCTTTACTTGGAGGCGGCGCTCACCTCTGGTACACTATATACTGTGTGCCAGGGTGAGTGCCCAAATAAATATATAAATAATACCCAGTGGTCAGCCACTTAGCCAAACCACTGTATGGGTACGGTCCCTAATGGACGTCTAGCTACAAAGGGTAGTAAAACCAGCCACGGGGATCGCCACTACATGCGCCGTTGCAAGCCACTCCACTCGTGATGCCACGTGTTCCACTAATGTACCCTTCCTCCTGGCATCCTACGCGGTGTGTCGCTTCTTATCCTAGCACTGACCAGGCCACTCAGTAATGAGTTCCAAACGCGACTTTGCGACAAAGAAACCATCGGAACGCTGAAGTAGTAGAATACTACAGAGGGACTACGATAATAATTACACTACACCATCCGGAGATGTTCATGGTAGGGACGACAATGTGCCTCACAGCCGTGACGACATTGTTACCCCTGCTGAGTTCCGAAGGCATGCTGCAGAGCCGTACGTTCCAGGATATACACCTGAACAAACCGGAGCACTGTACTGAGAGGAAGAAGCATGAATGATTATGCGCACCATGGCTCCAGATTTCTACATGAGCTATCTTCTGTGATAGCAAAACATGCAAGCATCACCGGAATTGAGGGCTTGCAGAAAACCATACACGAAGAGCAGCAGAAACTCTTTCAGCTTGTGGAAGGTATCAGACTAGAGGTTGAGGGGCTGACAAATCTTGTTAGTGACCTATCAGAAACAATCAACACGGGACCAGCTAGGCAGTTTCCATCCCACACATTATCCGGAGCGTCGACGGAACTAACAGACGATCAGTGCGAAGTTGCGCTATGTGGACATGTCAAGCCCTTCTTTTCTGAGAAACACGACAAAAAGGCTCGCGAAGTCCTTTCGTTCTCCTGTACAGCAAGCCAGCCTGGCTGCCGCACCGTTGATGGCACCATCTTCTGTCCCATAGCGAATATGTGGGGAAAAGCCATGAACAAAGCCAAAGGAAGGAAAACGGGAAGCTATCTTGGCAAAGTGATTGTGACAAAAATCAAAAGCACCGATTCGCAGCTTTACATGATGTTCCCAGATCAGACAGCTTTTTTCGAGGAACTTTTTGTTTCTTCGATAGAGAGTTGCTGTGGGAAGCTGACTACCGAGCTTATTTCACATGCCAGGACGTTTTCCCAGGCCAACGCGGAGAGGATTGGAGCACTGATCCGTGAGAATATCCAGAGCGTCCACGGCACCAGGAAATCGGAATTCATGAAAACATACACTGAGCACACACCTGCCATATATCCGAAGTCCTATTTCGGCTCAGCCGAGAGCATCGACGAAGGGGCATACCGTGCCTCCTCCTCGTCGCCGGTGGGCCTTCCTAGATTTTTCGCCGCTGTGAAGAAAACGTTTCGAGTCGGAGAAGCACCAGAAAATGTGGTAACGTTGCAACAATTGGCTTTTTGCTGCATGTACCTTGTGAGAGATTATACCTCAAGTGCCGTGCGACCTCTACTCTTCTAACTCGTCCCAGGCGGATGTGCAGCTCAAGTAGAGTATGAGGAGAAACAGAAGATGATTGGTCTCATGTGCGCGGCACTAGCAAACCGATTGATCGGAAATAGCAACGCTCGCGGACGGGAATGGGAGACAAGCGACTTCCGAATTGTGCATCACGAAGCACCGGGTGTGAATTGGCTTGGAAGAATGTGCAGTGAGATTTAGAAGAGGGCTATGTAACTGAGCGGCGATGCAGGTGAAGCCAAGAGAACAGAGGCTCGACAGAGATGGAGGGAAACGATCGTGGGCTTTGAAAACCGTGGGGATGCCCAAATGTCTTGCTCGGATGTCCACAAGGCGACCAGCTCAAAGGAGCATGGGCCCTTCTCTTACAGCTTCTGTAATAACAACGGGTTCAATGAATAATTCTTGAGAAATTTCGTGACTTGGCAAGCTCTTTAAGTGTTTCGACAAGGCCGATGAAGGCGTCGCCCGCCTTTTCCGGCCAGCGTTCCACCCATCCGCAACACAACGTTCGGGCTTGCGTTATTGAGTCGAGCACGTGCCTGAAAAGATCTGCCATTGCTTGTCAACGTTATTTGAGGAGGGTTCTTCTCTCGAAGATTTGATGGTAATGTGAGTCGCTAGGACCAAGGGCACTGCGCGACGAAGCAATGGTTGTGAAGAGGCCTTGCATGGCAGTGGATCGCAGCAAGACACCTAGGGCATCTCGGAATGGTACTGAAACGATGTGAATCGGATGTAAGGTGCGTGCGCGGCTTCTTTTGCGAAGGTTTGTAGGTTTTTAATATCTTGTGCTTTCGCACGAGTTCACATGGACTCCTTGACATATGGTTGAAACGGGCGTCTATTGAAAAGGCAGAAAGTGAGTTCGTATTGTATTTGCATGCCAATTTGCCATCAGAACGCTCCAGGAACCTGACCAATCCATGTGCTGACTTCATTGCGTTCTTCCCGATGCGGTCCAGACGAACCCCAGAACGTCTGTTGAAAATAAGTCTTCCTAAGTTTATACAAATACTTTCTTCGATTAGAAAGGTCTGAAATGGTTACTAACATGCTGTCTCAAAACGCCTGGTTGCGTGAATCATTATCTCAATTTGGTTGTTCGGCTGCGTTGATCAATCATGCGCGCACATGCTCAACTACAAGTTGGGGCCACAGTAGGTTGGTCATAAACAGATCGATTGGTGAATATAATGAAGAGCAATACAGTTCTTGCGATTCTCGAAGTGTTACGCGATGTTTTTTGTTCTGAGATACGTATCTGGTACCCGTCTTTTTGAGAGAAGTTCTGGTGCTCGCTGTGTGTTTTTCCTCAATAACTTGTCTTTCTCACTGCTAAAGTTGCTTGCTTGCTGACATGATTACGTTTACTCGGTCCTGATTATAGGTGATACATTGGAAACATCATGAGAGAAGGACTGAGGTAGTTCAAGACTGTATATTTCCTGGACAGTAGCGCATGAACACATTTATATATTGAGCACGAAAGGTAGCTCGAATATTTACTGCAAAGGAATGTAAGAAGCGGTTATTGCGAGGAGATGCCCTTTTTAGCGTCGTCGTCATTGCAGAGATTTGGTCACAATCGCCGCGTACGTTGCAGCAAGATTTGGCGCGAGTGTGGACTGAAGTTGTGAAGTATATACTGCATAGAATTTTGTGGCGTCTATACATAGACGCCACAGAGTGGCATCGAGATAAGATTTGCCAGCTTGTGTGCATCCTGGTAACCCGGTGAAACATGATGGCCCGCTTATTCAGGTGTTAACAAGTACAGCATTACGCGTTTCTTATCATATGTGAGAGCTGCGCAATGCCGCACTTTTTTGTTGTTATAACTGAGATTGAAGAATTTGAGACGGTCTCTCTTCATATCGGAAGAAGGAATGAAAAAAGGTATATGTTAAGCAGAAGAGACGTGATAAAAGATGCATTTGCAAACTTCTGAAGAGCGCAGCGATTTATGTTATATTGACATAATCATCAAGGAGCGATGCAGTGCGATAAATGTAAACTACGAGACCATTTGGTGCCATTTAAACCTGAGCGGGCCATTTGTTTGTGAGAATCGATCCGAAGAGCCCGTGAGACGGACCATCAGCTTTGCTTGTTCAATGCCTTTAATGCCTCTCCGCCCTGATGTCACATCATTCCAACCCGCCTCCACGGCGATTGTAGGGGCCTATTCGCGGCTTACCCGTGGGGAGAGTCCTGTACAATTGGCCATGGCGCCAGACGTGCAATGCCATGAGAAGTCGTGGCGTCGGGCGTTACTCCCGGCGCAGACATGGCGAAAACGCTGTACATGGCTGTACACGTGAAATACCGAAATTTGCGATGCAAGTCATATGGTCTGCGAGCACCGCAGCGAAAAAAGGGAGCCTCAGCCGAGAACTACCGCCTCTTAGTAAACGTATTGTTTGTAGCACCGCCGAGTGTTGTTGTTTGTCCTATCCCTTTTATTGCAATACCTTTAGAACCAAACCATTCTCTAGTATGTTTTGAACTATTAATAGAAGCATTGTTCTGCTGTAATATCTGACTTACTCTTCAGGTTTTAGAAGATAATCGCAGCAAATAGAAGTAAAAAGTCAAAGTAATTCTAGGAATCTTAACTACAAAATATAGCTCTTAATGTTAGTATTTTTTTCGCAAAAGCTCCACAGACCATTTTTGTTTTCTGTCCCAGCTTGTTCTCTAAACAATTTTTTTCTTACGTAAATAGTGCCAATTATAATGATAGCTTTTCAGATCACACAAATTAAATGTTGATCACCTGAAAAGATATTTATGGACAACTGCTCTAAAAAACCCATGCTATTATTAATTTGATTAAGCCTTGCATTTATGTGTGTTGGCCTCAGTCGCGGTGATTTTTTGTTTTTTATGAATGTACTTCATATTCGGAGACTATGCTAATATTTGTTGCAAACGATGAAGAGTCATGGGTTCATCAAGATCATAATATAGTCAAGATGCAGAATCTTTCTTTTTTGCTGCATCATGTGGAAAAAGAATTTCTGACTGTGTGGATAGTTTATGATTATTATTTGTATTAAAAAATTTTCGGTAATCGTTTTGTTTTATAAACAGGATGCGAGAACTTTATGGCTTTGATTACTCTTTTAGCAAATGTGTTGAAGGACATGTTCCCTTGAAAAAAGGCATCACTTTTTCATTTTTCGGCGGGGGTCAAACACGGTTTCCATCCGATGTTTGTGGAATACAGCCGTTCAAAAGGAAAGGAAAGATGTTTATTAATTTTTTATGTAGTTTTTTGTGTCTTTCTTGATGAAACGGTTGGCTACAACGGTCATTAATAGTTTCTGTTCTATTTTGATTACGTGTTCTAGATTTCCGTTATTCATATTGGTTCTGTAAAGAGTGCGTCATTTGTTTTCTCTGTTTATTTAGGCCGCAGTGCAGTAGCTAATCGCATTGCTTGGCTGTTTCAAGTCACAACCAGAGTGAGAAAATGTTTTATTACCGAGCGAATGCGTAGGTAATTCTATTTCCGAGTGAAACAATCCAAGACGCCTCTACATGGTCGGTTTGAATCTTATCTCCACCTCCTTCGCGGTGCCGGCCGGGCAGTATTAACTGTCTAATAGAGAAAGTCAAGGAGTGATCCTTGGTGGGTGTGAAATCAGATGCTATTAAGCAGATGTTTTCAATCACGATTTCTGACGCTAGTAAGCGAAAGAATTCAAATTTTGCGGTTCTGGTCAGGATTTTGGAATTCTCTGAATATTCTGGCTGGGCTGCGGAGAAGAATTTTTATATTCTCTGTGTGGGTGAGTCCTGAGAGAGGTAAAAGAAGTCGTTGGTGCTGTTTGTTGGTGTTTTGCTGTTTGTGTGTGTTGTTGCGGATTGATTGGAGAACTCTCTCAGGACTGTTTTTCTCCTTCAATCTACATAGATAATACACGTGGACAAATAAACACGACGGACAGCTGTAAGAAGCTTGGCGTTTGACAAATCTCCGAAGCAAGCGAGAGGCAGCAAGTTTTGCTAAAATAGTAGACTGTATCATTGGATCGTTTGGGACCATGAGAGCCCGGCGTGAATTGGCAGTTGAAGTCGCTCTACGGCGCTTGGCAGCCGTCATTATGGCAGAGAACTCAGGCAACTGGGATGCTGCTCGCGAGCTAGGGGAGGATGACAACGAGTTAGTCCCGGAGAAATATCGACGAAGGCTGCATAAATCTGCAAACTTACGTCGTGAACTCGCGGGACGCTCCCGAAAAGATAAGTCTGTCCCGGGTGACGGCAAGACGAATTAGGGAGTTCATTTAATAAAACAACAACAACAACTCAAAGAATTTGTTGTAATGGACATGCGGGACTTGCATCCCCTACAGTGGGCGATCCCAGGTGGATCTGGGCATGTGCAAGAACAAGCTAGTATGAATAGTCGACTAAGGCAGCGCTACGCAAAGCGACGCATGCTGGACACGGTTACTTGAAGACTTGTAGAAGGGCTGAATGGCCTAAATGCCGGGCATGTCTTCTCTCTATAGCCTCAAGGTGAGGAGAGAAACGCGGTTCAACGGTTAGCGACCACCTTCTTGCGAGACATCGGGGAGGCAGCATGCCGCCGAAATTATTTCGTTGCAGCGGCTGCCGTCGTTAAGGATGAAGGCATATTTTATTATTGTGAAAAGCACTCCTGGGAGCTTATCAACCCTGATCTGGTGTCATTGCCGGTCGAAGGATTGGCGGCGTCTGCGGACGTCTTGACATTACTGCCAGAAGAAATTCGGGCCGCTTATGAGTCGCGAGACTCACAAGTGAAACCGAAACGGGAAAGGGAGGCCCTCCGGAAGCCCTTCTGTGGGGTTGAAGGAGGAGCATACAAAAGGCTTATTGAAAAGCTGGAGGGAGTGGGAATAATATCGTTACAAAGGGAACAAGCAGAAGTAACGAATGGAGTTTTTGCGGTCCCAAAGAAAGAAAAGGGCAGTCAACGCCTAATTATCGATTCGAGAAATGCTAATAACGCATTTTTCGCAGCCCCAGATACACAGTTGCCCAACCCAGCAGACCTTGCTAGGCTTTATCTGCCTTCGGGCACTAAGCTCTATGTAGGGAAAACTGATATGGACAACCAGTATCACAGAATGAAGATGCCTGAGTGGTCACGGACGTTATTTGGTCTGCCCAGTATCAGCTCTGGAGACTCGCAGTTGTTCCCTGTTGTCTGTTCGATGCCGATGGGATGGTCTCATTCCGTCTACATAGCTCAGAACGTGCACAGGTTTATGCTTGAGAGAGCCGGGTTGAGACAAGAGGATTGGATACCGGATGTGATCGAGGTCTCGGCTTTCCGTTATGGGGCGTACGTCGATGATTATTTTTCTTTGGGTACCGGTTGGGAGAAAAGCGTACAGAATCTGAAAGTGGTTGTCGAAGAGTCCAGGAAGAGTAATCTGCCCTCCAAACCACAAAAAATATCGTGGCCAGGAGAGAGTGAGTTTACGGAAGTCCTAGGCATTGAAGTACACCTCAATGGCCTGCTGATGCCCGACGCAGTAAAGTTGCGTAAACTAATAGGGTTAACGGAAGCGGTCATAGGTAGGAGAAGATGGAATGTGAAAATGATACAGCGACTGTTAGGCAAGCGGGCGTGGTTTTTGTTGCTCCAACGTCCCCTGTTCTCAGTTATATTCGCGGTATACAAGTTGAGCCGAGCAGAAAACGAGTCCGTGGTGGCCTCAAAAGCCGCCAAGCAAGAATTATCTTTGCTCGTTGCTCTCCCACCTTTAATACGCGTTGATTTAACTAGAGAATTTGCGAAGACGATACTTTGCGTTGATGCCAGTTGCTGGGGAGGAAACGTCGTTTACACGGCAACAGAAGACCCTCTCGGGCTGCTGACAGCGTCCGCAGATGATAAAGTACAATGGATTAACGCACAACCATGGAAGCTGGCTATTAGACACAAATGGCATAAAAAATCACCCATCCATATCCTCGAGGGGGAAGCGTGCATTTTAGGGCTTCGATGGGCACTTCGACAACGGAAACATTTTGGCAAGCGTCTGATAATCTTCATTGACAACCAGGCTCTTATCGGAGCCTTGAAGAAAGGACTCAGCAGTGTGTGCAGTTTTAACCGGATTTATCGTAGAGTCGCGGCTTTGCTCTTGGCTGGCAACATGAGACTGGAAGCATTTTACGTGCCGTCAGTAAATAATCCTGCTGATGAACCCTCTAGGCCTGTTTGAGCTAGCCAACAAGAGGGTATAGCCAAGCACTCTCCAAAATTACCGTAAAAACTTGCAACTCTTTGTCGAATGGTTGAAAACATTGGATGATTCTGAAAGAAGGTACTCTACGGCACAGGAAGTGGACAGATTGTTCACGAGGTATCGATGGATATCTCCGTCTGGGGGATCTTTTGGGACTAGGAATTGACGATATGGTGATGCTGGATCTATCAAGGAGGAGGCCGCACTATGGAAGCATGAACATTTCTATTTCAAAGCGCGGCCGAAACGAGACAGTAACAATACGCCCATATTTTATGGCAGTATTGTTGTCTCGATTGATAGAAAAGAAAAGGGTATGAAGGGAACATAAGCTTTTTAAAATGTCTCCAGCACGATTTAGGGAGCATCTTCGGCGTGCCGCTGCGCGACTTTCAATAACACAAAGTGTTACCCCTCACATTCTGCGTTTTGGCGGTGCCACAACCGATAAACTTTATGGTCGCCTCACCGACCATGAAACAAAGAACAGAGGTCGTTGGGCGTCAGATAAGAATTTTAAACTCTACACACAGCCCCAAAAGTTTTATGGGTTCATGAAAACTTTGACAGACGCCCAGCGACTTCAGTTCGAGGCGGCTATTGCCAGAGCAGCAACTTTATTAAACGTTACGCCACCCGCTTGGGTTGGGGGTCCGGAGAACGTGCAAGCACTAGAGGAAGCTAGAAGCAGAAATTAAGGGAGGCTCCAGGACTTAGTGATTTCTCGGTGGGTCAATTTCAGTTTTGGACGGAAAATTGATCAGAATCAAAAAGCTCTGTATAAAATCAATAAGTTCTGAAAAACTCTGATTTTCGGACCTCATCGAAGCTTTTTGGGTCCTGGGGTAGTATGGCTTGGAGATGGGTTTGACGGAGGATGGGTTAAACCGGCTAAGGCTAGCTAGACTTAGGCTCTCGCATGGGCTTCGCGTGGAATTACAATTAATGAATGCTTTACAATAAATCCTTAGAAATGTTGTTGTTTCAAATAGTATTCCTTTTGTTGAAGCGCGAGCTGTGAGCGAGTGTAGTTCTATTAGCATACGAACGTAGAGAGCTGGCTAGATTGTTGCAAGTAGGAAATGGAAAAAAGGAGTGTGCTACTTTATTTTCAGCCACAGTATGTACGTAGTGTACAGCGGGCAATTTCCCGCCATTTGTCTCAGCAGAAAAAAGATTGTGTTGCAGACAGCGCCAGCCTTAACTAATCGGATTATTCCGCAGGAGCATAATGAGATGAGCAGCGTAGAACTCCCCAAGAACGTCGCATGTTCATGCGACGACTGCACTTGTCAACCTTCCAGATGACGAGCGTTAAGAGAAGCTCCCTGGCAATGAAAGAGAATATGCAACATCCACTTCGGAGAATGCTCCAGTTGGCTCGGAACCGGTGTAGCAGAGCATCGATCTTTGCGTTGGGGACAAGAATAAACTCTTTTAAGGTGTTTACAAAGTACAATAATATCTACCGAAAAGCAAAGAGTGTTCATCATTCTTCAACATACGTAACCTAAGAGCTATAAACAGACATCCTTTCACCCTTACCGCCGCTTTACGCCACTCCTCATTCTCCCGAACAGCCCCCCTCCACTCTTTAGCTGATTCAGTTGCCTGAGAGCGTCCTTACCCTTCTCCTGTACCTGTGGACTTGCCTTGTGTGTCACCAACGCTGTCTTGATCGCCTTGTCACACCGTACCTTCCTCATTCTTCTTCCTAAGATTTCCCCTTCAGAAGTGTTCTCCATTAAAAACAGCATATGCAGTGCTCTGCATGTTTCGACTACTACTGGCACGTTATTATCGGGTATAGCTCCAAACCTTTCCAATGCGAACACGATTGCTTCGGCTCCACCAGCGTGCACCATACGCCGTCTGGCTTGATCACCGGTCGCCTTCATAAGTAAGGTTAGAACCCTCGACCCTTCTTTCTGCATGTTATCCGATAGTCGGAATCGCTCCATCGTCGCAACAATATCATCAACTCCCCCGGCCTGTACGATTTGCATCCCATTTGAACGATATGTACAAAACTCAGAAAGCATAGTAAGCACTTTCTCAATAAACCCAGCGTCCAAGCGAAAGATTCGCATTACGCGAATGATCATCGTGGAACCACCGTGTGATCCTGCCAGCTTTCTGTTTTCTGGATGGCACATCAAATCCATGAATGCCTTGCAAACCAGCCGCATTTCGCCCCGCTTCCCACCATCAACCCTCGACGCCCTCCGAAATTTCTCAAACGCTGTGATAAGATAGTGAAGAGCGTCTTTCTTCGCGGCGTACTGTGCATTCGACGGGCACGACGAGCACATGGAACCAAGAGCAGCGCATGCCTGTTTTGTCACCGCATCATTCGTGTTCTCCCTCTGTACAGCAGACAAAGCTTGAATTACAATGTCAAGAGCACCAGCCTGCTCAAACACATACTTTGCCTTTGGCAGATAAGCTCCTCCTACACAAGCGAGAGCATAGCTGCCCTTTTCCTGCACACCGCTGTGATTGCGATGCACCGCCATCACTTCCGCTATGTGCAACACGCCATGAGAATTACGAAACTGTCTTCTGGCCTCCAAATCCCAAGCATTGAGGTTCCCAAGTGCAAGAAAACAGTACGACAGTGTTGTTGGGTGCCGCTTTTCCGGGGGGTGGAGAATTGACAAGAGTGCATCAATTCCACGCACCCCAGTCAAATACTTGCGAATGCTCAACTGCTCCTTCGTTGATAGTGATTGCTGACTACTCTTCTGAGGTGATTGACTCTCCAACACGGTCAGCTTGTGTAAGATCGCACACGAGTTGCGAATGATTTCCTCCTCACCACAGTGCTTGTCACTGATCAAAGAAGCATGCGCCAACGCAGCCAGACGTAAAGGTGCCATACGCTCCGCGAACATGCGCATAAGTCCTTCCTTATCAACAGAATCAACCGTTTGGCCAAAGTCCTCTTTGGGATCTGATCCAATCTGCATAACAGTGTACTGGGCTTCCTCTTCATCATTAGGCTGAACAGTTTCCGATACATACGATCGGGTTGCGGCTACTGTCCCATTCTGCCTGCGTTTGTTATCAACATCTGTTGAACTCGAACTTCGTGCCATACGCCTGCTCATATCATTAGAACGCATCCGTCGCATAAACGCACGCTTCCCATTTGAGTCTCTTGGTGAAGCCACTGGAGCGGCCGAGCTTGATTTGAAGACCGGAGTCGAACCCCTGTTCACCGAGGCCGGGGCTGGTGAGACTGAAGCAGACATGGTCCGGCCTAGCCGCGAGCGACTACCGAAGCTTGTTACTTTCTTCGGAGCCGAGGCGTCCGAGTTACGTGGTAAGGAGCTTGTTGGACGCACCGCAAATTCTTCTTCTGCTGGAGCTCGGGCTTGATTCTGAGGCGGTATAAATGGACGTGCTACCGTGGGTGACATCGGGCGCCGAACAACAGACGATTTCGATCCAGTTAAGCGGTTCGTAGATGTGCTCCGCACGGCTTGTATTTGTGGGCGATGTGACGCCGCTGCGACAGCAGCCGCAGTGATTGCAGCTGTGGCTGTGGCGACATTGCGAGAAGTCGGGTGCTGTTGTTGAGGCACTACAACTTCATTGTTAGACTCAGCTATGGCTTCTTCTGCTGCAGCACGCTCCGGATCAAAGTCGTTCGCTTCTTCATCCGAGTTGTCATAAAAAACGGGCCGCATTTCGTTGGGCTTTGCAGCCACTTTTTGCCATGGTTCGAGGACGGGAAGCGACTGGAAGCTGGCTTCCCCAACTGGAGGAACCGCAGGACGTGACATTCGGCTCACCTGCGCGCGTGCAGCTCTCATATCATCGCGTTTCCGCTCCCGATCCTTCGCTGCAGCAATAGCTGCTGCAGTGGCCGCCACAGCCGTAGCGTTAGCCTTGGGGGAAGGAGAAACGGGAGATGGACTAGGTGTGACGGAAGAAGTAACGGATGGATGCAACGTGGGATGAGCAGCTGCGCGGGCTTGGTTTTGATCAATACTCTGCTCATGCGTCGAGTGCCGTGATCGAGAGAGGCGTCGCTTGACAGAAGACGATGTATCGTTCAGGTCATTTCCTCTGGCTGATGAGCTTGCCCCTCCTGGGTTGCTAGGGGTGGATCGCTGACCATGTGAGGTAGCATCATTGTCATCTACCCATGTTGGATCATCATATGGAGCCGGGATCTCCTCCACAACGCGGTCATACTCGCGCGTGTCCCCCACCTCAAAACCGGTGGAATGGGTTTTCGCTGCATCCGGCGCAGTATAAACGGTTGATGCAGACGGCATTTTTTGATAAGCAATAAGAGGATCAGAGGGTGTACGTTTCTGTGGATGAGGAGATGGGTGCGGCTGCAAATCGCCATGCTCTTGAAGTGGCTCAGCACGCATATCTGGTAAAGGAGCAGGTTGCGTATCGGGCTGAGCCACATTAGGAGTGATAGAGGCACTGTCGCGGCCAAAGGTCGGTGACGACGGCACTGGAGGTTCGTTGAGGTTCACATTGTACCGCGTGGCAAGCTTTTCCAGCTTAGCCACAATAGACTTCGCAGAAGGTCGTTTGAGAGGATTTTGCGCCCAACAACGTTCAACAAGCCGACGCACAGACTTGGAAACAACTGTTTCATCAAGAGCAGGCGCAGGACGATCGCTACGCACACAGACGCGCACATAAACATCAGGTAGAGACACGCCAGCCCAAGGGATCTTGCCGGTGAGCATCTCCCAAAATAAAACACCCAGAGCATATATGTCGCGCTTCTTTGCCATTTCATCATATCGAGGTTCATCGGCGTCTTCGTCCTCATTATCGCTACGACCGATCACGTTAGACTTGTCACCGCCAAATGCCTCGGGTGCCAGGTAGGAATACGTAGCCTCCAATCGACCGGGCTCCATGATGCTTTGCAACACGGTCCCCCCGCCGGTTGCCTTGTCAATGTATTTACTGAGACCAAAATCGGCAATTTTGGCACACACAGACGGCGCGAAACGGCGATCATGGGTGGATATTTGTTCCGTAAGAAGAATGTTCGCGCTCTTGATATCGCGATGAGCAAGACCTTCATCATGCAGATAAAATATACCTCTGGCCACATGCATTGCAATTCGTACAAAGATTTGCACGGGGAGTCCAACAGCAGGTTTCAAACGATTTAGATTCTCGCGCAAATTTCCACCTTGCATAAGCTCGGTAACTAACAAGATGTTTCGTGGAGAATTAGGCCCCGCCTCTTGATCCCACGCAGCGCCTCGGAACTGCACAATGTACGGACTTTGAAGGCGAGAAGCATTTCGAAGCTCACGTCGAAGGCGATCCTCCGTGGCGAAAGATTCGCTCATGGAGCGAATACATTTGACGGCGACAGGTTGTGATGAATATACACCACGATACACGACAGCCGAGGCACCCCGTCCAACCTCCGTGGCCGGTGAGCGTGTGAAATGAATGTTGGCTCTGCGAATGACAAGGTCGCGATGGACAACGGCAGAAAGGTCGGGTGCAGGCGGTTGATTTTGAGGGGGTAAAGCCGATAGTTGCAGGGCTGCGACGGCCTCGAAGTTCTTTACAAAGCCTGCAAGGGCGGAGTTGCAAACGGGGCAACGGGGGGCGGAGGGAGGGTCGTCGTCTTCGTCATCGGACGCTGTGGAAGAGGAGGAAAGCGAGGCGGCGTCATCATTCGGGGAGGGAGTGGTAAGGGGTGCGTCGCGAGCAGCACATGCTTCGCAGAGGGAGTGACCGCAAACGACGGAGACCATGGGAAGATGGCGGTCGGCGTCAAAAGCGGCATCGCAGGCGGGACAATGACCAGGACGGGAGGGCATGGTTGTGAGAAAGCGTGGGGGACTGAAACGGAAACGGAAAGGGGAGGAAGGAGGGGGAGGGGGGATTAGGAGAACGTAAGGAAGGGGAAGGGAAGGGGGAAGGAGGGGAGAGGGAGGAGGGAAGGAAGAGGATGGGATATGGGGGGGGTAGGAGGGGGTGTCGGGGGCGCGCTCGAAGGCTGGGGTGAGGGGGTAGATAGAGTAGGGGGCACGGCAGTTGCTTGCAGCAGTGTGACGCGCGAGGGGGTGAGTGCGGCGCGCGGCGGGAGCACGTCGCTGCGCATGGCCGGCACAGCACAGTGACGACGCTTTGACGTTTGTTTAGCGCGTGGCACGGGCACGCGGTTTCTGCGCGGGCGGCAGCCTTGCTTTGAACGGCTCGGAGTGGGGTGCTTACAGAGTGCTTACAGAGAACTGACAGCGCGAGTCGGGCTGTTTGTAAGATAAACGGCCAAACAGCAAAAAGCGAGAAAAAATATTTTAAAGTGAAGCACGGATTTAATTTTCGGATTCGGTTGGAGGGGAGGGTGAACGAAGGGAAAGCGGCGGCAGACAGGCGGGCGGGCGGGCGGAAAGTAGAGTAGGGAGGAACAACGATGGGGAAGAGCGCGCTCACGGTCGACGTCGATAAACGGAACCACCTTTTCCCTGGCGCTGCTTGTGACGCGGATGCACCTCGCACAGCACGTACACTTTCTTGCCGCGGCGCACGATGCGGCACGCGTTGCAGCGTCGTCGTAGCGCAGACACCACCTTGAACGTGCGCGACGGCGCCGCCCCCGAGGCTGCGGCAAGCGATCCGGTGGAAATGGCCGAGCGGAACAAGGCCCACATCGTGCCAACTCAAGAGTAATCGAAGCCGCCGCAGCCAGATGGCGAGTCGGTGCGTGGTGAAGATGGCGCTGATGTGGCTGCGTCTTTCCGCGGGCGACTGCGATCCTGTGGCCGTGACGCAATTATATTTGCTCTTTTGTAGTTGCTTGCACACATGCCTCCCTCCACGCACACGTGCAAGTTCAAGCTCACAACTGTAGCCAAATTGCGCGATCCTGGTCGCCTCTCCACCTTCGTGCCTTCGCAAGCGTTTTCGTTGCGTCTGACCGCCCCCTCTCGCCACCCCCTCCCGCACCCCCTCCCGCACCCCCTCCCTCGCAACCAGCAAAAACATGGCCGCGGCCGCGCTTGGAGACATCGCAGGCGAGCTCATGCAAGATGAGAGTCTCGACCAACAAATCCTTCACGCGCCCGTCGATGAGTTACTCACGCGCGTGCGTCTGCTCGAGGCCGAAGTGAAGGTACTTCGCAGCGAGATTCAACGTCTCAATCATGAAAAAACCCACACCACCGAAAAGATCCGACTTAACAATGACAAGGTCAAACTGAACAAACAATTGCCGTACTTGGTTGGCAATATCGTCGAGATTCTGGATATTGATGAGGAGGATGAGGAGGACGGTGCAAATGTCGATCTAGACTCCCAGAGAAAAGGTAAGGCTGTTGTTTTAAAGACTTCTACCAGACAGACCATTTTCCTCCCGGTCATCGGCCTTGTTCCTGCGGAGGAGCTCAAACCGGCCGATCTGGTTGGTGTCAACAAAGACTCTTACCTCATCCTTGAAAAGCTACCAGCAGAGTATGATTCCCGCGTAAAAGCCATGGAAGTTGACGAAAAACCGACCGAGTCCTATGCCGATGTTGGTGGGCTAGATAAACAGATCCAGGAGCTCGTCGAAGCCGTTGTTCTACCGTTGACGCAGAAGGAACGCTTCGATGCCGTCGGTATTCGTCCACCAAAGGGTGTGCTCATGTACGGCCCGCCCGGTGTGGGCAAGACACTTCTGGCTCGTGCGTGTGCTGCGCAGACCAACGCAACCTTCTTGAAACTCGCTGGTCCGCAACTCGTGCAAATGTTTATTGGCGATGGTGCTAAACTTGTGCGTGATGCGTTTGCCTTGGCGAAAGAAAAAGGCCCGACCATTATCTTTATTGATGAGTTGGATGCAATTGGTACCAAAAGATTTGATTCCGAGTTGAGCGGTGATCGAGAGGTGCAGCGAACTATGCTTGAGTTGTTGAATCAACTTGACGGCTTTTCCTCAGACGATAACATTAAGGTAATTGCTGCAACAAATCGCGTGGATATTCTTGACCCGGCGTTGTTGAGGTCTGGTCGAATCGACAGGAAGATTGAGTTTGTTTTGCCAGACGAGAGTGCGCGTACGATTATTCTACAGATTCATTCAAGAAAGATGAACGTGAACAAAGATGTCAACTTTAGAGAGATTGCTGCGCAGTGCCAGCAATTTAATTCGGCCCAGCTGAAGGCGGTCACGGTTGAGGCCGGTATGCTGGCGCTCAGAAATGATCGGGGTGAAATCGTGCATGAGGATTTTGTTGAAGGCGTACTAGCGGTGCAGGCGAAGAAGAAGGGCTCGTTGCATTACTACTCGTAAACAAAACCTTTTTTTGTACTGCAATTGTTTTCGTAGCAAGGAGTTGGCAATGGCAATGATTGCTGGAGCCTGAGTAGAGAAGCCTGAGTCGTTCGGTAAGTGTGCAGATGCCGTTACACAGTGTGTATTGCGCTGCTGGGCTGCATCCGGTGACGTAGCGCGCTGATGTATTGGAGCGTGCGTTCGGGCGTCTGCTTCCCGAAAGGGAAAGCTTGTGCGCGTTGTCTGACGGGGCGGGGATAAATGTGTTCCAGCTTTTATTTCAGACTCGCACCAGAAACGCTCGGGCGCTACTTCACTTGGAGCAGCTCTTGGCTGTTCGTTGCGTCTCGTATTACTGAAGACCCTGCCCAATTCTTTTCTTCTCGCTTGTCGACATCCTTGCTTGCTCGTTGGTACGCAGAAATAACACCGGGCTCGCCTGCGTCTTTCGTTCTGGAGCACGAGAGGCGCTTGTGGCTCGCGTCTCTCTTCGGCGAGCGCTACCCTGATATTAGACGACAGTTTAGCTCGTGGGCACGCACCAGAAATGGTCTCTCACTACGCGTTGGTTGGATATACTGTGCTTCTGCTGTTGTTGGCACTGCTAGGCTTTCGCAAGAATGTGCGTCGCAAGCGCAAGGATCTTATCAAGTTTCGACGCCGATCACGCTCCATTGGCTTTCTTCACCCACTTAGTCTGGACGGTGGCGGCGGCGAGCGCGTTCTGTGGTGTGCCGTGCTTGCGGTGAAGAAATTGTGGCCCCACAGTCACATCGTGCTTTACTCGGCTTGGAAGCGCGCGGGGTTGAGTGTTTCTAACGCAGTTGTCGCATCTCGTGAGCGAGTTGGTTCGCAGTTCGGGCTGGATTTGTCTGGAATTGAGTTTGAACCGGTGGATATATCAGAGCTTGCTCCTCTGATTGACGGTGAACGGTACACTCGCTTCACATTGTTACTTCAGGCTTTCGGTGCTCTGCGTGTGGGGGCAAAGGCTTATGCGAAACAACCGGTGGAACTTTTGATTGACACTGCTAACCAAAGCTTTTCGTTAATCATACCCAAGCTGCTTGGCGCTGAAACAATGGCATATGTGCATTACCCTACGATTTCAACGGATATGCTGAGCGTAGTTCAGTCAAGAAAGAAGCAGTTCAACAACGATGCTAGTATTTGTTCTTCGCGCGTGAAAACGTATGCGAAGGTAGGCTACTACAAATTATTCGCATGTTTGTACGGGTTGACGGCGCGATTTGTAGACATCAAGGTGGCAAATTCGAGCTGGACTGCTTCACATTTACGCGCTCTATGGAAAGGAAAGATTCACCGTATCTTTCCACCGTGCAACTTGGATGTAGAGACGGAGATTGTTGATCGCGAACGCGGTTTGATTGTGTCGGTGGGTCAGTTTCGGGCCGAAAAGAATCACCAACTGCAGCTGGAGATGATGCGAGTGTTAAGGGACAAATACCCGGGGATAAAATGCAGGCTTGAGATGATTGGAGGGGCGCGCAACGAAAAAGATCGTGCTCGAGCGACAAAACTGCTTGAAAGCGCCGAGAAGGAATCATTGCCAGTTTGTGTGCGAATGAACGTCTCAAGTGAGGAGTTGAGAAACACGTTGCGGCGCGCATGGGTAGGAGTGCACACTATGCGCGACGAGCATTTCGGTATCTCTGTGGTGGAGCTGCAGTCTTACGGACTGGTGGTGATCGCGCATCGAAGCGGCGGGGTGGAGGCAGACATTGTGCGGAACGGACGCAGCGGGTTCTTGGTGCGCTCGGCAGAGGGGTATGCTGATGCGGTTGCGATGGTATTGCACGACGATGAACTGGCAGCGCGGGTGCGCGATGAAAGCAGAAAGAGCTGCGTACGCTTCTCAGACAACGTTTTCTGTATGCGCTTCAGTCAGGTGGTCGACGAGTACTTCCGGTTATAGCGTTGGGAGAACTGTCTAACAATGGGAAAAGACTCGTGACGGGGAGTCAGCACGGGGGTGGGGCGGCGGGAGATGACCACAAGCAAGACAGCCGCAGCGGCTGCGACGTACATAGCTAGCGACACGCGCGGGCGCGGTTGTTGTTGGCGAGCAAGACGCGCGCGGCCTGAAATGGGCATGTGAGGGCGAAGGCTCTTCCATGGCGTGTGCCATAATGCGCATCATTGTAGGACAAGATTTAAACTCAAAATCTGTATTGGATTGCTTTCCTTGCGCATAAACCGTCCTAGCCAGCACTCTCCAATTATTTCGATAAGGTTTACATCCGAACTGGCGGGCACGCCACTCAATAGAGGATTTACGCAAACCCAATTCTCGTACAAAAATGGTAGACAGAAGTTATTACAGTGCGCGAAATCTGGATAAAGCCACCACCCTATTCCTCCTTACTGCCATCCACAGTCGGCAACTGGGACTTTTACCGTTGTCAATACTTAGAAAACCATTAAAAAACTAGTTTCAGAGCTTTGCAGAACTAGACCTAGCCCACAGTTTTCTGAACTTTACAAAATCCTGAACAAGATAGCGAAATCTAAATAAAGGCCAAAACAAAGAAGCACATTTATTTCATTTTAATGTACACTTGTGTATAATTGTGTAGACTCACGGGGAATAGAGTGCTGCTGTAATGACTGTCAGCATGCCCCTCGTCCTGGCCGCGCGGCGCATTTAAGCACGCCGGAGCAGCCGAGACGCGCGTCGCCTATACCGGTATGTCTTTCTCTCCTCGATAACTACCCCAAACTCTGGTGGTGACATCTTCTACTGCGCACGAACAAAGTGCCGCAACGCATCAACATGAGCGATCAACCACGTCCCGGGCTCGCCGGACCGGCAGAGCAGCCAGCCGACCCGCTAGCCCTGCCCGAACGGGACATCGCAAACGCCACACTTCGCGGTGCTGGTGGCACAACGGCGCAGTTGCGTGCGCTGTGGGCGACGGCGCAGCCCACGAGGCTGCAACAGGCGGAAGTGGTGCAAGAGCTCAATGCGTTGAATATCGTCGGTGAGGGCAGTCTCTTTGCGTGGGGGCCTCATGTGCCTGTTAGCCACATGGGCTTCTTCAAGCCGCAGACGGACGCATTCCTCACGACGCTGAATAACAAGGATCGCCGATCGACGAAGGAATGGGAGTATATTAACGCCGCCAGAGTGTGGGCGGACATGGCCATCAGTGCAATGAACATCGCCCGCACCTTCGACGGCAACGATGAGACGTTTGTCAAGCGGCCCGCCTTAGCCGAAGAAGCTATGAAAGCAGTCCGAGAGGTCCTGATGATGCGTGGGCAGTATTTCAGGGACATCAATGAACACGGATTCGAAACCGCTCGGCAGATGTCGTTCTTGGTGAAGCAGACGACCGACGCGGTGTTTTCAGATGCTCATCGTCAGGCGCGCGATACGCTCAATGCTAAGATCGAGATCGAGGCTGCCAAGGTCCTCGCCAAGGCGAGGGTGCAAGGCGCCGGGTCTAAGAAGAAGAAGAAGCGGAACGGTAACGCTGCCGCCGGCTCTGACCAGTCAGAGTGACGGACGCAACGGCGGCGTTGACGCCGCCCGTAGCCGCAGGGGTCCAGACGGAACGACCCCTGTGGAGCCAAGTCGCCCACCGTTGGGACCGATGGCGGTCTCAGCTGGGCGCCTCGGAGTACTTGACTCGCGCTATCCGGTATGGCATAAGGGAGATGCCTACCGTACCCTTCAGGGATGGCGTTGTACTTCGGGATGTTCCGCAAAGCGAGGAAGATAGGGCGTACGCCCTAACCGACCTCGCTGCCGGTCTAAGGACCGGCGTCTACGAGCGTATCACTGAAGGATACGCCAAGGAGTGCGTGGCGGAGGGCAAGATGGTGTCCTCTGCCTTCACGACGTGGACGGGCGAAGGAAGCGGACGGAAGGCGCGGTTCGTTATCAACTTATCGCGTCAGAGCAAACATTGGCCCAAGCAAGGTGTGCGCATGGAAACGTTGACGTCTTTCGCGCTGCAGCTGGAGATAGGAGACCATCTCATGTCGTTCGACATCAAAGGCGGCTACCGTCATCTCCGCCTGCATCCCGACATGAAGGACTTCTTCATCTTCCGCTACAACAACGAGTACTACCGCTGCGTGGCGCTCCCCTTCGGTTGGGGGTCGTCCGCGCGCTGGTTCACCAAGCTGATGCGTCCGCTTGTGCGCTACGTCCGCGATCGACTGCGGTGGCGAATACTACTCTACATCGACGATTTCCTGCTGGCGCCGGCGGCACCGGGAGTTGCGTCCACGTCGGCTGACTGCGCGCGGGCGCGGGCGACGTTGAGCGACGTTCTGGCGTCGCTGGGGCTCTCTCGGCACCCCACAAAGGGCTGCTGGTCGGGCTCGCAGCGGCTCGACCACCTCGGCGTGCACGTCGATACGGTCGCGATGCGCATCTACGTTGCGGACGAGAAGGTCGCGCGCGTGCGGCGCCTGGCGGAGAAGCTCCTTGCAGTGGCGCGGAGGAATCGGAGGCTCGTGCCTCTGCGCCTCCTTCGACACTTTTGCGGCGTTTGCGTCTCTCTCGGCCTCGTTCTGCCTCTCGCTCGCTTCTACAGTCGGTCACTGTATTTCGACATGGCCGCCGCCGAGCGAGAGGAGCGTGGGCAAAGTTCGCAGCGACGCGAGCAGAGGCCGATGTGGCGCGAGCTTGCGAGAACCGCGGAGGCCGTAGCGAGTGGAGCGACAAAATTCCACTGTATGCCGCTAATTTCGGTTGATGGAGCTCCTCGGGGAGGTGCGACTCCCCTTCGGCGGGCCCCTGGCAGGGTGCGACTCTCGCGCCAGTCGCTGCGCGACTTGCACTTTTGGCGGTCGATGACGCGCGGTGAGGGCCGCGATTTGCGTCCGGCGCGCCCGGCGCTCACGCTTCACAGCGACGCCGCAGATGTTGGGTACGGCGGCACTCTTGATACTGACGAGACGGCAGGCTCGCCTGGGCAATGGACAGCGCAAGGCTTCTGGACGGCGGAGGACCGCTTGCACTCCATCACGTTGCGCGAGTTGCGGGCGGTCCGCCTCCTACTGGCGCGCTCCTTCGCGCGCTACGTCAACAAGCCGAGCGTGCGGCAGCTGCTTCTGCACGAGGACAACGCCGCCGTCGTCTACGTCATCAACGCCATGGTAAGCTCTTCCAAGCCGATGATGAGCGAGCTCCGGCGGCTGCACCGTCTCATGACGGCCCTCGGAGTTTTTATCGAAGCGCGCTGGCTCCCTCGGCTGTCAACCGCTACGCCGACGCCCTGTCCCGCACATGGGACCCGGGCGACCTGCGAGCGACGGAGCGGGTGGTGGCATCCATCAAGATGGAGCACAAGCTGGATTCCGTCGTCTTCGCCGACCGTCCGCTGGGCGACACCTACCCGGCGCGCCGGCGTTACCTGGCTACGCAGATGGCGGAGCCTTGGGACGATGGGCGAGCCAGACTGTGGAACCCGCCGTTCGACCTTTTGCCGCACGTCCTCCACAAGATCCAAGCGGAACACGCCAGCGGAGTGTTGCTGGCGCCCTACTGGCCAGCCCAGCCCTGGTTCCGTCAGCTCTAGCAGCTATCCAGCGCGCTCGACGTCTTGTTGCCATGCCCGGACCGGCCCCTGCTACGGGGCGCCCGGCGCGTCCACCCGAAGGGGAACCTAGTCGTCGAAAGGATCAACTTCGGGACGCCTTTTTCACAGGCATCCGCATGACCGTCCTCGCGGCGACGGGCGAACACTCGGTGACGGACGGTGCTGCCGAGGCTGCTAGGCTGTTGTCCGTGGACACCTGGGCGGCCAGCACGTGGGACAATCGCGTTAGCCAACTGCGTGCGTGGCTGGCCTTCTGCGATGAGGAAGACCGTTGCCCCCTTCCGGCTACCGAAGGGGACGTGCTCGCTTACGTCGGCTTCTTGTCCCTGTCTGGTCGGATCTCTCCCGCGTCGCTGCCGCAGTACATCACTGCAATATCGCGCTACCACGAGCTGCACCACCTTCGGACTCCAACGCAGACCCCGCTCGTGCGCGCACTGGTCCGCGCCTACCGACGGCGGCACGGGGCCAAGTCGGCAACAGAACCTATGCGCATTGGGTGTCCGGCGTCCTTCGTCCATCGCGTGGTACGTTGCGGCATGGAGTGCGCTTCTGTCGTGGAGGTGGGGCACTGCGCGGCTGTGGTCTTCGCGTTTGTCTTCCAACTTCGCTCCGTCTCCCTTCGGTTCATCACCGCAGCCGATGTAAAGGTCGGCTCAAAGTGTGTCTCCGTCACAATCACTAAGCGGAAGGGCCACACGATTCCCCGTCCTCTCTGCCTCGACTACCCTGCTAACCCTGCGTGGACTACCGACAACCCGATCGCTCTGTTTGAGAAGTGGCGCACATTCCGTTAGGCTAGCCCGGGCTTCTTCGATGTATCCTCGCAGCCTACGCTTGGTGGCGCGAGCTTGCAGTCTAGCTTGGATGTGGCCCTTCGACTGACCCGCACGTCAGCTCCGCCGCGCTGCATCTACAAGGGCCATAGTTTGCGTATCGGTGGTTATAACGAGCTTCGCAACCTTGGATTTCCTCGCGACTGGGTCATGCGGCGCCTGGACTGGGCTTCGGAACTTATGTTCCGCACATACCTGGACACTCGGATTTCTGTCACCCACCATTCGTATTGGTTCTTTGGTCACATGCGACCTTCGTCGACGTGACCATCTCCACTCTACTTTGGTCTTCATTTAATGTACACTTGTGTATAGTTGTGAAGACTCACGGGGAATAGAGCGCTGCTGTAATGACTGTCAGCATGCCGCTCGTCCTGGCCGCGCGGCGCATTTAAGCACGCCGGAGCAGCCGAGACGCGCGTCGCCTATACCGGTATGTCTTTCTCTCCCCCACACCTCTCCCCTACACAGTGTACCGAGTCAACATGTCAGTTCTCTCTCTGAGAATCTGCGATTCTTCCAGTCAACGAAAATCTTACTTTCGTCGATATCCTTAGTTTTCAGTAAACAGTACATTTGTCTTCATTCAATACTTAGTCATTTCACCCTTTTTCTCTACCACTTGAATACAGCGCTCCTGTATAGAGCTGTAAAGTGTTTTAATAAAATCTTCGCTCAAATTATTCCAACATCCAGTCACACATTCCAAAAGCGATCCAACATCTTCGAATTGGCGCTGATGGGTGTGAGCTTGTTTTTGGGCAAGCGTACCCTTTTTTTATTTTTTCTCTCTCCTTCTTTTTTCTCTACCCGGCGTCGCTGCTCGCGACGCCGGGTTTATATAATCTAATCACCCGGGACACGTGTGGTGCGCTGTGCACCACACGTGGCCCACACGCTCCCCCACTGAGACACGCGCCATCGTGGCGCGTGTCACAAGCCAGCGTACAGTAGCTCACCAGCTCACCCTCTCGGGATTTTTCTTTTCAGATTTGCTGGAGGGGAGCTGCAACCTACGCATCCTATATTGCGTGACTCCTTGCAGGTTCAGTGTGGACACACTCGTGCGCTCCCTTTCTCTCCAACACTGCGACTCCCTCCTCTCCGTCCATCTCTCCCTCCACGTTTGCGTCCTCTGCGCCGACGCGGCATCCTTACCGTCTTCGGCGCCGCCACCTTTCCCTGACTTTCTACATCTTTTGCGCTTGTTCGCCTCTACCGCCGCGGCAAATCGTGGATCACCGCTGTGGTCCTCCGTGTGCGCCTACGTTTGTGGCACTGTACGACCTCTGCCCCGCGCCCCCTTCATATCCGCAACCCACTTAGCGCCAGCGGCTGGCTCCCCGGATGCTTAAGACTTCGAAGGCGAAGGGGCGGCGTCGTGAGGCAGAGCGTCGGGCAGGGCAGCGCTCTTCGGGCGCGCATCCGGCTGGGCCCTCGGGTTCTATGTCAAAACCAGCTAGGCGGCGCCAGCGGCGAAAGCGCAACGAAACCGCTCGCCTTTCGGCACCTTCCGCACCACACCTTCCTATGCCTGAACATCTCAGGAGCGCTCCGTCCGGGGATATTCGATTGCTTAAGCGAACCCGGAAGGAAGGAAGCCGTGCGTTGGTTTTTTCTCGTCCTGGTCCCTCCCCCCCGATGATGAGGAGGTTCTCGATCAGGGAAGCGGTGATCGTTCTATACGACCACGTACCACCCATCGTGCCAGCGCATCCTCTAAGCGCCCTGGCCCAACTCGGACCCGCCCTCGCGTTGCGAAGAAGATCGTTCTCTCGTCTTCTTCCTCTTCCTGCTCTTCATCTTCCTCAAGTTCCTATTCGTCTGGCACCGAGTCGGCGTCGACGGATAGTGAGTTCCACGAAGGTCTCTTGGCCCACGAAAAGGGCCAGGATCCTGCACCTCGCGACTCTTCTGCTTCGAACTGGAGAATCGACTCCCTCATGTATGGGTCGAACTATACCTTGGCAGGTATCAGGTTCAAGAAGGGAGTCCTTTATGCTTCAGCCAACTTTCATGGTGGTCCTGAGCACTCCTATCGTGTTAGCGAACGATCCTTTTCCATCTCTTTCGATTATCCGGAACGTTGCGAAGCTCTATCTTCCATTCGTAAGATCCTTCAAGGGGCGGACTGCGACGGTGCTGGAAAGGCGATTGAGGGAACCCTTCCTCGTCCTCACAGCGACCGAGTGCGGCCTTCGACGTTAGATTCGCATTTGCGTGCGCGCATGCTGGCCATCCTCCGCCGTTTTCCTGGGGTGGCTATGCGGGTGAGCGTTCCCGGTAATCGGCCTTCCTTCTCCGGACTTCGCCGTTATTACGATGACTCGCGTGGGTCGATTACTTTTCCCGATACTTCCACTCCGCGATGCCTAGTGCGTGCAATCACGAATCTTGCTGATTCAGCGTGGGGTTCCTACGTCGCGCACAGGGTCCTCGACGGGCTGCGAAGATCCCGCGGCATCTTTCCTACAATCTGCTCCACCATCCGGGCCGTGCAAGCCCTCGGGCTTGGTCTGGACATGCGTCGCGTTCCGCGGTCGTACTACGAGTTCACGACGTACCGAGCGGCTACTCTCACCGGACTCTACGTGGTTCGTCTCCGAACTGAAAACGAACTTGACCACGTTGTCGGGGTCAACTTCGGGGAGGACATGATACTCGATAGCTCTGAGGAGTATCCTCTTCGTCTCTGCCCTAAAGTTCTCCATCTTTGCGGAGGCGGAGGAGAACAAACCGGAATAGCCGAGTTTCGCGAACTCTTTAAGGCTGGTCGTCGGCGCCACTAGAGACCACTTCTTAGAACAGCCGTTGCTCGGCTTTATGCGTTTAGTAAAGCTTCTGGCACTTATGCGTCACAAAACTCGCCTTCCTCTTTCTTGGGTTTGGGCTCAAGCCTTGTCGCTTTAGGTTATCTCATTCACATGGAACCTGAGTCCACTTTCTTTAGTCCTGTAGTCCTCCTCATCCATTCATCTTCTTTTCCTTCTTCTCTCCTTCATCACTTCTTCTTCAGCTCCACTTCTTCGTTTCTTCTTCTTCTTCACTTCTTCATCTCTCTCACATCAGAAGTCCACTTGTCCAATCACCGGCTAGCATGGTGCGACGCCATGCTCTTAACCATCTCAGCATACCATGTTCGTAATCTCCATGCTTAGATGCATTGGAGGCCTCTTGTATAGGACGAGTCTCCTCGCATGAATAGCATTGCGAGTGACTCGACCTGTCGACGACTGTAGCTCGTATCGAGGATGATCTGCCTTCATCACACGGCAAGGCCCGTAATAGTACGAATCGAACGCAGGCCACTTCTTCACCTTATTGAACGCGGGCCCATGAGCGACTAGAACCTCATCACCAACGTTGAAGTACTTCACCTTTCCCTTCAGTTCGCGGGGAATGTAGGCCTTCGCTACCGTGATTGCTCTCTCGCCAGCTGTTCCCAGGACCTCGAGCGTCCTCTGGCTCGGCGTTGCTCCAGGCAGTAGAGCGAGTGTATCGTTGGCAATCATCCGGGGACGAAGACCATAAAGTAACTCAAACGGGGACGGCACCGTTCCTCGGCTCCTGCGTCGATATCCGTACAGGACTTGCGGCAGGCATTCTGCCCAGTGCAGGTTTGCTTGCAGTACTGTCTTTTTGATGGCCAACCTAATCGTGCCTACCATCCTCTCGGCTCTACCGTTCGCCATGGGGGCATACGGCAGGACTGTCCTCCACGTGATCCCATGTCTGTTCATGAATGATGCAACCGCTCTGGCCGTGAATGCATTTGCATTATCCGAAACGATCGTCTTCGGAGGGCCAAATGGGCGGATTATTTCCTTCTCCACGAAGTCTATCACTGTATCGGCAATGGAGTTCTCGGTGGCCCATCCAATAGGCCATCCCGTGAGGTGCTCCACTGCAACTATGGCGAACCTCTTTCCTTCCCGCGAGGACGTCAGAGGCCCTGCAAAGTCTATCGAAAAGGTCTCGAACAGTCCCGTGATCGGTGCCTGCAGGTTAGTTCGATATGTCGGGAGTCTTATCGCTCTTTGGCATCCTACACAACCACCGACATAATCAGTAATGTCTTGGTACACTTCTGGCCACCAAAACCTGTCGCGGACGAACTTCCTCGTGCTTGCGACGTCCCAGTGTCCAATATCGTCATAGAACATGCTCAATATCTTTGGTCGTGCGTCCCTCGGCGGTATCGCACGAAGCCCATCAAGCTCTCTACGGAATAATGTATCGTTCCAGAGCATGAAGTTCTTCGCGTTACGGCGAATCGCCAGTCGGATGCGGGGGTCCTCTTCTTGCACTCGCGTTCCGGAGAGGAACCGAGCAACGTTCAACAAGTAGGGCTCCAACCCCGACAGTTTGGGGTCGGCCCACGAGATGGTTGCGACCACCTCGCTGGACAACTCGTCCTCTAGCCGCGGATTCGCCCTCTTGGTCGTAGGGATCCTCGAGAGATAATCCGCGGCTGCATTGGCAGAACCTGGGCGGTAGTTGATCTCGAAGTCGTATTCTGCCAGTAGGTTCAGCCAACGGGCTAGCCTTCCATGAATGTCTTTCTTCTTAAAGGCGTACTGCAACGCCTGATGATCCGTGATCACCGTGAACGGTACCTCCGACAGAAGATACACTCGAAACTTCTTCAGGGCAAACACAACCGCAAGAGCCTCTCTCTCGCATGTAGTGTACTTCCTCTCGGCTCCCGTCATCGTCCGGGAAGCATACTGAACGGGTTGAACCTTCCCGTCCTCCTTCTTCTGAGCCACCACCACTCCAAGAGCCATCGACGATGCGTCGGTCTCCACGACGAAGGGCGCTTCGAAGTCGGGGAAGGCCAGAACGGGCGGCGTCGTCAACTTTTTCTTCAGGTTTTCAAAGGCGACCTGCATCTCCGGAGTCCACTGGAACTTCTTCTTGACAAAAGTAGCGGTGTGTAACGTCGCCGAACTTTCGGCAAAGTTCTTGATGAAGCGACGATAGTAGCCTGCCAATCCCAGAAAGCTTCTCAGCTCCGTGGTGATTCTCGGTACGGGTGCGCCAACAATGTCCGCTATCTTTCCTATGTCAACCTGAATACCTTCTTTGTTGATCACATGCCCCAGCAACTTGATCTCAGACTGAGCAAAGCTGCACTTAGTCACCTTAACCTTTAGGTTCGCGGCATGAATCCTTTCGAACACCTCCTGACAATGACGGAGATGATCCGCTAATTTATCTGAGAATATGACGACATCGTCGACGTACACCATTGCGTATGGTAGTCCGCGTAGGACTCCGTCCATCATCCGCTGAAACGTCGAGGGAGCGTTCATCAACCCAAAGGGCATAACTTCAAACTTGTACGTGCCGTAACGGCAAGTGAACGTTGTCATCTCCTTGCAGTTCTCCGACACCCTAACTTGCCAGTATCCTGTGTACAAGTCCAGCGTCGTGAAGATCTTCGCCCCAGCTAGGTCGTCGAAGATCTCTTCGATCTTGGGGAGAGGCCAACGATCAGCCTTCATCACTCGGTTCAGCTGACGGTAGTCGACAAAGAACCTTGGTCTGCCATCCTTCTTCGTCGCAATGACTACGAGGAAGGACCAGTCCGAACTGGACGGGGTGATAACACCCGCTTCCAGCAACTCATCCACTTCTTTTTGTACGATTGCGTTGTACTTCGGCGGCAGCCTGCGTGCTCTAGAATGGATAGGTGTATCATCGGTCAACTCAAAGGAGTGCACCACTGGAACATCAGCAGCTCGAAGGTCACTCATGTCCCAAGCTATGGTGTCAGTCTCCTTGAGCGTGACGGTCAGGCTCCCTTGAACACTTGGGGAAGATGCTTCAGCTTCGAAGCTAGGAGTGCCGATCGGCTACTCTCCTCGTCCTCACTCGAGGTCTCCACTGCGTCCATCACCGACTCCAAGTCTGGCTCGTACGGTTCCTTATTCATGATGGCAAGAACCAATTCAGGTTCGCCATCCGATTCGTCCCCCGAACTCGACGAGGACGAAGACGACTCAACCGGAACTTCATCCGGTCCCGAGTGCTCTGGGGATGTGAAGTCCTCACTATCTGTGTGAGCTCCGTTGATGATGGGAGGCTCATTGTATAGGGGCAACCACACTTCTTTGGTGCCAACAGAAAGACTCACCCGCTGACGTCTGAAGTCCAGCTGCGCCTGCAAGGCTTCTAACGTCGGGCACCCTATTATGACATCGAATGGGGTGTTCTGAACAACCAAAAAGTCCAGAGAAACTCCTAGCTTCCCGAAGGAGACTGGAATGTCCTTCACACAACCCAACACACTAGCGTCTGATCCATCTGCAACTGTCACTCTCCTCGTGGTAGATGCAGGTTGGATGGTCAACTGCTCACACATTCGTGACGATAGAAGGTTCGGCACTGCTCCAGAGTCCAGGAGGGCGTTTGCCTCTGTTCCATAGAGCCTGACGGCGACCACCTTCAACCGACGGGGAAGGTCGGTGGCATGCAGAACGGAAACATGAGTCAACGGCACTCTGCCTGACAAAAGGCGCTTCAAGAGCTTCCTAGCCTCCTCTGCATCCCCAGGCAGCAACTGCCCAAAGGTCAATCCAGATGCGGCAGCCGCTAACTCGGCCATAACGTTGTACTTTCCAACGTGATCCTGTAATCCATAGGAAGAACTCTTCGTCTTCCTCGTCTTCTTGGCCTTCCTCTTCGCCTTAGCTCTCTTGCAACAGTGCGAGGGGCCATGGGGGTGCGGGTGACCAAGGCGTCAATGTCCATCACGTTGCTGCGGGGCTGTTTGGGGAGTGCCTTCCCATCCGCATTCCTCTTCGCGGCGGTAACGACATCCTTGGCAGTACTTTCCTGCACAACTGCAACATGATCAACACTATCTTCCTTCTTCAGCTTCATTTCTTCCGTTGATTCGGACCTAGCGCTCTCAAATCCGACGGCATGGGTGTCCTCTCTCTTGATCTTCGACCAGCAAGTGGTCTCGGAGTGGCCCATCTTGCCACCACGCGTACACCTTGTGTCACGATGCGGGTTGGATGGGCAACGGTTTGCTCCATGTCCTGGCTTCTTGCAATAACTGCACGTCCAATCCTTGTCTCCAGAAACTGCAGAACCTTCAAACTTCTTTTTCACGATGAGGGAGAGCTCCTCGAACTGCCCCGCCAACTGGTCGACTTTGCTCTCCAATTGTTGAGCGGTTCCAGAGCGAGCGCCGGGCCTTAAGAGAATCTTCCTCTTCATATCCTTAACAACTTGGGGCTCTTCACGGTCGACAAAGAAGACCTTGCGGCCAACCTCGTACTCCTGGACGGCCTTCCTCAACGACTTGTAGTCGCTCGGAGAGCGGTACATGACGAAACGAGCCATATCCGGGAGGTCCGCAACGGTATTGCGGAGCAGCCCAAACGAGGCCTTATCGTTGAACCCTGCACGGGTGTACAACGATTCCAAATGGGCCAGGGAGCCCATCACATCCTTCGAATCCAGCTTAGCAGCGACTGCCAAGCGGACTTCCTCCTCCGGCGGGGTCTTCCTCATGAACTCCGCCATAAGCTTCGACTTCACAACCGTGTACTCCTTGGCCTATTCGGTGAGGGAACCTTCACGTGCGAAGTTCTCGTAGACGAAATCAAACGCGATTCCCTCCAGATGACAAAAAGCTGCAGAGCCATTTCTTCGTCAGACTTCCCTCGCATGACGACATTCTCATATGCGAAAAAGAAACGACCGACGTCGGCCGACGAATCACCGGTGAAAACAACACGCGGAACGTTAGATGACGACGACATTTTTACTTCTTCGAACCTTGGATGCGGTACCATGTGAGCTTGTTTTTGGGCAAGCGTACCCTTTTTTTTTTCTCTCTCCTTCTGTTTCCTCTACCCGGCTTCGCTGCTCGCGACGCCGGGTTTATATAGTCTAATCTCCCGGGACACGTGTGGTGCGCTGTGCACCACACGTGGCCCACAATTGGCATAAACTCGGCGTGCTAAAACCCCCCAAATGTTTTCCATAATGTTCAAGTCAGGTGACTTGGCTGGCCACTGTAAAACATTAACAATATGATCATCGAACCACTTTGTAGTATACACTGAACGGTGTATAGAAGCCCCGTCTTGCTGAAAATTAAAACTTTCTCCGATTGTTTCCGCCGCAAATGGAAGCAATTCTTTCGGCAACACCTTGCAGTACTTCATGGAATCCATTTTAAAGACGCAAACAACCAGATTACTTAAACCATAGAAGGAACAAGCACCCCAAAGCATCACAGAATCCCCTCCATTTTGTCGCTTAGAAAAATTAATCTCTTTCTTCCTTTTATCATGCCTATAATGAGCAAATCCATCTAGTCCATCTAGGTTAAATTTCTTCTCATCGGAAAAAATGGGTTTCTTCCATTTTCTCATAGAAAAAGTCATCTTCTCTCGAGCCCAAATAAACCTTTTCTCTTTATGTATTTTCGTCATCATTGGTACTTTTTTCATCTTCTTATAGATTAAATTTGGATCATTATGTAACACTTGTTGTATGCGCCTGACAGAAACCGAGAGAGAGTTCTTTACGGAGTTCTCTCGCGGAGCTAGATGAGTTTGATGCCGAGCGAAGAAGAGCTCTTTTAGCCGTCAAACTCATTTTGTTGTTGTTAGAGCCTTTATAACGTTTTTTGTAGTTTTCGGGATCTTTGAGGAAGTTTTGGACCACAGTGCGATAGCGTCCAATGGTTTGAGCAATCTCTCTTTGGGAATAGCAATGAAATGAAGCTGCAAGTATCATACCTTTTTCTTTATCCGTTAAAGGTTTTCCACGGCCCATTTTTATGTTCTTGGATTTTGAAGTTGTAGAAAGTGTTGAGGAGAATGTTGTTAGAGCTTTTGTTTTATTGAAAATGCGCGCGCGTTTGTTCAAAGGAAAAAATACTGTAGTGGACTTTAATTAGATTTCGGGGGTGTATTTTGTACATAGTGTTATTGACAGTGTAGATAAGTAGAAAAGTTTTATTAATGGCGTCTAAAGTGTTTCATTTGTTCTTTTTAAGCGTTACTAGAGAGAAGGTTGAGAGGTACATGAGAGAAATGGAGCGCATCAACAAAAAGGGGGGTGGCTTTAATTGGATTTCGCGCACTGTACAAACCTGTTCTTCGGGGGTACAAACTGAACGAGATTTGTTTACCACTTCTCGTAGAAAAGTTAGTTCCTACGAGTTGGTGGTGCTATAGCGTTTGCAGATGCAGAGTAGCTTTCTGTAAGCTCGTTCCGGGTTCCTATCGTCATGAATACATCTACACAACCATCCAACCCCGTACACTCAACTCAGGATGAGATAGAACCTTGGGCGGATCCAATACTCATTCAAAAATTTGTCAAACATGACAAAATTCCATCCGAGAAACAGACTTTGAACTCTAAACTAAAACTTTTTCGGTTTTCTGACCCATATGACCTTTTCCTTCTTCGCACTATTCGCGATGCAGATTCACACCTACCTGCTTGGGATAAGACGGATATGTTTTTCAAAAATATTCAAAACACGTTCTTGAGACTTTCCCAAATAATGCGCTTTGTTCTATGCAAACACCCTCTCTCCAAACACTAATCGATCACTTGACACTTTTTGTTTTTGTTTGAAACACCGAAGTGAAACAAATGAAGATCCTACTGGTATTTTCGTGAACTAAAAAGAAAAAGAAGCGCTTCGGGATGATCTGGTTCATGAAATTGACGAGAAATTTGAAGCTACAAAAGTGAAGAAGGATGAACTGGACAAAAAAAGAAATACAACTGATCGTCGCAGGAGAAAAAAACGAGATCAAGTATAGAAGAGAAAGAAATGCGACACGTTAAATGATGGAAAAATGACTTTTTCTAGATCAAGTGGCAAAAAAAGAGCCCGATGATCGAAAGAATCAAACTAGAATGACGAGATGACTAGCTTTATTCAAAAACAATCGAAAGTGGGCCATTATTTTGAACAAACAATATTTGAATTGGAGCAAGAACGATTGAAGGTAGAAGAAGAGAAAAATGAAAAGGAATTTGAAAGATTTGGGGCTTTGAAGGAAGAAAGAAACCGTTGAGTTACTCCCAAAAAACAGCTTTATATGAAAAAAGAAGAGCGCAACTTCGCGCGTGCCGAACGACAGCGAATGAAAGGACTAATGGGAGTTTTTACAAAGAAGCTTCAGTAACTTTTCATAAATCACGTGTGTGAAAATTTGAAGTGCTTTTAATGTTTGCTAGGTGCGGTGGCGGATTCTGCAACTTACTAATGATGGGAGAAAACAAATGGGCTCATCGATTTCTTTAAGATGGTACGTTGATGCATCCGCAAGAACCCTTTTTAAGAATAAATCTAATGATTAAACGACTCCTTTACTTTTTCAGGAGCTGAAACCAGAAGAACCTGCCAATACCTGCAGCATAGAGAAGTAGAATCCTTCTACATCTATAAAACTGAATCCACCTTGAACCACACAACTCGCTTAGAATGAGCACGACAAGTGCGATGGAGTGATCGCAACGCCGAATTAGCAGATTAAAGATCCGGAATGCTACTATTCACACTACCTCCATTCGCAAGAAATAAATCCTTGGCCCAGCGTATGTTGAACTCGAGATGGGGAGTGTTTTCCAATCGCCATGCAAACAACAGAACAAGTCGGTTGAAGTACAGAACTGGAACTTCCATAGCAACCTCACCAATGAGTGCCATGGGAACCTTGTCAACGACGAAGTTCAAAACGGCTCTCTCATTCACTCTTAAACCCAGCAAGATAACCGTCACGTGATCACACTCTTCAGAGCCTTTGTTGCCGCTTCTGGAGTTATGTCTACTGTCAAATTCGTGGACTCGAATATGAGCTCATCTGCTTCTTCAAATTCATCTTTCCCGTACAGAAAAACACATGCAGGTGTTACTGCAGCCCATAGACGACCCGTAGCACACGTCCCTTCGCAGTTTATTCCCGGCTTCAAGAGTTTCTTTCGAGGAAGTTTTATTTCTGACACTGCACCTGGAAGCGACCGTCCATTTGTAATTCGCGCCTTTTGTTAGTCTTCACCGTGCTCTTCATCATCTTCAATATTGATCATATGACCGCTTACGGTTAGATTTTTTGAATTTGGATTTCTGTGACCATTCAGAATTTCAAGCACTTGCCTAGTGCGTAATGACCATACGATTAAACTAAATGTGTCAAGACATCCCGCCGCAATAAGCTCACCCGCCGCGTCGGCTGCCACGCAGGCAAAGTGCCTTCTTGGCGGCAGACCCACCATGACCCAGAAGTTGCGATATCGCCGAATGTCGAACGCTCTAATGCGGCTATCTAAAGAAGCCAAGATAATAACGTCATTTTCAGCAAAAGCAAGTGATGTAACAGTTGTCGAATGATCTGAGATTGTTGCCGCGCAAAATCCAGTGGCCGCACCTCGTAATTTGACTAGTCCATCCATCGAGCCAGTCGCGAAAGCTCGACCGTCGGGACTTAATGCAATTGTAGTAGCCATGAGGGAATGTGCTTGTTGATATAGGACGTGAATTTCTGCTTGCAAGTCCCGGATAAGAATTTGACTGTTGGAAGAGGATATTGCCACCCAATCTCCGCTAAAGTTCAAAGCAATTCGATTGATAGATCCATTAGAAACCGATAGTGTATGAAAAAGCACAAGTTCCGTGAATGGAACCCTTTTAGCATTCTTTTCCTTTAGATCATTTTCGTCAATATTTCCGTCAACCTAACTGCCTTCTTCTATTGTCTGTCGCTTTATGTTCTTAAGAGTGAAGAGCCCATCACCAAATACTTGTGACTCATCCTTCATGTGCTCAGGCAGTTCGAAAACAGCGAACACCCCGTTGCACATGCCTACGACCAACCTATCTTCTCGAATGGATGCGCCCGTTGACTTGTGTGCCGATGCATGTTTGACAAATTTTCGACTTGCGAGCTTCGCTGATAAGGGCACGGCGAATAGCTGTCGCCTAGGTTAGTGTGTTTCGCTTGCAAATGGATACTTTACTGGATTGTATTCGGGATGATCGTCATCATATCGTAGATTCCAGCATGGCATTACTCCATCCCCTGAAATAGTCCCCAGTCCGTTCTTTCCGACGAACTGAATGACGTTTACATAACTACGATGACCATATAAGACAAGCGGTTTGATATGAATTCCTTGTTGTCGTTTTGAAAGATTAAAGACAGTTACTCCATGATCTGATGCAACAGCAAGTCGAAGTGAATCCTGGCTCCATGCGATAGAAGAAGATATTATTGCAAATTGGGCTTTGCGTCTCCACGCACCGAATGTTGGAATACGACTAGAGGGCACTTGCCAAACCTCAACGTGCTTTCCAGCAAACACCGCAAACTTGGCGCACGGTCATAACGCACATGTTTGATCTTCAAAAATGTGAGATATACCACCAATCACTCAACCCGAGGGCAAGAGATGAACAGCGGCGTGGGAGGCGTTGTCAGTCGTCAGAATAACATTTTTTTATTGGCTTATTGATGAAAGATAATGGGTAGCCTCAGATGCGATAGCAAAAGTTCCCCTGTGGTGTGGATCAGTGTGTTGGATACGACCATTTGTTGTGTGAAGCAAAGTATTGGAGGAAGTGAGCAAGAAACCATGCACCTAGCATCGAGACCACTGTACATCTCCATCCCGATAACTACCACAAATGAAAAACAATGTCAATTTCAGTGAAAATATGGCTGCTCGGTCGTAGACTATCACGAGCTATAAAGTAAATGAATGCGAGCTCAGCTGCGGAAAAAAAAGAAATGGGGGTTTTATTCTGGAAATAATCGATATCAGCAAAAGCGTGGGCGTCATGCCTTCTTCACAAGAAGCTAATTTGCCGTACGTGCCCAGTAATAGTTCAAATGATCTTTAGAAAAGGTAGAACCAGACGAACCCCTGGACCAAAAAGTCGGCTTACACGCACAAAAATACACCGCAGTCATCGGAGTTCGTCTGTTGCGTAACGACGACGTTATCTGCAGACCACTTCGTAGCCTTTAACTCATGTCTCTTGGTCGCGGCTTCATCACGGATCCATCGCAAAGTTTTTCTCGAACCTCGGGAGATCCGACTATGCCCATTGAATCCAGGTGTGCGACGATCTTATCCTTGTAGATAATTATTCCTAATATTTAGTATAAATTCTGCTGGTTGATCGGTATCAGCATGAGATCGTATTGAAATACATCGAATCTGCGAGTCCATCGCTTAACCCGGAAATAGTTGTACTCAGTTACTCTTGTTCGAAGATTGAATTTGAACAAAGTTGAATACAAGAACAAATAAATCCCTTGGACTTTTGGTATGTGTTGGGCAGAAGGCGTTTTCTTCTTTGACACATTCTTATCAGGCGAGCTATTTCCATTCACGAAACTGTTTGGGTGGACGTTTGGTCTTGATTTTTCATCAGACTAAGTCTTCCTGGCGAATGTCGTTCTCCCAGTCAGAAGATTCATGTAGAAATTGACGATCTCGTCATTCAGCCGGTTACTGCGCCGTATTGTCCGTAGATCTTTCGCTCGAATAATGCCACCGTCAACACGAGACAACTAGCTGTGCTGATTTGAAGCATCGGATAGCGTCGCTCGTAAACGGGATACTGTTGAATCCGTTAGAGAAGCATTCGCGGAACGGAGATCTGTGACTGTGACTGATGATCACGCTCACTTTGAGCTTGATCATCTTGATCTTCATACCAGTTCTCCTCAGGTGGTGTTTCAAGTTGTTCCCATTTGACGAAATGCTCCAGCTCGAAGAACCTGTTCTTTTGATCTGAGAATGGAAGGCGCTCTATGCCCTGCTAATGTAGTTGCAATATCTTCTTGCAAAGAGGGTTGTCGGATCATAGCAGAAAAGCAATTGTAGGAGGAAGGTTAGCAATCTGTTCGGCCTTTGTAGCAGGGGAAGGTATTGTTTCAAGATTTTCATTTCTAGTAAACGACCTTTCTTCAAGCCGACTCTTAACCGAAACTTCAAGAGCTCCTTGCTGTGGGCGCAACTGAAAGCAGTGCCCTGTGCTGTTGGAGTGACGGGTAACTTTGTCGCAAAGGTTGCAACCAAATCACCTAATATTCACACATTCCATAAAACGCAGACGTCTTTCTTTCCAGTTCCCAAGCCGAGATTGTCCGAACGACAGGCAGTTACGTCTCTTTTCGATGTGTGCTGGTACCAATAAATGATGTAAATTGGTCCACGGCGACACTGAATACTTTCTCATCGCATTGTGTTACGCATCGCAGAAGTGACACGCATACTATTCGATTGATTTGCATTGTATGTTTGTCGGCGCTCCCCACAAAAAGTGTCAAGAACTCTCTCAACTATTCGCGATCGGATCTTGTGGTTGCGACTGCATCAAGGAAGAGAACTTCATGAAAAAGGCGCTTCTCCGTGATGCTTGAGATGTCGCAAAAAGAGATATGTTGCTACTAAAACTGTTGTCAGCGTCAATTCTTGTGCTTCTTGACGATGCGCATGGTGGTGGAAGGAGGAGTGAATAAAGAAGGCGGGAGGGAAGCAGGCGGAGGTTTGGGGGAAGAGTCATTGATGGAAAGCGCGGATAGAGGCGTGCAGACAAGGGGCGAGGGCGTAACAGGAGTGAAGGTGAAACGAAACCGGTTGAGAACTGTAAACAGCCTGGGCCTGAGGTATCTTACCGACGCCACGTGGACTGGCCGACCTCAGCTGGACACATTTAGATAATTATTTTATTTTCAATATTGTGATAGATTAGCATTACAGTGCCAGGGAGATCTCAGGGCCTCTCCATTGCTTTTTCCTTGGCTTGAGTGACGCTTCTTCCTTGGAGTAAGGTAGGCACCGTTAGGATACTAAATCACCCCCTTTGGTGCCTTAATTCCGCCAATTGGTTTTCAAGCCAGCGTTTCCATCTTCGACCTGTAAGGCTATGCAGTAAACGCTAGCCCGTTGCACCAAGTACTCTGGGACTGCCGCCGTCAAGGATTCGAACCTTAGGACCCGCTCTACCACGCTACCCCAGGCTGAGACCAGTACGCTGACCCACCAGCCCTTGCGTTGCATTTTGGTCTCCCGACTTAGAATCCCTTAGAAATAATTGAACAGAGCACTGGAACGCAGAGTTTTGCCGATTCTAACTTTTGGTTTAATTCTCCCACGGACAAGAAGTACAGAAGCAACCGCCATTATGGATGCAGAAAACACACCCAACCTACCAGATCATAGGACTCCTACGGCAGGACAAAGTGCAACTGCAACGCCGGCGATGTCACCAGACCCTCAGGTTGATACCGCTAGCGACTGCAAGAGCACGAGGAGTCAACCGCAAGAAGTTCTGACCCCACTGGATATCCCTGAAAGAATTCGCCGAGAACCCACGGTGGCAGCGCGTTTACGAGAACGCCTCACCAGGGCCACCTCTAGGCCAGCAAAATCTCAAGGAGAAACCCACCAGACCGAAGTAATTAGAGAAAACATGCCCGCAGGGCTTGCTGACCTTCTCTGGCCCCGTGCTCGTGAGCTCTGCTCAGCTCATGTGGGTTCCATTATTGACGTGGGACTCGCTACGGCGATCGCTGACCATACGGATTACGTCATCACGCGAATCGCCCCTGGGGTAATGGAGTCTGAAATATTCATAGACTCCCTCCTACAGGCCGTTCAAGGAGCAATCACCCCGCCAGGCAGGCAATTTGGTCCCTAGGACAACTCCACCACAAATTAACTATCCGGTTTCCATATGGCAACCCTCTACCGAACCCCCAGGAGCGGCGGAATTATCCGTCCCTCGCCGGGAATGCCATCCGGAAAAGCCCATGGTGGGACAATCTAGGATCAGAAGAGAAGCTTCGCGTCTAGATATGAGACAGGTTGCCCATCAGGAAATCCAAGGGTTGAACAAGCAAGGAGCAGAAGAAAAGCTCCGCGTTTAGTAGAGAGAAACCGCCTGCCCAACCGGACGGATTATATGAGGTACAGCGACCTCAGGGCTCCATCGGATCTGGTAGAGAGATAGATTTTTTAGGTCCCCATTCCGCTGGAAAGAAAAGAAGCAACCGCAGGGGAAAGAAAAACAGAAGGAGTAAAAGAAGAGACCATTCGGACACGAGTGATTCCGAATCGGCGGCGACCGAAACGACCGACTCGGAAGTGCATGAGGCTGCCGTTCGAGGCCTCAGACCACTGACAACCACCAACGAACTTTTCCTTAAGGTTTTAGACTACCGGAATTACCGGCTAGCCGACAGGTCCACGAAATATTCTGGTTCGGGTGCTCGCTGAATCGGCGAATGGGCCAAACAGATGCAACTAACCATTACGGACAAGTTCTCGGGTTCCGATCCCATTGCTGTCCTTATGTTTCTCAGTTTGTTCCGTACGGTCTGCGATCAGAACGGTGTCCACGAGGGCGCCACTCTGTACCTTTTCCAATTCTTCCTAACAGGACAGCCGCGTGACCGAGTGGTTTCGAAAAATTTCTGGCACAACTGACCTCGTGGATGCTCCATATCGTGAGCTCCTCAGGTCATACCCTCATGTTGTTCATTACCTCTTGGAAATTACGCCGCGGATGACGATACTATGGATGCCCACCAGGAAGTAATATCCTTTAGGCAGAGCACCAACATGACCGAGTCGGCTTCCGCAGACGACCTATGGAAGAAGTCTTACCGATGTGGAAACGTGTTCCCCGAAGGACGGCTTAAACCTCACTTCATCACTGGAAATGCTCCCTGCCATTCGGAAACATGTCCGCAATTACCACACAGAAAACCCACAACACTCCTTTTGATGGCTCGTCACCTATGCCGAAGGTTATGGCAAAACCTACAGGACTTCCAGGCGCCACGGGGATATAACCAGAGGACAGGCAACTCCATTGCGTAAACCCAACCAAGCCCATTTGGTTAGCTCCACGGAGTCGGACATGGATGCTTCACTCCATTACGCCGATTCGGGAGATGTCCTTGCGGTCAATTTCAGTGCTTCTCCGTCTGGGCCCCCATCATATACCTCCCAGAGAACTACAGTGACCACTGGACCACCCAGACTCAATTATTCTCCCTTTACGCCGCCCCGCAAGGACGTTTTTGTTCGCTCTCCAAGGGCTTGCTTTCTTTGCCTTTCAGTGACCCACCCTTGTTACTGTACGAGGTATCTGCCTGAGGACGCACGTAAAAACCTCCTAGCCCTAAGCGAAGAGAACTACCGGGTGCGAAGATCCGAAGGAATGTATAGAAGGGCAGCGCAACGAACCACAGGGATCCCTTGAAGCTCACGCTATGCCACGCCTCCGGATACTCCGATCAAAATCTCACAGGTCCACGCCATTGTAGATCCTACGGACGACCCCGTGGAAGAATCATATTCTCAGGAAGAAACGGAAACCCCATCCGAAAACTCCTAGAGAGACGACTCGAGGCAAATCCTCCCTCTTGAAGCCCATGCCTCAACCAATTGGACGATCACCAGCCAAAAAGCTCCTCACCTTCCAATAGAAACCATCCACAATGGACCACTCAAGATGAACCAGAATTGAAACACAGTGACAACCCCGTCTGTACCGATAGGAAAGAGAACTAAAAAGTTCGAGTAATCGTAGAACTTCGTTCCCACGGCTCTCGAGTGACCACAGATATATTGGACACAGGGGCTGGTTCCAACTTGGTCCATCCTAAGCTGCTCTCACTGGGGTGGCATGATTTCGTTCAGACAAGGAAACCCCGAAGGATTACCGATGCATCACGTAGACCAATGGAAGTTAAATGGATAGTACCATTTACCCCCCAGGTAGGACAATTCAAAGTCCTCACGTAGTTCCTTGTATCTCCTAACTTGGGCGCTGAGTCAATCCTAGGGACGTCCTTTATCGATCGATACATTGAGGCCATTTATCCAAGTTTCAGAAAAGTCGCTTTCTACCGCGCACCTTCCATCTCCATAACTGGTTCAACCCCAGGTCCAGAAGCTAACCACAAACGAGCGGTTGTCTCCGAAAACACGAAGTCCAACAAGGTTCGCCTGTCAAAGCCCATAACGATACCCCCGATGACCCAGATCGCTGTATTGGTCCATTCCCAGTCTTCGGGTCTCGTAACGATTCAGAACCACCCGAAAACGGTTCTGGGGCACCTTACCTTGATGACCAATCGAGTAATGGACATCCACCCCAACAGATCCTTTTTGGTGACCATCAGCAACTTCCGAGATAAACCCGTGCGGTTACCTAAAGATACAGTGATTGACATCACTCTACCCGCGCCCGTGGCCATTATGGAGGCCCAAATGGATAACCTTGCAACACCAACTCCCGAAGAGGACGTCGACTCTTGGGAGGAGACGGTCGCCATCGGCGCAGAATTCGAATCCTATAGGCCCCAGGTACTTGATCTCCTCAGGGAATACCAGGCCATGTGTTCAGGTAGATTGGGCACAATCAGAGCCACTACACACCGCATTGACCTTTAAAATGATGCTAGACCTCAGTTCCAGCACCCGTATCGTACTGGCCTTAAGGGTAGGGAAATTGTCGCGGACCAGAGGGACAAGATGCGCAAAGCTCAAGTCATAGAGCCGGCGCCTCAAAGCCAATCCGAATGGGAAAGTCCCCTTGTCCTCGAGGCTAAGAAAGATGGCTCCGTCAGGTTCTGTGTCGACTACAGGAAGCTGAACGCAATAACCAAGAGGGACACATACCCGACACGCCGCATGGATGACTGTCTGGATTCCTTAGACGAAGCTGCCGTATTTACCACACTGGACGCTAACTAGGGATATTGGCAAATCAATTTGGCCGAAGACGCGAGAGCGCTGAAAACCTTTACCACCCATGAAGGTCTGTTCAGATTTACTCGCGTGACCTTTGGTTTGAAGAATGCACCAGCCACGTTCCAATGGGTAATGGACATTATACTGTCCAGAGTCAAACGGAAATTCGCCCTGGTCTATTTGGATGACGGTTTAATCTTCTCACGGACCGTAAAAGAACACTTTCGCCACGTGAAGGAGGTGCTACCAATCCTACATGACGCTGGCGTAACACTGACACTCCGCAAATGCGCTTTATTCCAGGCCTCAGTGGACTATTTTGGTCACGTCGTTCTGCCAAGAAAGCTAAAGGTGGCCACACTGACCACAAATGCGATTCGCCAGGCTAAGCCTCCTAGGACCCACACGGAACTACGATCCTTCGTGGGCTTGTGCAACGTTTACTGACGGTTCGTCCGAGGGTTTGCCAAGATTTCGGCCCCTCTCAACGCGATGCTGAAGAAGGGAACACCTTCGGATTTAGAAGCCTCTACGTATGACCAGTACGAGGCATTTCAGACCCTAAAGGACAAATCGCTGAACCCACCCATATTGGCTTTACCAAAGTCCTATAAGCCTTTCGTACAGGACACAAATGCCTCTGATTTCCGAGTGGGTTGTGCACTGCTACAGGAACAGGAGTCACCAAAGGACTATCGACCTATTGGCTACTGGAGCAAAACGCTCACCAGCGAGGAGCGAAACTACAGTACAAACGAAAAGGAAGGTCTATCCATCGTATAGTTCGTATTGACACTCCGTCCGTACCTCGAGGGAACCGGGTTTACCCTTAGGACAGACCATGACTCACTCCGCTGGTTACTCAATATGACTGATGCATCGAGTTGCCTCGCTAGATGGCGCCTCAGGCTCTCCGAATATGACTACGAGATAACCTATAGGCGAGGAATCAAGCACTAGGCAGCAGATGCCCTCTCGCAAATCAATATCGACAGAACTGACGACACTCCATTGGACGACCTAATTTCTACCCCCTTCAAAGACGATGGACCTCAGGACTATACGGAAGCAGATGACCTGATGGGTAAGGTGCAATCGGAGGATTCCGAGGTAAAGGAGAACGAAGTATATCTATTGGACTGGGAGACAGTACCGCCCAATTAGGCACGACCTCAGGTTGATGCGATAGCCCGAGAGGAAAAGAACTCCTCCCTGTAACTATTGAGAAACTCCTACAGGCGCAGTTCAAAGACGAGTACTGCAAGAAAACAGCCCAATTGGTAGGAACCCCAGGATGTCTGTTCGATTTTGACAGATTTGGACTACTATGTCGCCTCTCACCGCTGGATGGCGCACTCCAACGGGTAGTACCCCCTTCGCTAAGGGCGCGATTCCTATACCTCGCCCATTCCCCCCGCTTGATTGGTCACCCTGGAGGCCAACGAATGTACCAGGCCTTAAGGAAGTTCTTCTACTGGCCACCAGTTGCGCAGGACTTATGGCAAACCACACGGAACTGTGCATCGTGCGCCTAGATCCGAGGGTCTCGTGCCACCAATCAGGCCAAATTGAAGCTCTTCCCCGCCGCAGGTCCGATGGAATTTGTCGCAATGGATATGCTTGGGCCTTTGCCTAAGTCGTCCCATGGGAAACGGTTTGTTTTGGTTATAACCGATAGGTTTACCAAACTTACCCGAGCCCTAGCCTTAGGGAAGACAACGGCCACGGATGTTGCCACGGCCTTCTTGTCCCACACGGTATGTTCATATGGCATGCCACTCCACCTCCTTACGGATAACGGCAGCCAGTTTGTATCCAAATTCTTCTTGCATGTCTGTGCTACCTTAGGAATCAAGGTATTAAACATGGGACCACCACGACGTTCCACTCGCAAACCAATGGCCAAGCCGAACGCTTCAACCGCGCCCTTCTGGACCGATTGGGGCACTACGTTCCGGAGCACGAAGTGGACTGGGACGACTACGTTGAGCCACTGGTTTATGCCTACAACATGCATGGGCACGCTTCCACAAGGACAACACCGTTCGACTGAACGCTAACGTGAGCGCGGCCGCCGATAGCTGTTGACCTTCAGGAGTCTATCATACCCCTGGACATAACCGAATGAATGACTCCTACCCAGGCGAAGCGCTACTCGCGCTGACGCATCGACCCCATTATCCATTCGGCCCGAACTGTACTAGCCAAAGCCCAACGGCGCTACAAGATCAATTTCGACAAAGCCGTTTGTAACACATTGACCTTTGGGGAAGGAGACCTGGTTTACCTGGACCGGCCACCGAAGGACAGTGAGGAGCTCGAGGACACTACGTAGAAGCACCTACCCCGCTCTACGGGACCATACAAAGTCCTTAAATCCAATTAGCACACCATCACGTTGCTAATTGACGGCCTACAGGACACCGTGTCTATTGACCGCGTGACAAGAGCTCCCAGTTCCTCCGGGCCAGGAAAGTCCCAGCCCCCTAGCCCAACGGAAGTACCACGACCTCAGGTCGACGCTCAAGTCTCCACACCGCCTAAGCCAGTTCCCGCGGTCTCGACTAGCCCCATGGATCCGATTGTCAACGCCAACTACTATGACCGATCTCTCCTAACCGACTCAGATGGATTAGCCCCTCTGGACCACACTCTGTTTCCGGAGAATGATCACCAACAGGAATATGTGATTGAGCGCATCATCTCCGCCGGTCGGGACGAAGATGGAACTATGCGGTATCGCGTCCGTTGATTCGGCTACACAGCTGAAGAAGACACTTGGCAAGAGCCTCAAACCATTCCGGCTAATTTTATCGCCCGCTATTGGCGCAGAATCAGTCACTCGGAGCGCGGCCTTCAGGAGGGGGCAACCATTGGTCCGAATTAATACAACCACTGGCCCGAATAATCCCGGAACGCCTCTCAAACAGCCTCCAGACACAACGCCTCGCCGGAGCATGACGGTTCGTCGTAGCTCCCACATCAGGGAACAAGGTCAGTCCTTCGGAGACACCTGAGGAAGACTCGAGACGCTTTCAATATTGGACGCCGTCTCGGGGCACGCACGTTTGCGATACAAGAATGACCTTAAGAAAGAACAAGCATTAATTTATTTTACAACGAACAGAGATGGAACAGCCCTCACCATGACCTCAAGGTTTGCGTAAGCGCTTGAAACACCAACAGGACTCACGGGGACGGCGCAGGAATAACTCTGTCGTCCTCATTGAAACCTGCAAGAGCGAAACCAGGACTAGCGTCACCCGAGGAGACAACTGGACCACCAGAACCGGCCCCAGCGAGCCGAGCACGCTCGCTTCTTCGGCGGAGATTCACCTGAGCAACTATTGTCACCATCGGAAGCCTCCCGGTCACTCAACTTTACACCATACCGGGCATCCAAGTCGGCAGTAATCCTCTGGGACATCTCCTGCGCATTCTGCCGCAGGATATTGACTATGGCGGTCTTCAGATCCTGACCCCGTCGTACAATCGTGGCGTAGCGAGCCAAGCGAACCGCCCAGGAGCAGGCTTCCCTCAGCACTGTCGCAATGTCCATCGAGGCCGTAATACCAACGGTAAGGCAGACATGACGAAGATCCGCGGCTGCAGCCGTGACTGAAGCAGGAAGTTTGGCAGTAGAGAGGACGGAGCGATGTGGACGCCCCCAGTGGACGTTTGAGCAAGGGCCTCGCCTACAGGTCTTTCAGCTTCCACAGTAACCTCGCAAGGAGGGATGTTTACTTGGGCGACGGGCGGTTCATACGAGAGCTCATCCTGAAGAGCAGTGCCCAGAGGAGCTGTTGGATGGGAGGATGGGAAGCAGTCGGCAACACAACAGCGGACTCGACCGGATGATGAAAGCCCTCCACGGGTAGGACGAAGGGATCTTCACCGAAGGATTCTCCGTCGGACATACCAGCAGGAACCATCGGCGTTGCTTCCACATCAGGCCCGAAGCATAAAGGATCGAAACCAATGGCCTTCGGATAATAGTCGGGCACATGAAGCCTCGGAATGTCCGATGGTTGATTCCTCAAAGGCTTGGAGGGATAGGCACGAGCGTCGTCCTGCCCCTGCGGATGCCGTGAAATCGGCGTGAATGAGTCGGTATCCCAGTCATACCAAAGGAACCCGGGAGTCTTGCCCCACTCCACGTGTAGAACATGACCCAAAAGGGCCTCGGTCTCCTCGACGTCGAACTGGATCCCATGGACGATATTGCGGATGCCCAGGATCCTTAGGAAACGGATCATGATGTCCGGGAGTGGGACTAGGCGACCTCGAGGACCGGGTATGTTTTCATCGTACCACACCCTCCAATCTTTCGAACGGACATTACCACGGATTCCGTACTTCGCAGTATCCAGGAAGGCCATAAGAGACCTCACGCCGAACTCAACGAACAGTACCTGCCAGGAGAGCCACGACTTTCGGTCATTGTCATCGCCCATGAGTTGGGACGGAGTGGTACGCCACCACGGACGCCGTGTGGACCAGAAGGAGCGACGAGATATGCCAATATATGACCCATTGGTTCTCATCCTCGTGGGGAAGCGAGAGGTTCAACGGAAGGCGTTTGTCGGCGCTCGTGTTGTGAAACTCCACTTGTTGTCAACAAAAGAAGAACTCCAGGGATTGACGCAGTCGCCCATCCGGTTCGTGCTTCTCATTCCGATAGGCCCGGTTGGGCATTTAGAACAAGCGGTCATACGGTGGCCTTGTAGCATTCTGGATGCACCTGAGTTCGACCTTTCGAAAGTACTACGAAGTTGCGATACGGCATTCATAAGCTATTGCTTGGGCTTTATTCGATTACGAGAAGTTATGAGAAGAGTTACTTCACGGAAAGATTGGGACAGGAGGAATTTAATTAGGAAGTACTGTATTTATTGTACACTGTAAGGTGCCATCACCAAATATTTTATTTGGTATTATTTAGATAATTATGTAGTGGCACGCCACGTGTATGCCTTACTGTACAGTACTTGCTTTACCTCTTGGCCCATTAAAGGGCGCAAGGCCCAGGTGAGGACGGCGTAGGCCAACCAACAACCACAAACCAACCAACCTAAACACCATCTTGGTGAGTCCTAGAAATTCTAAAGTGGTTAACCACGGAAGGGCTCCTATAGTATCAGATCTCAACCGTTCTCAGCTATAGCTCTTGTTCCGAGGATACCCTCTACTGTTGCGTGTTAACCGCCCTTTTTCTACAGCTTTCTGTGTGTGTGTGTAATGTTTTCTCTACTGTCACCTGGTTATTTGTGTTGTCACAGGGATTGTCGAGCCGATCTCGTGTGCATTACGTACCGCCGCATCTGGACATCCGCTTCGCGAATACACGTATTTTCCCCAATGTTTAGGCACACTTGGCCGCTTTACGCACACTCTCTTCTTATCTAAGAACTGTCGCTCGCAAGGCCACATCCGCTCTTCGCCGTTATTTCTGTGGATACCCACTGCACCGAGAGCTCTACAGTCTTCAGTGCAATACCACATAAAGTGGTCTCCCGACTTAGAAATAAGTACACCTGTGTGTGGAGCATTGGTCGCTTGGACCGGAAATATCGGGTTTCGCACGTTCGAATGATCCTCGCTGGATTTCTGTGCGTTGTAATGAGATCAGTGAAGTGAAGCTTGAACCGTCATCACGGAATTTACATTGTCAGAAGACATTTGAAACCGGATCAAACCGCTCGCCGCGTTCGTCGGTCAACCCGAATATTAGTTGTGAATCTTCACTGTTTCTGGGTTCTATTTGCTAGAAGTTTCTATCGTTGTTTGTATTGGTTGTATCAATCGCGATATATATACTGTTCTCGTTGAGAAATTGGGTTTCCGTCGTCTACATTTGTTATCTGGATTACCAGTGATATTTGGTCGCCATTCAGACAAGAAGCCGACCAGATTCGGATAGAAGTGAGTCCGCGGCACCCCGCTTAGCCACCTCTACAGAAGCCGGCAACCGCCTATATCGTCAGGCGAAGAAGAAGTCGAAATCGACCGGAAGCGCAGCTGCACCTTCGGAGATTCGGACGACGATCGCTCTCGAGGCTACTACCTCATCTAAACGTGATATCACGGGAGTTTCAGCCTTGCGAGCTGAACTACAGCAGCTCCGTGCGAAATCTGCGACGCAGAAGTTCCGTCTGGAGGAGATGGAAGGTCAAGTTAACTTGTTAAAATCGTCATTAGAGACGTTAAGAAGAGAGCAAACGGCTCTGAAGAATCGAAATCTAGAAACAAATCCGATGCCCCAGACTGTTCGGACAATCTGAAAAGAACTAAATCAGTTGCTAGAAGAGCAAGTAAATGCCATAAGGGCCTTAGCAGCTATACCGGTTACTGTTGAGGAGGTTCTCTCACGTGTAAACCTTCGCTTAGAGCGACTGGAGACTGTTGTTAATGCACCGTTGCAAATTCCGCACCCGGAAGTACAGGAGGTGGGACTCATCGTTGCTGATGCGCGGTCGCCCAAGAAAGATTCGAAGAAGTCGAAAGTACAGAACTTATCTTCAAGGCGCTCTAAATCGAGAAAACTCGCAAGAAGACGTGAAACCGATGGAAACGGAGATGATTCCGATTGTACGGATTCCAATAGTTCGGATACGGACGATCCCAAGAATGGAAGTTCATCTTCTGATGATTCCTCGAGCTAGGAGGACACTCACTGTTCGAGAAAGAAAAGAATGGGTAGCTCACTACTGTCCCGCAAGAAGGTACCGCCCTACAAGAATCTGAAACCGCTTTCGTGTACGAACCCGCTTAACAGGAAGATTATGAATTCTCGTGTACATCGGCTCACGTTCCGAAAAGGGAAGCGAACAGGTCGCCAGACAGCCAAAGTGAGAGATTAAATTAAGTGTTTGAAGATTGGCCTCGGTGGCTTTTCTTTTTCTGGGAAGGATCCCATTCTAATATTAGTATTTCTCAATCGCTTTGTAGTAGAACCTAACACGCTGGGGATGAGTGAAGCTCAAGCATTCGTGGCACTTCCACACTTATTGGTTGGATTTGCATTGGAGCAATACCGTACCGTAAGTGGTTCATTTACCGTCGATGAAGGTGGAGTCACCATTGGGCCGAAATCGTGCAGTACTTGCTGTGTGTTTACGCAACGTATAATGCAATTCGTGAAGCTATTCTGCATCTCATATATATTACCCAGAAGCCTGGAGAAAAGGTGGTTGAGCACAGTTCAAGACTGAATAATGCAGCTGCACGCTGTGGAAATGCCCATTCAACGGACGAGAATATGACAATTTTTGTCGATGGACTCGATCCGACAATCAAGTCATTGGTAGCCCGTCATCAGTAGATGCACTCGAGCATTAGTTTTCTGGAATTAGTGAAGTATGTACTGGCTGAAGGTGAAGCAGTTCGCCCTCGTCGCGGAGGTGGAACACGTCGTCTAGGGACATACCCCGTTGCTAACAGAGATATAAAACGCCCTATCAAGCGAGGCAAGGTTTTGCTTCTGGAGTCGCCAGAGGAATCACGCAATTTGACGTTTACGCCTCATGATGCCAGCTATATTGAAGAAGGCGCAGTTAATTACCTGGATGATCCAGGGGGGTCAGTGCCTACTACGGATTTGCCGTCAACTGATTCCCATGTGGAAGATGATATATTGGCTATAAAGCCACGCCGTTATCCTTACAGAAAGAGCCCGATGGTCCCGCCAGCGGGTGGATTTACTTCTAAGAAGCCTGTTTGGGTTGATACCCTTGGTACAGAACAGCCATAATTAAGGTTGAACAGGGACGGCCTGATATGTTATGGGTGCTATGGAAGACATCATTTGTCATCGGAGTGAACTTCGCCCTTTACAAAGGTACATCAAGTTGTCTCGAACTATGAAGCTCTCCCGGACCCAGAACGAACCCTTGTACCGGGACAATCATGTTGGAAGGCCAAAGCTTGGGGACTTGCGGATATGGTACGCAAAACTCATGCGAGAGCTCAGAACTCTGATAGATCACACGGTTCAGCCCCAGTAGTACAGAGGAACGCTGATGTGGCGAGGGAGAAACCCGCGTCATCGGGAAATTAAGTGAGGAAGCCCTCAGGGGGTTGGGTGGATTCAAACCCCCCATACCGATCGGGGTACTGACATTGCCCCGCTCCCGGGAATTTAAACCAAATGTCCTACTGAGACCAGGAAGATCTTCGAATGTCGGAAACTATGTATAGTTTGACTGTATGTTGAAACCTCCTTGGAGAAAATATGTGTGCCCAAGTAGGAGGACGAGTCACGTCATGATTATGGCCCTAAAAAACTACAGGGTCAAGGCCAACGTCAGCTCTTCTCAAGCGCTGTTATCGCGAAGACTCGCTGTATGGGATACGGGTGCAGGCCCAAACTTCATCAGGTTGTCTGAGTTGTGCAAAGACGAGCGAGCTCGAATACAACAGGCACAGATACGGGATATCCTGGATGCGAACAAGAGACCGATGAAGTCTATTGGAACAATACGACTTGTCGTTTGCTTGGGAAATCATGTTGTCATGTTCACGTTTATTGTGTGTATCACATTGGCTGCACCAGTTGTGCTGGGCTGTGACTAATGTGAAAAGTTTGTCGAATCGATTCGTCCGAAGAATCGGGAAGTGGACCAGGACGATGGCTCTACAGTGCCAATCGTGCGCAGACTTCTGCGGCGATCCGCTTCATTTGCACAATTACTACCGTCATTGGAATACGAAGCCCCGCTGGGCAGAACATCTCCGAAGATTCGGGTGTGTAAACTAACCCTGATACCACCAAAAAGTCAAACATGGGTATTAGTCGTTAATGAGAAGCACGTACTTATTGTTATTCAGCCGAACGCGGAAATATATCACACTAGTGAGTTTCTAGTCGCTAACCGCATTGCACAGGTGACCCCGAAGATCCCTTTCAGGATATTGGTGAGCAATTTAGGCTCTGAAGAGCGTCGCTTACACAAGTATCAGCTCTTGGGCATGGCACTGCCACACCCTCTAGTTGTAATATTGACACACATAATGACGGAAGACGTCTTAGGAGAAACGCCCACAGGCGAGCAGAAGTCGAAAGCGACAGAAGCGGTCGAGAACATGAAGAAAATGAAGGAAGAGATGGAAGAAGCCCTTGAGGGTGTGAAGATGGAACACGTTCCTTAGGAGTATAAAGGAAGATTGCGCAGATTGCTGCTAAAGATTTCACATATGTCGAGTGGACACATTGGCCACATCGCGGCTACAGAAAATCATATTGACGTTGTACCGGGTACACGACCCATCGCTTAGTTACTGTATCGGTCAGGCCCGCGAACTCGTCAGATCGAGCAAGAACACGTGGACTGCATATTGGCGAAGGGAATCATTGAGCAAGCTCATTTAGCTTGGGCATCCCCAGTGGTCCTTTTTCTCAAAGGAGATAGTTATTTACCCTTTTTCGTTGACTACAGAAAACTGAATGCAGTATCTATGAGGTATACGTACGCATTACCGCGTATGGATGAATGCATCGATAGTCTTGGAGAAGCCAATGCTTTTACTACGTCTGGCGCAAATTGGGGGTACTGGCAGATAAAAGTCGCTTCAGAGGACTAAGGTAAGACTAGATTTGCGTGTCATGCAGGCCTGTATCGCTTTAAGCGAATTCCATTTTATTTGGCCAACGCCCCTGCGACTTTTCAACGTGCTGTCGATAAAGTATTATGGCATTATAAGTGGAAAACATGTCTTATTTAATTGAATGACATCATCATTTTCAGTAAGAATATGGAAGACCATTTCGGAAATGTTCAGGGAATCCTCGAGAAGTTACAGCAAGCTGTAATTACCTTGAAGATCAAGAAGTGCGAATGGTTCACGGACCAAGTGAAATACCTCGGACACAGGATAAAGCCAGGGATACTGGAAATGGGAGAAGTGCAGACCGCTGCGAGTCGTGAGTTCAAACCTCCGCGAATGCCGACGCAATTGAGATCCTTTCTCGGACTTTGTAACTTCTACTGACGATTTGTGCCGTGCTACTCGCATATCGCTGCATCCCTTAATGCTTTATTGAAGAAAAGACAACCCGTTTAATTGAAGGAATTCAGAGAAGCCGAAACGTATGCTATCGCAAAGCTAAAACGCGTGCTGACCACAGATTTGGTGTTATCTCTACCGAAAACCGGTTTTCCTTACTCCGCCGATACGGATGCTAGCGATTATCAGATAGGGTGTGCCCTTTTTCAAACGCACGAAGACGGCATACGACATCCTATTGGATACTGGTCGAGAACACTGCACCAGGCAGAAAAGAACTACTCTGCGTCAGAAAAGGAATGCCTTGCTATGGTTTGGGCTCTTACGACCCTCAGACCTTACCTAGAGGGGGTTCACTTTACGGTCAATACCGATCAATCATGCCTCAGATGGCTCATGTCGATTACCGACCCGTCGGGATGCTTAATTCGATGGCGTCTGTGCCTTACAGAATTTGATTTCACAATCAACTACAAGAAGGGAACTTCAAACGTACACGCTGATGCGATATCGCGACTCGACACCTTGGGAGAAACCCAATTACAAATCGATGATGAGATACCATGTTTTGTAATGGAAAATTCGACAACGAAAGAAGAAGAACTAGAAGATCTAGAAGAAGAGGATTATCTAATGGAATTACTGGTAGCCCAGACAACGGACACTGATCCAGAAGATCAACTCGAACGAATCTCTGTTGAAGATCTATTACGAGAACAAGTCACAGATGCCTTCTGCGCGGCTATCCGCTCTCGTCTTAACGGGGGGCAGGTATTGCCTTTTCGTTTCGACGAACAAGGAATCTTTGTTCGAACTGTTGAATTGAATGAGGAAATCGTGATACCACACGCCCTCAAGAGCAGAGTACTTCATTTGGCACATTATTGGCAAATGTCTGGTCATCCCCGAGAAACGAAGCTGTATCTAACCCTCAGGACTTTTATTGGCCAACTTTGGCAATGGATTGTCATGCGACAGCTAAGATGTGCGTTACGTGCGCGAGGAATAGAGTGAAGCTCTGGAAAAAGAAGAAGCCACTGAAGCTGCTCCCAGAAATCGACTCTCTACAGTATGTCAGTATTGACATACTTGGGGAATTGATCCGCTCGAAGCAGGGAAACAGATAACTTTTGGTAAGAATTCATCGCTTCTCTAAGCTGGTTAAGTCTGTTCCGCTGAAACGGATTACGAGTTCCGTGATAGCACGAGCGTTTATCCACCACTGCGTTTATTACTACGGACCACGGGAAACTCTGCTCTCAGATAATGGCAAGCAATTCGTTGCACGCTTCTTTCAAGATGTATGCAGGATGCTTGGAATTAAGAACGTGTTCACCACGACGTATCATGCGCAATGTATCGGGCAGGTGGAACGGTACAACCGTACGCTACTCGCCGCAATTCGGCACTACATCGGAGAACACCCGAAAGACTGGGATCTGTATACAGACACGCTTTGCTATGCGTACAATACGCAAGTGCGTTAGACGACGAAGCTAGTACCCTTTGAATTGGTAATATCTCGCCGACCAGCGGCTTAGCCAATCAAGGTAGATTCGTACAGAACCGAAGAAGAGTCAATGCCGACGCCGGCTCAGTTTCAACTACGCTGCAGGAATGAGTTTTTCAATCGCACTACACAGGCTGCAAAAGAGATGGGAAGGGCCCAAGCGCGCTGCAAGCGTAATTACGACGCGTCAACACGACGGGCGCTCCCGAATATCCGAGTCGGAGGACACGTTTTCGTGAGAGTGGAAAGGAAAGATAGCCGGAAGACCGGAGAGGAAAAGGAACGGAAACGCCGTCATGAGTTAGCGCCGATCGCTACAGGACCGCATGAAGTTGTCGTATTAGACCAATATACCGCGGTAATACGGAGAGGTACGGAGGTGTAGCGCATTTCTCGCGACCGAGTAGTTGGAGCGCCAGATCGAGAAGCTGACGTACAGCGAGAGAATTTCAGACGGGGAGATATTTAGGCGCAGGAGCCACCACAGCCACTAGTTGTGCATGAGCTTGCGGACATACCGCCGCAGGGCAAAATAATTCCATAACTGCCACGTGGTGAAAAGGGTTCGGAGATCCGACTTACAGTGCTGAACAACAGTTCTGCGACAAACGGCGCATCCGCCCATGACATAATCAAAGCTCCCACTGTAGCAGTGAGAGGAGACACGGCGATCCGCACTGTGAGCGCGCAGCAAACTGCAGTCCCTCCCTCAGACCACGCGGTGGACGTGAAGGAAATTAAGGATGAAACCTCACGTATCAGAAGTCGTGAAGGCTCTACAAGGAGCCCTGATGACAGAACAGAATCGCCATTTGGCGTAGAATCAGAAGGAATCGAAGCTGACATCAGCAATCCAATTCTGAAAACCGGATTGAAGAGCATAATTCTACCTGAGGGGCGCAGCAGGTACCAAGACAAGAAGAAGTCCACAAGGGACAACGAAGTTCTGGAGACGTTACATGGAGACAGTATGACTGTGTCGGCTGACCCATTGGTGGCGAATACCGAGTATTTGGGGCGACCCCCAAAACATCCGGACACCTTAAATCCGGAAGGGAAGAAGCCCAACGGGGCAAGCCTAGGGCAGACAGTGGCAACTAAAGTCGAGTTTTTGCCGCGAGGCTCGGGAAACCCGAGAAAGAACTTGGAAGCACCGGCTAGACCGGAAAGATATACCGAAACCAGACGACTTGCTTTGAGGGCCCCGGATGTGGATGAAACGACAGAACGTGATGACACGATTCCGAACGCTATTGCAAAAACTACTGAACCAGTTGACAGGAGTGTCACCCCGACTGAGGATTCCGCAACTGAGGAGATGGAATACATCATCGAACGCATTCTAGATCATGGATGGCATTCAAAGGACAACAGATTACTGTTTAAACTGCGTTGGTATGGGTATCAACCGGAAGACGATACATGGGAGCCCATACGCAATCTACCACGATCACACGTGCACGCGTACTGCCGACGTGCTAAACTGGATGTCCCAGACACTATTGACGGCGCTATGGTCGGTTTGGTTGTGTCAGGAGAGCCTGATCGAATCTGACCCCTACAGAAGTATGAAGTAACTCCAGGAGGAGGAAGAATGATGTGGAGGTCCACAAGAAGGGAAAAGTGAAGCAAGATGAGGAGAGGCCTCGCAGAAAAAAGAAGAACCAAAGAAGTTGCAAAAGATCAAAGCGATTCATTTTGGTTATCTCAAGGGTACCGCTAGTCGGTTTGTGACAGTGCCCTCAGACAAGAAAGTAATCGACCCGGATGGACTGACAGGCGTGAACTACGGTGGACGAAGCGTGGAGGGTCGCCCAGGGAGTAAAGCAGACGAAGGAAGAACTCAATGGACCCGTTTCGTCAACGCGACGCGAGGAATACGCCGGCGATACACCTATAGCCAGCGCTCACGGCGCGTGACAGTTTCAATCCTAAGGCGTATTAATTGCCCTTCGGCGCCAATGGTCAGCTCACGCAGCATCCCCGCAGGCGGTGAAGACGCGACGTACTGTCGTGCCAAATGGTACCGGGAGCAACGGATTGTTCGCGTCCCCTGGGTTAAGCATGAGGCCATCTGGACTTCTTCGTGACTGTCGAATCCTAAGGAGAGAGATATGTGAAGGAGCGATGATAACGGTTGAGCCTTGTAAGCCGCCGGGCCCTGAGGTAACTTCCAATTGACACGTAGACGGGTCGACCTCAGGTGGACTCATGTAGATTATCAATTTATTTTAATTAGTGTGATAGATTAGCATTACAGTGCCAGGGAGATCCCAGCGCCTCGCCAGTACTATATACTTGGCTCGAGTGACGCTTCTCCCTTAGAGTAAGGTAGGCACCGTTAGGATACTAAATATCCCCCTTTGGTATATTAGTTCCCTCCTTTGGTCTTCAGGCCATCGTTTCCTTAGCTCCAACCTGTAGGACTACGCATTAAACTCCAGCCCATTGCACCAAGTACTCTGGTAGTGCCGCCGTCAAGGATTCGAACCTTAGGAACCGCTCTACCTCGCTACCACCGGTCTAAACCCGTACGCTGACCGACCCGTCATTGCGTTACAATGTTCCAACCTTCTTGTTGTAGCTCTACCGCCCCGTTTTTCTTCGCAGCAAGCCCCAGATCGGTAGTCCAAACTCTGTCGCAGGTTTATACTCTTACCTTAAAAGCGGATGCTACAGATCTCCTCAAAACCTTAAAGGGTCTCTCGGATTTGGGTAGGAGGCTCGAATGGATATATGTATCAATAGCTTCATGTTCTAATTACTCTCCCAAAGGTGATATGTTACCTGAAGGTGGGCTGTCAATATAGACATGCAGTTCTGTAGATGCAGTGACTACTTTAGTAACCCTACGGTCCTATTCGTACTTGTACCGATTTTCGGTTGCAGTCAGACGATTTTTAACATGTTTGAGAGCGTTCCTCAACCTCAAAAGACCATATTATTTAACCTGGACAGGGTTCAGTGCGCTAGTTCCCGGGGCTTGTGGTGGGATCCTCGGGCACCACAATACCTGGTAAGTTTCCCGAAATTATTACACCAAAGGGGGTGTTCTGTGTGGACCAGTGTACCTGAACGTTGAACGAGAAGGTGAGCAGCTGCAACAGCTAATCTATACAATATGGTGCTTTTATATGCAATGCTGTAGCCTCGATATCAAGGCGTGTTGAACGCGCTGAACTGGTCTGTTAGTCTGTTGGTGGAAGGCAGTAGGGAAATATTTTCTAATACCCGAAACGTTGCAAACTGCTTCAAGGAACTTCGATGTCGGGTATCAACCATAATCGGTGAGTAATTACACTGGTGCACCATACTAGTAAACCCAATAGTTGAGAAACGAGATCTCCAGCGTATTTCACATCGTATTCTTATAATGTATGGCTCTGATGGGCTTGAAACCCCTGTCAGTTCATATTGAGATGTTAAGTACCCTTTCTTAGTATGGGAAAAAGATGCTAGAAGATGTATCACAATAAAATCCATCGGAATCGCTGCTGGAAACATCTTGAGCTATGTCCAAGGTTTCAAATACTATTAAATGTACGAACAGTTAATTCACATTGTCTTTAAGTGTTTGTACTTTACAAATATATAAGCATATTGGGCTATTCAAGATTATAACCTATAATATCCACTCTCTAGGTTAGAGCAGACACCTGCGACAGAGTTCAGACTGCCGATGTGGTTATTGTGGCGAAGAGAAGAAGGGCAGTAGAGCTATAACAACAGCGACCTAAATTTAGGGGTGCAAGTCCACTACAAGGCAGGGCGGGTGAAAAGTGCAACTGTTGGACGTAGAAAATACGTAATAAACAAGAAGGCTCAAAAAGTAGTGTGGGATGACTCTGTAGTGTAGCTCGTCTGGGTCTCCGGTTAGGAAATTCCAAGACAGGAATAAAAGCGTCCTTATACCGATGTTGTCTCCTTAACTTGTAGTGGGCGCTCCCCTCTTTGAACCCATATATATTTTACCAGGGTTTATACCCAAATAATATACAAATATTATTCCGTGGTCACCCAATCAACCAGACTACTATATGGGTATTGTTTCTAATACACTTTTAGGTATAAAGAGTAGTAAGACCTGACAAGTGGATCTCCACTACATGTGTCGTTGCCAATATGGATTTTTTCTAAGAAAAATTTCGAATGCCTGCACGCCGTGCGTGGCCCGCCACTGGTCTTCTGCCACCACGGGTTCCACGAATATATCCTACCCCTAGGAATCCTATGCGGGACGCCGATTCATATCATCCTACTGACCATACCTGTCAACTATAAGTTCTAACCTAGACTTAGCGATAATTTTAACAACCGTTTCTTTATACCTAGCAAGATACTACAGAATTAGAACCCACCGTTACATTTGAACAAGATGGAAATTCCGAAGGCGATATTCATCGACCGCATTACGTTAGCATCTGAAACGGGTTGACATCGCATGGAGGCGGGCTTTTCAGATCAAGAGCTCAGGGTTGTAGCTCTGCGCACTGTGTCCTCGGAAAACCCCATCCCAATTGAGGTGAAAGATAACTTTCAAGGCGATGAACCTGATTACCTCCCCCAATGGAGAGGAAAAGTATACCTCGAACGCTGACGTCAGGAGCTTCGTACCCAGAACGCCTAAGCCCAGCGCCAAACTTGGGATATCTGAACCCTCGAGGTAACGTTCCTTTAAGGAAACAAGACCAGTTTCAAGAAGAGTTTCCAGTCGACAGCCTGGTCAGCCAGATATGAACCTACACTGGTCTGAAGTACACAGTTCGGTAGTACGGCTTAGGGCCTGAAGGGGACACCCCAATAACATCCATGCGCAATACCACCACACTTTTGCACCAGATATTGGTGCCTTGGCGAGGGAATTATGCCTCTACGCAGATAGGCTTAGAACTTAGTGGTACAAAGGCCTAAGGAAGAGGGAAAGAACGCTTCATTTTCGCGAGGCGTGCCGAATTTGCGTGCAAAAGTACCCATGAAAAATGACGGGACTAATCACTCAAAGCTGACAAGAACAGAAAACATTCCTTTACAAAGAATATACTAACCAAGGCAAGAAACAAGAGCCGCCGCAGAAACCAGAGGGGTGGAGCGACAGAAAGACTCGCTTCCGACTTTCGAAGTGGAAGGACCTGCAGGTTGCGAAGCTTGCGAACCCGAAGGAACAGCGCCGCTGCCTGCCAACCGGAAGAAATGGGCATTATCACCAGACGGGAAATTCAAAGAAGGAAACTGATGAGCACTAGCCCCGCCACCAGGGAGAAGAGTCGAAATCAACATGGGTTGAAAGGGAGGAATCTCTGGAGTGGGTTGCCAATCCGTAAGATTCCTACTGGCACCTAGAAACTTATCCATGAGAGGATCAGAAAACCCGGCAGCAGAAGTACTCTTCAGGTTCTCAAGGTAGTGGGTGGTAAACTGGTACATCTCCAACTGAAGCTGATTCGACAATTCACTTAAACTTGTGAGCGCCTTCATCTTTTTCGTCTGGTACGATACTAAAACTTCATGAAACGTTAAAGCAGCCACCAAGAAGGTAGGCCCAGGCCGTTAGAATTCGGTGAAACAGACCTGGCGAATTCGATCCAGCAGACCGACTACGGCTGGAGAACCCATCAGGGTTCGAGGTAGGGGACCAGCAATACCTGTCAATAGATGTCGAACCGGACCAGCAGCCCTCGAAAAGCTAAGTCGAGTACGAGTCACACCTGTATGGGATGTACGCTCTTATGGTAACGGCTCAGATGAGAAAGGACCCGCATAGCAACCAACTGACACTGGTGGAAGACAAACTCTGAATCACAAGGTATGTAACGTTGCGCTCCGTGAGACACCCCCAGTGGACACCACTCTGGTGCCCGCGCCGCCACCTCTAACTACTTTTACTGGGTTCAATCGTGAAGGAACCAAGGCGCGTGGCTCACGAGAAGTAAAGGTCTGTTTTAAATTGGCAGAAGCTTTCACTTTTTAGATTGCCTCGTATCGGGGCAGGGGAGCATTCGGCCATGAAGCTTCGGACGATCTACACTAGATGTGTTAACAGCCATATGGTAGTGCTGACGAATACCTTCTGGGTAGGCAATTAATAATACAATAGTATTTTAAACTAATATAGTAGAAGAGTAACCACCTTAGTTTGTACCCAGTGCTGGTCAGGTCTCTGACATTAGGGCAGGGACCGAGTGTTGCACGCACCTCCCAGATAATCTGAAGAATTCATTCCACTTCATATTGGAAACTGAACCTCCTTCCTTTTAGTCTGATACCAACAAACACCACTCGGGTTACAACTTCGCCGTTTGTTCTTTTGTTTCACAAACACGTTATAGGTTTACTGCGCGTTGACGCTTGGCACCGACTACAACTCAACTCGGTATAGGCTGGCTGCGCAACTAGTTTTCCCTGCTGACTTTCACGGTGCCATGCTCAAATCCCTGTTTATTTCGTTTACTTCCGATGGTCAAGCCCTCGCAGGCTCCCGAAGACAAGAACACTGCAGACCCTCGAGGAGATTGAACCACAACATTTTTTAGGATTTACAAGACTTTCTTTGGTGAAAAATGTGGGTTATTGTACACGGTTTAACGTTTTTGTCACTTTTTGGGCAAAGAATATGTGTTTGAAAAACTCTCTGTACCCTCTCCACGGATTCAAAGTGGAGCAGGCTTAAGTGAAATACATGCACGAGAAGCCAAATGCACCGCTTAAGATTTTATGTTTGGTTTTATCTTGGGATTCAACGTTTAATAACCGTTCTCCTCATAAACAGCTGTTACCTCTGTATTTTTTCTTTTCAAAAAATTATAAACGACACCTTAGAGATAAACTATATCACAAGTTAAACGCGTCGTAAATACGACCATCTATGATGAAGAACAGTTCTGAGTACGTCATAAAGCCAATAACCAGAGATAGAAGACAACGAGATTTCCTTGGGTTGCATGAGAGGTCCTTGAAATATCTAAAATCTTTACCAAATCGTCCGCTTCTCATCGAATATCATAAGACATTATATAGAAAAACAGTACAATGAGTCTTTACCGCTAGTGAAATGGGTTAAACGTATGCCGACAACGTGCCAAATGCATCACAATACTACAATATAGAATTTCAATGAAAATCATAATTAACATTAAGAATCTATCAAACCGCCCCATTTGCGGTTAAAGTGCACCCCCCGGCCGGATGGTTTCCAAAGGCCTTGATACTTATCCCGGATGTCTTAATTAAGAAAATGGCTGTCTTCGAGGGAATATTTATACCCTTTCACGAGGCCTGCGCACAGGTCTTGGATCTAGACTTTTTCAGCTACGCCAGTACTCACACTTTTGAGACAGTAGTCTGCGTAGCTTACGATCTGTCTATCCCCCTTGAACAAATAGTGGTCTCACTATATACAAAGTCTGTGTATTGGGTATCGTTCATTCTTTCTTATGCACTATTTTCCCCGTTATTTTACCTCCACTCTCTCGGTTTCTTTTCCCATTTTGTTGTTGTTTCTTATTTGGTTTAGCGGCACCGAACTCTCGACAATTTTTCGTTGTCATAAACTTTACTGTAGACTCGTGAACTAATCGAAAGATATCCTTTTCACGAATTGTGAAATCTGCTGCTCTTTCTCTACTCTTCCCGCTTTTCGTGAAGCTTAGCCTCGGATTTAAACCCCAAACTCGTGTTCAGGTGAAAGGGCCTCGCTCGCTAATTAAACCTTTTGAGGAATCCTCCGGAAATCTCGTGTCTGCTTTGAATCGTGCCAATATATCAAGAAGCAAGAAGTAGTCTTACGACTTGGAACTCACGTTCGAGTTGTTGTCCGATCTGGACGTTTGGCCCCGACGGTCCAAGATGGACGTTTGGTTACTGTTGTCCGATACGGACGTTTGGCTTCTACACTGCGCTCAATTACGAGCACTGGTAAGGTGCAGCACTACATTTTGGATTTTGGGTGACTAGAAGGCTGGAGGCCAAGTAGCTAGAACGAGTAGTACTTAAAACTATAGCAGCGCGACACCGAAGCAGTAAAACGTCGGTAGATTCGACGAAACAACTTCTGCATCTATCATAAGAGGTTATGGGCCTATCGTAACGCAAATCTGTGCTTCTCAACTATCCTTTCGATCGCTGAACAAGATGGAAAACGCGCTCGTGGAGCTTTCAAAGCTACGCGTACCTGTGCTGCAGGCTGACAACTACTTCATGTGGTCTCGAAAGATTGAACTGGTGTTGCGGGCCAAAGGTGTTTGGGGTATCCTTGATGACAGTGTCCGCATCCTGAACCCCGAATCAGTAGCCGAGCAGCAGAAACATCAGGAGAAGCGCGACATTGCGCTTTCGTGCATCCTTCTTTCTGTGGGCGATTCCTGTGTTGCCCCGGTTCTGGAGGAGAAGGATCCACAAGTCGTGTGGAAGACACTGCGGAAGAACTTCGAAATGGTGTCACAAGCCAACATCGACGTTTTGCTCCACAAGTATCAGGAGATATGCATGCAACCGGGTGAATCTGTGCTAGCATACATGAGCCGTCTAGCAGAAGTCGAATCGAAGCTCGGCAGTGTCGGTCATTCTGTATCGGACAAAGATAAGCTACGCGCACTCCTTCGAGGGTTATCGAAGGTGTATGAAGTGACCGCAGAGGTAATTCGTGCCACTGACAAGAAGCTACATAAAGCTACTCTGATGCTAATCACAAGGGAGGTTCAGGTGGACATGGGCGCATCAGGATCGGCTAGAAACAGTAGTGTGACTGCATTTCACGTTCGAGGGTCAACATCGAACAAGGACAGAACCTGTTTCTTCTTTAACGGGAAAGGACACATCAAACGCTTTTGCAGAAAGAACCCGCATAGCGAGAACTACGTCAAGAAAGACGGGGCGTCTTCGAAGGGCGCCGGGAAGCAGAAGAGGGCCCAAGGATCGGACGACAAGGTAGACGAAAATGCCTGGGCGTCATTCATTGCAGCAGATATGGCCTCTGGAAAAAAAGAGTCTATCATGGCAGAACACAAGTGGTACTTGGACTCTGGTGCCACGAAGCGCATGGCCAACAATGCGCACATCTTCGCAGGGGAGCTTCAGGCTCCAAAGAAGAAGGAGATCGCGGTCGGTAATGGTCAAACCGTCATCATTCGAGGTGAAGGTGATGTGCATTGCAGAGGCGTTTGTTTCGGGAATGAGAAACAGATATTGCTAGAAGATGTTCAGTACGTACCGGACCTAATGTGCAACCTTTTATCGGTGATCGTCATTCGCTGTAAGAGCTGCTCTATCGTTTTCAAGTCTGATCAGCTGGGGAACGGACTGTGTCTGGTAATCAATCAACGAACGGGCGATATCATGGCCTCTGGTATAGAAATCAAGACAGGTCTCTACGAGATGGTGTTCCGTTCTGTGTCCAAAGAGTCGGCATTTCTTTCAAAGGCAAGCAAGGACTCTACAATACTGTGGCACAAGCGACTTGGGCATCCTGGTGCTGATGCGATGCGAAGGACTCTGAAGGTTGTAGAAGGTGTTGGAATGTCTATAGTGTCTGACATAAGCTTCTGTGAGCCATGTGCAGTTGGAAAATCCGCACGTGTGTCTCGGAAAGCACTAGGCGCTGAGAATCAGGCCAAGAAGGTCATGGAACTACTCCACTCAGACGTGATGGGAGCTATGCCGCACCCGTCTCTGTCTGGTGCGGTCTACTGCGTCACGATCTACGAGGTTAAAAGCGAGCTTTCTCTTGTTCGATTTATCAAGCGTCGTTCGGACGTTGAGGTGGCAGTCAAGGAAATGGTTGAAGAGCTAGAGACACAATCTGAACATCAGTTGAAGCGGTTTAGGTTTGATAACGCAGGAGAGTATGTGTCTCAATCCTTCACGGCTTGGTTGAAAGGCAATGGTGTCAAGATTGAGACGACTGCTGCCTACAGTTCGGAGTCAAACCGGAAGGCAGAGCGTCTGAACCGCACTCTGAATGACGAAGCTCGAACCATGCTTTCTGAAATCAAGGGCTCACCGAATAAGAAGCAACTGTGGGAAGATGCGGTTAACACTGCCAACCATCTCCGCAATCGCACGTCAACCAGCACCAGTGATGGACAGAACGTTACGCCCTACGAAGCATTCACGGGTCGCAAACCCAACATTGCGCATCTTCGCACGTTTGGCGCACAGGGTTTTGTTCATATTTCTAAGGAGACGAGGAAGCACGCGAGTAAGTATGAAGAAAGAGCGGTGAAGGGCATCCTCGTGGGCTACGCTAAAGGAAAATGTTACAAAGTCTTCTATCGAAAGACGCGCAAGTCCACCGTCTCCAAGGATGTACGGTTCAATGAAGATCTGGTAGGATGGGACAAGGCGACAGGGGAGAGTGATGACACACATATATTGCATGAAGTTCGCAATGTTTCGCATAGTGTGGGCAAGGTTGAGAGCAAGGTCGAGAAGAATCACCAGACCACCAACGCTTCTGTAGTCATCAAATCGGAACATGAAGAGACGTTTGGAGATGCTGTGTCAGAGTATAGCTACGATTCTGAGCTGGTGACACACTACCCATCTGAGCCGAGAAAGACAACGCGTGCTCGCAAGCAAACGTCACGCTTTACGCCCGATGCAGCCACTGCACTCCTGGCACGATCTATTCTTGGTGCAGACGATATAGAGGCACCAGATACCTTTCTAGAAGCTATGAATGGCTCTGAAAAAGAGCTCTGGGTGGCTGCAGTGCAGGATGAGATGAGTAACATGGAACACAGGAGTGTGAGGAAGTTGGTTAAGCCTCCTGCGGAGTGTAGACCATTGGAAAATCGCTGGGTGTAATACAAGAAACGCGATGAACAGGGCCGTGTAGCGCGGTACCGGGCCCGGCTATTGGCAAGAGGCTTCAATCAACGAGAAGGAATTGACTACACCGAACTGTTTGCCTCAGTGGTTCGATATGGCACTTCGCGTGCCTTGCTTGCAATCATCGCTTAACTGAGACTGGAAAAGATACAGTTCGATGTTTGTACTGCATTTTTAAATGGTGATCTGGAAGAGACGCTGTACATGTCACAGCCGCAAGGGTTTGTCCAGGAAGGCAAAGATAACTACGTATGTCAGCTATACAAAGCGGTGTACGGTCTTCGGCAGGCATCAAGAGCGTGGCGGAAGAAGTACGTGGCTATTCTACTCGGCATGGGGTGCAAGGTGTCGGAGGCTGACCCAGGACTATTCATCCATGGAAATGGACACCAAAGGGTCTGGATACTGATGTATGTGGACGACGGATTGGTAGCAGGACGCAATCGTGAGCGGCTGGTTGGGTTTCTGGCGGAGCTGAGAACCAAGGTAGAGCTGCGAACGGAAGAAACGCCGAAGAAGTTCCTTGGAATTGTGGTTGATCACTGGAAGGAAAAAGGTACAGTACGGATTCACAACTCTCCGATGATCAATAATCTTTCTGAGAGGTTCCGAATGGTCAACTGCAAGCCTGTTCACATTCCATTGCCGGACACATCGACCCTACAGGAGGCAGAGGAATCAGAAGGGGAGGAATATATGCCCTATCAAGAATTGGCAGGGGCTCTGATGCATCTGGCAAATACAGTGAGGCCAGACATTGCCTTCTAGGTTGGATTTCTCGCAAAATACATGAGCAAGTACAACAAAACCTTGTGGAAAGCAGCCCTTAATGTCTTGAAGTACTTACATACAACTCGCAGGCAATGCATCACTTATGGTTCTGAGACCCATGAAACGTTGATTGGCTACTCGGACGCTGATTTTGCTGGTGATAGAATAGACAGGAAGTCTACAAGTGGTTTTGTTTTCATGTATGCGGGTGGACCGATTGCTTGGAGAAGCAAGAAATAGACTGTTGTCGCGCAGTCAACGTTGGAGGCAGAGTACGTGGCAATGTCGTTTGCCGTACGAGAAGCGGTATGGCTGCGAAGACTGTTTAAGGAATTCCAAGTCCTACAGAATGGACCAACTACGTTGTACTGGGACAATCAAGAAATGATCTGTCTCTCCCGATGTGCAATGAACGCACGAAACACATAGATGTGAAGTACCACTTGGTTCGTGACACAACACGAAAAGGAGAAGTTCACATTGAGTACATTGCGACAAGTGAAATGAAAGCCGATGTTTTCACTAAGGCTTCGAAGAGATGGTTGCACAATCATGTTGGCAAGGACCTGCAAATGGGAATGATAGATGGTTGAGAAAGTACTCAGAATGTCTTGCACAATTCAGCTCGTTGTAGGAAGCAGAGGAGTGTTGTCCGATCTGGACGTTTGGCCCCGACGGTCCAAGATGGACGTTTGGCCACTGTTGTCCGATACGGACGTTTGGCTTCTACACTGCGCTCAATTACGAGCACTGGTACGGTGCAGCACTACATTTTGGATTTTGGGTGACTAGAAGGCTGGAGGCCAAGTAGCTAGAACGAGTAGTACTTAAGACCATAGCAGCACACCTCAGCAGTAAAACGTCGGTAGCTTCGACGAAACAACTTCTGCATCTACCATAAGAAGAGTGACTGACAATTTTTTTGAGACGTGTCTTCTAGCCCTTCGCCCTTTCTATCTCGAATTATTATCTCTGCAAGTTTAACCCAGATACCGGTGGATTTACAGCCATGTCGGACCCACAGCCGTCGGAAGCGGACCTGCAACTACGCGTAGTCGCTCCGTTAGTGACGCAGAACCTTAGTTTCTCTCGTAAAATCCAGGTTCGTCATTTAAGAAACACCCTAAGGGTTCAAAACTTTCTCTCAGAGCGTCAGCCTCAAATCTAGGCACTTCAATCCCAGCAAATGAGCCAGCGGAGTGTGAAAATATCGTGGACCGTGATGAGAGCTTGAAAAAGGAGCTCTGCGGTGTGTGTTAAGCCTAAAATGCCCTCTTGTAGGAGTTCAAAAGCCTATTTGGCGGGTCGAGGAGGTTGATCTCATACATAAATAAAAAGTAAGCTACAACTATGGACGGCACCGGCAGTGTCGTCTTCGTCAAAGACGTTGAGCTGGTCCAAAGTTTTAAAGTGGCAAACTCATATACAAAAAGACCAGAATGTTAATTCGCACTTTGTATTCGCAGAGCAGGAGTGTCTGCCTGGTATTTGGTGTAGAGCGACACAAGGCAAAGATCCTTGAACATGATAAATCCTGTTCTCTCCGCAACTCTTGGTGGGAGTGCCTCTTGCTCATAATTGTAATATACTTGCACGGATTTACACTTTCTTCTTTTAGAATAATTCAATCTTTCCACGGTTCTCTTTAGTGTTGATCGATTGATTCCATCAACATTCGTGAAACGGACAGTCCACAACATGGTTCACTCCCCAACACAAATCGCCCTCAACTCCCGATCCATAACGTAGAGAATGTCGCCATCAACCTCCCTCAAGTTTGAGAAGGATGCAGCTGCGTTTGATATGCCATCTGAGCACACCACAACACGCTCGGTGTAGATTTCGTGACTAATTTCTAATCAACATCTCTCTGCACAGCCCCTCGCACACTACGGAACAAGTTTGTGTATCTCTGAACAGAAGTTTAACCTGACTAATTTCCAGACCAATTATCCTGGAAACTATATAAGTAAGCGTTAGACCGTTCTACTGTAGTATAGTGGCAGGACAGTGCGGATGGGCGAGAATGGCATACTGGACGGAACATGGTATGGACAAGACTGTTGACGGCCACCCGCTCACGTGGCGCTGCCGCCAGCCCGAACAGAGATACCAAGGCTGGGCACGTAGACGATGGGATGGGGACGAACGCTCTACTGCCGAACAGATGTCGTAATAACGGCAGGGATACACGTGGGAGAACACTGTTGCAGCTTTAGTAGTTTTTTTATAGTTAGAGTAGGGTGTGCTTTACAGTAGGGCCAGAGCCTCGGGGCCCCTAAATACTCGATTTCGTCCACGGCCCCTGGAAGTAAACGGTAAGAACGTCTAGTCTTTGGCCTTTGTCGTCTGCGCAGATCAGCGGCTATTCCGAACGGTTCTACTACAGGTTTCGAAGCCATCCCTTACACCCGCACGTCCCTAGACGTGCCTGTTGGTAGCGACCGCCCATTCTATTTTCAATCGACCGGTGCTTCCGTGCGTAAGCGTGGTACATTCACACAAGACGCTGAAGCGCTGGATAAAATCCTGCTTATAAGAAATATCTCACACCTACGACAGTATAGAACCTTGTTATGAGCTTCACAGGCTTACATTCTATCTAGGAACGGGTAGCTGTCTTACCTTAAGATCTTTTCGTATTTTTATCCAGAGATTTCTCCTCAACTGGAAGAGAAAGCGTTGAAAACATCCTTGCAAAATGGTACCTAAATTGGAGACCATACCACAAGGGATCTTACAAAGCCAAGTCTAGGTTATTTCTTATATACAAGCAAAACGCTGATCCAGTACTCAAAAAGACGTTTCTGGCCATCATTTTTGTGATGAGTGGAATACGAGGCAGTTTCGGTGTGCACTCATTATTTTTCAGGTTATTCAGACGACGTCAAACATTGCGAGTTCAAGGCCAGGTACCATGATCGCATAAATCGAGACATAAGCCATTCAGAAATAAATTGGATTGATTCAACTCTTCTGGATGAGCATAAGCGCCTCTGATTAGCTGCTCCTCTGCAAGAAATTTTCTATTAGAATTCCTCCATGGTGCACAGTAAGGTACAGTTTTGTACGACGTTTTTTCTTAGCTTAAACCAAGTGCGTGCACAACAAATTCTTCGCTGTCTTTTCGAAACTATTACAGTCTCCAATGATATGGAAGTTGGGCTCAGCCGTATTGTATAAATTGGTATCACCGTTCTCAGCGCTGTAAAATCTCTGAGGCGTGTCAGATGCAGTTGAAATACGGATATGATCGCTGAGGCACACCGCATATCTCCTGGGATGAGACAAAATGGCCACAATATTTGGCGGGTATTCATTTGGTATGAAGAGATTCGTGTCAAAGAAACGTTTTGCATTTTTGACGCCGTATAGTGATGTCTGAAATGCACGCACGTTATAGGAAAGAATTAAATCTATGCTCGCTAGCCAACCACAGGTGGGAATATCATGGAAATAATTTCCATAGTAGTTGTGGTCATTGGTTGAAACAGTCTTTTTTGTCAATATCATCGAATAGCTGCCAAATTCTGTTATGACCACTATGGTATACTCAAGACGAACAGACGATTGGCAGGCTCATCCCCATACGTTTGATATCGTCTGAGTTCTTTATCTCATGGTCCACGTGGACTATGGATACTATTGTAGCGATTATCAAGTGGGGTTAAAAGGATTAAGAATAAGGGTAAATTCAAGAACTTGTTTCTTAACCATTTTTAACAAGAAAAACTTTATCTCCATCAGAACAGAGAAGAATTAGAGCCATTTAGACCAGTACGCTTGTCTGTTTGTGTTTCAGTCAACATTTGCGAAATACACAATATAAAGCGGATGTGCAGCTTATCGCACGTGAAATTCAGTGTTTGAGTGGTACAATGCTAACCAATTACTGCTATTTGATGGTTCAAGGTTTAAGTAGATGCTGCAGCCGGAGGTGTGATCGGTCTGACCAGCAAGAGTCAGCCCAAAACGCCCAATTGACACTAAACACTTCACCGAATCTTTCTACTGCCCTCCGAAAACCTAAACGTTTAGAAAGACAACCACGCTCTCTTACCATACGTTTTGGAACACGGGAGTCCCATCCTTTCTATCGAACTGACTGAGTGTTTTCTCGAGCTTGCAAAGGCTCGCACCGCATTATCTACTGTACTTATGGATCGCGCCATCCGAGGGCTCTTGCACTCTCGTTATCCTTGGCGTCAAAGCGCTTGTCCAACGTAATGCTCACGCACCGAACCGCAAAACACCTAATTACTACAATAAAATCCCGCCCTTTTCAACCAGCCGCGCTCTTCTACAATCTGCTCCTTCGCTTCTTTCAGTCTTCGTCATCTAACGCCGCTGCATCTGAGTGCTCGTATGGACTATGGCACAATTCAAGCGTCTCATCTTGTCTATCCTACACTCAGCCCCACTCTTGTACCCTAATAAACTGTCAGAGTCCGTCAAGGACACTCATAATGCATCACGGACGTTTACAACCGTTGTGCTATGTTATTTTGTATGGTCATATTCTCGATAGTTTCACGACCGCTCTTATCCTACCGTTTACATTATGCTTGCTGTATATAAAGGTCTCGCAGTGAGAGCGTTTCTGCTCTCACTTACGAGACAACTCTTTGTTGTTCACTGTTTCTTCACTCATAGGTTATTGGGCCTACACACTACACTGTGTATATCGATATATATATACTCTTTCAGATATCTTTACTGTCTTTCTGTCTAACAATGGAGACAGACAAGATTCGAATTAAGCCTTATGAAGAGAAGGACGACTACAAACTTTGGCGCATCAGAATCGAAGCTGCTTGCGATGCCAAAGGCATTGGCACTGTCCTCCAGCATAGTCGAAATCCTTTCTCCAGCGACGGTGAAAAACGCAAAGAGTTCGAACACAACCAGAAGAAAGCTAGTGGAATGATCGTCGCAGCTCTGTCCAATGAAGCATTACGCGTAGTTCAATCCGAAATTGGTCATCCTCTTAAAATGCTAAAACGCCTTGACGACAGGTACGCTTCAAAATCGACAGCATCGCGCATTGCAAAAATGTGCGAACTGGTAACACTACGATACTCTTGTCTTGATCAGAATATGGGAATGCACATAGATAAAATGGCAGGTATTGTAGAACAACTGGCAAGTATGGACACAAAACTTCCTGAAGAACTCTCTGTAGCACTGCTTGTCTCATCTATTTCTGCAGCTCAACTGAACCCAGTCTGTGCTGCTATCAAAACTCTTCCATCAGATAACGTAACATGGGATACTGTATCATCACGCTTGCTTGATGAACCGCGTTCCCTTGCAAAAAACCGCTCTGAGCGATCAAATGCCGCAAGATCAAAATGTGAAATATGCGAACGTTCAGGGCACATTACCAAGAATTGCTTCCTCAATCCTCGTAACCCTAGAAACCGACTCAACCTTGGAGATAACAAAACATCCAGTTCATACATTTCAGACAAACAGGTATCAGAGAGCAGGGGCACGAAGAAAGATGACGACCAATCTAAGCCTCCAAGTACTGTAAACCGAAATCGAGCAGCAGTTGCCAAAACTAGAGCAATGATGACTCGCGCTCAATCGTCTGACCTTCTTCTGCTTGATTCTGGCACTACTACTCATGTCTCTCCATACAGTTCTCGACTAATAGATCCTCAGACCTGTCATGTTCCGATTTCTCTTGGCGATGATTCTACGATCTATGCTACGGAACAAGGAGTCCGCAACGTAGAATGGACCTTTGATGGAGCCACTGCATCTGTTCATTTAACCAACACTCTTGCCTCAACGGATCTAGCAATGAGCTTACTATCCATTCCAGCCTTGACAGAAAAACGAATTGCTGTAGTATTCCTCCCGGATGAAGCACTTTTGATTGATATGGACAATGATTCCGAAATCATTGGTTCAGCACCAAAGCATCCTGACGGGCTCTACTACATATCAGAAAACATTCAAAAGTGTACTTCGTCACCAACACTTTCTGAAAAGAACCGTGCGTTTATGGAGAAAGTGCGTTGTTTTTTTACACAAAACGACACAACCAAGCCGCACAGAAGCCAATGTTGACAGAGATGTAGACGCCGTTGATGACTTTGTAGACGCAACTGTGCCTACACAATCAGAAACCAACAGTGCAGACATCAACATCTGGCATTGGAGACTTGCGCACGCTGTAGATATGAAGGATATCAAAACAATGATGAAAGAAAATCTTCTGCCCCTGTATAAGGAAACCAAACATAAATGCGACCCGTGTACCAAAGGGAAATTTAAGAAATCCTATCGTGGAAGTCTAACCTCAGTTTCTCAAGCAGGACACCTTCATACGGATATAGCAGATGCTGGAACATTGTCTGGAGACGGACACCGGTATTAACTCATCATCGTTGACGCATTCACTCGTTTTATTTATGGAAAACCTCTTCAGAACAAAGGAGAGGCTTCGGAACATATTATCAATTACCAGAAATGGTTTGAAAGGCAGTCCGGAAATCATGTACTTTCTTTGCATTCGGACGGAGGAAAAGAATTTTATCGGGCTCGAAAGAAATTTTAAAAGCTTGGCATCAACACCTCTGAGACAAGCACACACACACCAGCGTCCAACGGTCTCGCCGAACGGTACATTGGCGTTCCACAAGGCTCCATTAGAGCTGCTCTGAATCATGCGAATCTTCCAACGAAATTTTGGCACTACGCTTTAAAGCAAGTAGTCAATGCCTGCAATATGTCTATCCAACGCACCACGCAAAAGATTCCATATGTAGAGCTGCTCAAGGAATATCCACCATATGCAAAACACCTAAAATCATTTGGTTGTCGTGCATTAGTTCTCCAAAACGAAAAACAGCTTCGAAAGATGCAGCCTAGGTTACGAGAAGGTGTTAATCTCGGTCACATCCAAGGCGGAATGCACTTTATCCTCACATCAGAAGGAATCATTCAAACGAAGCACGTTCGCTTCATTGAATCCGAATTTCCTGGACTGTCCTTTCTTACCATAGAATCAAGCAGAGCTACATCTGAGGAAACTTCCAATGTAGACCACACGCTGTTTCACATCCCAGACTCAAACCCTGCACTGGATAGTGAAGATGAGAATTCAGTACTCACTTCACTAACTCACTACCCCGAAAAGGAGTCCACTTATGATCCGGAAATCGGTGGATATCTCTCGGATTGTGAGGAAGATACGGTCGCGTCCTGCTCAGTTGCTCACGTACTGCCGTCAAAGATTAGTACAGGAGATGAACCAACGCTAAAACAGGCACTGAAATCGAACGAAGCCCCTTTCTGGCTGGAAAGCATTAAGAAAGAGTTTGAAACCATCATCAAACTTGGTACATACGTCAACGCCGACGCTAACCATGGAAAAGCGATTCCTTCTGGTATTATACTGCGTCTTAAACGTGACCATAATGGCGCTCCAGCCCGATTCAAGGCCCGTCTGGTGGCTAGAGGAAACTTTCAGGTTGACTGCAACAAGTCCGACCTGTACGCACCTGTTCTTAACTTTGAACTCTTTCGTTTCATTCTAGCAGTCTCAACAGCCCTTGGGTGGGATCGCCAACATGTGGACATTAAGGGAGCATTCCTACATGCTCCAATCCCTGAAGACGCACCTATATGGATTAGGCTACCAAAAATAGATCAAATTCCGGAAGCCGATGGTCGCATTGTTAAGTTAGTCAAATCATTGTACGGGACACGTCAAGCTCCAAAATTGTGGTTTGAGAACCTTAGGTTTTTTCTAATCTCGATGGGATTCAAACAGGCAGTATCCCATCCATGCATGTTTATTTATTCCGATCACGAAATTGCCGTTATTGTTCTGGCATACGTTGACGACATTTGTATTTTTGGTCCATCGCGACGTACCAAATGGGTGAAGAACAAACTTTCCGGTCAATATGATGTCAGCGACCTGGGAAGAACAGACCTCTATCTGGGTGTTTCAATCAATGAAACCGAATCTACAGTACATCTTCATCAGAAACCATTGATTGACAACATCATCGATTTGTGTCATATGACCACAGCAAAACCAGTTTCTCATCCACTCTCTTGTGGTCATTGCTTGTATGATGCGAGAACACCGAGAACCAAAGAGGAATCCCTTCAAATGGAAAACGTGCCGTATAGAGAAGCCCTTGGATCTCTTTTATTTCTAAGCACTCGCACACGTCCTGATCTGGCAACCGCAGTCTCGCTTCTAGGAAAATATGCTTCAGCGCCGAAACCAGAACACTGGAACTGCTTGAAAAACGTAGTACGCTATCTCAAAGGCACAAAAGAATTTACTCTGCAGCTTTCGAAAAGTATTGACCTCAAGATTGTAGCATGGTCTGATGCAGACTGGGCCAGAGACCTCGAAAAACGGAGATATAGAGATGGTCACTACATCTCTATTGGGGGGTTTCCTATCATATGGAGCTCAAAACTTCAGAAATCTACAGCTCTCTCTACCTCTGAAGCGGAGTTTTATGCCCTTTCAGAATGTATACGCCAGCTTCAATGGGTAAGGAATGTTATGAAAGAGATCAACATGCCAATGACAAAACCAATCCCAGTATTTCAGGACAATCTTGGAACAATCCAGTGGTCCAAAGAATATATAGGAATGCGACGAGTGAAGCATGTCGATATTCGCTTTAACCATGTACTAGATGCTGTGAAAGACGGAGCAGCTGATATTATCTACGTCCCTTCAAAGAAAAATCATACTGATATACTAACGAAGACATTAAGTGGATGCTTGTTTGCCGATCATCGTAATGCATTATGTGTTACTCCCGTTTAAGGTCGAGGGGGGGTGTCAGAGTCCGTCAAGGACACTCATAATGCATCACGGACGTTTACAACCGTTGTGCTATGTTATTTTGTATGGTCATATTCTCAATAGTTTCACGACCGCTCATATCCTACCGTTTACATTATGCTTGCTGTATATAAAGGTCTCGCATTGAGAGCGTTTCTGCTCTCACTTCCAAGACAGCTCTTTGTTGTTCACTGTTTCTTCACTCATATAAACTCTTTTGTATTTGTTTTGCCGTGCCCCCCCACTTCTTGGCCCACTGTTGATACTATGACCATTCTGGCGTCTAGTGAACCCATCGCACCTGCATCGGGAACCCAGGGTTGCCCAAAAAAGAACTAGCAATTCAGGGTAGAGGGACATTGCACTCGCAACCCACGCAGTCGTGGGTGGCCTACAAAAGAGCAATAGCGCAACCCAGAAACACAATAAAAAAGCCAACCTCCAGACAGAGCTGTCTGTAGGAAGGGGGCAATCTCAGAGTGAGAGACATCTCTGAGAACTTGGTGCCTGCTCTTTCCTTGCCTTTTGCGCAGAGCGCCGCCGGCCGGTTGTACAACCAGCTACGAATCGTACTCGGGCAACAAAGCGCTTGGCGAGAAGGTAAATCTTACCGATTCGTTGCGAGGGCAATTATGTAGACGTACGGGCTGGTTAATATTATACAGGCTCCGACTCTGGCGAAAGCAACACAACCGGAACTAAAATTATTCGAGACAAAATTTTCAGCTTAAATTGAGCGTTTGAACTACATCAATACGGTCGAGCAAGACAATCAGAAGATCAAGGCTGCATTCGTTCTGCGGTGCATCAAGCCGAAACTCCTGCACAGCCTTTGCATCCTAGGGAGGATAGCAGGGCCTGCAAAGGTGGAAGAAGCAACAGAAGAAGCCGTCAAGGAATGGTTCGTCTCTCGTTTGGCTCATGCCTCCCTAGATCTGAACGATCGCGTCGAGGAAGCAGTCGCTGGAGACAAATACCAGATGCTCCCAAGGGATCCAGCAGGCACGGCCGAACATTTTGTGCTCGACGTCATAACTGCTCTCGACTAACACAATGCTTCAAAAGTTATCACAAACAAAGACCGATGTAAGCAGTTTGTGATGAAATTGGTACACAAACTCGAACCCCTCGAACTTGAACAGCTCTTCAGAGACCAAATGGGCGTGTGGACCGCAGAACAGAAAGGAAATCTTACTTTCTTCGCGAACACCTTGGCATCACTTGCAGATCAAGTGCACACCGTCCAATCTGCTGCGCTGAAGCTCAAACGCAAAAATGGTCACGGGCACACAAGGGATACGCAAAGTAGTCGTTCACAGGAACCACCAGGGATAATGCAAAAAACTGGCCGCTTTCTCCGCGACCGTCTTGGTAATAGAGAAGAATTGGACAACTCAAAGAATAAAGGCATTCGTGAAGAGTGGAACAAACCGTGTCTCAAGGACGATTGTGATGGCATCCACCCTATCACAAAATACCCCATCACCCCAAACGAAAAGCAACACGAACTTTTGAACAAGCTTTTTTCCAACAAGAAGCAGCGAGACAAGAAGACGAAGCTTGCGTCCATCCGCTCAGTTTCTCACACTAGTCTGAACGAAGACGATGGACGGTACTCGATACTGCTCACCGATGTGGAAGAAGTGGCTCTCGAAGACTACGGAGCCGATTTTTCTACAATCTCGCAAACAGTATTCGTGAAGAGTAAGGAAACACGCCCCAGTACGCCGTTCGAACAGTTTGAGAAGCCAATGATTCTCGAGCTAGCACTCAACAGAGAAAACCCGGCAAATGGCTCAACGGCGTCGGGAAAAATTCAACTGTCGCTGACCATCGTGCTAGCAAGCACTGGCCTACCCGTAGGCATCCGGGACGTGAGCTTCCTGGTCGCGGACGGGGCCATGGCAGAGGTACTGCTCGGAAGACTATTTCTCAAAGCCATTGGGTTCGATCTCGGAAAACACCTCCATGAGATAGAAACAGCTATTGTTGGGATGTCAGAGAAAGAATTGAGGGCAAAGACTGCCCGACTTACCTCGACAGTCTTCAAGGGGCTGAGCTACCAGGAGGCCGACGACGGTCCGATAGAGGCACCGGAGTGCCTGCAAACCGGATTTGGAGTCCATTTAGATGAATCTATCCACCAGGCGATGAGAAAGGCAGTCGAAAAGGCCAGAAGCAATTGAATCTCCTCAAAAGGAGCCGGAAGGCTTAAACTCTTTTGGAAAGCCATTGTAATTGTTTTCGGATCAAGCTTGGCCCGGATCAACCGGCGAAGGTACGCCCGCTTTCTGTGAAGCTAAGAATCGCACAACCTTTTCGATGTTCACAGCGTCGCTGTGGCCCAAAACATAGGGTCTTAACTGCACACAGTACAGCAACTGGAAAAGATCGGAGCTGTTTACAAAAATCCCAATGCACTTTGGGCCAGTCCAGCGTTGGCGGTACCGAAGCCTGGAACAGACAAACTACAGTTCATCGTAGATATGCGAGCAATGAATGCCAGAGGTTACCTCTACAGTCAGCGATGCCTCACCTGGAGTCCATGCTTCAAGACTGTAGCAAAAGCAAGTTCTTTGCGAACATTGATTTCACGCATAACTATTGGAAAATACCGCTCGATACTGCCTCTCAAGAAATTATGGCAATACTAACTCCAGACGGAGTTTATGCCCCGACTAGGACACTGCAAGGAGGAACAGACTCCGGGAACCATTTCCAGTCCATTACCAGTGATTACTTTGCTGAGAGGGTGAAGCGTTTGATACAGTGGCTAGGTGATTTTCTGATGTACGCGAAATCCGAGGAGAACCTGCTCGAGGACATTGAATTTTTCCTAACTGTCTGTAGGTGGGTAGGATTCAAGTTCAACCCCGCTAAGTCTTAATTTTTTTGCAAGGAAGCGAATTTCTGCGGCAGGATCTTATCAGAAGAAAGGGTTCGTTTCGATCCACGAAATCTTGAACCCCTTCTCAATATGCGCAGGCCAGAGATGGCAAGCGACGTACAGCAATTTCTGTGTGCCGCTAACTGGATGCGGAACTATATCCCCAAATTTTCCCAGACAGTTCACTCTCTTCACGACTTACTGGAAAGCGCGTACAAAAAGTATGGCAAACGGACAAAGAAAGCAGTAGAAAAATTCGCATCAGTGAATCTTGGGAGACCGAGCACACAGTTGCATTCGATACCGTGAAAGCTCGACTGGCAGCCGCTCCCAAACTGGCTCTCCTTAAAGAATGCTACAGGACATGTCTGCTCACGGACGCTTCAGATTCGCACTGGGCGGCCATCCTCACGCAAACGGCTGAATCGGGTTCAAGCAAACCAATAGAAAATCAAAGGCACGCACCCATGGGTTTTCTCTCTGGAGCTTTCATGGGTTCCTCCCAGAGATGGAGCGTCCCATAGAAAGAAGGATACGCGATCGTCGAGGCCATGTGCCGAATGGACTACCTAACTCCCGGAAGGACTAATTCAATATGCACAGACCACGCTAACCTTGTGTACATCTACGACCCTTACGGACAGAACCCTGGCATCGCGCGACATACAAAGAACAAAATCATGTGTTCGGCCCTGAATCTTATCACATTCAGGTACATGATTGAACATGTCTAGGGAGAAAAGAACGTATGGATCGACATGCTGACCCGATGAGCCGCCCGTCCAACAAGAAAAGTATCGCCGTTAAGAATAGGACGTATAAGCTGGGTAATGGTTGCTCCAATCAGTCCTAGTATCAAAGAGGACTCCGACTGGCCTACGGAGAAACATATGATTTCGTCGTAGACAAACTATGCCTCTGAAGTCCCGAAAACGATTTCAAAGGAAAATCAACCATGCAGACTGGCGTCAGGGCGAATCTGGATACCGGAAACTGATCATGAAATTCGTCTACGAATTTTGATAGCTGCATACAGAGAAAGAGGAGGGCATAGGGCATTCGAGCCAACCATCGAATCCGCATCTGAGCATTTCTGGTGGAAGAAGCTCAGCGAAGACCTTCAATCGTCCGGAACCCAAAAGCAGCGCACAATGGCACGTAACATCGATCTGCAATAACCAAACAAAGCTATCTGATTATGGGGGACTGTTGATACTACGACCATTCTGGCGTCTAGTGAACCCATCGCACCTGCATCGGGAACCCAGCGTTGCCCAAAAAAGGAACTAGCAATTCAGGGTAGAGGGAAATCGCGCTGGCAACCCACGCAGTCGTGGGTGGCCTACAAAAGAGCAATAGCGCAACCCAGAAACACAATAAATAAGTAGGGAGGTTTGTTGTTGCTTTGTTGCGCCTATTCTGATGGTCTTTGGATGATATCAATGCCATCGCGGATAATACGACGTTGCATATGTCAGAACGGGCGTAACGGAAGACGTCTTTGTGGTGATAGAATGCGAAACAGGTTACATAGAAGCCCCGTTCGCATAACGTGTAGGATTAAGTCGTGCACTTGCTACTCCCAGGTGTTGAAAGAGCATTGCAGAGAATACAACGGACGCTCCTCTTGCCGTTGGTCTCAAATAAATTTCGAATTGCTTCAGCCGCAGTGATGGGTACCTAAGTACACCTATCATCGCTGATCGTTGTAAAAACATTGCGAAGCGACGCTGGTTTCTCATAGTGTTAGAGGCGGCCTGCTACCAGTTCTTGGATTATCTGTTGATTCATGAAAAAATTATTAATGATGGGTTTTCCAGGTTTTGTGATGCAGTTGAAAAGGGCATGAGAATTTATTATTCTCGAATCGAGCACGAAAGTGAGTAGACTCACAGACACTCTCTTCTCGTTCCGAACAGTGGCGAAGGTAGGACAAAATTTATCGAAACGAACTACTGCATTCATAAATAAGTTTTATGCTAAAATGATTGAAGGAACTTGTAGTATTGTGCTCCGCCCTGATTCCTCATCGATTCCTCGTTGCAACGACCTGAGTCCGTGAATGCAATGCATAGCGTACTCGTCGGGGGTATGGATACGCGATGTTGGTGTATCCGCCAAGTCGTTTGTGTAAAACGCCATGACCGAGAAGTCCTTTAACACGACAAAACCTGCCTTGTCTGCCAGTTGAAGTGTATTTTTTGGTTCGTTGCCCTTGTAGAACATCTGAAATAAGCGCCATTCTCCGCATAAGGCATGTTTGAGGCGTTCAATATCCACTTTGAGAGCGGACCTGTTAACACATCGATATGACTGAATTGCACAGTACCGGGCACACTGCATTCTCAGTCACTCAGACGATCCAACTGGCAGGCCAGAACATGGCGTGCGTAGAATTTGTTGATGAACATCAACCATACCTGTCCTGGAGTCCGATGTAACTGTATCTGATGCGCCATTTTTGCACAACACAAAGCAGATGGTTTGGCGTTTGGCAACAAGGTGTCATCCACCTTACTCTCTATAATCCGGCAATGATTTCAGAAAACATTTGTGTCCCTTTGTAGTGGCATCTGACCAGATTAGTTTCTGGAACTATTACTTTGCTGGCTTTAGAAAGACGCGTTTGACCAACCACCAACGGCGTAAAGCATTATGCCGAATAGACTGCCTGTGACATCATGTAAGAACGTGCGGTGATACTCCCTTTACAACGGATACTGTTGAGTTCAAGAGAGCTGAGGCCCACAGGAAATGTCAGCATGGCAGCATTTCTCAGAAAATGCTTTAGAAGCTATCTACTGTGCCACAGAGGGTCGGCGAAGACGACATCAGGATGTTAAGTGGCATAGATTCTAAGGGCTGCTCGAGTCTTCATGAAAGTGTCTCGTCCTATAATTCTGTTGAAAAAGAATTCCTAGAAGATCTGACTGACACCAGTAGTCTTGAAAACGATCCAGGCGGTGTAGTGAAGGCAACTGCTCTAGGCTCAGGTAGGAATACGGTTCGTCCATTCTGAGCGGCTTAACTATCCTTCCACGATTCAGGAGCTTTCTGCTTGTCTAATCTCTCACGCAATTTAGATATCAAGAGTTCCAGAAAAAAAAAAGAAGTTCAGTTCTTGCTAGTGAGAGTAGACAAGCTTGATACGTTCAGATTTACTTGAATAGAGCCTGCTATGTTTCCTTTCTGTTACACAACATGATACTATTTCATGCAAAGTTTTCTCTACAATGGCTTTCAGAGTTATTATTATAAATTCTTTTCTATGCTCTGTCTCCGAACAGTTCTCTTTCTGTTTCAAAATCACTATTAGCAGCATTGTGAGAGAGGTTTTCGTTATTGTTTACCCGCAAGATTTCAGTTTGAAATGAAAAAATTTCCATGCTTATAGATGCGGTTCATAGGCGTAGCAACAAAAGGAGTGAGTCATCATTATTTTGCGGATACTTGGCGTTTTGGGTACGATATTGTTTGTCAAAGCAACAAATGGAAATCCTTACAATTTGGTAGGCAAGATATCCAATAGTCTTGTGCACTGAGGTGTAGAGGCTGTGACGACCGATACCCTTGGGAACCCGGACGAAGGAGACGTTCGGTTCCTGTGTGTTTCATGTGATGTCTATGACTACGTGTGAACCGTGGATGGTGTGTGTGCGTCACCGGGAAGTGAGTGTGGGAGTTAGATAGAAGAGAGACGCGGTGAAAGAGACATACGTACAGTCTCGGGCTTCCCCTCACACCCCCCCACCGCTGCAATTGAACGATGGTTTCAACATATTTGATACGTGAGGTTCTGGAAATGGTAGGGTTTTAATGACTTATAAGGATGTCGGCGAGTATGGAACTCGATGGAACATGAGCAACTTTGATCTGTTTTCTATGGACGGCCTTGAGAAGATGATGATGACGGATGTCGATGTACTTGCGCCATTTGGGGGGAGCATCAAAGTTAGCGATGAGTACCGCAGCCACGGTATCAATATTGGGCGTCGTCAGACCCGCGCAGATGACATGAAGTTCGCGAAGAAGGCCTCTTGCCTAGATGATCTCTTGCACGAAATCCACTGCAGAGATGTACTTTGCTTCGCACGTTGACAGGCTCAGTGTCGATTGAAGTGCATTTCTCTAGGAAATGGGGGTGTCTCTCAGAAAAAGCATCATGAAAGACACGGAGCGTCGTTTCTCTGCGTTTCTCGCAAAATCTGCGTCATTGTAGCATTCGAGCTGTCTGGAGTGACCATAGCGGAAGAAGAGACCATAGATTCTGGTACTATGGGGGTAGCACTCAATGCATTTGAGAATGATCCAAGTATGGCGGGTTGGGTGGAATTGTGTGCGGGCCAAGGCGCCGGTGATGAAGGCCATGTTGGGACAGACGCAATCGATGATGTAGCGGAGTGTATAAAGTGTTTTTTGGTACAGTTGGCGAAGCGTCCGAGAGACTTCCAAATGGAATGAGCAAATTTTGGCGCTCAAGGCCGTCGGTGTAGATAGTTCTTACATGATTCGAATGTATGAGTCGTAGGCCATGCCAAACCCTGTCAATGAGGTGGTTCTGATGAAGGCGAAGGCCAATAGAATGGTAATCAAAGTTTCAGCTTATATATTTGCTTTGTTTTCGCAGTCTTTTCACGCGGTATTTAGTGTTTATTGTCTATGAAAGTGCTTCAAGGAGAAAAGAGTGAGATGAGGCTGCGCAAAAGTCGTCTGTGGTTATGCCGATGACGATATAGCCATGTGATGTTCGCCGATAGAAAACAATCGGGTTGGATTTGATAGAGATTCTGCCGTGGGAAGTGTGGTGGTCGTACAGTCCTTGGGTTTAAATGAACGCAGCGGGAGAAGCGCTGTAGAGGTTTCCAATGAGTTTTCCGGCAGGTTTAATGTGCTTGAACGTGTAATAAAATCGAGGTGGTTGGGAAATGTATACCGGTTGTAGTGTAATACACATTCGGATAGCCGATGAATCATTTTTCCGTCTAAGATGATACTCATAGGGGACTGTGATGGAAGGGGTTTAGTCATGAGAGGCGTTCCACGGAGGTTGTATGTTACACGTTTGAGATGGCTTGCCAATGTGCATCCAGGTCGTCTCTTCGTAGGGAAATGCAGGATTGGAAACGGAGCATGTAGTGGATAAGAACGTGCAAGGGAAGTCTACCAATCGTAGGTGGAGGCCAATTAGAGCCCATCACCCTATTCGGTAGAGGGGCTTCCTGGCTAAGCGAGGTTTATATCTAGATATGAATTTGAGGCCCCCACCTCTACGCACAGTACACATGGTACAGAGATGAGCGCCAACGCCGGTACACAACTGTTTTGTTCCTTGTCCAGGATTCATTAATTGGAGATCCAGACAAGCTACGAAACTCAGTTGTCCGTTTAACAGCGACCCTAATCTTTCAACCAATTTTAGTAGCGAGTGAGGCTTTACAACAACTCCCATCTTCTAGGTTGCATTTCTTGCAACTCTATCACTCCTTTTCCATTTGACAAAACCTCCATTATCGGCAGTCCGAACGCTGTGGCAGTTGTCTGCTCTCTTCTTTAAACCTGATACTACAAGTGGTATCCCGACTTAGAAAAAGTATGGTTGGATACTCCAAAAACTTTGCACTTGAGACTTGGAATCGATACCGATAATCGACAAAATAGTGGAACGGAATTCCGTTTCTTGTTTCATAACACTTTCTGCTACTAAGAAAATGCAGTAGTTGACTACGCTGTCGAATTATTGGAGACCTTATTTATTTCGACTGCGAACCTTTGATTTGATTGGAATGCCAAATAATAGAAGCCAGTCTAATATTGATGCCGCGCGTTAGTCCGACCCACGCCCAAGACCGAGGCTCGCTTCATATACCGAAGCAAGCGTTCGACTGTACCGATAGGCAATGACTCCCTCTCGCTCGGTGACTGACGGACGAGATCTTTGGGTTTTCCCCACACCTGTGAAATTGCGACTGCGCCTCCAACGGATGCACACGTGGCCCCATCTAGACCTAGTTCTCAACCGGCCACGACTTCTATTGAGAGATCTGATTAACACGCTGAGGTGCTTCGACTCAGATCTGAGTCAAACACCTACCATGTGCAGATCATCCGATTATAATTGCAAATGACGTTCAGTATCGCAGACGTCGAGCATCTTTGTAATGAGAAAGTTTTACTGGCACGTAGAGGATAAAAGTAAAAAATGTCCATTATTTTGACAAGTGTGAGAGAGTACTTAAATCGATTAATCGAAAGGTACAGCAATGCTCCAGAGGCTTTACCCGGGCTAATAGCTGACGTGCAGAAAGTTCCACCTGGAGTTAACCCTCATTTGGAATGTCTGGAGCCGTTTGTAAATGTGCAGAATACTACTACCCCAGTCTTCATAAAGTAACGTGAAACCTCTTATAATGAAGATCATTCGAAGAAACAAAGAACAAAATCAGAGAGGGGCAAAAATAGACCGTACAAAAAGGACACCAGCGATGGTTCATCACAATCTGAGGATGACGACTCCAGTGGTGACGGTTTTCATTCGTCGGGTACATCCGATGACGACTCTAGTGATGATAATCTTCGTATTTTCCGTTCGAGGAAGACGAACAAGTCTTCTTGGTTAGTAGAGAAGAAAGGCCTTAAGTACAAGCGACTCAAGGTACGAATAAGTTATATCGGAAGGTCCTGGACTACAGGTATTGCCGCCTACAGGAGACAGAAAAGAATCGATCTGGTCGCGAAACAGCTAAAGTTAAGGACCACATCACGCGGTTAAAGACTGGACTAAGTAATCTAGTCTTTGATGGGAAAAACTCCATTCTCGTCATTGATGTCTTTATTCGTTTGGTAGCCGAGGTGGTTACCCTAGAAATGAATGAATCACAAGCTTGGGTTTCGTTGCCACATTTTTTATAGTTTTTGAGTCTGAGCAATATCGTTTCGTTTGCAGATCCCTAACAGCCGCTGACGGAGGTGTAACCTCCTAACCAGAAGCAATTGAAGTGCAACCCTCGTGAGGGCCGTTTTCCAGGACTTGGTTGTTTTTCCGCCTCGGGCGATACTTGTGAGATCTATGAGTAGTACCGCTACTAGCGGGCCGGCGTAGCCAGGTGTATACGCGTTGTACGCGAAGTGCACCGGCGGCCGTGCGACGTGGCCCCGATTCGGGTGTGACTTACCCACGTGTACCACGGGTGGGCCAGGACAGGTTGGCACAGCATAACTGGATATTTCTCTATTTATTTAGCTTTATTACACTAGGTTAGGGAGCTCTCTACAGTATTCTACACTATATAGTGCCAGGGCGACCTCGCCCTGACACTCAGTAAACCTCCCCAACCAGGGTTCTTGGCTCTAAGTCTTTTTCCGCTTTCGCGAGTCTTCCACACTCTACGGAGGTGAAGCCGCGTTACTAACGGTAGACTTATCCACCCTGCATCAACAGGAGACTCACCGCTGTTAGCTTGTATATCTTCCATACCACTGCCGTGTTCTCGCCCCAGTATTGGGTTTGCTTCATATTTCTTTTGGCTCTCGTGGCCCATGCCCCCGATCGCCCCCACTGGGTGGTCCCCCCTTTATCACTTGCCCACTCCCGTGGAATACAGCTCATACCTGGTCTGCTCCCTTCTAGCATCCCGCACTCTCCCCGCTTGGCGTGCCGGTGAACCTCGGCCTTACACCCCGACTTTGTCGTGTTCACTCCGGAGAGGCTCCGTCGCCGTGCTACCCTCCTTGGAGGAAGACTCGGACATCTTCGTGTGTTTCCGCCGCCCTTGGCGTTGCACTACAGCAATAAATTACTTGCTGCGAAGCTATGCGACGTCCAACGCAATCCGACAAGCTATCCTGGATCTTTGTGATGTTACCAGAAACCTGGTGAAAGAGAAGAAGAATGCAGCTCGAGGCTTAACAAAACCACCACTCACTGTGGAAACGTTCATTCAATCGATTGCAAGTTTACGCTCTTCATCGATGGGCTCGATCCCAATCTCAAGTCTCTATGGGCTCTATTTCGAGAGAGGAATGCTAAAACCTTTTTCCTGGTGTTGGTTCAGTCCGTGCAAGCTGAAGGTGACGAGGTCATAGCTCGCGGAGTTACGCATTACACAAAAAAACTTGGTTCATTGAAGACAGAGGACCGATGCAAACAAACAGCGAAGTCCACTCACGAGGTGTTACATCTGGAATCTCCGGTGGACTCACGAAAGTCGCCGTCCAGTAGATAGTATGACCAATCGCAGCACGATGCGGTCTACTTATTAAATTATTAGCTGTCATCAGTGCCCACAGACATGTTACCTCATTTAGAGTCATAGGATGAAGAAACCATAATGACTATAGAGGGCAGACGCCCCGTATATCTTGCATGTAAGGTTCCCCCAGAGGGTAGGTTCAAGAATGAAAAACTTGGATGGGTGGACACTGGGGTTGCATACCGATCACAGCCGATGACAGCAGTAAGCCAAGAAGCATTAATATGCTGCATGTGTTAGGTTTATCATCCTCAGTTTGCATAATGTACACTTCCTCTTAAGGATTTAATGCGCATTCTCACGAATTATGAAGCCCTCTTGGGGGAGGAAAGAAACCGAGTGCTGGCCGGTAATTACTGGAGAAGGAAGGCATGGCTTAGCTACAACCCCAGAAGTCAATACGGAGCCGCAGTCGTTCAGATCCCTGAAGCCTCGCATCCAAACCCGCAATTTGGGAGTACCGCTGCTAGAGCGGAGGAAGTGAATCCGTCGGAAAACCAAGGCCGGGAACCCCAAGGGTGTCGGTTCTATGCCGCACTGTAGTGCCGACCAGGGAGAACTCGCTTCTCTGTTCCTACTCTTGCAGTCCCGATATCTTGATCAGAACTCATCACATTCCGTCGAGCGGATTGAAGCAGTACGTTTGAAAGGAAGAACAGTTTTACTATGAGCTAAAGCGCCCATGGCGACGCTACGTTTGTTCGTAGAAACGAAAGAACTTCATTATATTCAGAAGAGGAACTAAAAAGTTAACGCTGACATTGGCTCGGATAAGAATTTATTAACCCGCCGCTTGAAAGTCCTGGACACAAGGGCCGGATCGAACTTTATTCGGATCTCTGAACAATTAGCAGCCTATATGGGACATATCCGCCATGGTCTGCTGCCGAATATACGTGATGCTTACAGGAATGCATTGCGAACACATGGAACACTGAGGCTGCTCGTTTGACTCGGACACATTTTATTGATGGTGTGGTTCATAGCCTGCAAGTCGCTGGCTGCAGAAGTTGTTCTAGGAGGTGGCTCTTGCGACAATTTTGTTAAGGCAATCCGCCCTCGAAGACGACTAATCACGCTATACGATGGGTCAACGGTACCAATAGTGTGAAGACCACTACGGAGAGCATCTACAGCAGCTCCACGTCCACATTAAATGGAATACGAGTTGGCTCCCGATCTTAAATCACAGAAAACTTTCGAGACTACAGAATTAAAGGCCTAATCCCAAACCTGATCACAAATCATAACAGAACGACAAGATTTCGTGGTAATGCAGCCCATGACCGCTACTTAAGAGCCTATAGAATTACTCCCAGCGAACGGCATTATCCAAGTTGAACTGTCCAATCTTGTCAAGATACTTGTCAGTAACCTTACCGATAATAGTTATAGTTGACCGATACAATCAGATTATTGCAGCTGCTCTGCTGCACTCTACAATACTGATTCCGACTCATGTCTCTACAGCAGAAGTGCAAGGGCTCACAGGGGTTTCAAAAAATCAAAAAATGTTCTGGAAGGTTCCACAGAACAGTCGCAAACGACAGAAGAGGAGAAAGACCCCGATCGGCTGGTAAAGGAGCCCACTCTATCTCACGCTTCCGCGCAATATCAGAAAAGAATCAAAGAAATGTTAAAAACGTATGCCTCTCTTTGGAGTGGAAAACTAGGAGAGATCTCCGCCACAAAACATCACATCTATGTAATTCCGGGATCTCGTCGCATTTCTCAGCCAACAAACAGATCAGGTCCGAGAACTCGTCAGCTCGAGGAAGAAAACGTAGCCAAGATGATGGAAGCAGGAGTCATCGAAGCAGCTCAATCTATCTGGGCTTCACCAGTGGTGTTAGTACCGCAACTAGACGGTTTCTTAAGGTTTTGCATTGACTACAAAAAACTGAATTTAGTGACAATATGAGATACATACCAGCTGCCTCGCATGGAAGAGTGCAAAGACAGCCTAGGCGAAGCAAACGTGTTAACAACGCCTGCCGCCAACAATGGCTATGGGCAGGTCCCTGTAGCCGAACAAAACCAGGATAAGACTACATTCGTGTGCCACGCTGGATTGTACGGTTTCAAATGGATTCAATTTGGATTAATCAATGCCCCTGGGACTTTCCAGTGCACCCTGGATATATTAATCTCGAAGTATAAATGGACTACATGCTTAGTCAATTTGGATGACTTCATGATCTTCGGACAAGATGAAAAAGCCATTTGAAACATTTGGAGGAGATCTTCAAAGCGCTGCAGACAGCCGGTATAACCTTGAAGTTCAAGAAGTGCGAATGGTTTGCTGATACGGTGAAGTAATTGGGACACATAATTAAGCGCGGTCAGCTTTCAATCCACGAAGCTCAAACAGATGCTGTCCGTGAAGCGCAACCGCCGTCTACACAGACCTAAATGCGATCCTTCCTTATATTCTCGACGATTCATAGTGCGCTACTCGCACGTTACTGCTTTACTGAACACATTGTTGCGTACAGGACAACCTGTTCAGCTCAAAAGAATTCGGACAGGCAGAACACGAAGTCTTCGAGACTCTGAAAACGAGTATTATTACGGCACCGATCTAGGAATACCCGATACTCAACCTTCCCTACTCCTCGGATACAGACTCCAGCGAGTGTCTGGTAGGGTACGCCCTGTTTCATACCCATTTGGACAATCAAGGAAATCTAATTGGTTCTTGGTCAGGAACGCTGAGAGTTGAAGAGAGAACTACACCGTTTCATAAAAAGGAATACCTTGCAGTGGTTTGGGCCCTGACTACTTTGCGACCCTGCCTGCCGGGAGAAAATTTTACTGTCCATATGGATCATTCATCCATGCGATGGATATTATCAAAAACGAACTACTCAGAGATATTAACACGTAGGCGCCTGCGTCTATAAGAATTCGATTTCGATTTTAAGTACATGAAAGAATCAGCTAACATCCAAGCAGACGTTTCTCGCGATTTGACACTTTGGGAACACACACAAGAATCGATGACGATATACCCTATTTCTAAATTGAGATGAAGAACGATGACGAGGAACTTTCATATCAAGAAGAGAGAGGAGAGTACTCCCATTCGGACCCTCTAATGGTTATCAACAGAACGGAATCGCCTGATCAACTCGAGCGTATCTCGATCAATGAATTTCTCTTTTAGCAACTGAAAGATAATTTCTCTGCAGCGATAGGTTCTCGTCTTAACAGGTAGGATGATCTACCCTTTTCGCACGATTCACGAGATATATTACTCAGATATGTCGAGGAGCATGATCAGGTCGTAGTTCTACACGCTTTGAAGATTCGCTTACTCTTTTTCTCACTATTCGAAGCTATCTGGACACCCAGGGGGAACGAAGTTGTTCATGACTCTCAGGAGGAACTTTTATTTGCCAACAATGACAAAAGACTGCCGTGCGATGGTGAGATCATTCCGAACGTGTGCAATAAATCGCGTGAAACTCTATGAGAAGAGGAAGAAGATGACAACACTTTCGTCGAAGACGCCTTAACAGTTCGGTATTATCGATATACTTGGAGAGAAAATTCGTTCCAAACGAGGATATAGCCATCTGTTGGTAATTACGGATCAATTCTCGAAACTTATGCCGAATGCACCGTTGAAGAGGATATGAGCCTCGGTAATAGCTCAAGAATTCATCAAACACTGGGTGTATTTGTACGGACCGCCGGAGATTCTGTTCTCAGATAATCGAAAGCAGCTTGTTTCTAAGTTCATTAATAATGTATGCAGAATAATAGGCATAAAGAGCATGTTTACCACGGACCACCACTCTCACTGTAATGGTCAAGTAGAACGCTATAACCACACGATATTAGCCATTTTTCGGCCTTACATCGCAGATCACCCAAGCGAATTGGATATTTACCCAGACACACTCTGTTATGCGTACAACAGGCAAGTGCACACGTCTACAAAGGAGACTCCATTCGATCTCGTTATATCACGTAGCCCTCCGCCCTTACCTATGAGGTTGGACGAAGTTGACGAAGAGAAGCAGATACCAGCGAAGAATCATATGAAATGGAAAAACTACCTGAGGTTAAGAACAGAACAAGCGCCTCGGGAGTGGGCAAAATCGCAATCTCGTTACGAAAGTTACTCGGACACCCGTTGGCGAAGACAACTGTCAAATCTCCAGATACAAGGATACAACTTTGTTCGCGTGGAACGACCTGAAAAGCAAAATGGACAGCGTCAAAAGTTGCTGCCGGTAGCATCTGGACACTTCACGCTAATGGACTTCACAGACGACACTGTTGTACTGAAGATAGGAGAACACGTTGAACGGTTTTCGCGCGATCGCGTTGAGACTGCACCAGAACCACACATAGAAGTCCAGGAAGCTGGGATAGGAAGCGCTGCAGTACAGAAAGATCAGGAGCTACCCTTCGAGTCAATGTATGGCCTGCTGCCAGTGGCACACCACTCTGAAAAGGTTCTCGATCTCCCGCCGACCGCAGGCGCTGTAGCCAATGATTTTATTCCTCCGAAAAATCGGGACACAACTCGTCACAAGAGCATGCGCTCTACAGTATCTGAGTATGGGACAGATATTTTTAATTTCGGCTAGGTTATATCCGGTTCCGAAGCGATTACAAACGCGCTGTTACCCGTTCAGGGCGAATGGACAAGCGGGATACCACTCGCTGAACCATCGCCCTTCTCAACGAACAATGGCAAAGAAGGCGAAGAGAAGGTTACAACTCGAGTAATGGTGGATACATCTCCGCCAGAATCTTTGGTAAAGAAAGCACTTGTAACTGAGAACTCTAATAAGTGTTGAAGAATCATGGAACGCGAAAGAAAAAAAGGTGACCTTACACCAAACGAGTATGGAATCCGAAACTGAAAACGGCACTGCTGTTACAGAAAAGCGTCTTGATCTCTTCGAGCAGACTACTCAGAGCAATCCTGAAAAGGCAAGAAGTTCCACAGGCCCCTTTCGGGAGTTTCAAAGGAACGATAACGTTGTGCTATACAGGATGGAACCGTTTCCGTCTAATACCAGGCGTTACAAACCGCTGGACCCGTGTCTCGCAACATCCGCAGATACGTTTCGAAATCTTGAGAATTACGTCATAGATCGCATAATAGATCACGGCGAAGACGAGGAATCACAAAGATTACTTTTCGCGTGCGTTGGTACGGTTTCCCTACGGAACGGGTTACTTGGGAGCCTATTACGCATATTACGCGTTCATAGGTCGAGCGTTATCATCTCTGCCTTGGACAATCAATCCCCGTAGAGATTTATACCGCAGTAATGGGTTTCCTGAACGCGCTTTCGCGGAATAGCTGTTAACTCAGTTCCACTTCAGGGGAAGTGAGGACCGTGAAGGAAGAAGTTGAAGATCATAAAACTCGAGGAAGCGAGTAGAAGCATCTGGTTCACGAAAACGTGAAGTCAAGAAGGCAGAAATAAAAGTTTGCGAGATCTGCTCAAGGGTGTTGATGAGATCTAAAGACTATCAAGCCTAACAAGAAGGGTACCCGCTGGTTTGCTTATGCCGCATGGCGCAGAATCCACCACGATCTCCCTGCAGCCGAGTTCAGGAAAGCTCTCTTTCAAGAGATTATGCCTCAAGGGAGCCAATAAAGGATCCTTCTCGTCATTCGGTTGCTGGGAGAACACATGATAATACGCCGGTTGAGAAATTGAATCTGACACAGGCTGAGAAGCCATGAAAAGCGAAGTAGGCACCGCAATCAAAGTAATTTGTATCTCTGGTTCATCCACGAAATAAAGATCTGCATCCGCACCCCAAGCTTCTTCATACTATTGATCCACGAATTTGGAAGGTGTCGATTCATGGACACAAACCGTACGTCGATTTATAGGGAGTTATTTGAAATTTGCACGAAGATCGCGAACCTCATCACACGTGATTAGGTGGCGAGCTCTAGGGTTGTACCACACAAAGTCTCCAGTATTGACTGTGCGACCTGGAAAGTGATCTCGTTGTGGCCTTCGTGTGCTTCTCGCTGATTGATCCAATAGAACTCCATCCCAATGGATACTGTCGATGAAGTCCATCAAGGATAGGAACTCTTCGTAATAGGAGCTTGACCCCAACACCAGGGAGAGGTCGAGTTGTCTCCCATGTCCTCTCTCAGTTAGCAACATGTACCACAAGAAAAATGTCTTATGCATTCCAGAGGATATCGACTTCCATTTTGGCAATAAACTCAGCGAACAATACCGTATAGTACCCCAAGAACGGTTCTGTGATCAGGGCAGAACAAGTACAGGTTATGGCAGGAGAGAGCTCCACAGGACATAGACGAGAACTCTCGATAGACGACCAATGTTCAGGAATCGCTACTTAGCGTCCCACGCGTGCATTACGCCTAATACAATGGATTTTGATCATTTGGTACGAGAACAAGTACCCCACGGGGAATCTCATCCACTGTTGCAAACAAGGATAGTCCCAATTGGGAATATCCCGCTTGTAAAAGAACCGGAAATCTGCTAGAAGCGATGGCCGACGCAATGAAAGTACAGCGTCGCGCACAGAGCGTTTGACGCACCTCTCGTCGACATTGACTTCATATAATGCCTCAATATACGAGTATCCTTTGCCTTTTGTACGATTCATCCATGTATCCAGGTTCTAATCTCTTGTGAAGACGACCAGGCTGATAAAGCGGTGTAGACGCTGGTAAATCAGCTTAGTGAACCGGGTTCGGGCTTAGTCCGTACTTTCATTGGTAAATCGCGCTACCATGTTGTCTGGAAAGGCACAGTGAATTCTTCAATCGTGATTTTGAATCGCGACATGCAGTAGATCATCGGAAAAGTACCCGTAAAGGACGTACTGTCGGATCAACGCGTCATCGCGAAGAGCAACTCGGTCGAACCAGGGAACTTAAGCAAAAAGATCCGCATCGTCGAGAGGATTTCGTCCCACCAAGTCCGCTGGATGCGGGTAACTGCGTTGAGCTCGACGAGATGGAACTCTAATGATACCGGCAGAAGATACGTAAGCCCCGTTCGGCATCGCGTCAAAGGCAGACGGCCGCAGCGTCAGAGAATGAAAATACGACGCGCGGAACCGGATCCAACCGAAACACAGAAGGAGTTGCAGACCGTGAGTTGAAGCCACTACTGAAGTAAGCATCCTCCGGTGGTGCAAAATAATTGTTGGAGTCATACGGAGTATTCGGGTTCGTTTTTGAATGATCGGAAACATACAGATGTGAATCATGTAAGAGCATCTCCACCAGTTGGGTGTCCCTATCCAACATCTGGCCATGTGTGTCGTGTTAACTAGTGACTCTAAATGTCTAAAATGTTCTTCAACACTGCTCTTCAACGCGAGCGTTTAAAGCACTACTTGACCTACCCATATTTCCAGTTCAAAGTTCCAAAGCCTGAAGGCACCTACAAAATGATTGGAAAGGACTTCATTTTCGGGCAAGCAGAAGATGAGGAAGCCTCTTTCGCAGTTGCGTTTTAGACTCAAATGGTCCATTTAGCCATAGTCGCCATTCCAAAAGGCCGTAAAGGTTGTTCTGTTCCAGGAAAAGCTCCAAACATTCCAAGAAACTCCAATAGTATTCATGTATACTACATGGGAAAGTACTTGTGGCCTCAGAACACTCTCTGCCCGGGAACAAGTTTGTACGGCCCGCAACAATCTTCTAAGACTTTTGAAAGGCGGTTTCACATGCGGCGATCTGTTTTTGAACATATTATTTTTGGTGTAGTGCAGAACAGCAGTTATTTTCGACGCGGGCTGAGACCGGATGCCACGGGTCGCATGGGTATATCGCCACTTACCAAAGTGATATGTGCCTTGCGACAAATTGCGTACGATATACCGAGCGACCTGGCAGAAAATATGTTCGACGTGTCGGAGAAAACCGCTGCCGACTGCCTGGAGCATTTTTGCACTGCAGTCCAATCTGTGTTCGGAGCAAAGTATCTCCCTGACTCAAGTAGTGAAGAACTAACCGAATTGAGCTTCAATTTGCAGAAATTGGTTTCCCAGTTGTATAGGATGTTTAGACTGCGCCGTTTGGGAGTGGAAGAATTGCCCGAAAGAGAGACAGGGTGTGATGTTGGGGAAAGAAGGACGACCTGTGTTAAGGATGGAGGTTATCGCAGATATGGACCTGTGGATATGGTCCTTTCACTTTAGACTGCCGGGTGCTTTCAATGATCTCAATGTGTTGGAAGTGAGAACCCAGTTCGATAGAGTTCTATCTGGTACATTTCCGGCCGTGAAGCCGTCCTATAGAGTCGATGTGGTACTTATCACGTAGTATTACTATCACACCGACGGTATCTACCTGACATGGAAAGTATTCAAGCAAACAATTGGCATGCCACTCACCAACAAGGAGAAATTGTACTCCAAACAGCAGGAAACTGACCGAAAATGTATAGACCGTCTTTTTGGAGTTCTGTATAGACGGTTCCGCAGTCTTTTTGTCCCATCCAAGAAGATGTCCGACGCGAAAGTTCAAAACATCGCCCTGACGACTGCTATCATGCAAAATATGACGGTAAAAGTGAGAAAGGGATTCTACACAAGTGATGGTAGTGGGGGAGTTTCACGCTATTATGACGAGCAAGACGATACCGCGGATATGGTTTTGGAGAAATTGAATGAAAGCGATGTTCATGGTGGTCTGGTTCGCGTTTCAGTTGCAGACGACATAAAGCTCCCTGCTCTACACTGCATGATGAAAGTGGCTCTGATTAATCATATCTGGAACGCGTTAGGTATCGAAATTAAAGTGTGAGTTGGTGCCAAAGGCGCGGCGACGACGGAGTATTCCTCATTAAACACTGGTTATTTACTGCGTGTCGCGTTTAACGTAGAATAGTAGATCCCCCTCTAGCGGGATCACAGGGCCGCGCTGCCGGACAAAGTTTCGTCGTTGTAGGGACGTTTGGCCACACTGGCCGCATGGAAACTGGCGCTAGCGCGGGCGATGGGCTCAACAATTCGAAGTGGCGTGTTATTAAGGAGAGTCAATCGACACAATTAACGCAAACATAAAACTTGATGGCGTTAACAACTTGCAAATTGAGCCCATTGATGCGACGCTGGTGAGGCTATTTTGTTCAGCGCTGTGGGCAGCGCTCTCCCGTGCGCGTGCAGTGGGAACCGGACCTGCTCCACTTTTGACCATGCACACAGTCAGCCAGTGTGCTTATGTGAACGCCTCTCACCACATCAAACTTCCCGTCTTTATCCCTACCTCATCTTCCCATCCACCTTTCTCCCTCCCCCCCCCCCCCTCTCGCAGAGTAAATTACCAGTGTTCATTGACGAACGGCCCGTCGCACTACAGCTACAGATCTGTGCGTGACGTCGTCGCGACTCCTTGAGTGTCAGCCTCGGCTGCGGTGGCCAGCGTAGCCAATCCGTTGTTCTCAATAGATACGGCTGACGTTCGCTCAAATCCTTCAAACGCACTGGAATTGACGGATGCAGTCTGTGTACGCAGGTTGGCACCATCGTCAGAATGCATGAATGACGACGAATTTGGTCCAATTCGGGATCAGTTGTTCACGCTGCTCTCCTTACCTCTTCTGCAGGTCTCCTCAGGAAGACGCACAGCTTCTGTTTGCGCAATTATAATGTAGCAGTTCATTAATTCTGCATTTGTCCCTGGCAGCCTGAACAAATCTTGTATGGTCTTTTTCTTCTCGACTTCCACCAGTCCCTCTGCGATATATTTCCGACTCTTTGCTGCCCGCGCAAGCTCCTCGATCCCGTCTGCACCGCGGCGAAGGGCATTTGCTTGGCTGGAAAGCATGTGCGCACGCTTTTTGCAAACAAAAGCATATTTCTGGTCCGATCTGGGAGGCGTTTCATCTTCAATCCGGCGTCTGCTTTGCCCCCAATCTCCACGCACAACGCCGATGCCACGCTGCTCCGGTGAGAAGGAATCTCCTCCGGAACAAAATCGTTTTCTTTGTCTTTGCTAGATATAGAAAGCTCCCACAGCGCAATATTAAGCAAAAACATAAGTGCCTCTATGAATTCGAAACTCTTCCCCACATCCAGATCTTTGTCTTGAAAGAAAAAATACATGTTGCTGATATTGGCTTCCTTATTGTACACAGCAGTAGAAGCGCGAACAAAATCTTCATCGGTTGAAGATCCGATAGGGTTCTTCGATTTCATGCTGCACATGATACCCCTCAAACTGTATACAGTCGAGGCGTGCTATCTTGTATCGCTGTAAGACGGCCATACCTGTGCGTGGAGGGGGTTTGAAAGAGGAATCGGCTTTCTTCCTTTCTTGTATCAAGAGCTCAAAGCTTTGTAGTATCTCTTCCGTCAAGCGGTCCTTCTTCCTGCTCGTACCTCGCTTGGAATTTTCTGATGCTGCGAGGAATGCTTTACAGGCGGCTACAGTTTCGAAAACTGATCATCCTTTGCAAGAATTCATTTGGATGTGCGTGTGGTGAGGAAAAAGTATCACAATATGGGATTGAGAAATTCTCTTCAATATGGGCATAAGTCTCGAGAGCGAGGATATGTCGGGATGGGTGGCTTGTTTGCGTATTCATTAGGTTATGCCTGTATTAATTTGGTATATTTCTGCAATTGTTGCGGGAAGGATGTGGGGTGGCGCCAAGTACCTTTGGTTCACCCGCTGGAGTTCCGCTGCAGTTGTGGCGGGAAGGAGGCGTTGTGGCGTCAAATACCGGTGGTTACCCCGTTGGAGAGCTCTCCAAAAATCACTGATTTGAAACATTTTTGAAGGAGTTCCAATTCAATTTCCTGCTTTTAATTTGAAATTTTTTTGAAGAGCATGGGTGTGCGCTGAACAGTACTCCAACTGAAAAAATTGCCTTGAAATTATGCAGTGGAGAAACCGGTGGAGATGCTTTAAGGGCGTATTGAACTTGAAGTTGGAATGCGTTCGTAGAGACGAGGAAACTTCGAAAGACCAATGCATAATGCTGGACGGGTATACAATTACGTCTTGTGTTTCCCGGGCTTCGCGATTAACGGCGAGATGTGTAGTATTCTAAAAATTCGGATAGCCAATGCATCATTATTTCGTCTAAGTAAGATGATACTCACAGGAGACTGTGACGGCATTGATTGAGTTGTGAGCGGCGTTCCGCAGAGGTTGTAGGTTACCAGTGTGAAATGGATTGCCACGGCGCATCCAAATCGTCCCTTCGTAGGGAAATGAAGGATTGGAAACGGCGCATGTAGTGGATAGGCACGTGGAAGGCAATTCTACCCTTTGCAGACGAAGCCCATAAGAGCCGACTACCCTATACTGTAGAGGAGCTAATTGGCTAGCCAAGGTTTATATCTAGATAATAATTAGTGGCCATCCCCTCTGTGCTCAATATAAACGGTACAAAGGTGAGCGCCAACTCCCAAATAGAGGATAAAACAACGTGTACAAAACTGTCCTATTCCTAGTTCAAAATTTCTTAACCGGATATCCAGACAATCTACAACAAGTAGATGTCCGTTTAACAGCGAGCCTAGTCTATGAACCACTCTCATCAGCGAGTAGGGCTTTACAACAACCCCCATTTTCTAGGTCGCTTGGGTTGCAACTATAACAATCCTTTTTCCTTCGCCGAAAGCCGCCTTATCGACAGTCCGAACGCCGTTGTAGTTGTCTGCTCTCTCCGTTAGAGCAGATACTTCGCCATTAAGTGATGGTCGTAGTTTTCGTGAAGAAACGCCGCACTTATGTCAAAGTGATCTAGATATACGCGGCGTTCAGTTGCGAATGAAAGGGGTAGACGAGTCGTAGTTTTTTCAAAGTTGTACGGTGAGGTGTGGTGAGGGTCATAGTGTTCGTTGGGAAGCATGAGATCGCCTCGGGCTGCAAAACGGGTTTTGCGGGCAATGACTTCATTCGTTGGTGAGGTTTTATATCTGTATTGCATACTTGTGAGAATAGGGTTGGTATTGGGAGGTGTGGATAAAGTCCAGCGAATGGCACCCATTTAGTCGAGTTGGTCGAGTTCATTGCTGTGTGCAGAAGCATCTGGATAATGGCTACATGTTTTCGGGGTCGAGGTGGGGGTGTGGTGTGCGTACCGGTCAGCAGTGTGGAGCTGAAGGCGTGGGATAAGCTGGCGCAAGGATTAGGACTTGTATCTTACGGTTGGAAGGTCACTGCGCGGATCGTCTGTGTTTGGCTGGGGTCTATATTCCAGACATTTATGTGGGTTGGGCTAATGGGGTGGAGATAATGAACATGTTTTGAATGGAGATAAAGTCTTTACTTCTTTTGTTGGATTCGAAGGATGGTTCCGAGCTGGCCAAATGTGAATAGATGGGAAAGGTTGGGAGGTGCATCGTACCAGACTATGTGGTGAAGGTTTTGGATGCAGTAGTGGTACGTTATATTGTACTTTAAGGCAGCCTCAGTGGCGGCATCCTCTCAGAAAGGGAGTGGTAGACTGCTTCGAACGAGTGACGCCCGTAAAGTTTTGAGAAGGGAGCCACTGAAGCGTTCGGCCAGGGGGCTTCCTATTGGGAGTATGAAACGGTGAGTTGAAAATGGATACCGCGCAATGATAAAGCTTTCTGGAATGCCTTAGATGTGAAGTACTTTGCGTTGTCACTTTGGAGAAGGAGAGGGTATTTTTTATGGGTGTTGTAGGTGTGGGTCAGAATATCGATAAGTTTGCGAAGGGTTTTGTACCAGGTCTTGAGGAAATCCACGTGAAGGGAGCGGAAGGCGGTGTCGATGAAGAAAAGTATATGGCTGTTCTATTGACGTGATGGAGGTGTCAGGGGATCGCAGGGGTCGATTGAGATGCAGATTCCAGGAGACTGAGTGTTAGTGGATCATCGATAAGGTTGCAGTTAGGATTTGCCTTCTCTGCATCAACATCAGTAACTTTCAGTGGGTGTGGGACAGAGTGCGGCCGGGAGATTGAGTAGGAGTTTGTGCTTGGCCGTTAATTGGAGTGACCTTGGTTGAATATGGCCTAGCTTCAGATTCTATGTCTCGAAGTCATGTGTAATGGAGGGGGTTGGAGTTGGATTTGTTTCTGGGAGAGAGGAAGAGAGCCAGGGTTTTGATGGAGTGCAAGAGGACGATGGTAGGGTTGTGAGATTTGGAGTGCGGGAATTGGATGATGGGGGAGGCCGTTTTCTGGGAGTGGGAGAATGCATCCCCTGAGTTTTGGATGGAGGGGATGAGGGATTTTGAGTGAGTTCACGGGGGGAGAATGTGCGTACACGTAAGTCTTGATCGGGGGTATCAAGGACGTATTGATGGTTTATAGGTGTGGACGTGGCAATTACATCATGTGCATGACGCCATCGACGCGGTCAAATGAGGGCGGCTCTGGACGCGGAGAATGCCACTAAGCTGTAGTGTGAGGCAAGGGAAGCGACTAAGATAAGATTCGGACGGATGTGTGGCGCATGTACGGCAATGGAAACGCGGAGGGTCATATGCGTCTTTGGTTTCAATATTGGCCTCTTTTTGGTTACAGTAGAGTTATTAGCGTTGGAAGAGAGGGTGTAAGTCATGTTTGGGAGAGAGCCCATTACGAGGTTTGTGGAGAAAACATGGATGGGGTGGGCGGCAGAGTCAAGGATAAACATACCGTCGGGCAACTGCTGAAGAGCAGCATTATCGTTTTGTTCTAGGATGCTCATGTAAAGAAGGAGTTCTTTCATGAAATTGTCAGGAAGTACACATGTGTCGACTGCATGGGTCTGAGATTTTAACTTCACCCTCTGAAGAGTGCATTCTTCATCTCTTTGTGTGACACAGTAATGCATTTGGTATCATTTTCCGGTGTAGACCTGAAGATTTGCATGGTTCCAATATGGTTGGGAGCGAAAACCGCGTGGGTATGATGGAATTTGAGGGGGGGTTCGAACGTGTTGGAGACGGATTCGGACGTGAAAATGACTTTATTGCGTGGTATAGAAGTGAAAATTGTGGTGCATAAATGTGTTTTTAATCGAGACCGGTTTGCTGTAGGCGATTTTTGAACTATCGAATAGATGTAGGCGGTGTACCAAATGTAACGAACGCGAGCTGCAAGATATATATATTTGATTTAAAACCATAAATGAGAAATTTTAGGGCTATGCGTTCTTCGTTAATGTTGAAAAAGTCGGCGTTGAGCATTTTCGATCGGATAGACAGATCTTAGAGATGTATTCTTTGATGTTCATTTCAGAATCAAACACGATAGATCTTTCATTGGATTTAAGTGCATCGTGGTCTTCTTTGGTGGCGTTGCGAACATGATTAGAAATATTATTCACGATATGGAATGGTGAGTGACTTAAGAGATCTGTAGGAGGTTTTTTTCGATGATGTGGTTGGTGGTGCTTTGCACGATAAGGGCCTAGACCTTAAAACACTTTTTGCGGTTGAAAGAGCGACAGAATCATATGAAGAGGATATTTTGCTTTGCAACAATAGTTTCGCATCGATAAAAGCCGAATTGATGGTTAGTGAATCTTCCCAGATTGTAAAATTTGTGTATGAGATCTTGGATTGGAGGAGATAATGTAAGGTAGAAAATGGAGACGTAGGTGAAAATTGGTCAGCGACAGAAAGATTGAGTGTATTAGATTTGATTGCAAGCAGGTTGCAGTTGTAAAGGAGGGTTTGAAGATAACAATATTTTCCGGATCAGTGTTGAGGTCTCAAGAACCTTGAGAGTCTGAAAGAAGAGGATGAGCGTTCTAGGCGCATAACCTGTGAGGAGCAATACCACGGAACCCCGGACGACAAAGGCGTCAGGTTCTTGGGTGTTTTATTTGATGTCTATGGCTACGTGTAAACCGTGGACCCGGTGTGTGCGTCGCCACAAAGACGTTGATACCGACGAAATAGCGCCTCATATCATCTTTCTTCATTGGCTCTACTCAGCGCAAAAAAATGTGGCAGCCAATGAAGAACCGGAGAGCATATCGCCTATTGTAGATATAAGGGGGTTTCTACACTGGGACACCTCAAAGAGCATTTTGTCTCCTTTTCTCAAAACGGCCACAAATTTCATCCCAACATGACACGGAGCATCTGTCCACTGCACACATCAACTGCGCGCAGATTTGGGCGCGCTTCTGGAGCGACCCCATCTTGTGGACAAGGTGCTCCTGAACATTGCAGGTCATAATGGACCCAAACCTTCGCACAGCGCTCCTGTTTGACCTTCTCCACACACTTGAGGCGCTTTAAGACAATTGCGAGGTCACGGCAGCGGCTCTGAATGTGATGGGATCTGCGGCTGTGGCAGCAGCTACAACTGCCGAAACCCGTGGAGCAGTCCCATTTCGAGCTTGGAGCCACAGCCGAAACGACAGCAACTGGTGTACAATCTATGCTTTGCAACCAAGTTTCATAGAAAGCGGTGCTTGGAAGGCACTCTTCAGAGTATCGCGAACTGTGCTTGAAAACCATCTTTGCTCCCTGCAAGATGTCTTGACGAAACATGAGACAAACTTTCGATCTTCGCTACCCCCTGCACTACGAATTGCGGCTTTCTTAATGTATGTCGGTGGAGCGAGTTGCGACAACACTGGTGCACAGCTGGGCATAGGTAGAAGTTCAGTAAGCAGAGATGTTAAGATTGTTAGCAGAGAGGTCTGCTCTCATCTCAGCGACAAGGTGCGGTTGCCCCAAACAGAATCTAATCTAGCTGCAGTGATGCAAGGATTCCAAGAGATACGTGCCCTTCCGTACTGCGTGGGCGCAATTGATGGCATACATATACCATGGCTAATGTGCCCTGAAGAGCAATACTACGAGTACAGATGTTATAAGGGCTTCTCAAGCATGGTTCTCTTTGCAGTTTTAGATGCAAATCGTAGGTTTCTGTATACTGACATTGGGCGTCCTGGGATTTTCGGGGATTCTACTATTTATCAGAACTGCACTCTGAAGAAGATGATTGACGAGGGGAAATGGCTGGGCCAGGAGATACCAGATCTAGTTATTGCCGGTGTTGACGTGCGACCGTATCTTATTGGGGACTGCGCATTTCGTCTTGACGTTAATATGATGAAGAGCTCCAGTAAGCAGGAGATGGCAGCAAACCCTGTTCTTTAAACATGGCATGCAATTGCGTCCCAAACGCGAAAGCCTGTCGAGTGTGCTTTTGGAATATTGAAGCACCGGTTTTCGGTTCTTAAGACTGGGTTAAAATTACATCACGAAGATGGTATGGTGCAGCTGATCAGTGCGTGTGTTTCTCTGCACAATTTATGCATGAAATGCGAGGACCATGAAGACTACTACCTACCGACAGACGAACGTGGAGATCCACAGGAAGTGACAGTAGAGACAATCAGCGGAAAAAAGCAAAGAGATGCATTGCTTTACTATTTAGTAGAGAAACTTGGTGGAATTGTTTAGAACTTTTCGACGAGATTTTCCATGATTGTCCTCAGCTTGGCCTTCTCCTCAATGCTTTTCTTGAGCTCCTGCAACAATCCATGTTGGCAGGCTTCGGCTTGCTTGAAGAATGAATCCATACTCTCATGCCTAGATTCCTTGTTTCTCTTTCGGGAGCTTGACATTGTGTCCTGAACTGCAATGATACCGGTTTAACTGTCAATCACGGCTGGGAGATTATGGCGTGCTTTATCATGCTCCAGTTCGTGTAATTCTTCGAAGAAATATAGCTTTTCATATAGATGAGGGTCGTTACCATCCCTTCCGGACTCACTAAGTTTATATATATATATGTGGAGTACTCCTGCTTGATAAGCGTAAACTTTTTCTGCCACGCCTTAGGAAATCGGCTAATGCTATGTTTTTTCTTCGCTAGACCTGTGGCAACTGTAAACAATTCCTTCAGAGACTTTTTCTGCTTCTTGCAGCCTCCATACCCAGCAGCCTTCATCATTTGAAGCATTACAACTACGCTTTCGTGACTGTAGTGTTGCTTATCCGTTTGGGGGCTTTCTGGCTTGGTTTTTGGTGGTAATAGTTTAGACTCCGTGGATGGTACTTGGCCAATCGTGCTTATCAATCGAGTTTGAGGTGATAGGGGAGCGGTTGTTGGGGTCAGAGTGGGGGAGAGGGTATTGATCTGCTTCTCAGACATTTTAAAGATGTCTATTGGGCTGATTTGCACGACAAAGCGACCCAGGATTCTTCCTGGCTAGTGGGGGCAACTTTTGAACGCAAACAGGAAGCGGCGAATGCTTTCTGTTTGCGCTCGTGTGCTCCCGCGAAAAATGCTGTCTACATCTGTAGCATGTTTCGATTCTACACTGAACGTGGACAGTGCGGGGGCCAATTGGGACAGGTTGCTCTGTATCGTGGACAACAGTCCGTGTCCCTTCTTTTTTGTCTACCCTTTGGGGTAGAGACCCCCTAAGCAAAGCAAACACTTTGCAGACTGACAACCAAATATTTCCGTCGTGACCCAATCATATACACTGTACATTAACCCTAACATGGTAGCGCTAAGCTTTCAGGGTCAAAAGGGTTACTTGAACTTGTTTTCAAATTTGCATTTGTGTTTTTGGTTGGGAGGTAGGTTTTCCCAAAAACGAATCTTTCGTGTGTTGTGAGACGGCTATGCAACAGTAAAGGATTAGTTCTGGCTTGTGAAGAGATTACAAAGCTCAATACTGTCATGAGTTCAATTTACAAAACAAAAATAGTTTTTGGTCTTTCTTACATTTGGGTAACGCATTACTGGAACAAATAATGAGACAGTTGTTCAGAAAACGGACCGAACGGCCCAAAGATATGAATATAGAATTGGAACCACGCGGTAGACCTGCAGTGATAACGAAAGAAGAAGAGGAAACCATATTGCTCACCATTTAGCATTTCGCTCTTCGACAAACATCTATTACACAGGTGTGCCTTCTGCAAGCTGTCAAGCACTTCGTCGAACTTTTGCCTCCTACCCGTCGTAAACATGTTTCGTTTGTGAACGGTACACCAAACAAATCACGGGTGCAGTACTTCTTTCCACACCATTCTGATCTTAAATTCAAAGCCGTGCAGGTAATTGAAAACAAGAGGCTTGTAGCTTTCACGAAAGAACACATTTCAAATCACATTGCCCGTCTCAATTGTACGATGGAACGATACAACATCAGGGATCCAAACCAAATTCTCAACGTAGATCAAAGTAGAATTGGGCTGCATCGCGTAACAGGACGCAGTTTGCGAAGAGAAATTGGCCCAAAAGACAAGAAGTTCGTCCAAATCATGCCAAGACTCAAAGGGAATATAGAACAAATTACCATGATGCCTGTCATTTCAGCTGCAGGGAAAACAATGAAACCGATTGTCGGGTTTCCTGGGAATTAGGCTCACTATTAGAAGTTCAAAGGTCGCTACGGCACCATTCATGAGGTTCTCCCAAACTGCTACTTATATCAGAGAGACCCTACAGACATTGACGGGGGAGTCTCATCCCGCTCGACGGTTATAGTGATCACGTTCAGCACAAGGTTCTCTTGTTCTTCAAAACGGATCGTACAATCGTTATTGGGGTGCCAGCACAAACCTCACATGTGTTACAACCGCTTGAAGTTGGAGTGTTCTCTTCGATGAAATCCCATCTTCAACAAAGTGTCCACCTGATGACGAGAGCAAAAAAGACATTCGACGCCTTTGATGCATCCAACGCCATAACCAAAGCATACCATGCGTGGGTAACTACCAGAATAGTTGTTAAGGGCCTTGAGTATTTCGGTGCTAATTTGTCAGACAAAAACAGAGCGTCAGTTTCACTATTAAAATCATTGATTTACGCGTATTCAGTCGAAAGTAAGGTAGTAAAAGTCGACACTCTAGTAAATTCTTACATGCGTGAATCGCGAAGGGTTTTGAGCAAAACCGTTGACCAGGTCAAAGGAACTACCAGGAAAAACACGGAACGTGGGAGCCACCTAGCAAGCCAAGAAGTATTAAATGTGTTAAAAATGCGCGGCGAGAAGCAAAGAAAGAGAAGCAAAGAAACAAGAAAAAGACGAAAATAGGGGCAGGCGATGCACGTCAAACTGAATTGCAAGCGTACAGGGAGCCTGTTGATAATTGAAGGCGCTTGAACGACCTGTCTCCATGCCGAGACATTCAGCGCAAACGTCTAAATGGGACGCGTGCAATGAGGCTGTTGTTTCGCAGAAATAGAGCTAAGAAGCGTTTTCTGGAAACGTTAAAAATTAAGGAAGGCGTAGCTCTGAGTTGCAGCGTGAACAAGTCGCTGGATAAAGATAACGGTCTTGGTTATCGTCGCCCTCTGGCATACAATATCAACACAGCTCCTGTGACTGAGAGTTGCCCGTTTTAGAATATTGCTTTCTGATTGGCGATTAGCCAAAAACTCTGTTCAACTTAGATGGAATCTGCGTTTAGGGGCTGTTTTAAGCCTGTTTTGTTTTGGGTTGTAGCTTGGCTCTTCTTCGTTCGTACTCTTTGAGTTTTTGATTGAAGTAAAGAGTAAGTATTGGCTTTCATTTGCAGTAGAAATAACGGAAATTAGGGAAAGATAATGAGAGTTACAATGCCAAATCGCTTTTTCTGTTATATCAAAACGTGTAGGGTGGTGAATTCAGTCACGCCGTTTTGCACCACAGACATACGAAGGTGCATAGCTTCAGGCGTGACAGTGACCCTATGCACCACACTGCCCGGCCCGTGAAGGTAAAATGTAGAATTGTTTACAGCATTTGGCTTGTTTAGTGAAGTTAGCTACGGCCAATGGCCCATTTAAAGATTCGGGGATCGAGATAGAGACGCCCAACTCGGCCAGTTTTTCAAAAAAGATTAGCCACGACATTCTTAAAAACGGTTTCTAGCGGAGATACTGCAGACAAAGGCGGAGCAGGTGGGGCAATACTCATAATGTGCGTTCGGTACAAGCGCTCACAGTCGGCGCCAACCGCGATTGCGGTTCCGGCGCACTTTTCGCCGAATCATCTTCTTGTAGCTGCTCAAATTCATGGCAACCATAACAGCCCCTGCACTATTACAACGGTCGCCGTAGAAGTAGCTGGTGATGCCTATCTGTTGGAACTGACCGTGCTCTCGCTTCAAAATTGGGCCGCCCGAATCGCCAAAGCAGGTACCAGTCCTGCCCTTATCCGGAAAGTCGAGCGAGGTGTAACAGAATTCGCGGCGGCGGTTGTTGGCGCCAGAGAAGCCCAGCTCCTCGTCACAAACAGACCAGCGCTGGAAGAGCACGTCCGTGCGGCGAACACGCCGCGGTACGCTTTCCCCAGAGCCTCTGGCGCCGTATCCGGCGGCCTGTAGCTTGGAGCCAGAGCGGGTGGGCGGATTTTCCAGCGCGATGGGGCTGAGGAAGCGAGGGGGGATGTCTGACTCAAGCTGCACGAGCGCGATGTCGTTTGCAAAGGACGAATCGTCGCGGTAGCGACGGTGCACGAAGACGTTTCGCATAAAGATCTTGTTGCTTGGCGAGCGAAAGTACTTCGATTTCGTGGTGCGCTCAGCCACCAGCACGTACGACCGCGAAACGTCTATTGCGCCAGGGTCAACAAAACAGTGCGCAGCGCTGAGCACGTACGTGGGCGAGATCACGGAGCCGGAGCAGGCGATGAGAATGCCGGAAAAAGTTTCTATGAAAACTCTCGCGAGATGCTTGCGAAGCCTGGCGGGGACCCTCTTGCCGCCAACGATGGTTGGGGTGCGGGAACCGACATCGGCGTCCTCGTCTTCTTCCTCGGCGGATTCGTCAGCATCATCGTTGTCGAAATCGGGGGGGAGATCTTCCGGGCGACCGAGTATGTCCATGGCGGCGCGGCGACGCGGCGCTTCCGTGGGCTGGGGACGAGGCGTGGCGACGAGGGACTGCGACGAGACGATGACAGGGCCAGTGGAGGTATCAGCCTCTGCGAAGACGACTTTCTGCGCAGAAGCAGGGATGGAGACTGAGCCGAGCAGAGAAAGCAGCGCGAGCGCGAGGAAGAGGGACGCGGGCGCGCGCTTCATGGCGGAGGAGTGAGACAGGGGCGATGAAGGGGGAGGTGAAGGGAGAGGTGAAGGGAGAGGTGAAGGGAGAGGCGAAGGGAGAGGCTACGTGGGTGGCGAGGCATTCTTTTGACGGTGGGGTTGCAAACTGAATGGCAACAGCTCGACAACGCGGTGGGGCGCGCGGCGGCGGCAATACGGGGCGCGGAAGGTACGCGAGTTGATGGGGGCAGGGGTGAGATTCGCGCACGGCCATCGCACGAGACGTGTAGTCAACGAAGGTAACGTAGATATGTACAACGGAAGTCAGTCACGGCTTTGTGCTCCTCGCCAACCCGTTGGGTTCGTTGATGGCACAATGATCGCTGTTCGCCGTGGACACGATGCGGCAGTAGTGGACCACGTGGCAGAGCTCAGTGAGCTTCACGTCGGGCAAGACAGTCGCGCTCACTTGGTTTGGCAGGTCTGCGTGTTTTTGGTAAGGAGCTTTTGCTCTTTAACGGTTAAAGTTACATTACGTTAGAAGTGAAGTTCTCTACGGATAGTGATCCGTTTTTAGTATGCAGACATGATATCAAAGTGAGCTCTACACCCTCAGACAGAGCGTTTTCCATTCTATACTTCACGTGGGCGGACGAGCGCGAGCGCGAGGCCGTTTGATTTACATTGGTTCTTGATTGTACTGTAAACAAAAGCTGTATTTTTTTAGGTTTTTGAAGTGATAGAAGCGGTAATAGTGGAGGAAATCCTTAATGCAGCCAGACGCTGGAAAGAGGCGGGCTGTTTACGACAAGAGAGAATGTTTTCGTTGTCTGGTTTACGTCAGTGATGGATCTTTTCAAGCACAAATCAATGTTTTAGCTATGGCTTTGTTTTCTGGATATCCTATCTTTTATCGCGTCTCATGGCAGTATTGTTCAGAGGCGTCGAGAAAGCTCACGTTGTGTTGGCATGTGCGCATGATAAGGTTTGTAAACGTCTCTTAAGCTCAATAAGAATATGTTACGCGTTGGGCTGGGCTGTTTCGGCGTTCCCAGCCATTGGCGTAGCTTTCCATGGTAATCCTGTTGAATAGAAAAGCTGTCAAGCTGGCCCTCGTGATGCGTTTGTCAGGAACAAAACGCTTTCTATTTGGAACCAAATACTAACTGTTACGGAGAGCTCCAGGAACGACAGCTTTACTTCAAAGAGACTAGGACAGCGGTTAATATGCTCACAACATGGCTGACAGGGGAGCGAGCGTTCGGGGCGGCCTTGATTGATGGAGCCACAAAATAGTGGAGACGCTGATGCTTGGAGAAAAGGCGCAACGGTGACTGGGGTTTGTTTTGTGCGCGTGATTTTTACTGTCTCGGAAGTTGTGAATGAAGTTCGCGGGAAACCTCCCTAAAGTCAAGACAAGCGGTGCTGTCATCAGTGATGACAGTACGGAAGAATACAGGTAGAAATAAGATAGTCGATAGTTGTCACAAGTTGTGAAATGTGTCTCACATCTCTTACCGCCCTTGCGTGGCAGTAACTGTTGATGTGCGTATACCATTGCTCAAGAGAAAAGCACACGCTGGCCGGGCTGTGTTTGTGTGGTTCCATCGAATACCCAACAAGGACTTTTGGCGCATAACGCCTTTCAAAGACATGTCCATTGGAAACGTGGAATGCAATTGTCACTTGAGTGGAAACTGGAAATCATAAAATATCTGGCGACTCAGGGCGTGACGTTTGCTGTCGAGAGTGCGGAAGCAGTTCAGATATCGACCGGAATTCCAACAACATGCCATGTTTAAACTGGTATTTGCTTTTGTACATATGTCGCATTCAATATGAGTTTCAAGGTGCAAAAGAATTCAACAAAGAACTTTGCGCATTACGACTTTGGATAAAACAATTTCCGGACGCCTCTCTAAAAGAAATGATTTATAAAGCGTTTTTTTCATATTTCGGGGCACGGTTAGGGATTGCAACTCTGAACCAGAGCTCCTTGAAGCGCAGAGCATAATATAATAAACACAAACTCGCTCTCTGTTCCTCTAGATGTGTTGGAAGCATTAAGCTAGAGTCAAAGAACGAAAGCAAAAATGGCGCATCTCATAACCGCAAGCTTGGTCGCGGCGTATCTAGGAAACAGGGGCAAAGAAGACATGGAAATGAGTTTGGCGCCGTCCCCGAAGAGTGAAGCCAGCAAAGCAATCGTTTGCGATAGATGTGGACATGTGGCTGACTCAGGGCGCGCCCTTCGGAGACACCGGGAAAGCAAACATTTTCCTATACTGGTGATCGGTCGAAATTGATGAGTCGCCGGTGCGGCAAAAGAATGCCGTGTGGTGACGAAGCGGGCGTAGAATCGGCGATTTGAAATATGCTACGTCGGAAGATAGACGAACTAGGTTTTAGAGAGAACGAGCTCGTAATAAACGACGAAGAAACGATGTGTCTACCGTCTCGAACTGATGTGCCACGCATGCGGCGCTTGCGCAGAGACAGTCGCAGTCTGACGCGGCGGCAGCTGAGTGGCTGCGCGCTTCAGCACAGAGGCGCCGCGTCAGCTTTGTGCACAGTCGCGCAAAAGTGATGTGCTGCAGAGGCACTGCGCCTCGGCTCTCGCCGCGGCCGCGCCTTCGTGCCCATCGTCATGCGCAACACGCCGCCGCCGCCGCCACGCTCCATGCCCCGCCATAACGCTCGTCTTCAGCCGCCGTAGCGCCGCCGCCACCGCCGTCCGTCCGCATGGCGCGCGCTCCTCCCCGTCTTTAAAAGCAACGCCCTGCTCCTCCCATTGCCTCGCCTCGCCTCCCACCCCCCGATCTCCACTCCAGCTCTTCTCGCACTCTTCTTCCTCAGTCGTTTCATCTTTTCACAATGTCCGCCACCAAGCACACCAACCGCCTGGACTCCGCCTACAGCGTGCGCCAACAGGCCGCAAATCTCGCCAAGAGACGTCCGCATGCCACCCACGTCGCCAATGCCGAGGAACTTCGCTACCGCTTCCCGTTCGACGGCTCATCCAACCAGGGCATGCCGTCCCACCTCGCCAGCTACACAAAGGGCTTACCACACGATGTTGAAACCGGCGTTTTGGTCAACCCTAATGATTTCCAGGCTTTCATTCGCGCCATGGACTCCGGCGACACGTTCTCCATTCGTGACGTCCCGCTTGGCCCGCAGATCCCCGAGCCGCGCTTCAGCTCTGGTATCGCAAAAGGCGCTGACGTGCGTGCGTGGGAGTCCATGGCGGCCGGACAGACTTATGATCTGGAGGGCCCCGATGCCCAATCCCTCACCATGCCACCAGCTCCGGCCTTGGATAGTGCCGAACTCGTAACCGAGATTTCTGAAAGCTACTTGATGGCCTTGCTCCGCGACGTTCCGTTCATCGAATTTAGCAGCAACTCTGTGCTCGTCGATGCCATTGAAAGCTTGAACTCTACCAAGTGGATCAAGTATGGCATTGATCCGTCCACCATTCCCTTGTCTCTCACTCAAGCGGAACGCGGTCGCCTTCGAGATCAAGTTGATGTGCAAAACGTTTTCCGTGGAGTTACCAGAGGTGATCACGAAGGCCCATACATTTCCCAATTCCTTCTTATCGGAAATACCGGCATTGCGGATGGAAATCAAATCCACGACGGCTTGATTCAGTACGGCGCTCATCGCGTGGATCAGAAGGTGCGAGTGGCCGAGAAGGAACGCGACTTTATGACCACATGGCAGTCGTTCATCGACGTTCAAAACGGTGCCGACGTGCGCGGCAGAGAGCAATACGAGGACGGTTTCCGATTCATTACCACGCCGCGTGACTTGGCTACATACGTTCATTTTGATGCCTTGTACCAGGCGTATTTGAATGCATGCCTCATCCTGCTTGGAATGAAGGTTCCCTTCGACAAAGGATTGCCGTATCAACTGGATGATGACATTGATCATCAACAAACGTTCGCCACTTTTGGAGGACCTCATATCCTTTCGCTGGTGACCGAGGTGGCCACGCGCGCGTTGAAGGCAGTGCGATTCCAAAAGTTTAACGTGCACAGACGCCTTCGCCCCGAGGCAGTGGCCGGTCGCGTCGAGAAGTTCCGCACAAAGAGCGGTGACCAACTGTACGCCGGTGTGAAGCCTCTATTTGACGAACTTGACAAGGATATGTTATCCAAGATTGGAATGCACAACCAAAAGCAAAACAATAAGTCGGACAACGGACAGGCTAGAAGCGAGGATGAGGGAGCTGGTGCCAACTACTTGTTGCCCATGGCGTTCCCAGAGGGAAGTCCCATGCATCCAAGTTACGGTGCCGGTCATGCGACTGTGGCGGGTGCGTGTGTAACAATTCTCAAGGCGTTCTTTGACCATGGGTACGAATTGCGCATGAAGGATTCGAGCGGTAAGATGCAACCGTTTGCCTTCGTGGCGAATGCCGAAGGTACCAGCCTTGTGAACCAGGTTGGTAACTACGATAATAAGGCGTTGACAGTTGAGGGTGAATTGAACAAGGTTTGCTCAAACATCTGTATAGGCCGCAACTGGGCTGGTGTTCACTACTTCAGTGACTACATTGAATCGATCAGGGTCGGCGAAGAAATCGCCATTGGAGTGTTGGAAGAGCAGAAATTGACGTACGGCGAAAACTTCTCCATGTCCGTTCCCCTGTTTGACGGCTCTGTGTACCGCATTTAGGGCTGTTTCTGAGATGCCCTTCACAGCGCCGCTGCGCAACGTTGCCCCGAGATGCGGGGGAGCGAAATGGCTCTGGATCCGCTGGCTTACAGTCCGCAAAAAACGAAAACCAACAAACAATGAATTACAGATCACTGCAACGCATTTAACGCGCAACTGCGTAACGCAGCTCCTTGTAATGTGGCCTTTGGCTCGTAAATTGGGCTTCTTTTTTTTTAATTGCTTCTTCGTGGATAAAGAGCAAAATCCCTTCTTCAACAGTGCTGCCCTAAGCGAAAAAGCCTCTCGCAAAGACACTTTCTCTCGTTGTCTTCAATTGTTGAGAGCGTTTCTCGTCAGCACAAAGCGCACGCTTTTAAAAAGCTAATCACAGATTCAAGACAGAGGAGTAGTCCAAAGTAACAGAGAAAACCATTCATGATGAACCCAGTTTCGCAAACACGACAGTCCTTTTATGAAATGGCTTCGTCATCGGCTAAGATAAATTTCACGTTTCAACAACCCTAAAATGCCCTACACTACTACTACGAAACCAGTGATGCGACTTTCCAAGGCGTTGCAGATCATTCTTGCATACCTCGCTCAACAGTGCTCACATACTGAAACAAATGGAGTGATAGTCGTTCAAAAAACGAACCAAACCTTGAAACTATGCATTTAGAATTTGAACCACATGAAAGTCCTACAGTGTTAACAAAACGAAAAAAACCATATCGCTGACCCTTCGTCATTTTGCTTTTCGACAAACTTCTTTTACACAGGTGTGCCTTCTGAAAAGTGTTAAGCACTTTGTCGAACTTCTGTTTCTTACCCCTCGTAAACAGATTCCGTTTGTGAACGGTTCTCGCAGGATCGCTGTTGGCCATGACACGTTTCAAACGAGAAGGCTGTAAGAGGGGATTGGGTCGTTCATTGATGGCGAGAGATGAGGGCGACGGGAGACAGGATACCCCGGAGAAGTCAGACTCCACCGCGGTCAGTTTATGAGGGTATTTGGCGTTGCGTAGTTGCTGCGGTTGCTCCTTTTTTTTCTCCCCCCCTCCAGTGCCTCGCTCACTGTCTGTCTGAGCGGATTAAGTAGCGGTTGCTCCTTCCGCTTTTTGCACATAAAACTAAATTGAAACCATACAAGAAGCATGTGGATGATTTCGAGCGCTTAAACCACCTGGGTACACGCAAAACCAACCTCTCATAAATACGCGTCCAATGAGGCTTTTGTTTCGCAATTTTAAAGCCAAAAAATGATTTTTGGAAACGGTAGAAGTTTACAAGGTCGTATCTTTCGGTTGCCGCATGAAAAGAGTCGCTGGATGGCGTCTTTAGTATGGTCGCTCTCTGGTATACAACATCATTAAACCCTCTGTGACTGCCAGTTTCCCGTTTCAGAATGGCTATTTCTAAATGGCCTTTTAAGACTGTTTGAACCCTGCTTAGTTTCGTTTTGTAGCTTCGCTCTTCCTTGCTTGTACTCTTTGAATCTTTGATTGGCGTTAAGAGTAAAGTATTGGCTTTTAATAGTAGTAAGAACAAAACTTGGGGAATTTTTTTTAGAGCTACAAGTGTTCATTTGTATTGAACCTTCCGTCCTTTCGCTGTGTCCAAACCACGAATATCCGCGTTACAGCCGTTTTTGCTTCAAACCAAAACTTGCTCTCACTCGAAACATTATTTTCATTCGTCGTCTTTTATTACCAAATTCGACTGGTTGCAGACAATTTGGTTGTACAGACAACTAGAGCAGTTCCGTCACAAAATGGTGTTCCAACGATAGTGGTAATCTACTGTTCTGTATTGAAAACTGTGTACATCTCTAATTTCTATACTGCACAGGGTTGCACTTGTTTTTTTCATGCTTTTCAAAAACATAAAAAACTGTTCCAGAACTAGTAAGAATCGTGAAACTTGTTCTTTTTTTCACCGTTCCAGTTACGACTACAATTAAAATAATTACAGCTTTGATAAATTATGCAAGCGTTTTTATCAGGTACGAAACGAAATAATTTTGTCTTGATCCGTATTCAAGGACTTGTTGTTGGCGTGATCTTTTGATTTTGACGCGGTGGTCCAAGCTTGATAATAGAAGTCTGCATAAGTTGAGCTTTTTTGCAAATTGATACATTGATTCCGAAAAAACTTCTTTTTTTTGGATCTTCTCAAAACGGCGCGCAACCAAATAGGTAGGTCAATAATAAGTAGATGTCAGACTACCTGTCTTTTTTTTAGAAATTTTGATTGTACAAGGATTTATTCAACTTTTTTACCTTTTTTGTTAACCATGACCAGAAGTTTAAAATTTTTACAAGGCTTGCTAAGGAGAGGTATAACAAAAATATATGCTTTATTTTTATACCCGAAAATCTAATGCTCGAAAAGTTACGCGGCACCACCTGCGGCAGTGTTTCGTTAAGCGATTGTGGCTTTCGGCGCCAGCGATGGTATGAAAAGTGCAGACTTTGCTGGCACTTTGTACACGTGTGCTCCAGCATTTCTTGAAAGCTCTACACATTCTGCGACTTACAGAGACCCAATTTTTGATCGAGTGTTCCGATATCTGCAAGTCGTAACATCTTATCACAGCGCTGGCATCTTAAAGCCCAACAGTGACCGAGTCATCTCCCTTTCTATTTTGTGTTCGCGATGTTGACAAATTCTTCCTATCGCCATCTTTTATTTACGTTTTAATCTCAACCTCCGCCTCCACTAACCTTTTCTCCGCCCCTGCAGCCTCATTTTTTGTGACCGCTGCACTGCAATCGTTAGCCGACAGAGAGGCGGCACAACGCGCGTTTGAATAACAGCACGACGACGAAGCGCAGCATGAAGACGACGAGCATGTTCCCCGAACACCGTTGCTCCCCAGTTCAGGCAGGGTAGTACTGCATACTCCTTCTCCGGCGGTTGGTCCTCTTGGGCTTGGCTATCAGCCTGAGGTTGTACATCTTGACTGACAAATGTGGATAAAACTCGCACATAATATCGGACGCTGATTAACCACTGTCCAACATGCTGATATAATAAAACTCATCAGTGAGTTTTGTTATATCACTCGCAATTGTAAATGTCGTCATACAGTTAACTTTACTCTGTTTTGTATCGCTTGCAGTCTGATATGAACACTGTTCGAGTACGAATATCAGTGGTCCACTTTGATATTCGCACCGTTCGTGTGCGAATAACAATGGACCACTCGATGTTCGCACTCGAGCGATGTGATAATCATGAGAACCGCACTCTTCGAGTTGTGATATCGAGCCCAATTCTGATGTCTGCATTCGAGCAGTGTGAAAATATCGAAATAAAGGTTATCAATGTTCCACACATTATCATTCTAACGAAAAGAGAGTATTGTATTCGACCGCAAGCGACGCAGAGCATGTGTGGCTGTCTTCAGAGGAAGAACGCAGAAACATACTGGTCATTGTTCGAAAGGAGGAGGGACTTTATTCTTTCGCGTTTGTGAAAGAAATCTCCCCAGATAGCAATCGGTGGCTGAGGAGCAACCATTTTTTATACTGCGCGAGAGGTTTTCTACTAATTATCGCGAACGATATAGTTCGGAAGGTAGCAGCTGTGTCCGATGAGCTCGGAGGGCGATACACGGGCCAGTGCCCGCAGGACCAGGGAGGAGACACAAGGTACGCAGGTGTAAGCATGCATACAAGGTCTGTATGCTGGTTAACACGATGAGAGAAAAAGAAGAATGGGTATCGTCACCGGTGCGAATAGGCTAGACGTTCCTACAGTATTATAATTGAACAAAATTTCGTCGGCATGAACGTAATTGAGGACAGCCCGACATCATGAGGTCACGAACTGAGAATAATAATCATTACAACATTTCAGAAAGAACAAAGAGAGCGGAACAACTAGAGAGCTTGGAAAGGGGTGCCTGTGGATTATGCTAGCTAGTGGTATCATAGACGCAAAAAGCACTGCAACAATAAGATGAGCTGCGATGAAAGTGTATCAATCGAAGAGAGGGTACGAACGGTACACAAATACGCAGGGTACGTACTTTTCTGCTCCTCTTCGTTGGACCACGGTGAAGAGGACCTGCTGGTAAGCTCAGAAGAATTGTTGGGTGGTCATTGGTGCATCCAACTGTCTCGAGCACATTGGATATCGCTGGTCTACGGGAAATAATCGAAAGGACGCTTTATATGTTGGCATAACAAAGCGGTGATGAGAATTGTGTGGGTCTCAAGATTGCTGTTTCTACTGCCCGTGTTGCCAGATACATCACGGTCGTGTGGAATAATGCGCGCCGTATAGAGTTCACGAAGTAAAACCAACTGGCTTCACCATTTTCTACTAAATGGCACGAGGGATCATGAACGACCAACAAACAGCGTGCTCAGCGTGCAGACGGGTCCTACTGTCGATATCAGTGAAAAAAGAATAGCGACAGCAAGGCCGAAACGCCGTCGTCGGTGACGTATTCAGTCACCACTTGCAACGGTACATAGGCATGCATACGTTCAGAAACATATGCAACCCTTTCCCCTTCTTTTTTCATCTTTGTCATCGACGGCATGCCCACATTTCGCGCCGCAAATAGGGGTTCATCCTCGTGATTCAGCAATTCAATTCCGATGCAAGGCCTGCTATATTGCGAGCACATTTTCCTCCCGAGAGGAAATCAAATGGATGTAACCAGGAGCTTTTGCTTCCCGACTTCACACTTTTTGTAGAAACACGTCAACAGTAGCCTTACAAACTCCTCATCCCGGTGTCGCTGAGAAACAATAATGAGCATTCTTCTTGTGACTGCTCTGCGAGTAAAAAAAACCAACACGACATTTATAAACATGCTGCACAACACGATATAGTATTCTTATTGTTCAAATTAATTATTTGTCTGTCGGACACGGTACTCTCGACAATCTGCGGTTCAACTAATAAATCTCCCCAACACCAAACTCACTTACAATAGCGGACGGATCGCCTAGAATATCGATCCATTTTTAATTTCTGCCATAGGTATTATGTCCTTTTTTGGAAGAAAACGAGCTACTCAATATTTTTTATTATGTCTAATCTTCTTCAAGACCTTCCGACACGCGAAATATACCACTGAGCCTTCTCCACTCTGGAAGAGAAGACCAAAAAACAGCCCGGCCCCACAGCCTCGTCACCATTTCTAGGTGAGCAGTTCATACAATGAACCCTCCTGATTTGTTGAATCATTATCTTTTCAGACGCATCATGGGCCCAGTGCATTGTAAACCCACATGCAACCCCTCAAACACTCAACAGATAAACATACTTTCTTTCTTGATACAAGAAACAATGAACTTGAAATTGGCTGTAGGATTATGGTCACAAGATCCACTAATGCTCTGTTGCCACAGTGTACATATGCGTTCATAGTCAAACATATGGGTTTAGGTTTCATTGCCATTCGTATTGTTTCCTCGTGTACTCTTTCCTCACGTTTCGTGGAAAAAAAGATATACAGCTTCATTTCACTTCTGCGTAGAGATCCATTCTTCGATTGCTCTCCCTCCCTATATAAAGCGCTCTTCTACCCCATCTCTTTTCTATAACTGGCACCACACACACCCGAAGACCCCCAGTGTGTCTTTCAAAGTGCAATTTACGCTTCATTCAGAGTGAGGCATCATAATCAGAATAACAACATGTTCATTTCAGTCTGCTTCTTGGGCATCTTTGCTGTTTTGGTGACTATCGCCGATACTCAACAACCTTTTTCCAACGCACGCGGGAGGGGGACGAGAGCTTTTTCCCCGCTTCCGCCACCGACTTCAATTTCTTCCGCTGGCCTAGACCCCGAGTGCCTGGGTCTCACATTCCGCACCATCAACGGGAGATGCACATCTCAGGCGAACGCTGCACTTGGAGAGGCCCGTCGGGCACAATTCAGTTACTTCAATGTGAATTCCGCAGAGTTTGGTGGTGAGGATCTTCCAAGCCCTCGTCTTGTCTCCAACATTGTCGTGGAGCAAGATGGTGAGAGTACCAACTCGCGACGGCTAAATGAATTGTTCACTTTCTTTGGCCAGTTTATTGATCATGATTTTGCTCTCACACCTTTAAATAGAGACGAAGAGGTTGAAATTGAGGTGCCAGAAGATGACCCCTCCCTGTCAGGTCCTTTAGAGTTCTTCCGTTCTACCCGTGAGGCTGTCGTTGCAGGTTCTGCAGTTGTGAGGCCAATTACTTCAGCAACATCCGCACTAGACCTATCCACAGTATACGGTCCAGATGTGGATCGAGCGGCAAACCTCAGAGTTACAGGTGATTGTCGTCTGAAGACGCTCGACAATTTTCTTCCTCTTAATGATGCGAATATGGACAACTCGCCTCCTAATACTGGCAGTCGATTCTTTTTCGCCGGGGATACAAGAAGTAACGAGACTCCCATGTTAACCGTTATGCACACAATATGGGTACGGGAACACAATAGAATATGCGAAGTTCTTGAGTCAGATTCCGATTTCGGCATCACCGATCCGGATGAGCTGTATGAGATGGCTCGTGCAGTCAATATTGCCGAGTACCAGAAGATTGTTTACAATGAGTGGCTTCCTGCGATTCTCGGTTCCACTCTAAGCACGTACTCTGGATACGACTTGTCAGTGGATCCCACTATCAGCGTCGAGTTTACCACGGCTGCTTTCCGTCTTGGTCATACCTTGGTGGGAAATGATGTCACTCGGGTAGATTCTCGAGGAAACACCCTCACACCTCTGCCCGCGGCTGACATGTTCTTCATCACCGCGAATCAATTCAAAGCTTTCGGTCTGGAAGATTTCATTCGTGGTGCCGCGGCAACCAGAGCACAAGAGTTCGACGAAAAGATTGTTGACAGTTTGAGAAATTTTTTGTTTGAAAACGTTCCAGAGGAGGAAGGTTTCGATCTGATGGCTCTCAACTTGCAGCGCGCGCGTGATCACAACGTACCATCGTTTAATGAAATTCGCGAGTTCTTCCTGGGCAGCAGGGCCACAAGTTTCGAGCAAATTTCCACATCTGCAGCTGCTCAACTTGAAGAGGCGTATGGTGATGTGGACAAGGTGGAGGCTTGGATCGGGCTGATGGCGGAGAACAAACGACCAGGCTCCAGTGTCGGTCCGACTCTGGATGCGTTCCTGAGAACTGAATTCGGACGCCTTCGTGATGGAGATCAGTTCTTTTATCTGATATCTGGTCGCGTGCCGGATGTTGTGCTCGACACGTACCCGGAATTCAATTCTGAAATATTCTCCCCTAGATCCTTGTTCAACCAGATTCTGAAGAGGAACTCCGATGTCGAGAACAGGTTCCTCCCAGGGAACTCCAACGCTTTCTTAGGATAACCTTCGTTGTGATAGTTCCATCCTCTGCTACGACGTAGCTGCAGCAACATGAAAATTTGATATTTGAAAGCATACGACTATGGATTTCAGTTAATTTGGCAGTCCTGAAGGCTTGGAGTTAGAGAAACGCATGTAGCACTTTGTTCGAAATGCATGGAAATTGTTAAACTGCAAGACAGGCAGGAATAAAGATGACACTTTGTACAATTGTGCAGATGTTTGCGCGATAGTATGTAAGAAGTTAAAGAAGTGGAAAAAACCAGTTTCACAAACAGCGCGGTAAGCGATGCTTCCAATGACTACTTGAATAGTGCACAGCCAGATGTAGAGATGCTTGCCCTGGTCGGTCACTGCCTAAACGTTGGATTTGTGTAAGGCGTTCGAATAAAGAATTTGCTACACCCTTAACTTGCTCGAGATATGTACAAGAGTTATGTACATGTCGTTGTAGGGTCGATTAGTAGGAGTTTTGTTGAAAATCGAGTTCAGATATCGGGGCACGACACAGCAAAAATTGTGCCCGAGCCGTAGGCGAGCCGTAGGCGAGGGAGCAATTGCTGTGGAGTGCCCCGATATCTGCACGAGATTCTCAACATGACGAGCGTATCACACTGCTGGCACATATACTGTAAAACTATACAGGGGCACAGAATGTGCCGGAAGCGATATATCAGTACGTACTGCCCACAGTACATATATATTTCATATATGTACTGTCCACAGTTCATATATCCCATATTTGTACTGCCCCAGTATGATATGAGGGGCAAGTTTCAAGTAATGTACTGTGAGCAGTGAGATAATAAACAAAATGTGACACACCACAACTTTTTATCATGCATGCACACTACTACCACCCCGCATCGCAGCCATATGTAAGATTGAATATCAGGGGCACATCAACGGACTGGCAGCTCTAGTGTGCTTTTTTGTCGCCTTCGCAATAGTTTCAAACGTTTGAGAGCGCTTGATGCATCAACGACAGGGAAATGAGACAAATTCAGACTGTCTTTCCATTCCACGTCGAAAAATACGAAACCAGCGCAATACTTGGCTCGAAGACGTGTTTGTTGGCGGTTGAAGCACATAGGGCGCGTAAGTATGTTTCGCTTTACTACTGGTCTTGGTCTTCTTGGTCTCTTCCTGGGTTCCTTAGCTGTAGAACTCTACGAACTCTAGCTGGTGCGCTACTTGTAATCTAGCTAATTCTACCTTCCAGCCTATAGGAACGGTTCCTTATATTTGAACCTTGTTCAAATATCTTGTGCGCAAATAGTTCGGACCGTCACTGTACTCACAATAGTCACAGCGTGTCTCTTGAACGCGTTTCCGGCAAAGGACTGAATGGAGCTGCAAGAAAAGTGGTCATTTCCGCACTACATTGCTACTCTTGGTGTAGCGTGGCGCGGCGCTCGGAACCAGCTCATAAAGTATGTCACAATGAACAGGGTGAGTTTCGAGGCGTCCGTGTGCAATTCACGGCAGCAAGAGAGTTGTCGGTTTCCGATACTGCAAAATGCGTTTTTCTTTGAGTTGAGCGAACGGCTCTTTTACTTGCTGCGACCGCCTGCTTCCACAACTATCCAACTGCACTCACCATTAACGCATATCAGGTCTTATGAATTTGGGTTTTTAAATGAGAAAAAATATGAAATTCTTGAGCATTTAAACCACTCTGCAGGTGGCGTTTTATTTTTTCGTCGAAAGCATTCCGCTGTTGAGAGCGTCATCATGCGTGGAAATCCTTCACATCTACCAACCCATTCAAGTGACAGGCCATTGCAAATAAATCCCCAACCATTTGTGCTCGCCATCAGATAGGGGTAAACGGTTGTGTAGTCATGTAGTCACACAGCTTTAATTCCAAAACGAAGCTCGAAATGCCAATTGTTCGGTTATTTTGTTCTTTCAGCTTTAGAGGTCCGACGACAGAAACTGCAGATGATGTGGCAACCACTTAGGCTCCATCATCAAAATGTTTTTTTTTTGAACGCTCTTCCTGTTCAGACAACTCGCACATCTCCTCCATCTCACTCTTACACACTGGGAGAGACACCTTCTGGAAAAAAATCTACCCTCGCAAATATAGCTCAGTGGTGCCACTTCCACTTCCCACTCATGCATTTCATCAAAACGATCCGCAGAACTCCTTAGATTTCACCGAATTCAGAACAGTTTTCAACCTCATCAAAGAACCTCTAACCCTTCACAAAGAATGAATTCATCGCCTTCGCTCTTGAAATCGAATAAATTCAACTTGCCATCAACTATTCCGAAATCCCTTCGCTTATGTCACGTTCGCAAAATCAGTCAACTCATTGAACAACATTCAGAAAACCTTCCGCAACTTGACTTATTCTTCGAATACATCAAAGAGAGTGTCCAAGAAATTGATATCTTGTTCGCCTACGAAAACCCTTTTGTGGATGGTAAATTACTCTTTTCAGAAGACGATTTTAATATCCGCTTTCGAGAGCGCTCATTGGTCTTATCCATATCATTTCTTTGTAGTATAATTGCTGAAAACCTCCGGGTCCTCAGAATTCCTTCTTTCCAACATGTGATTGAACAAGACAGTCTCTACACGTCTGTATCCAGACACTGCCCGAATATTGAGGAATTCCATCAAGTTTTTCATCCGAATGACTTCAAAGAAAGATTCCAGTTTTCGCTAACTGGCATTGAAACTCTGAAAATGCTGAGACTATCTTCGCCGGATTTACACGTCTTGGAGAAGCTTGCGCTTGTTGGCACTGCTTTTCAAGGGCTCAAGCTTCAAAATCTCGGAAGAGACGTTCTGAACTTTGTACCAAGCCTAGTAAGAGAGAAAGGAAGCTGTCTTAATGAGCTTTGTATTGAACTTGCCCCTGAAGAAAAACAAAACGGCCGGCTCTATCTTCTTGGGTTGAGCGCAAGTCAAATTGAAAACAGAATTATTTCTCAGCTCACTCAGTTTGGAAGATTTCTTCAATTATCTCATCTAAGATTGATACTGAGCAGCCAGTCCATAAATCATACCAACGTTTTAGTGTCAAATCTGGTGAGCGCATACGAAGGGCGGACTACAATAGAGATTGGATGCAATGACTTTCACCATGTGAAAAAGTTCATAAGAAAACATACGACAACCTACGAGAGCTTCCCGGTGCAGATTTCCGGGCGTTCCCCATTGCTGAAAGAAATACACAAGTATCAAGGCCAATTCGAACACCTGAAAAAACTGGATATTGGGAACTGGGACTTCTTTTTAAATTTTTGCGAGGACGAGATCTACCGACGGTCTCTTTATAGTCTCCAGCAGGCAAGTGGGGCTGGTGTGCAACAGATCAATATGATTAGAGTCCCTGGACCGGTTTGTGATAAGACACGTTTATATGAATTGGTGGATTTAGTCCTAAAGTTCAGCCAAGGAGATCTTGCTCTCGTTTGCAGCTTTTTCATCATTCCTTTTATCGTAGAAACCAGTTTAGGAAGCCCAAAAAAGTGGGATTTGCTCTTGCGGCAGCTGGGAAAAATCCAGACGCTGAGTCTTTACGGATTTCCACACTGCTCATCCCCTGATTCTTGTCGTGATTGCAACCCAGCAATCAATGAATTCGTTAGGACAATGCCCATATTTCTTGCTACTATCCTACCTAAGATGCATTCAATTCAGGTTGTGACCTTCTCAGATGCAATTATGCTCAAGAATGAAGGAGAAAAGTATGTGCAAAATCTTCGACAAACATTGGAAATAATTAACAATTTTAAAGTCCCGTTTGAGACGGTCGATTTAAGTATGATTGAAACCCAATTTCAACTGCATTTGGAAGAATTTAATTCTCATTAAAAAAGAAAGTCTTCGCGTTTTTGCTCTCTGGCTCGACTCCGGCACGTGACGGACGAAGCACTGAGAAATATGAAAACAGAAATAGAAATCATAGCTGTAATCTAGTTGCGTGAACAAGTCGGTTTTCCAATACTAGAGGTGTAGAAACCTCCGCAATAGGTCTCACAACAAATTCTTCCAACTTCTAAGAATACCGGCCTAATCTCAGAAAGGTCACCGTTGATGTTTTTCCTCTTGTACTCATGACAGGCTTCAAGAAAATCGCCACTGTTCTGGTAACACGACCTCATACAAGTTAGAACATCAGGAGGGTTGGCGATGGAGATAAATGTGACGCCCAAATTGGGGCAAGTGCACTGCACGCCAAATTCTCCTGGCCGGTGATCTGTTGAGCCAGTAGTACAACCCGTTGGCGCTGGCGATGGAACTGGCGACGGCGTAGGAGTTGGAAGTGGCTGGTCTTCTGTACAGATTGCGAATGGCCCCTGGCCAAAGGCTCCTTCTGCTTGACATCCTCTCAGGATGCAACCATCAAGCATTGCCAGACATTCATTGAATGCAATCCACGCGGGTAAGCATCTGTTCGGACACGGCCGGAGAGTGTTAAATCTCACTGATTGTGATAAGGCAACCGCTTCTGCCTGCATGGTAGTCGCCAGAGCCAGTGCAAGCGATGCAAGAATGGTCAAGATAAAGTTCATTTTGAGAACAAAGGAGTGGTTTGGGGTGTACAACTTGTTATCTTCGCTATGGGACGACGCTCAAGGAGCATGGGATTAGAGTTGTCTTCAGTGCTTAAGTATGTATTGCATCAGACTAGAACTCATCCTTTTTAGTGAGGATTGGTGTGCTTTGGGAACATGTATGAACATATGAACACCTGTTGCAAGAAACGCTGGTTGTGAAGAATGATTGGATTTTTTGTAGCTTCCACGCTTTTTCTGAAAAGTAATGAATAAAAAATCTGTAAGCTCAACATGTCTTTCTTGGGGCCCGTCATTGGTTCAGCATTCTCATGTTATGGTCAAAAAGGTGAGCACCTCTACTAGGTGTGCAAAGCCTCGCTGGAAGAGCAACGGGTAGGTTCAGATACAATTCTATCCAAATCGAGGCTGAACATTCGCCCTGTGGTCCGGAAACACCACCAGCCGAGTGGAAGTGTAGATCCCCCAAAAACTAAAAACCAAGCGTCTTCAGTTGCAGATTGCATTAAATCGTTCTCAAAAACCCGACATTCCTCAATTGGATTTGGTCCATATGTTTCTGCCGCTCGTCCAAATAAAAGTGTGTGGCGAATGGGTCTATACGCAGCGCGCACATGGGACCCGCTAGCGCGTAGCTGGCGGCGTGCGGGACCTCAACGAGAAGGAGACCGTCGAAATCAGAGAGCTCGTTGCCAAAAGAAGACCAATATGTAGAAGTACAATGGGTTGCAAATTTTATTCCTTGACAGAAACTGCGCCAGAAAGGCGTTTCATGTACCATAAAGCATATTTTAAAACAAATAAAAACCACGAAGTCAGAAACACTGTTTCAAAAGTATATCCTGTAATCATTCAAGAGCTTAACTATGGCTCATGGCCCGCCTCTGACACGCCCTGAAGAGCTGACAATAATGCCATTTGTCGGTCAAGGTATCGTTCTACCAGAACAAGTCTCAAAACTGAAGCAAAGCCATTAAACAATCAAAAACTTCATCAAAAATTGTTGTTGTTTTGGGTTTCGTCTGACAAATAGGCTGCTTACCACTGGATTGTTGCGGTAGCTCCATATGTACAGGGGATTCGCAAATATTGGCAAAAAACAACCGAGAACACTCACCGGGATTATTTCTTCTCTAGTGAGTTGTCGCCCAAGATTGAGAGGCTTTTGTGCTATCCTCTGCCAAACTTTATGACTGCTACAGCTTTAAAAGCTGTCTCTTTTCTGGGCGCAGCTCGCACACCTCCGGTGCCACTCCCAGAGAAGCGGTTCGGGAGAAGGGGCGCCTACAAAGTAAAGCGGACTCGCGTCTAACGGATGGGGCCAGCCCGGAGAAAAGAGGCCAGGCCGAAGAGTCTGTTGCTTCCTGCTCCGTTGCGCCCCTCTTTCCTGCGTCTGTGCCCACACCGCACGAGCGCACACTACGCGACCAGAAAGGTCTTGATGTCTACCGTTCCGACAGTTATGAGCCCAGCCCCAGCGTTCTCAAAGCCACTGACGCCGACTGATCCTCCGATTTTCAACGCTGAAGGCCAGTTACAGGAATATCGCCGAGATGTCACCCAATGGGTCGAAACCATCGAAGCTGCAGCGGAAAGGAGCACTGATGGTATGTAAAAGGTTTTTGCTACCCTCGCAAGACACTTATACGATTTTGCTCTCCCTTGTGAACAAAAGTCGATGGTGGACAAGACCCAACCAAAAGGCCTTATCGACTAGAAACAGGCGGATCAAAGTAAGGCCATCAAGCAAATCGTCAAAATCATCGCCGTGGATCCTCCAATTGCCGTAGTGACGAGGCTGATCTCTTCCTACACCCAAGTCACTCAATACAAGCGCCGCCACAAAGAAGATTTGAACGTATTTGTGTCGAGGTTCCGAGGACTTGCCGCGGACCATCTCATGCACGTCGGTCTCTTTGAGAAATCCCAAGTTAGTGAAGTTTTTGCCATTACTCTCCTAAACAACGAAATTCTAGGCGACGAGACCCTAACAAACGCTAAGGTTTAACTTGTTTCTCTCGCCGAAGCTCGTGAGATGTCAGAGCCCGAAGACGAGGTTTCCATTACCAAGATGTCCACCACTTCTGTTCTCGCATTTATTGATCAGCTCTCGGAATTGTTCAATGCATATGACGCCATGCCTAATTGTGAAAGAGCGAGGATAACGGTTGAGCTCTGTAAGCCGCCGGGCCCTGAAGGATCTGACAGGCGACACGTGGACGGGTCGACCTCAGGTGGATTCATGTAGATTATTAATATATTTTAATTAGTGTAATAGATTAGCATTATAGTGCCAGAGAGATCCCAGCGCCTCGTCATTACTATTTACTTGGCTCGAGGAACGCTTCTCCATTAGAGTAAGGTAGGCACCAATAGGATACTAAATAACCCCCTTTGGTATATTAGTTCCACTATTTGGTCTTCAAGCCATCGTTTCCGTAGCTCCAACCTGTAAGACTACGCAGTAAACGCCAGTTCATTGCACCAAGTACTCTGGGAGTGTCACCGTCAAGAATTCAAACCTTACGACGCACTCCACCACGCTACCATCGGTTGAGACCCTTACGCTGACCCAAACCGTCATGGCGTCACAGTTTGGTCTCCCGACTTAGAAATCTCAAAAAATAATTTAACTGACCACTGGAACGAAGAATTATCCAGATTCTAAAATTTTTTTAATTCCCCAACGGACCAGAAGTACAGAAGCAACCGCCATTATGGATTCAAAAAACCCTCCCAACCGACCGGACCATAGGACTCCTACGGAAAAATGAAGTGCGACTACAACGCCGGCGATGTCGCTTGACTTTCAGGTTGATACCGCTAGCGACAGCAGGAGCACGAAGAGCCAGCCGCAATAAGTACGGACCCCACTGGACAACCCTGAAAGGATTCAACGAGAACCCAATGTGGCAGCATGTTTACGAGAACGCCTCACCAGGGCCACCTCTAGGCCAGGGACAACTCTAGGAGAAACCCGCCAGACTGAAGGAATTAGAGAAAGCATGCCCGCATGGCTTGCCGACCTTCTATGGTTCCGTCTCTGTGAGCTCTGCTCAATTCACGTGGATTCTATTATGGACGTGCGACTCGCCACGGCGATCGCTGACCATACGGATTACCTCATCAGGCAAATCTTCCCTAAGGTAATAGAGTCTGAATTATTCATAGACTCACTCTTGCAGGCCGTGCAAAGAGCAGTCACCAGCCAGGCAGGCAATTTAGTCCCTAGGTCCACCCCGCCACAAATGAACCATCCGGTTTCCATATGGCAACCCACTACCGAGCCCCCAGGAGTGGCGGCGTTATCCACCCCTCGCCGAGAACACCATCAAAAAAACCCCATGGTGGGACAATCTAGGAGCAGAAGAGAAGCTCCGCGTCTAGATAAGAAACAGGTTGCCCATCAGGAGAATCAAAGCGAGGGACAAGCGAGGAGCAGAAGAGAAGCTCCGCATTTAGAAGAGAGACCGCTTGCCCCACCCGACGGATTATATGAGGTACAGCGACCTCAGGGCTCCATCGGATCTTATAGAGAGATCGATACTTTAGGTACCTACTCCGCAGGAAAGAAAAGAAGCAACCGTAGGAGAAAGAAGAAAAGAAGTAGCAAAAGAAAAGACCATTCGGACACGAGTGATTCCATATCGGCGTCGACCGAAACGACCGACGCCGAAGGGGATGAGGCTGCCGTTCGAGGCCTCAGACCACTGATAACAACCAACAAACTTTTCCTTAAGGTTCTAGGCTACCGGAATTAACGACTGGCCGACAGGTCCGCGAAATATTCTGGTTCGGTGGCTCGCAGACTCCCCAAATGGGCCAAACGGATGCAATTAACCACTACGGACAAGTTCTCGGGTTTCGATCCCATTGCTGTCCTTAGGTTTCTCAGTTTGTTCCGTATGGCCTGCGATCAGGACGATTTCTACGAGGGCGCCGCTCCGTACCTTTTCCAATTCTTCCTTACAGGACAGGCGCGTGACCGAGTGGTTTCGAAGATATCTTGCACAACTGACCTCGTGGATACTCAAGACCTTGAGCTCCTCAGGTCATATCCACAGGTTGTTCATTACCTCTTGGAACCTTACGCCACGGATGACGTTATAATGGATGCCCACCAGGAAGTAATATCCCTTAGGCAGAGCTCCAACATGACCGAATCGGCTTTCGCAGACGACCTATGGAAGAGGGCTTACTAATGTGGAAACGTGTTCTCCGAAGGACGGCTTAATCTTCACTTCACCACGGGATTGCTCTTGCCATTCGGACACATGTGCGCAATTACCACACGGAAAACGCGCAATATTCCTTCGGAAGGCTCGTTACCTACGCCAAGGGTTATAGCAAAACCTACAGGACCTCCAGGCGCAACGCTGATATAACCAGAGGACACGCAACTCCATTGCGTAAACCCAACCAAGCCCATTTGGTTAGCTCCACGGAGTTGGACATGGATACATCAATCCATTTCGCCGATTCGGGAGCTGTCCTCGCGGTCAATTTCAGTGCTCCTCCGTCCGGGCCCGCATCATATACCTCCCAGGGAACTACAGCGACCACTGGACCACCCACACCCAAGTATTCTCCCTTTCCGCCCCGCAAGGATGTTTTTGTTCGCTCCCCAAGGGCCTGCTTCCTCTGTCTGTCACTGACCCAACCTTGTGACTGTACGAGGTATCTGCCTGAGGACGCACAAAAAACCCTCCTAGCCCTAAGGGAAGAGAATTACCGGGTGCGGAGATCCGAAGGAATGTATAACAGGGCACAGCATCGAACCACAGGGACCCCTGGAAGCTCACGCTATGCCACGCCCCCTGACACTCCGATAAAAGCCCCATAGGTCCACGCCATTGTAGATCTGCGGACGGCCCCATGGAAGAACCCTATCTTCAGGAAGAAACGGAAACCCCATCGGAAAACTCCTAGAGGGACGACTCGAGGCCAATCCTCCCTCTTTAAGCCCCTGCCTCAACCAATTGGGCGGTCATGAGCCAACGAGCTCCTCACATCCCAATACAAACCACCCACAATGGACCACTCGGGATGAACCACAATATGAACACAGCAACTACCCCGTCTGTATCCTCAGAAAAGAGAACTATAAAGTTCGAGTAACCGTGGGACTTCGTTCCGACAACTCTCGGGTGACCACAGCTGTATAGGACACAGGCGCTGGTCCCAACTTGGTCTATCCTAAGCTGCTCCCAATGGGTTGGCAAGATTTCGTTCAGGTAAGGAAGAACCCAAGAATTACCGGTGCGTATCGTAGACCAATGGACATTAAAGGGAAAGTACCACTTTACCTCCAGGCAGGACAATTCAAAGTCCGAACGTGGATTCTTCTATGTCCCAACTTGGGCGCTGAGGCAATTTTAGGGACCTCCTTTATCGACCGATACATTAAGGCCATTTATCCAGGCCTTAGGAAAGTCGCGTTCTACCGCGCACTTTCCATCTCCATAACTGGTTCAATCCCAGGGCCAGTAGCTAACTGCAAACCAGCGGTTGTCTCCGAAAACACGAAGTCCAATAAGGTTTGCCTGTCAAAGGCCATAACGATACCACCGATGACCCAAATCTCTGTATCGGTCCATTCCCAGTCTTCAAGCCTCTTAACGATTCAGAACCACTCGAACACGGTTCTGAAGCACCTTACCTTGATGGCCAATCGAGTAGTGGACATCCATCCCAATAGGTCTTTTTTGGTCACAGTCAGCAACTTCCGAGATAAACCCGTACGGTTACCTAAAGCTACAGTGATTGGCATCACTCTACCCGCGCCCGTGGCCAGTATAGAGGCCCAATGGTTAACCTTGAAACGCCATCTCCCGACGAGGACGTCGACTCTTGGGAGGGGACGGTCGCTATCTGCGCCGAATTCGAATCCTATAGGCCCCAGGTACTTGATATCCTCAGGGAATACCAGGCCATTTCGTCAGGTAGATTGGGCACAATCAGAGCCACTACACACCGCATTGACCTTCAGGAAGAGGCTAGGCCATAGTCCCAGCACTCATACCGTACCAGCCTTAAAGGGGGGGAAATTGTCACCGACCAGATGGACAAGATGCGAAAAGCTCAAGTCATAGAACCGGCGCCTCCAAACCAATCCGAACGGCCAAGTCCCCTTGTCCTCGCGGGTAAGAAAGATGGCTCCGTCAGGTTCTGTGTCGACTACAGGAAGCTGAACGCAATAACCAAGAGGGACACATATTCGACACGCTGCATGGATGACTGTCTGGATTCCTTAGGCGAAGCTGTCGTATTTACCACACTGGACGCTAACTCGGGATATTGGCAAATCACTTTGGCCGAAGACGCGAGAGCGCTGACAACCTTTACCACCCATGAAGGTCTGTTCAGATTTACTCGCATGACCTTTGGTTTGAAGAATGCACCAGCCACTTTCCAACTGGTAAGGGACATTATACTGTCCAGAGTCAAATGAAAGTTCGCCCTTGTGTATTTTGATGACGTTAGAATCTTCTCACGGGCCGTAAAGGAACACCTTCGCCACGTGAAGGAAGTGCTAACAATCCTACATGACGCTGGCGTAACACTGAAACTCCGCCAATGCGCTTTCTTTTAAGCCTCAGTAGACTATTTCGGTCACGTCGTCCTGTCAGGAAAGCTAAAGGTGGCCACAAGGACCACAAATGCGATTCGCCAGGCTAAGCCTCCTAGGACCCACACGGAACTACGATCCGTCGTGGGCTTGTGCAACGTTTACTGACGCTTCGTCCGAGGGTTTGCCAAGATTTCGGCCCCTCTCAACGCGATGCTAAAGAAGGGAACACCTTTGGATTTAGAAGCCCTTATGGACGACCAGTACGAGGCATTTCAGACCATAAAGGACAATTTGTTGAACCCACCCATATTGGCTTTACCGAAGCCCAATAGGCCTTTCGTTTTGGACACAGATGCCTTTGATGTCCAAGTGGGTTGTACACTGCTACAGAAACAGGAGTCACCGAAGGACTATCGACCTATTGGCTACTGGAGCAGAACGCTCACCAGCGCGGAGCGAAACTACAGTACGACCGAAAAGGAATGTCTAGCCATCGTATGGTCCATATTGAAACTCCATCCCTATCTCGAGGGAACCAGGTTTACCATTAGGACAGACCATGATTCACTCCGCTTGTTACTCAATATGACCGATGCATCGAGTCACCTCGCCAGGTGGCGCCTCAGGCTGTCTGAATATGACTACGAGATACCCTATAGGCCAGGCATCAAGCACCAGGCAGCAGATGCCCTGTCACGAATCATTACCGACGGAACTGACGACACTCCATTCGACGACATAATTTCCTCCCCCTCTACAGATGATGGACCTGAAGACTATACAGAAACAGATGACCTTATTGGTAAGGTGTAATCGAAGGATCCTGAGGTAAAAGAAAACGAAGTATACCTACTGGACTGGGAGACATAATTGCCCAATTCGGCAACACCTCCGGTTAATTCGATATCCCCAGAGGAGAAAGGGAGAAAGAGCTCCTCCCTATAACTATTGAGGAACTTCTAAAGGCGCAGGTCGAAGAAGAACACTGAAAGGAAACAGCCCAATTGGTAGGAACCCCCAGGATGCCTATTCGACTTTGACCGATTTGAACTACTATGTCGCCGCTCGCCGCTGGATGGCGCACTCCAACAGGTAATACCAACTTCGGTAAGGGCGCGATTCCTATACCTTGCCCATTTCTCCCGCTTGGCCGGTCACCCTGGAGTCCGACGAATGTACCAGACCCTAACGAAGTTCTTCTACTGGCCACTAATGGCACCGGACCTATGGAAAACGGCACGGAACTGTGAATCGTGCGCACAAATCCGAGGGTCTCGTGCCAACCATCAGGCCAAATTGAAGCTTTCCCCGCCGCAGGTCCGATGGAATTTGTCGCAATGCTTATACTTGGGCCTTTGCCTAAGTTGTCCCATGGAAAACGGTTTGTTTTGGTTATAACCGATAGGTTTACCAAACTTACCTGAGCCTTACAGCTAGGGAAGACAACGGCCACATATGTCGCCACGGCCTCTTGTCCCACTGGGTATATACACATGGCACGCCACTCTACCTCCTTACGGATAATGGCAGCCAGTTCGTATCCAAATTCTTCGCACACGTCTATGCCTCCTTAGGTATCAAACATGTGAACACCACGGCGTATCACCTGCAAACCAATGGACAAGGCGAACGCTTCAACCGCACCCTTCTGGACCGATTGGCACACTACGTATCAGAGCACCAATTCGACTGGGACGACTACGTTGAGCCACTGGTTTGTGCCTACAACACGCAGGTGCACGCTTCCACGTTGAAAACGCCTTTCGACTTAACGCTAACGAGAGCGCCGCCGCCGATAGCTGTTGACCTTCAGGAGTCTATCATACCCCAGGACATAAACGAAGGAATGACTCCTACCCAGGCGAAGCGGTGCTCGCGCCGACGCATCGACCGCATTAACCAATCGGCCAGAACTGTACTAACCAAAGCCTAACGACGCTACAAGGTCAATTTCGGAAAAGCCGTTTGGTACACACCGACCTTTGGGAAAGGAGACCTTGTTTACCTGGACCGGTCACAAAAGGACAGTAAGGAACTTGAGGACACTACGCGGAAGCTCTTACCCCGCTCTACGGGACCATAAAAAGTCCTTAAGGCCAATGATCAGGTTGCTCATTGACGGCCTACAGGACACCGTGTCTATTGACCGCGGGACACGAGCTCCTAGTTCCTCCGGACCACCAAAGTCCCAGCCATTTGGCCCAACGGAATCACCACGACCCCTGGTCAACGCGCAAGTCTCCAAACCCCCTAAGGCAGTTCCCGCGGACTCTACTAGCCCCACGAACCCGATGGTCAACGCCAACTACTATTACTCATCTCTCCCAACCAACTCTGATGGATTCTCCCCTCTGGACGACACTCTCCTTCCGAAGAAAGAACAACAACCGTAATATGTGATTGAGCGTATCATCTCCGCCGGTCGGGAAGAAGATGGAACTATGCGCTATCGCGTCCGTTGGTACTGCTACACACCTGAGAATGACACTTAGCAAGAGCCTCAAACCATTCCGGTTAATTTTATCGCCCGCTATTGGCGCAAGATCAGCCACTCGGAGCGCAGCCTTCAGGAGGGGGCAACCATTGGCCCGAATAATACCAACAGGCCTCCCAAAACGCCTCTCTAAACGCCTTCCGACACGACGGTTCTCCGTAACGCCCGCATCAGGGAACAAAGTCAGTCCTCATGCGACACCAGGGGAAGAGCTGAGACGTTCTCAATGTTCCCACGCCGTCCCAAAGCACGCACGTTTGAAGGATACAGGATCGACTTTGGGAAAGCACAAGCATTACTTTATTTGACTATCTAGCAGAGGCCTAACAGCCCTCGCCATGACCTCAAGGTTCGCAAAAGAGCTCCGAACACCAACCAGACTCATTGGGGCGGCGCAGGAGTAACACCGTCCTCCTCCTTGGAACCCACAGGAGCGAAACCGAGAATAGGGTCACCAGAGGAGCCTACTGTACCAGAAGGACCGTCCCCAGCGAGCCGAGCAGCAGGCTTCTTCGGCGGTCATTCACCTGAGAAACTATTGTCACCATCCAAAGCCTCACGGTCGCTCAAACTTAGACCATAAAGAGCGTCCAGGTCGGAAGTAACCCTCTGGGACATCATTTGTGCATTCTGCTGCAGGAGACTGACCATAGCGGTTTTCAGACCTTGACACTGTTGGACACCCGCGGCGTAGCGCGCCGAACGACGCACACAGGGGCTAGCTTCTCTCAGAACTGTCGCAATGTTCATCGAGGCAGTATTACCAACGGAACGGCAGATATGACGGAGATCCGCGGCTGCAGCCGGGACCGAAGCGGAAAAATGCGGCAACGGAAAGGACGGAACGATGTCGACCCCCACAGTAAACGTGTGAAGCACCGCATCACCTACAGGACTTTCGGCTTCCACATTAACCTCGCCAGGTTGGATGTCCACATGGGCAACGGGCGGCTCATGGGAGATTTCATCCTCAGGAGCAGCGCCCAGAGGAGCTGGAGGAGAGGAAGCGGTCGGCAACACAACAGCAGACTCTACCGGAGGATTGATGTCCTCTACGGGCAACACGAAGGGATCCTCTCCGAAGGATTCTCCATAGGACATACCAGCTGGAACCAACGGCGTGGTTTCAACATCAGGCTAGAATCACAGGGGATCGAAACCAATGGCCTTCGGGTAATAGTCGCATACATGACGCCTCGGAATGTCCGATGGTTGATTCCTCAAAGGCTTGGCGGGATAGGCACGGGCATCGTCCCGACTCTGCGGATCTAGCGGAATCGGCGTGAACAAGTCAGTATCATGTTCATACCAAAAGAACCCAAGAGCATTGCTCCACTCCACCTGTAAGACATGATCCAAAATGGTCTAGGCCTCCTCGACGGCGAACTGTGTCCCACGGACTATGTTATGGATGCCCAGGTTCCTTAGGAAACGGATCATGATGTCCGGCAGCTGGATTAGACGACCTCGAAACCCGGGTATGTTCTCGTCGTTCCATACCCTCCAACCATCCGAACGGACATTACCACAGACTCCGTACTTCGCAGTATCTAGGAAGGCCATAAGGAACATCTCGCCGAACTCAACGAAGAGTACCTGCCAGAACAAACAAGACCTTCGGTCATTGTCATCGACCATGAGTTGGGACGAATGTTACGCCACTTTGGACGGCGTGGGAACCAAAAGGAGAGGCGAGATACCCCAGTACATGGCCCATTGGTTCTTATCCACGTAGGGAAGCAAGAGATATAACGGAGGACGTTTGTCTGCGCTCATGTCGTGATTCTTCACATGGTGCCAACAGACGAAGAACTCCAGGGATTCACGCAAACGACCATCGGGTTCATGCATCTCGTTCCAATAGACCCTATTGGACATTCAAAACAGGCGGTCATATGGCGGTCGGAAGCACATGAGCGCCATGAGGTTGTGACCCGCCAGAGGAAATCTCAAATGAGGCGAGATGAAGTCCGCGTATATGTCCGAAAGGAGTTTGCTCACCCTGAACTGGTACTCGGTGTCCTCCTGGAAGCAGATGTACGGCATGTCTGCTTGGATGAGGGTACGTAGGGTCGCCAAGGGAAAAGCGGAGATAAGGAAGGCCCCTTTGACCGTCACGGGAGAATAAGCCAAGGGACCATCTAGCCAATGCGCCACGAGGAATACGCCGGCGATGCACCTATAGCCAGGGCTCATGGCGCTTTTGAGTTACAGTTCTTTGGAAAATTAATTGCCACCCCGGCGCCAATGGTCAGCTCACACTTCCTCGTACGCCTGCAGAGGATGACGACGCGACGTACCGACGCGGCAAATGGTAATGGGAGCAACTAATCGCTCACGGTCCCTGGGCCAATCATGAGGCAGTTTGGACTTCGCCGTGACGGTCGAATATGAAGGAGGGAGATATGTGAAGGAGCATCGATAACGGTTGAGTCCTGTAAGCCGCCGGGGCCTGAGGTATCTTACAGACGCCACGTGGAATGGCCGACCTCAGCTGGACTCATTTAGATACTTGTTTTTTTTAATTAGTGTAATAGAATAGCATTATAGTGCCAGGGAGATCCCAGCGCCTCTTCATTGCTATTTACTTGGCTCGAGTGACGCTTCTCCGTTAGAATAAGGGAGGCACCGTTAGGGTACTAATTACCCTCCTTGGTACATTAGTTCCACCAATTGGTCTTCAAGCCATCCTTTCCGTAGCTCCGACCTGTAGGACTACGCAGTAAACGCCAGCCCATTGCACCAAGTACTCTGGGAGTGCCGCCGTCAAGGATACGAACCTTAGGACCCGCTCTCCCATGCTACCACAGGTTGAGACCAGTAGGCTGACCCAGTAGTAATTGCGTTACAGCAATCAGACAGCTCGGTGGGAATGGGAAGATTTTCACCGTTCCAATGAAGTAGAATCGATGGTTGCAGCATTGAAAACTCTGCATTTCTGATACCATTGTAAGGTGCACCATCATCGACAAGGGGTCCCATAAAACCGTTTGGAATTGTATCAGACGCAACACGATTTGGGAGGATATGAACCATATAGAAAGCAACAGTCTTTCCTTTCTGAGCCAGATCACCTTCAGTAGAACGTTCAGAGAGTTTTTTTGAAAGTGGTTCCAGGCTTTAAAGAGCCATCAGAGTTGTGATCAACGTGGCGATGACCATATTTGTGACAGCTGCGACATTTGTTTTTGATCTTAAAATCTTAGAGCTGCGCAGGCGTCAATGTCCGACGTTTGGACTTATGTTCATACTTTGGGCGACTACTGAATGTTACGATAGCATTTGCTGATATGGTCTTTGAAACTGCAGAACTATTTTCATCACACCGACGAAGAACTGATGCTTATTTTTCGTATGAAACAAACGCCAAATATTCATCTGTTGTTGCATCGGCACTCAAATTATTGTTTGAAGCAGCAGAGGCAAGAACAGATACTCTTTTCCCATTTCCAATTCCCGAATTCGCCAAAAGCATGAAGGCATTGAATGTTTCAGGTAGGTTAATAGAACCAGACGTGGCACTAAACTTTGAGACTTGAGCTCGAAAACGGGATTCGAAGTTTTGAAACGCTTCCGTCGGCCCGTGCTGTAGAAACAACAAACCAATGAAACCTTTTTGAACTTCACTGACAACGGACAAAGCATAACGTTTGTAACTAGATTTCAGAATTGCTTCATGTCCACTTTCGCCTTGCATTTAATCATCAGGTACAGACTTGCAAAGATCTATAGCACTTCCATGTAGCTGGGACTGTAACATGATCCCACGCAACTTATTTGGTATCTTGTTTGAGTTGAGGTCGGGGAACATGTCGTAAAAGGTATTCCACAGTTTGACTTGGCTCGCATACTCTTCTTGGTTGCATTTTCCATCAGTCCAAGGAACGGCTTTGACATCCCAAGAGAACCGCGGACGACGCTGCATAGCACTTTGCGCGGGATCTGGGTCCATTACTATTAGAACCAGATAAACTTTTGGCAGTGATAACGAGGGTAAAACTCTGTATTGAACAGAGATAACAACAGTTAACAGTTTACTGACTAAGAGGGATAAATAACGGGATGTATAAAGTCAGAGTCCGTCAGAACTTATATTGTGAACGCATCTATTTCGTGGCAACCCCTGATGATCATGGATTCGATATTTCATAAATCACTTTGTACCACAACCACTTAGAGAATGATCATTTAACACAACCGCTTTTTACATTTCACAGTTCGCCCATGTGTATTTGAGGTAAAGAGTTTGTTGGATCGAAATCGAGAAACAGTTCACGCTCGTCGCTTGACCTAATATCGCCCAGACCGCGAAGATCAAGAATTGAATCCTGCTCTAGTCGTTTATGCGGAACACTTCAAGACAGTGTACCAGAATGTGAAAACTATTTAGGATATTCGGTGGAAAGACCTAACTTTGGAATTGCTAGTGAAACGGAAAGGACTTTCTGATGCTGTAGACCAAACCGGGGAGCCCGTCACTCAGTTGCTTGAGAATTTTCCCGAACTGCTTGGAATTTCTTAAAAATATTGCGTAAGAAAAGCCTAAAAGATGAAGCACTTAGACTTTTGAATGACCCTAGAGCTCCTAAAAGAGATCAAGACTTATTGAGCAATTTACTGACTTCCGATTTCTGTGGGAAATGAAACATTTGTTTCAAATATGCATTGCTTTTTTATGATCTTCAAACTTTATCGCGAAAAGACCCGTCAATTAAGATACCCAAACGAGAACGCTATCTAAACGGCGCAGAAGTACAAAAGCTCGGCCCGTTTTGTTGGCCCCAAAGATAAGACAATTTCGCAAAAGTGGTGAATGCAATATTCCTAGCACTCATGATCGCTATCATAAAGAGTAGTAAACGAGTGCGATGCGTTTAAATAGTCCAAAGAGCCAGCATAAAGTAAAGAGAAGAATAAAGGCCTTTCCAGTCTTTTACGGCCTTTATTCTTCTTAGTCTTTAAAAGTTGTCTCATAAGTAGCCGCAAATGATGCGATAAACGTTTTGCTTTTGAAAAGGTATTTTTACTTCCATTTTTTGTCACACTGACTTTTTCAGATTTATTTGTAGTATCCGCTCTTCAGAAGAGATAAAACATCTGGAACAAAATTTCGAATGCCGATGGGAGTGCTTGCGGAAAAGAGGAATAGAGCTTGATAGAGCTTGAGCACTAGCGAGCTAGAAGATGGGGATTGTAAATCCTCAATAACTAATGAGGGTTGTTGATAGACTAGAAATTATTGTTGAACGAACATCTACTTGCTCTAGCTTATACGGATCTCTAGTCAAGTAATCTTGAACATGGAACAAGTCAGTTGTGAATCTATTTTTGTGTTCTTTACTTCGGAGTTGGCTTTCACCTCTGTACTATATGTACTGGGCAAAAACGTGAGAGCCACAAATTAATACCTAAATGTAAAACTTGGTAAGCCAATTAGCCCTTCGACGGTATAGAGCAATCGGCTCTAAAGGGCTTTCGTCTACGAAGGATAGACTTACCTTTTACGTGGCTATCCACTACATGTGCCGTTGCAAGCCAACTCGCACGTGAAACATACAAACTCTGCGGGATGCCGCTTATACCTCAATCCATGCCGTAGCAGCTTATATGAGTATCATCGTACTTAACCAAAACGTCAATTTTTTGAAATTCATGGCAAGGGATATGGTTTTGAAACAGACTATATGTACCGGGGAGATCACGGACAACTGTATGTTTTAATCGTCAAAGATGACCTTTCCAGATATGTGTGGCTCAAAACAATTTCCGAAACGGACACGCAAACCACTGCAGCGGTTTTAGAAGATTGGTTTTCATCGTTCACAATCCTAAAGTCGTGGTTATCAGAAATAGGAAGCCATATTAAGAACAGGCGAAAGAATCTCATTACAGTTGCTCGGAAATCAAAGCATCATTTTAATCTCCCACAAGGTTCGTGGAGCAACGAATCTATCGAAGTCATATGCCAATAACTCCTGCGTGCCTACAAACCCCTAATATCTTAATTCCAGCTTTCCATTCTGCTTGGCCATCCGATCTGCCGCTCGTTCAATCCGCTCTACAAAACTCATTTCCTCTCATTGACTACATGACAGCTCGCTACGCTCGTACTATTACGCTTCGCATTTTTTAAGTAACTACTATTAACAAGGTAAAAAATATTTTTTGACAACTACATTTCAATTTTTAATTCGAAGCTATAGTGTTTTAAACTACCACGCGATGGAATCCGAGCGACTTAACCAAAAAAATAACTAAGTCCCAGCCAGCTCACCCCCACTCCCCAAAAACCAGTCCTAGACCAAAACCCATTAAACTCCTACAACCAAGTCCACTACCACTATCCAAAATAAACTTCCTTCTGATATAGGTTCCAAGCTCTACGTTGATATTCCAGGAGACAGTTTTCTGTTATAATGATTTTTTTCAGAAAACTGATTCCGAGTGTCAGAATTCGGCGAGTCGGGTGCAGAATTCTGACGAACTGACTTAAACGAAAACGAGTTTCGGCTTAAGTTTCCACATGGTAATCCAAACCCCCAGCCCAATCTGGCGGCGGCACGTTGAAAGATGTGTATGCCCTGGTGTATACCGCCTCAAATGACTGACGTTGGGCCGGGGATAGTTCGTTGAGCGCTTGGGATAATTTGTGTGGTTGAATATATCCCTCAAATTTCTTATCGCTTTGCCAAGGTCCTCGGCATTTAATATCCTGGTCGGCGAGGCGAACAAAAGGCTTATCGGTGGTCGCCCCGCCGTAAAAAAGCATGTGTGGAGTAATCGCGAACGGAATCCCTAGGCGTTCGAAGGCTCTTCGGAGACCGGCCCGAAACCGGGCTGGTTGATAGGGGAAAAGAAATTCTGCTTCTGCAAACTTCCTTCTTCTAACAAACTTGTTTAACAAAACCGCCAAAAAATACGGCCTTATCGTGACGGATTCATTACGGCCACGTTTTCCTATCGCAATGTTGAGCATCCCATAGTGCGGCCGCTTTTCGGTTAGCGGCAGCATGGCGACGTCCAAGAATTTTGGCTGCAATAAATCCCCTAACCTGAGATACCCATCAAACAGCAGCATCAATCCTACCCCAGATCCGGGTCCCCGTGCTTAAAAAGATCCAATGCCAATCCGTATACAACGATTTCCGGACACACGCCAAAATGAAGTTTAGGGCGCGATGCTGTCCAGCCCTGTATACTTTGATTCGCAAATACCAATTTCCCGCTAAGTTCGTGGAGAAAAAAACTCAAACGCTGATTTTGCCTGAGTAACACCTCCTGCCTTCAAGTGTTGGTTACCATGAAAAAGATCAATGCAATACCTCGTGAACAATTTATCAACTTCTTCGCCGTTCCTACATCGACGGCGAGCGACTGGTTGTTGCGCCAGCCACTGCACGAAATAACCAAGGTTCCTACGGTATCCCTGCAGTGTTGCCGCTTTTGCTCGTCGGTGAGCTAGATCAAAAAGCCCGTGTCGGTTCATCGGCTGGATTTTCCCCGATAGGGACATAAAAAATCCATTGTTAGGTCAGCAACGAGTACCAACGCGGCAACGCGCCTGCAGATCCGGTTAAAGCTTCGCTTACTGCTACGTCCCTTTAGAAAAGCTCCAAGAAGCGACTGGTTAGCAATAAACATAATTCTCCGTGCTTGATAATTATTCCGATTTCGAAGAAGCCAATGCAGACCAAGAATGACTGCTTAGCCCTCTAAAATGTGTATCGGGTGTTTTTTCTTCCAACGATGTCGTATCGCAATTTTCCACTCCTGTTCTTCAATCCATTCAATCCGATCTGATCCTTCGCAAATTTTGGAAGGATCTCGGCACCCGGTATAAACTACTCCTTCACCAATTAAGCTTGCGTCTGTACAAATGATTCTTGTGTTGAACGGCGTACAAATACTAATCCGGATCAACTGTGCTAGTTTTAAAATTAATTCCAGCTCCTTCCGGCTAACCATGTTGCCGCCAACATATTTTTTGGTCGAGGACGTAATGGAATATATTCTTTCGAAGACCGAAAAGAGCGGCCTCCTTAAGAGCATAAACCACGCCCATTTTCCAATTATGCTTTTTCCTTGTTGCACTTTCCATATCTTCTTTTTAGCATGTTTTCAGTAATTGTTATCAGCGTTCTCATTTTTTCCCGTTTTGGCATCAATACGCCATTTTCCCGACTTCAATTCCCCAATACTTCTGTACTTCCTTCTTCTGCAGGCCATGATACTTTTGTCGCCTGCGAAGGCAAAGAGCTACGCTCAGACTCCTTTATCACGGCCCGCAGGTTTTTTTCCGACATCTCTTTGCTTGTTCCAAACGAAAAATAATCGTCCACATAAGCTCCGAATTTATATTCGCCAACGGAATTGAATCCACTACCCAGTAGTCTATGGAGAGCTTAGCACGAGCTAAGATTTCTAGATGGATTCTCTGAGCTACAAAGACGGAGTGTGACCACCCCATGGACATGGAGAGCATGACGGATAATAGTTTTTTCCCTTCGACTTCGATTGGTTGCAAACCAAAATACGTATTCATCCATCCCGGTAATTTCATTCGGTGATATTGATTGTCCATGTCTGACTTTCCAACATAAAGCGTTCGTGCTTCCGGGATGTGTAATCTCGCCAGATGCCCTGGGTTAGGAAGTTCGATTTTTGGTGGATCGGTAAACTGAAGGTTAGCGTTCGGGGCTTCGATTATGAGCCTTTGTTTTCCCTCTTTTTAGAGACCGCAAAAACAACATTTACAACTTTCAGTTTTCTTTCCCTTAGATCTACTAACCCCCCTTCCACCAGTCTTCTAATCAGGGCATTGTAATCTTTCGCCTTCACTCCACAAAACGGCTTCTTAGCTCCTTTCACCTCTTCCTCTTCTCGGATAATTTTTCTAGTCATATATAGTAGCTGTGTATCCCCTGGTAGTAATGAGATGATATCAGCCAAGGCTGCCAGACCATTTTCTGGCAATGATAATCGGTCCGGATTCTGCCAGACCCATTGGTGTGGGTCACTGTATTCGAACGTAGAATCAACCTCTCCTACGGACTCTTCCGCAACGAAATAATTTCGGCGGGATGAGTCCTCCCCGATGCCTTGCAAGAGATTGCTCGCCAGGCTTTGGACAGCATTACTCTCTTGTGTCGGTAGAAAGGGGTAGACATGCCCGGCATACAAGCAAGTAAGCCCACTTTGAAGTCCCTCAAGTATACTTTGAATTTTCTTCTTGCGTCCCCACTTTTGTCGTTGTCGTGCGCTTGCTTTCTTTGTATCCTCGTCCTGTATATCAGAGGCTCCTGACATAAGAAGCACGTCCCGCGTGTCCGTCGAATTAAAAATTGTTGTTGTTGTTGTTGTTTTTATATTAATTTTCGTTCCCGTCTCCTTGCTTCCGCAAGGCAGACTTATCCTTCTTAAAATCCTTACGAATTTTTGCCGACTTGTGAAGGTTTCGCTTCATTGACTCGCTTACCAAATCGTCGTGCTCTACGTCGAGTTCTCTGGCCGCCTCCCAGTTGCCAGTCTTATCAACCATTGTTACTGCACCCAACCTACGAATTGCCAACTCCACCGCCAACTCATTTTTAGCGCGCATAACGCCCAAAGAGCTGATGAGGCGGTCAATAACCCGAGCTAGTGTTGCAGCTTCCTGGCGGTTCCGAATGCCCTTCAAATGACGAGCTTCAACCCACGCAGAGACCGTCGGATAATTCGTCAGGGCTTTGCGGAGCATATCTTCCCCTTCAATAATGTCAACCGAAACATATTGTTCAGGAAACGGTTTGCTAGAGAAAGCAACCCAGAACTTTTTGTTCACCTTCTGTCGCTTCGAATTCAAAGCCTTCTTCGCAAGGCCCAAAATTACCTCATCTTCATCGTCGGACTCTGAGCCAGAGTCGTTGCCGGAATCGACAACAACTCCTTCCGTCGCCTGTCTGATTTCGACAAGAAAATCCTCCCCCTTTGATTTCTTCCTTGAATTTTTCCGCGACTCCTTTAATTCTTTAATGTCTTTAGTCACGCGTTTCTGCGCCTTCTCCAACCTTTCCATGAAAGAAAGAATTTTCTGCATTTCACTGGAGCGCGTAGTAGCCTCTTTTTCTTCCTCAAAATTCGAAGTGGATTTGGACTCGTATTCACTCGAGAATTCACCCTCTTTGCCCCCCGTCACGCGTTTAGAACGCCCTCGAGGTTTTTGATCCTAGACAGTTACAACTCGAGTACTGGCTACTCCCTTAGAAGACCCCGCTTTTGACGCACTCCCTCCGACACTCAGTGGGTGTGTTTTATTTTCAATGCAATGGAACAAGACGTCCGTCTCTCCTTCCTTAGGGATCCCCGGAATATAATTCCTAATTACACGAAGGAGAGCATTTTTGCTCTGTGACTTTTCTCCAAGGTAAACTGAAAGCGTACCCCGAAAAGCTTCTCTTACGACGCCCAACGCATCTTCTCCCATGCCCGCATGCCCTCTATTTTCTGCCCGAGAGCCCTGCAGTTTGAAATATTGTTTGTAGCAGGTCCATCACCTCTAAGGACGGTCAACCCATTCCGTCCTCGGGACTACTTTAACCCGTAGTGTAGGCTTGCGCTTTTAGGAGGGCTGCTCCCGGCTGATCGCGCCACCTGAATAGGTCCAGCTGTCACATGACCTCCATACAAGTGTAATTAGGTCCGGGCTTCGTATCCGTCAGGTCCCTGAGATTTGTGCCTCTACAACACTGCCCACAGTTACTACTGGGCATACCTTGGTGCTTAAACACCCCCGCCTTACGTCATTACGCAAGGCGCATGTTGCATAATTTTGAACAATTGTTTTTCAGAAAATTCTTCAAAAACTAAACACCAATATCGCAATAACATTTAATTTCGGTATGCCACTTTAAAAAGCCTTATAAGACTCGATTAAAAAACACGTAGAATCCCCAGCCATATACGACCTTCTCGCGACCTCTCGGATTGAACTGACGATAAACTTGCGCACGTGTGAAAAAACCCTGGATCACCCAATTAAGGAAAGACATTACTTAATTCCGTTTCCGGACGTTAACAAAAGCAACTCCAGCAAAGCCTAATGGACAACAAACCATACGGGAATTCTTTTAAGCTGTGTATTTCGTTGGACATAGCCTAAAAAATTAATTTTCACCAGCATACGAAAACGCCCGATCTAGAGGTACCAATAATTTAATTTCTTCAGAAAATTGAAACAAGTTTTAAAAATTCTGAAAAACACACCAACTTTATAAGGATCGCTGGCCTACGAAGGCCTGATCACTTTCTTCTCCAACAGGGAACCCTCCCTGACTTACTCCGTTAGCCAGCTTACGCTGCCCAGTCGATAGCACGAGGCGGTGGAGTAAAGCTTTAGTCGACCAAACGCAGAGGCGTCAATTTTTCGCCAAGTCTCCGGAAATAATAATCCCTACGCAGGCTCTGGATTAAAACATCAACCAAACACTAAACGCAAGGTGTCCACTGATAATATTTAATGGTCTACATAAATATACTCTTCTTTTGGCAATTGTATGAACTGTAAAGAACGTAAATTCCACCGACGAATCAAAGACTGGGGACAGAACAGCTCACAAATTCGCCGTACAGGGCACTGTAAAATCAATATTTCCGAGATTTCGTGCTTCGCGACGTGCTTCAAAATCACACTATGTCTAAGCTGAAGCTCAAGTGACACGAACCATTTCGAGTTACGCTTCGTCGGGATAACTATGGGTTTGTAGTAGAAGACCTCTTTACTGGAAAGAAAACATTAGTATATAGAGATCGCTTTATGTTTTTTCGGTACAAAACCTTTGCAATGACACAAGAAGTCAAAAACCATCTGGCATACCAAGCTGGCGAGCTCCTAACTGTAGAGAAGTTCGCAGATATCCAACAGAAAGACGGCACTATTTAGTTGCTGGTCAAGTGGAAGGAATTTTCCGGAAGCAAAACCGACTGGGTGTATCTTGCATTGCTAAAACTGGACGTGCCCGAATTCATACGCGAGTATCTCGAAGAAGTGAAAAGTTTGGGTACGAAACCTCAGCGTCGAATTGCTTGAACCTTTAAGATGTGATAACCAGAAGATCGAGGGATGCATTTACTTATGAGGCACTGTTAATTATGCGAGCAATTTTATCTGTTACAGGGTCATATCTATCTTTTCGGGCCACCCACGAAGTCGTAGGTAGCAAATTTAGTAGTTTAAATTAGTAGATGAAATGCTGTCTCTGGCCTTACAACAGAACTACAATCATGGCTTTTCGATCAGACCCAACGAGAGCGAACAAGGCGCTGTCGCCTGGAACGCAACCAACGCCGTCGAAGTCGACGGTTGCCGCGCTCCGGGAAACTACACGATAAAAGCCCGCTCTCCTTGGCAGAACTTTGAGAGCGGGAGGCAGCCTTGAAAGAAGTCTTTCAAGGACTTTTGTGCCTTCTGTTTTCCCTGAACCCACTGCACGCGCACGATCTCGTCCTCCGTAGCGTTCGCGAGAAACACGAAGCGATGCAAGCCATGACACGCGAGGCGCTCTGCTGGAGTCACAAGCTCCAGCAGGAGTCACACTACAGCCGTTTCGGGCTCTAGCGAACTATAAAAGCCGAGCCAATCGTTTCTTCTCAGCTGGAGAAGGACGGGCACTCTCTTTGCAAGTCTTTTGTGTTCCAATAATTCTATGTAGTTTCACGTGGGCGAATTAGTGAGCGCAGCGCAATAGAGTAGATTACTAAGCAGGCTATCTGGGGGCCCTACTCGAGGCGAGAGGGGTGGCCGAGTGAAAACAAAACCGAGACAGCCGTCTCATTGGATCCTTCTTGGCTTCTTGCTCCGTCCTGACCACCACACTGGATGTTTAAGGGCTCACCCGATTTGTAGTGTAATCAACGGGTGGCAGCAAAAATCTTTGAAAAAGAGATCGTAGACGTGTTTTTGTTTTCAAGAAAGACCAGACGGAATGAATGCATAAAGAAACAAAGTATCGATGATCTAATTGTTGTGTATTCGCAGTTTACACCAAAGAATCGACTTTCTCGTTCTCGAGAAGTCGTTGTCCAACAGCAATGAAGGACAACTGGAAAACATACCAATCGGACAGAAAGAACCAAAAAGTGGGAAAGGTTGCGCGGAATTTTTGATGTAGAAGAGCGAAGCGATTTGTAGGATGTGCTTTACAACGCCAATAATTTAAGCTGTGATATGCAGTTTTTGCAAAACTATTTAGTTCTTTTACTACATTAGAAACCAGATTATTTCTATTTGCTAAAATAGTACAAATTAAGTTATGGCTTGGGTTGCGAACATTTTTAATTTGAATACCGTTTTCATTCCCTTCTATCTAGAAAAAGTGACGTCTCAAAACAGTCATTTAGTTTTGAATGAGCTCGTTTCGTTCATGAGACCGGCCTTAAATTCTCTCAAGACATTCTCACGGATCACAAGACTAATAACAATTCGTCATCAGCACCGTTCCTGCTAGTCGCAAGCAGTGGCGTGTAAAGACTCTAAATCCTCTCTTTGTATGCTAAGATACTTTCTTCAGCGGCCCAGTCGAGCCCCCGCCAAGCTGTATGAAAAAGGAGAACAAACGACCACGGGTACTACAGTCAAAGGAGCTTTATACAAATCAAACTGTATGTCGGTATAGAGGATTGCAAAACCCTTTCAGAACCCGAAAACGCCCTCTGCTTTAAGAGGTATACACAGCGTGACCAGAATAAAGAATTGCGCGCCACTAACAGCGGTAGAAAGCGGGGTGGGCGAGGTCCCTCTCCCACAAAATCCTTCGATTGCAAGACTCTCTATTCTAATGTTGCATAGAGCAAACTAACAAGGAACATTTTGAGATAGTTCGCCTGGGACAAGATATGTCCACGGCTGGTCATGTTCCTTTTTCCTTGGGCAAAGCGTCTGTCTCCCAGCGTCGGGGAGGCACCTCCGAGTCAAATTTGTCGAACTTCTTGAGATCAGGGCTTCGAATAGTGCGGACTTCCAAGCCAGCACCAGCGTACTTGGCGGCAATTGCTTCGGTACCAGAAGCGAAAGAAAACACGCCGCCAGCCGAATTAAACACAGTCCATTCCGGGTTTGTAAGCCAGTCGTACCATTGCATGACAAAGGTGTCCATTAATACACGTTCTGGATTGGAAATTTCAAGCATGGCTATACCAAAGCCGCTGTTTTCCACGCCGACCCAGCGTGCATGCTGCATGATGGGGAAGGCGTCGCGCTCAGTAGTGTTCCCAGCTAGAACAACGCGATTTTGGCACTTGGGTACTGTTGGTTCGCCCTGTGTGATGATTATTATGTCTCGATCACTGTGCTTGCACATGAAGGAGACGATGTTGTTCAACATGTAAAGCCACTCGTTGTTTGTGTTGTGCTCCTTCTGCAAATCGCCCTGTCGATGGTGTATGGCGTCGTAGGGGCGGGGCCAGCGGTTGGGGCCGCCAAAGTAGCGCTTAAGTGCGTTGGGGATACAGCCAGAGTATTCTTGGGTCTTAAAGCCGTCATGCTCGACGCCTATAATGTCGCAACGCCAAGCCAAAGGCAACACATACTTGAAGGTAGCGCGTTTAAGACAGGCACAATCACCGCGAGCACAATTACGTAACAACAAATTCTTCTTGCGAAGTACACATTGTTCGGGAATTTGTGGGGTACTTGGTTTACCGACGGAGGATGGCGGGATGCAACAGTCGAAAAAGTCGGCGAGATTGTAGCCATGTTGAGTGACGTGCTCGGGAAACTGCAGTCTGGAGGAGAGTAACTCGGCGATGTAGATGGAAAACTGATTGCGTAGAAGCGTTTGACCGAGACCTTCGTTGTTCTGATGGCCCATTACGTACACACATGATGCGCGGAAGGGGGTGGTGCGCAGAGCGGTGAGGCGCACGATGTGGGGGAGATGGGGGTGGGTTGTGGAGAGAAGGAAAGCTACGATAATTAAGAAAATGACGGGGTAGTAATGGCGGCGGAGAGTGGCGACGGCACGCTGGCGGGGGCTCATGGTGGGCTGAGGGGGGGGGGGGGGGGGGAGGTCGAGGGGGGCGGGACAGACGCTGGCGAAAGGATTTGCGAGACACGTAGGGCGCTGGCAGGTGTTTAGTACAGTATATGGGTGCCAAGCAAGGGCAATGATTAGATTCAAGGTGAAGCACGTGCAGCGGGTGGCACAAATTCACACTCGCACGGCGCATTCTTTCAGCGCACATGTCCAATAACTGCGCCGCAAAACGAAACAAAACCTCAGGTAGAATATAGCTCACACGACGCATTGCGCTTCTCTCGCGCTCTCGCGTGTGGGTGGCGGGCGTCACGTCACACGTCGGTCACGCGCCGAAGCACCAGCCACCCTTCCCACGGCTGCTGGCTGCACCTCAGTGCCCATTATAAGCAAGCGCACCTTATTGCTCAACTGCAATGCGCCAGCGATGGCTCACCAACGGCAACAACTTACCCTTTCTTCACTTTCCGTTTGTCATGATGCCACCAATGCGTACAACCATCCTTCGAACTACTAGCTAGAACAATCAAATAATCGTCGTTTTAATTTTCTACAAAGTAATAACATCTCGATGCCTAATAATAATTCACCATCACAATGTCTGATTTTAAACAACTCGTTGTCTAACGCTTATGACCACCGCACTAAGAGAAAAGCGATTCTGAGAAGCACGCTGAAAACGAGTTGGCAATTGCTAGCATTTGCAAAATACTTGAAGAGCGCCCAACAAAATAGATAGGAACAAGCACCTTGTAACTTTTTCTATCGCTGTTGAAAACGAACCACCACTTTTTCTTCTGGGGTGCGAATACCTACCACTTTGCCATACAGTACATGCCTCAATCAACAACGAAATCTCACTTTTTGCATTTTGTACCAATCTAAAACCCTCTCTTTCGATTTCTTTTTTCTCTTGTTGCTGCCGATGTCACCGTTTACGTAAACAAATTCATTCTTGTTTTTTCTTTCCAATTTTGCTTGTCCGTTTCGCCCGTTGTTTGCTACCAGTCAAAATGGTTTTCGTTCGTCTGGTTTCGAGAGTTACTTCGACTTCATACAACTACAGTACCACGGAGTCCTTGGTACGGTAGTGCCTGACAAAGAGTGTCCATTATAACTGTGTACTGTGCGCTGCAAGTGAGCTGGCTTATCTCCGAGATGCGCCGAGCAGTAATTTATTTCGATTATTTCTTTTTGCCCCGCGGCGAGTAGCACCGGAGTGCAACGGCACTGCAACATATATTATGCTTTCACTCACCCCCACAGCACTAAAATTGCTGCGAAGGTAGAACGAATAACTGGTAACGAAAGCTCTTTGAAATTTTCTACAGGAAGTAAGGAGACGCTTTCCACCATTCTCAATTTATTTCTTTGCTTTCAACCCTTCTTTGTACACCCACCGTTTCTTACTAAGAATTTGATTCTACAAATTCTCAAAACTGTACAGTTGCTACAGATGTTTTAAAAACCATCCGAATTCTGAGCATATTGTTCAAATAAGATCATTAAATTGTTTGATTTGGTGTACCCGCTGGCAGTTGTCACCTCAATACTATCGCCTTAAGCGCTTCAAAACTATTATTGAGTCGCACACGGAAATAGAAATGCAACTACCACAATGTGCCTTGTTTTTTTGTAGCTTGTACCCCTTAATAGATAAGAGTAGTTCATTTAAACGTACTTAGCATTCAAGTAAAGATGAGATCGTACAATCTTTTTTAACAATGCAAGTGATGATATGGTATTCGAAGATATGGCAAATTTTATGGAAGCCAAGTACACCAACAACGCTTTACAGTTGCAAGCGTACGGCATACTGAACAATCTGAGAATCTACGAGTTTATGGATGAGAGGGTGACGATCTCTTCGCTGGCGGGTCTTTTTGCGTTGGCACGGCGGTAAGCGCGGTCCGGTACGGTATCGATAGTAACCTAGAAGGTCGTAGGGTAGATAGTAAGAACAAGGACGTAGAAGACCAGAGCTGACAACAGCCTTTGTACGCAGCCGGGCACAAACAATCGTGTTACCTTAACTGCTTATCTTCTTTATTCCTTGTGTCTTCTCTCTCACATGGGTCAGATCACTAGCGAGCTCACTAGGAGCTTAAGTAAAATTCTAACTACCTATGTGGTCCAAAAGTGCGGCCCAAGCGGGCCTCTGACGCAAGTACGACTGTCAGCCTGACATGCACACTCCCTCCACTTGCGGAAGCGGCACGATTGGGCATCCAAATTTGAAAACAAAATATCTGCCAAGGTTCGAACCCAGGTCCCTAAAGGAGCGTACAGTACCAGATTGGTATAAATACTGGTCGGTCAACCACGGCGGTCGAGAACTGACCTGCGTCGATTGACGTGAGGGGCGCGGACGTGCTTTGCTGTATTGCCCTTACACGGGTACCGCAGAATTGAGGGGTTTGGCTTGCCAGATAAGAGGGGCTTTCCGAACGATGTGTCGTACGCCTCCGTTCTCTTTTGCCAAAAGACCTTAAAGGTGAACTTTTGCACATGTATCGGAACATTCGATAGCAACAGTCAGTCGCCATTCACCATCTGGATGTTACATTTCTCCTGCGGGTTGATGACATTCGCTCGGGTTCGAGCGAACAATATATTGCTCAGGTATGATATTCCAAATATCAGTCTTTAGAACTTCCCGAAGCGGTGTGACATTAGTTTTCTTCGTGAGATGGTCTGCAAGATTTTGACCACTACGGATAAAACCAATGTCCGAGATATGACCTGAGTGGTATCCTTCGCGAGCGATGGCGATATCAATCATCAACCGTTTTTAGGATGTACCAGACCCTTTGTGGATAATGCCAAACAAAGACTTTGAATCAGTGAGTAGACAAACCGGGAGCGGTGATGTGCCAAGTAGGTGTCCGAGCTCGGTCGATAGAGTAAAAGCGGCATCGTACATATCTGCAAAGGCGATGAGTTCAGCTGCGAACGAAGAGCGAGTAACTCGTCGTGCCTTATAGGATTTGAACGCGATTGGGATGACTCTACCGAAACGGTCCGACAAGAACACGATGTAACCAAGCTGGGAGGTTAGGTCCGCGTTCGTAGCGAATGATGCGTCCGATACCCCAAGTAGGTGAAGCGAATCACGGTCAAGCTTCGGAAAGAGTACCGAGAGGTCATGAGATTTTGCGTTATCGATGGTCTCATTGACTCTCTTGATAATACCCTTGCGGTCATGTTCAAATCGGTCCCTGGTGACTTTCGTGAACTGCGAAACGTGATATAGTATATCAATGCGCGAGTGCGCGAGCCATGCGAGCTTCATTCGAACTGAGGCAAAGTCCTGAAAGGTAGCGTCCTTTCCCAAGTTGGTGAGCTTCTTGACGTAGCTGTGCTGCGTTATGCAGTAGTCACCAATGCGGTTGGGTTCTATCTGAAATCCCGTGAAGGTACACGGAGGAATAGAATCCGCCTTCGCTTCGAACGTTTCCCGTGTGCGGTCGCAAATAGCGCGAAACTCACCATCACCAGAGCGGAGTAGATCATCCACATATGATCCTGAGAGACCAATAAGGTTACCATTTCGGTGAAGGTAGTACAACGCTGGGTCTGATCGCATTACCTTCATACCCAAATCCAATCGGTGGTGCTTATCCATTGTAGAAAACCATAGGTCTCCAGATTCGCACAGACCATAAAGTGGTTTCAGAAGTTGTAGCGCCTGACTTGGCTTCAACTCGAATTCCGGAACGGGATCATCGATGAATAGCTCGCGTGAAAGTGGTTCCATAGATTGCAAGTAAGCCTGCGTAGTGTCGTTGGTCCACAACTTAAAACCTAAAATGGATGATAGCGCAAGGACAATTCGAACCGATTGTGGTTGGAGCGTTTGACTGTAGTGAGCCATCAGGTGTTTCATCCGATCACGGTGTCCACCGATGACATATCGGGCTTTGAACTTCTCTTCACCGTCTTCGGTTGACTTGATAGCCGAAACAAATCGACCGGGTAAGACATTCCCATCGGGTGGTATATCCTGCTTCAGGATGACCTTAAAGGTTCCTCTTTCGAGCAATCCTCGAAGCTCTTCCTTCTTAGCGATAGCCATGCGCGGGTCGTGTGCGCGGGGGTTACTAGAACTAAGAATCTCCGTCATAAAGACGTCGTCAACCTCCGAACGGTAATGACGGATAGCGTCCATTAACTCGCACATATGGGTATGAGATACCTCTTGCGGTCGAACGTAGGGCTTCACCTGTGCAAAGTTAAAGGAACTTACGTTTGCATGCGGAGACAGAAGTAGATGAACAAGCTTCGCGTCATGATCTACAGCGATAATCTCAAAGGGTCCAAGCCATTCACCGATACGGTTAGCAACGATCTTCTCCCTCCAGACGAGAACTTTGTCGCCAGGTTGGTACGCGACGTTAGCAGATGACGGAACGTTGTGGCGAAGTGCGCGCTGAACGCGGAGTTTTGCCATGTGTTGTTCCATCTCCTTCCGAGCGGTGCTAACCAATTGGGCTCTTTCGTCCAGAGTAGCTTTGGATTGAAGATCCTCGCCAAGCATGCGAAGTGAAGGAAATTCTCCAAATACCAGTACGGATGGAACTAAACCTTCGGGCCAAAGAGTGTTGTTCATCGCATAAACCGAAAAGGAAAGTAGCGTACTGAGCTCCACATTGGGAGAGACAATTCTCAGTTTCCTAAAGGTCTTTCGAAGCGGATCATGATATCGCTCGCTTATACCCATGGAGGAGTGAGATTCAATCCCCGTTCGTATAACATCGATGTTCGACGATCTCGCGAGAGAAATGAAGCTGTTACCGAAAGCGGAGCCTTGATCGACCTTGATGCGGTTCGGTATCCCAGTGTAGATCGATATCCAACACTCAACAATGCACCTCCATATGGTCTTAGTCGAGACGTCGGGAAGAAAACGAGCGGCCGAAAAGTGCGTCTGAGCGTCAACCATGTGTAGGACAGGTTTCCCGTCGCGGTACATGATGTCAATGATTATTTCTTCATTGAATCGAATGTTTTCTGTACCAAGTGAGACTTTAAACCGAGTTGGTCCAGGCTGGATCCGTTGGCATGGATCGCAGGAACGACTATTCTCCTCGAGCTGCCTTTGGGTTTCCGGGGTGGTGTTATCTGGTCGAGCTCTCCTCAACAAGTTGTAGAGTTTCTCTGAGGACGGGTGGAAAAACTGTCGGTGCAACTTGGTTAGCTGTTCCGTGGTGAACATGGTCAATACCGGGACGGTGTATTCGGCACATAAATGTCCATCAAATCTGGTCAAAGGTACTTGCCAGTCGTCAATGACATAAGAGTTACCATCTTCTTGCATCACGGTACGCTTTATCAACCGGTTGGTCACTGTACATGGAGTCAGTGAGTGCTGATCGAGCGCGTCCATTCCCATGAGAGCAGGTATGTCTGCTGCGACGACATCAAATTGTACCGATATGGTTTGTATCCCTGGAGGGGTACTCAAAAGGATTGTTATCCTTCCCATAGACTCATATACGGAGTCAGCGAACCTGAACTTGCGGTTTGACCTGAGTAGGCGTAGCTGCTTACCGAAGCGGTTGTAGATCCTACGAGCTTCCTTGATACCGATAACAGAGCGCGGTGCGCCAATGTCCACGCAAAAGCCTGGAAGATAACCTTTGTCGGTACGTTTCGTGAACGAGGAGCTGTACACAGAAGTACAGTCGATAACTTCTTTCCGGTGTCGGTGGCATTTGAACCGGTTGCGCCTGGATGCGATACTGCGGTGTGCAGATGCATTCTTCGGATGGCTAGGAGCAAGCGCACTTTCTAGGCATCCTGAGAAAAATCCGAACGGTCCTTGAAGCGAACGTGCTTCTTCGAATTAACATTAACCGACGGTGGAGCAGAAAGAGAAGAAACCACGTGGGGGTGAAGTTCCTTTTGGTCCACGTAGTTGGTTAGATCGGCGTCCAAAAGTGTATGTGGATCTGAATGCTGATCGTCTGCCGTTAAGGTGAAAAAGGTTTCCAAGTCTGCGGATTCCTTATTCTCCGATTCGGTGTCAGACGAAGTGTCTTCATCCCTCAGGGAATTCACGACCTCAGATAGGACGTGGATTGCTGGAGTACCCTGTTTGAGAGAGTTTACAACTCCATTTCGAATGCGGTTGAATCTTGAACCAGTTGGGTGGTCCTTTGCGAAGTGATCTTCGCTTCCACATATGTGGCACTGCATCCGTTTTCCATCCTTTCCAATCGGGTTGCGTCTCCTTTGATACATCCGAGAGCGACCTTTCAAACGGTTTGGGGGTACACCATACTGTTGGTAGAATGTACCTGATGAACCAGAGGGTGTGTCCCTGGAAAGAGTCTTCTTTTCTTCCTCTAACTGGATCTGTTCCCGTAGAGCGGTCACAAATCTGTTGAAGGTAAACCGTGCGGTAGTCATTTGGGAGATTGGAGTCTCAGCCCATGACTTGGTGAGTACGGCCTTACGTAGGAAACGTTTCTTGTGCTCATCAGACCGAAATTGAGGTGGGGCCGGAGGAGTAAGAGCATTGATCTTGTCTACCAAGTTGGTCAGTCCAGAGTCCGAATCGGTTAATCCTTTCTCTTCCATGATCTGATCAACACTGATACGTTCAAGTTCAGCTTGAGCGGCAAGCTGTCGAGCATCATTGTCATACTCGTCCAACATGATCTTCGCCATAGCCTGGAAAGGCATACCGGGTACGGTGTTCTCGAAGAAGAATTCTCGAGCGGCCCCTCCGAAGACGTTGACAAAGAACTTCTGACGTTGATCTTCAGAGAGTTCAAACTGATGAGAGCAAACCTCATAGTCCCGAAGGGTGTAGCGAATAGACTGTTCCTTGGAGCCGTTGAACTTCAAATCCTTAAAGTAGGTGGCAACCGAAGCGGCCTTTTTCGGCGTATCCTTGTTAGGAAACGACGGCGGCGTAGGGAAAGTCTGATGTCCCGAAACTGTGGGATTTCCGTGCGAAGCACCTTGTGGTGTCGGTCCAGTAACCGTTGGAGAGTTACCATTGTGGTTCGCGGGTGTTGCCGACTGCGGCGAGTCTGCATTCTGGAAAAAGAATGAAGGCGGTGGAGGAGGAACCTGTAGGTTACTTCTTGATCCAGTTGCATTCGAGAAGTACGGGCTCGAATTGCGGACTTCCTTGTAGGCCTCAACCATTTTCATCACCTCACTCACACCATTCTGGTATGCAGTGGAAAGCCAAACGAAAGCCATCAAGCTTTTCACAGTCCGATCGGCCGGTGCTAAAGCATTCATGGTAGTTTCCGAGATCGGGAAGGCGTTGAAGAATCGAGCGGCGTCGTACAGCAGCACTATTGCGTACGTACTGTGACGAAAAACCTCTTGGGTGAAAACCAAGACAGGAGCAGGAAAGTATGCTTCAATGTCCCCCTCGACGGTCGAAACATCATGAGATCCATCTGCGGCAAATACATTCAGCAAGTATTTGGCAAGATCGGATACTGCATGCGAGATGTAGTCTCGAGCGTGAAAGTTGTCAAGACGTTTCAGCAATGCCTGACGTTGCGCATTGCGCGCGTCACTTGAGCTGCCCGCCATAAAGGTAGTACTACGAAGAAACCAAGAATCCGGATTGACGATCTCTTCGCTGGCGGGTCCTTTTGCGTTGGCACGGCGGTAAGCGCGGTCGGTACGGTATCGATAGTAACCTAGAAGGTCGTAGGGTAGATAGTAAGAACAAGGACGTAGAAGACCAGAGCTGACAACAGCCTCTGTACGCAGCCGGGCACGAACAATCGTGTTACCTTAACTGCTTATCTTCTTTATTCCTTGTGTCTTCTCTCCCACATGGGTCAGATCACTAGCGAGCTCACTAGGAGCTTAAGTAAAATTCTAACTACCTATGTGATCCACAAGTGCGGCCCAAGCGGGCCTCTGACGCAAGTACGACTGTCAGCCTGACATGCACAGAGGGAGATCAGTTTTATCTTAAAAAGGTTTACAAAGAAAGCCACTGTCATCAAAAAACGCTCTCCTCAGTGTTTTCCGCTATTTTGCTCTGAAGCCCACAGGATTGGGTCTCTTAAGAATGCTTTACTTTGTTGGACATGGCCAAAGCTGCCGATCAGCAATATCGTGGCATCTAATTATACCTTTTATGGCTCCATTACAGCTCTCTGCGAAAACGTACATCTAGAAGAAGAAATTGAAGAAGCACACCGGACTACCGAAATTCTTTTTGTAGCGGACAAAACCTACTTCCAACGGTAAGAAAGAGATTCGAGACATTCTCGCAAGCAGGATCCTCACAAAGACTTCCGTCACCAGTAAAAACGCCATTAGATGGCTAAATTCCAAACTTCACGTTTGTTTGAAGAAAGCCGACTGTGGAACGAATTTTAAAGTTGCCGTGCCTTTTGATAGCCTGTTCATCGCTGCAATTTCGATTCTATCCGTACCGGCGTCCGCCATCGCTTGAAGAACGGTTGATCCGCTGTTACCATCTTTTTTGAGATAGTTCTTTGCATGTAGGGAGAGACTTCTACACTTGATGAGGTTTCGAACTCCCGTAAGAAATATGAGCCCGACAATAGCGACGACGAATTCCGTTTGTTTGACGAACAAACGATGTCAAAGACTACCGATAATACCCTTGACTTGGAATCAACAGATAGGGAGTGGTATACTACTTACTTAGCAGGTTGAATGAGTAGCCAAGCCAATCCCCTCAGTGAGTCGGGAGATTTGTGGCACCAAACAATGGAAAATCATAATACCAAGAACCTTGGCATGGTGTAGTGCAATACCCCGAGAGAAGTAAAGACATTAAAGGTGTTCGAAGCCTTGCTCCCTTCTTAGGGGAACTCAGCGTAGAGTCTTCGGTATCTCCCAGCTGTTGGCGTAGCTGTACTGAGACTTCAGGATATATAATGGAATTGGGATAGAAACTGGTATGAAGTGTACGATGAAAATTCCGACAACCCTTGGAAAAGGAAAAATAAAGGGATAAATATAGGAGAAAACTATAACGGAATAGTAGAAATAACAAGAAACCAAGAAACAACCCAATACTGGGGCGGAGAAGAAACCTGTAACACACAGTAAAATATAGGAATAAAAGAAACAGGAAAACACACAAAGTGTATTAAGAATCACTCCTTAAGAGATGCCAGTATGATAACTGAACCGACGGGAATGGGGATACCCTCCGAAGGGAGTAGTAATCCTGCAAAGGCAGTCACAATTAGAGCCTAACAACCGGTACCCATTTAATTGGTGATGGCGACGGCGAGATCGCCGGAACCCAAGTATTGTTCTACTGTGGCCACTAGACAAATTTGTTAAATAAAATAAAATAATATAGTGCCTTTTATTGTATTACTACATTTCTGATTTATGTTCTTCTCATGTGGGGACCCATTATAGTGGGAATCACTGCCTTCTAAATAAACCACGTTACCATAGCGCCAAAGTCCTACAACATTCCTCTTATAGGTAGACCATCCCCCACGGGAGTATCAATATTAACTTATGAGTGTCCGACACCGGAATATCGCCAAGCGCGTTGCACTACGCATGGTACCCACTCGATCGGACCAGGCTTTTTATACCCACATGAAGGTCGGTATTCTCAATAGACTATCTGATGGTTATGTAGATGATTTTTTGCGATGCAGTGACTCTTTCTTCAAGGAACACTGCAAAAAAACGAAAATGAAGTTTGAAGTGACGCAAGAGATGTATTTTCTTTGCACTTTCACGGGATTTTCGCTCATTCAGTAAAAGAATGGGACAATAATACAGAATCAGGACGAGTATTTGAGGAAGCTAGAAGAACTTCAAACTACCGTATTTCCTGCTGTTTTTCGATCTACGCACATGAGATTAGCTTAGCTTTCAACCACCAGACCAGAATGACAATTTGAAATATCACAAACTATAATAGGTCCTTGAGGAGCTATTCCATAAGTAAAAGGGTGAAGACTATCAAGCAACGGAACAGAGCTATTCGATACGATAAATAAAACCCCGTACGGCATCGTATACCTCCTTTGAATCTTGATTACATACAAATTAATGGCTTTTCGGACTCTCCTTTCGCCAACAATTGTGAACTATCTTCGCAATTAGGCCACATCTGTTTTCTCGGTGACGATACCGAAAAGGTGGCTCCTATTTATTTTAGATCCTACAAAAATCTATGTGAAGTAGTAACGATTACGATTGATTGCTATAAGCCGCCAGGGCTTGAGGTATCTTACAGACGCCATTTGGACTGGCCCACCTCAGCTGGACATATTTTGATTCTTATTTTTTTAGTGTGATAGAATAGATTACAGTGCAAGGGAGATTTCAGCGCCTCTCAATTGATATTTACTTAGAACAAGTGACCCTTCTCCCTTAGAATCAGGCAGACACCGTTAGGATACTAAATTCTTCTCTTTCGTACATTTGTTCCATCAATTGGTCTTCAATCTATCGTTTCCGTAGCTCCGTTCTGTAGGACTACGCAGTAAACGGCCTCCCATTGCAACGAGACGTCCAAGAGTACCACCATCAAGGAAACGGACCTTACGACCCGCTCTACCACGCTACCTCAGGTTGAAAACAGTACGCTTGCCCACCAGTCATTGCGTTACAATCTAAAAAAGTAGTTCGCTGAGCCAAAGCAGGAGAATTCATCACCTTTGGCGACCTCTTTGATGTCGCATCGATGTTGGCAGATAAGCTAGGCCATATCATAAGGAACCGAGTCCCGGGGTCTCTGTTTCCCGATAACAAGTCCCTATTTGATGTGATATCCCATGGTTTACGCACATAGAAAAAGAGGACTATGCTTGACATCGCTGCTGCTAGAGAAGGATTCCAATGAAGAGCTATCTCTAAAACTAGATACGTGAGAACTTCGAAGATTATAGATGATGTTTTTACGAAGAAGATGCAAACGGCATCTCTGAGGGAAGTTGTTTCAACTCTTGTACTGAATGTACGTCCAGAGCAATGGATTGTACTCCACTAAGATGGAACCAGAAAAGGATTTTACTTGGTAGAGAAAATACTCTGAAGTATTCGTACTTCATCAATATATAGTCTTTCAGCAGCATTTCCGCTGCAACCTTTGAGTGCTTCTTTTCAAAGTCGTACCGCTTTCTTTTCCTCGATATCGACTATCTCGCGGCGTTCCGCATCGACCATAACGCAATTCACTCACACTTCTTATAATTGCAAAGTCTGAAAACATAAAAAGGTCCTAGCCAAACCTTTGACAGATAAAAAAAATAGCTATAATACTCGCAGATTCATTATATTTCTGTTCTCTAAGAAAGATTTCTCAAAACACTGTGCGATCTCGCACAGTGACGGCTAAAAGAGCTCCACTGTGCTCGTTATTAGATGCATTGAGCTCCGCGTGAGAAATTTATAATGATCTTTCTCTTCCAGTTTTTTTCAAACGCATACCAAAATTTATACATGATAATCCAAATTCAATTAAGAAAAAAAACAAATTACCAAATATGGCTAATATATTTAAAAAGAAAAGGTTTATGTAGGCTTGAGAAAAAAAAATGTTACCATTTGCGGCCGCCATTTGGGGGGTTTAGCAATCCGCGTTTACGCCAATTAGCGCCAATTCCAAGATGTTAGAACGCTTTTGGAATGTGTGATTGAATATTGGAATAATCTGAGCAAAGAATTTATTAAATCACTTTACAGTTCTATACAGAAGCTCTGTATTCAAGTGGTAGAGATTCTAAGTACTGACTAGGAGGAATTGGGTGGTGGCTTTATCCAGATTTCGCGCACTGTAGAATACACTAACTAGAACTACTTTGATAGAATATCCAACCCAATCACTGTATACTAGGGCAATGTCAGGCCAAAGTGAAGCGAGTTTGCGGTTCGCATACAAACATATGCTCGCAAAATGCAAAGACACTTCTTTAATCGCGGGCCATCGCACCAGAAATGGTGAAAATGTGACAATTTTCAACAAGGACACCAATGTTTTGAAGAAGGGGTAGTTCGCCAAAGCGTTCAGCTACGGTACCACAATCATTTCTTTTCAGCCGTAACATGCTAATCTAGGAGTAAAAGAGGTGACTGTGGGCGTTTTGGGCATCATGATATGCGGAATAAGATTTGGACAGACATTTCTATGTCGACATTTTCTTTCCAAGCCGATCATTCATAGACCAGACCGTCCGAAAGTTTTGCATAATTGTTTTGGTCTCGAGCAGAAACCAAAACATATTTGCAAAAAGCACTCATGATACGCAAACATGTTCTCCACATCCGTGTCGAGGCACAGAAAGAAGAGGTACAGCCTAAGTTCCGTTTCACACCTGATAGTAGCTCTCGGTTACTTGACAATTAGGACGAGCCCATAAATACTGCTCTTGGTTTGCCCTCTAATGGCTAATCCAACGGTCTGGTGGGAACCTAAGCTTCGTTGCTCGCGATCGCTACCTACTCTAACTGTAGTAGGTAGAGTTCTGGGGTGCCACCCAGAAAGAAACATTCCATTGCGTGCTTCGCGTTTCCCAAAACTGGTTGCAACCTACTTCCCAATTCAGACCAATCGCGGTCAGCTCAATCGGGTCCTGCACGACACTTCGTCATTTCACTCACTCCCGCACCTGCCCCTGTCTCAATTCTGTCGTTTATTGCTACTCTCAACACAAGCAAGCTCCGACAAGCTTCTTTCTGTCATAATGATTGGAGGAGTTTGGTAAAAAGCTGGTTCAGGAGTGTAAGGGTCTGCAATCGCTACCAACGGTACCCCTCGTCCAAATTGATACCAAGAGAAAGCGCAACAACGGAACGTCTGTCACAAACGAGTTTCTTTGGAGATAGAAACCCTCATTTGGCGGACAGAACCGCTCGTCTTTGGAACCAGTGAGTCAACAATAACGATGTTCCGCGTCAGAAGCAAGCCTCGTCGCTTTTAAAGGATTAAAGAAGCTACTGGATGAAGTGAATACAGAAAGTTTACATAAAAAATAAAGATGACCACAGTTTTCCCCAGGTGTACTGTACCAGTACTTACATATAAACTGGAAGCACGCTGACGAGCATTGCAAAGAAACAGCCCTAAATGCGGTACACAGAGCCGTCAAACAGGGGAACGGATATGGAGAAGTTTTCGCCGTACGTCAATTTCTGCTCTTCCAACACTCCAATGGCGATTTCTTCGCCGACCCTGATCGATTCAATGTAGTCACTGAAGTAGTGAACACCAGCCCAGTTGCGGCCTATACAGATGTTTGAGCAAACCTTGTTCAATTCACCCTCAACTGTCAACGCCTTATTATCGTAGTTACCAACCTGGTTCACAAGGCTGGTACCTTCGGCATTCGCCACGAAGGCAAACGGTTGCATCTTACCGCTCGAATCCTTCATGCGCAATTCGTACCCATGGTCAAAGAACGCCTTGAGAATTGTTACACACGCACCCGCCACAGTCGCATGACCGGCACCGTAACTTGGATGCATGGGACTTCCCTCTGGGAACGCCATGGGCAACAAGTAGTTGGCACCAGCTCCCTCATCCTCGCTTCTAGCCTGTCCGTTGTCCGACTTATTGTTTTGCTTTTGGTTGTGCATTCCAATCTTGGATAACATATCCTTGTCAAGTTCGTCAAATAGAGGCTTCACACCGGCGTACAGTTGGTCACCGCTCTTTGTGCGGAACTTCTCGACGCGACCGGCCACTGCCTCGGGGCGAAGGCGTCTGTGCACGTTAAACTTTTGGAATCGCACTGCCTTCAACGCGCGCGTGGCCACCTCGGTCACCAGCGAAAGGATATGAGGTCCTCCAAAAGTGGCGAACGTTTGTTGATGATCAATGTCATCATCCAGTTGATACGGCAATCCTTTGTCGAAGGGAACCTTCATTCCAAGCAGGATGAGGCATGCATTCAAATACGCCTGGTACAAGGCATCAAAATGAACGTATGTAGCCAAGTCACGCGGCGTGGTAATGAATCGGAAACCGTCCTCGTATTGCTCTCTGCCGCGCACGTCGGCACCGTTTTGAACGTCGATGAACGACTGCCATGTGGTCATAAAGTCGCGTTCCTTCTCGGCCACTCGCACCTTCTGATCCACGCGATGAGCGCCGTACTGAATCAAGCCGTCGTGGATTTGATTTCCATCCGCAATGCCGGTATTTCCGATAAGAAGGAATTGGGAAATGTATGGGCCTTCGTGATCACCTCTGGTAACTCCACGGAAAACGTTTTGCACATCAACTTGATCTCGAAGGCGACCGCGTTCCGCTTGAGTGAGAGACAAGGGAATGGTGGACGGATCAATGCCATACTTGATCCACTTGGTAGAGTTCAAGCTTTCAATGGCATCGACGAGCACAGAGTTGCTGCTAAATTCGATGAACGGAACGTCGCGGAGCAAGGCCATCAAGTAGCTTTCAGAAATCTCGGTTACGAGTTCGGCACTATCCAAGGCCGGAGCTGGTGGCATGGTGAGGGATTGGGCATCGGGGCCCTCCAGATCATAAGTCTGTCCGGCCGCCATGGACTCCCACGCACGCACGTCAGCGCCTTTTGCGATACCAGAGCTGAAGCGCGGCTCGGGGATCTGCGGGCCAAGCGGGACGTCACGAATGGAGAACGTGTCGCCGGAGTCCATGGCGCGAATGAAAGCCTGGAAATCATTAGGGTTGACCAAAACGCCGGTTTCAACATCGTGTGGTAAGCCCTTTGTGTAGCTGGCGAGGTGGGACGGCATGCCCTGGTTGGATGAGCCGTCGAACGGGAAGCGGTAGCGAAGTTCCTCGGCATTGGCGACGTGGGTGGCATGCGGACGTCTCTTGGCGAGATTTGCGGCCTGTTGGCGCACGCTGTAGGCGGAGTCCAGGCGGTTGGTGTGCTTGGTGGCGGACATTGTGAAAAGATGAAACGACTGAGGAAGAAGAGTGCGAGAAGAGCTGGAGTGGAGATCGGGGGGTGGGAGGCGAGGCGAGGCAATGGGAGGAGCAGGGCGTTGCTTTTAAAGACGGGGAGGAGCGCGCGCCATGCGGACGGACGGCGGTGGCGGCGGCGCTACGGCGGCTGAAGACGAGCGTTATGGCGGGGCATGGAGCGTGGCGGCGGCGGCGGCGTGTTGCGCATGACGATGGGCACGAAGGCGCGGCCGCGGCGAGAGCCGAGGCGCAGTGCCTCTGCAGCACATCACTTTTGCGCGACTGTGCACAAAGCTGACGCGGCGCCTCTGTGCTGAAGCGCGCAGCCACTCAGCTGCCGCCGCGTCAGACTGCGACTGTCTCTGCGCAAGCGCCGCATGCGTGGCACATCAGTTCGAGACGGTAGACACATCGTTTCTTCGTCGTTTATTACGAGCTCGTTCTCTCTAAAACCTAGTTCGTCTATCTTCCGACGTAGCATATTTCAAATCGCCGATTCTACGCCCGCTTCGTCACCACACGGCATTCTTTTGCCGCACCGGCCACTCATCAATTTCGACCGATCACCAGTATAGGAAAATGTTTGCTTTCCCGGTGTCTCCGAAGGGCGCGCCCTGAGTCAGCCACATGTCCACATCTATCGCAAACGATTGCTTTGCTGGCTTCACTCTTCGGGGACGGCGCCAAACTCATTTCCATGTCTTCTTTGCCCCTGTTTCCTAGATACGCCGCGACCAAGCTTGCGGTTATGAGATGCGCCATTTTTGCTTTCGTTCTTTGACTCTAGCTTAATGCTTCCAACACATCTAGAGGAACAGAGAGCGAGTTTGTGTTTATTATATTATGCTCTGCGCTTCAAGGAGCTCTGGTTCAGAGTTGCAATCCCTAACCGTGCCCCGAAATATGAAAAAAACGCTTTATAAATCATTTCTTTTAGAGAGGCGTCCGGAAATTGTTTTATCCAAAGTCGTAATGCGCAAAGTTCTTTGTTGAATTCTTTTGCACCTTGAAACTCATATTGAATGCGACATATGTACAAAAGCAAATACCAGTTTAAACATGGCATGTTGTTGGAATTCCGGTCGATATCTGAACTGCTTCCGCACTCTCGACAGCAAATGTCACGCCCTGAGTCGCCAGATATTTTATGATTTCCAGTTTCCACTCAAGTGACAATTGCATTCCACGTTTCCAATGGACATGTCTTTGAAAGGCGTTATGCGCCAAAAGTCCTTGTTGGATATTCGATGGAACCACACAAACACAGCCTGGCCAGCGTGTGCTTTTCTCTTGAGCAGTGGTATACGCACCTCAACAGTTACTGCCACGCAAGGGCGGTAAGAGATGTGAGACACATCTCACAACTTGTGACAAGTATCGACTATCTTATTTCTACCTGTATTCTTCCTTACTGTCATCACTGATGTCAGCACCGCTTGTCTTGAGTTGAGGGCGGTTTCCCGTGAACTTCATTGACAACTTCCCAGACAGTAAAAATCACGCGCACAAAACAAACGCCAGTCACCTTTGCGCCTTTTCTCCAAGTATCAGCATCTCCACCATCGTGTGGCTCCATCAATCAAGGCCGCCCCGAACGCTCGCTCCCCTGTCAGCCATGTTGTGAGCGTATTAAGCTCTGTCCTAGTCTCTTTGAAGCAAAATTGTGTTGTCTGGATCTCTCCGGCCTGATGTGCTCCTCATTGGCCTTTTTTGCAGAGCCGACTGTCTGTCGACGAGGATGATGTTCAAAGTCTCGAGTTTTCAGGAAGGATTCACTCGCTCGTGTCGTGGTCTGAAGAGCACAACTGTGGCGTTTAAAGTATCTGGTCTCGAGGTGTGTTTCAGCAGCGTCGAGCCCTAGCTCTAGACATGAACATTTTGTTATCTTTAAATGCCTTGTCTCGCACAAAAGATGGCATTCCAATAGGTGGGCGACTTTTTTTTTTTCTTTTCCATAACGGAAACAAGTTGAGCAAGATGTTTTGTTTCAGTTTCCTGGAGTCATATGAGCCATTCCTGGCCACATCTCTAGTAGGGAGTGTCCCAAGTACAACTGGACTGATACGAGTCCGAAACTGTAAGCTTTTCTGCTGACATTTAGTTATTTGAACTTTTCCGTGTGTTTTCAGAAGGTGTTTGTAACAACGTTCAGCCTTGGCGTGTACACGACGTACACGCAGCACAGCGTGTACACGCCGTGGGCGGTGGAATGGCGAGAGGCACGGCGCGCAGTGCCGGTGAGGTTGCGCTTGGGCGCGGCGCGTTGACGTTGGCGGCGGACGCGTTGCGCTTGGCGGCGGAGTGCGCCGTCATGGCGGCGGAGTGCGCCGTCATGGCGGCGAGGCTCCCCATCGGCGAGGCTCTCCATCGGCGAGGCCTTCCGCCGCCGTCGCAAGCGACCGCCGCGTACCTCGCCGCGCCATGAGCACGCGCCCGCGCCCGCGCCCGCGCCAGCCACCGCTACCCCCAGCGCCGCCGCCGCCGCCGCCGCCGCCGCCGCCGCCGGGAACGACGCACGCGCTGCCGCACGCGCTACGCTGCAGCAGCTGCGCGGCGGCGCTGAGCGACGCGACGGCGCTCTTCACCAGTTGCGGGCACCTCTTCTGCGCGGCGCCAGGCTGCTGCGCGCGGCCGCCGCTGCGCCCCGACTGCACCGTGACGTGTCCGCACTGCGCCACGCACAGCGACGTAATCTCCATCCGCCAGCGCGCGGCGCGCTACTCGCCGCGAGTACGCCACGTCCTGTTCGATGATGCCGCACAGTTGGCGCACCGTCTACAGCGCGTGCTTCGCTTCCGCGACAACCACGTCGCCATACTCGCCGCCCACGTCGACCGTCTGCGTCGCGAGGCCGTCGCTCGTACGGCCGAGTGCGCGCGATTGACGCGATGTAACGCGCGTCTTGTCGAGCGCAACGCTCGCCTTGAGGCCGCGTTGCGCGCAGAGCGCGTCGACGGTGTCGCGCCCCAAACCGTGCCCTTGTCGGAGAACACGCGCCCGTATGTTGCGCAACGCCGTCGCGGACGAGCTGCTGCTTCGCCGCCGCGCTCGGTGCCGCGCTGCATGCCGCGCGTCGTGTCGCCATCCACGCAGCGACTGGCGTCGCGATTGGCGCCGCGCTCGCTGCCGCCTTGGGTGGTGTCGCATGCGGTGACGCGCTCGCCGTCGCGCTCACTGCCGCGCTCGCTGTCGCGCTCGAGACCGCGCGCTGCGCCGCGCCCGCGGGTGCCGTCGCGTCCGTCGCTGGGGAAGCGACGACGGAGGGAAGGCCGCCAGTGGGACGCGCGCGAGCGCGCCGCCACGCGCCCCAGGCTGCGACTATGATGCCTTCATCTTCGCCCTGGATGGGTATGGAGTGCGTTTGCTGCGTCTGAAGATAAGCGAGGAGACATGGATTATTCTAGTCCAGACTTGTGTCGTGGCTCCCAATCATTTGATTTCTCTCATACCTCTGGTGGAATGTGATGTTGCCGCAGTGAATTGAGAGCTACCTCACGTCCCTAACGCAACTGTTTGTTCACTAGATGATGATGATCGTTTGAGAACGCCCTCTTGCTCAATGATGGCATAAACACATTAGCATCCACCCAAAAATCCCTAAAAATGCGTTCGGATCAGTTGAAACGCCCAGCTTTTGCACAATTGGCAAACGTTGTCTCGCTTGTTGCAGGGTGCAACCACAAAAGTTGAGTTTCGAGTAATAAGTGACGCAACATTTGCTACTGATAGGGAAAACCATTGCAAACAATCGTCTTCACTCATGTCAGAGAACCTCCGAGCCAGCCTGATTGGCCTGCATAGGAAAAAGCGGCACAAAGGAATGATTGTCTCTGAACAGGGATCATCCCGTGACATTCATAGTCGATGGGCCACAGAGCGTTCAATCAGACGCTTGGTCGTCTTTTTCGTCTACTCAGCCAGTCGTGAGCTCCTCAAGTACTGCTACGAGCGCTTCATTCAACTCAACTGGATTTCCTAAACAGTTGCTTAGTAAACATACGGAAACAAAAGCAAGTTCATACGTGAATCATTTGAGCAGAAATCATAAGATAGAACATGTAACACAGAGTTGTTGGCAAGAGAGTGGCCGGACCTCCTGGATTGTGCAGGGGGTCGGTCGATTTGCTTTTGTAGTAGCTCGAGCCCTGAATGGCTATTGTCGACTCAGGCTGGAGCTTGTGGCTCCGGTCGAGCGCCTAGCTGTTCAGAGCGTGAACTTAGTATGTTGCACGATGCCATCAGGCGTCATCAGGCAGTGAACGACTACTTGAAAAGTAGAATGTTTATAATCTAGAGAATAGAATTTATGTCCAAGTAAAAGCGTCTGGGCTACAAGCTACGTCGCACTCGCCTGGTCTTTCGCCCAAGTTGCCCCAGCGAGGCGTTTGAAGCCCTTCAAGCTTGTTTGGCAGTTCCTTAGCGCAAAGAGTGGGAGCCAGATTGCGTCATCGGCACAATCGCCTTTGAAATGGACCAAGTAGTGAAGGCGGCGTCGAAAGCGACGCTTAACGAGTATTTCGGTTACGTACTGTTCGACGGTACCGTCATGGTTGCTGTTTTTGTCAGTTGGACCAGTTGAAAGGTGAAAGCTAATTATTTTAAACCTTAACGACGTTGTGAGCGCGGCAAAGAGAAGATGAATGTTCGATGCGGTATGTTACAGGCCGAAAAAGCGGTGATTTGATCATGGTTGATGAGTACCTTGGCAGATCTGTCTCATAGACAGCGGCTCCGGCATCTCAATGATATCGTCATGGCAAGGAGTTCCTAGTCCCCTGTGTTTCGTTTCATCTCTTTACGGTATAGTCCATCAGAGAAAATGGCGATAGGGTGGTTGTCTTGAGAAAGACTGGCGCCTACCGCATAGTTGGACGCGTCTGTGTGAGCGGGTATCGGTGCAGTGGTGAGAGCCTGATTGACCTCGTCGAACACTTGCCGCTGTGACGGAGCTTAGTTGAACTTCTTAGGTCGCAAAACGTCCGCTATAGGAAGCAAAATTCTAGCGTAGACCTTCAAAAAGTGTCAATAAAAGTTGGCGAGGTTGTGAAACTATTATACTTGACGAAAGGTTTTGGGCATAGTCCAGTTCGGCATGAAGGTGACGACGTGGTTTTGGGTTGAAACCCCATGTTTGGAGACACGAAAGCTCAGAAGTCGACCACCTAGGCTCCTAAGTTACATTTACGCAGCTAGGCAAATAGCATCTGTTTGCAGAGAGCATAAAACACCACCCGGACGTGAGCTTTGTGTTATTTCATCGTGTTGGCATACAATTGAATATCGTTTGTGTACAGTAAGTTACCAAGCAATGGTCATCGAGAGGGCACGAAACGGATGCGATGAGGCGAGAAAAGGCTGTTGGGGCGTTACACAGTCCAAAGCGAAGGACTCGCTATTCGAAAGAACCATAGCGCTTCCTGATGTCTGTTTTGTGTGTGTCTTCTCCCTAAATTCTCTTCTGGTGATAAGCTGTAGTTAAAGCTACGCCGCGGTCACTCGAAACTACTATAGACGTTCGCAATTTAGGATCTATACCTTATGGCTCTAGTACGATTCGTTATGTTATAACAACGTTGCAACTATCAAAACGAACATAACTACGTACTACCGGAGAGCCTCCAAGTAAAGCTCCTGCCTCCGGCTTGCTCCCCCAACCTTGGGGCCAAGCGGAACCAGCAGACATTACTCTCTTTTTCATTTTTATTGTGCATTGGCGCGCATATGCGCGCATCCTCACAGCACGCCTCTCTGAACCATTTTCGGCTTATCGTTATCGACGGTAGGAATCCGTCTGTGTCCTTCATCTTGATCATATGCAGCGTGATGAGAACCGCGGCGGGGCCGAGAGAAATCGTGGCTGATGTTTAAAACTGTATGGGGTTTGCAGAGTTGGGCCCTAGCTCTGTATCGAGAGCATCAGAAGGTTTCAGGTCCAGATCGCAAGCAGTTGCGGAAGAAAGGGAGAGAAAGGCGTGGAACAATCCTTAGTGGAGATGAAAGGAAACCATAGTTCCCTTTAGGCTTAATTCGTGGAGAATCTCGCTTTAGGTGGAAGTATTCACAGCTGAAAGCGTTGGTAGTGGTACACGTTCTCGAATAAGCGCACCAAGCTGCAGAGTTTCTAATTTTTTGCCAGATTGAGCGGAGGGCAACGAAAAGTGCAAGGTCGAATCCTCGACAGGGACGTTTAGGTTCGCTCCATGGTTTCTGCCGAAGTGCATGCATCGGTCATGCGCCCGAAAAACGCCCTCTAGAAGCCTGTTTCTGAATTCTGCTGGTCCCTAAGATACTGCAGTCTGATCCTTGTCAATAGCTGATGGGTCTTGGCGGTGCTCTGTAGCATCAAGAGGGACGCGGAAGGACCGGGAGCGTCTGGAACTTGGTTATTTAGTATTCGATTGTTGGCGAGTGTGGGTATTCAGCTCACCCCATTTTCACTTGTCCGCAATGTGTAGGTTGCGGACGAAGCTAAAGACCTCTTCCATTCATACAGGAAAGCCGTCGGGGTGTTGCTTGGTGGGCTCCCAGTGGAATGGGGTGGTAAGGCAAAGCTGGAAAAACGCAAATGAGTCGAAGGAATTGCTCTGACAGATGTCCACGAGGTCATGGAATAGGTGATGTGTGACTCCAGGGATCATTTCAGTCTAAAATGAACTAGGATCACTCAAGCGGGTGCTAGATCGTTTTAGGGAACTAAAGCGTTTATCAGGCCTTTTTACAGCAGAATATCCTTGCAGTTTGAAAGGTCTGGGCGTGAGAGTCATGCTGCATCGTTCGCAGAGTCTTCCCGAAATCGCACCAGGTAAGTACACGGCGGCGGAATCGCCATTAAGCGACAATCTCTGCCACTTCCTGCTCCATAGTGCCGTCGTGACTTCTGATATTGTTCATAGGGAGAACGTTATATCGTGTTCTCCTAATGACATTCTGTTTCCGGGTATTCTAGGGTGGTCAAATGAGAGCAGAAGTTGAGGAGCGGGGTGGACGACTTCCAAAAGACGGAGGTGTTGTAGAAACCTCTAAAAGCTTCCAGAATGCAACTGGAAACTGCTTTATGTAATAGAAGTATGTAGAAGACTCTAGAAGCTTCTATAAAACTATATGTAGAAAAGGCAAGAACTGTCTTCAAAATTATATGCGTCCAGAACAATTTAGAAGTGCTTTAAAGTAATACAAAAGAACAGAAAAACAGAGACTGAGTCGAGAAAAACGAACTCAAGTCAACACTTCACAGAACTCTCCGCGTTCGAGTGGACTTTATTCCATCATTGGTTATGGGCCCATACTACGTTCAAGACTAGTCTATCTACCATTTTAACAAGTATGCTACAAAGCGAAGAGAAGACTCACAAAGAAAGGAGACAATAGTTGGAACGAGAAACATAATAGATCAAAACCGTCAAAAATCGAACAGTGGAGTTATCGGACGACTGGAAATGTCCATGACAATCTGGGGGGGGGGGGGGGGGGGGGGGGGGAGGCGCATTGCAATGGCTACGGTACCGGAAATAGCAAAACAAGAATCAGGATCAACCGTCCCTGTGGCTTCGGTTCGTTTCCCACCTTTTGCCCTCTGTGTTTCTTTATTGCTCTCGGCTTCGTTGCGTGCCGTCTAATTCGTTCCTTTCCGTCCTTTCGCTTCTGCTCATCAGGAACGTCGTTTTCATTGAATTGTCTTCTTTCGCCCTTTCAAGGGTTGCGTTGCTGACGCATTGCATTATGTCCCATTCCGAATTCTCTGCAAGTCTATACATCTCTAATTCAGATTGGTCTCTTCTACAATCTCACAACAGAATAGAATTGTCAGAATTCAAGTAGCAAAAAACCGTAAATCGTACTGTAGTTTGCAAAAACCGCGACTGATTGATCAGAATCGTTGGAAATCGAAACCAAAACTGAACAGAATAGTGCCAAAGCCGTTCAAAAAGAATCGTCCAATATCAGAACTTCTCGATATTATCCAATATTAATATCCGTTCTTCAGAAAACAGGAAAGAAAAGGGTACTGAAAATCGCCACCTTCAAGTTTTGCAGAAAGTATAGAACACTCACAAAACACAAACAAAGTGGATATAGAGGAAAAAATTAGTTTAAAATTGAGAAACTGAACGGAGACAACTTCTTTTCATGGAAATTCAAAATGATGAATTATTTGAAGAAGTAGAATTATTGAAAGGCAGTCATGCAAACAGAAGAAAACGCCACTGCAAAAAAAGGCATTGAAATATATCACCCTTTCAGTAGACGACAATCAAATTGTTGATGTCGTATCGGCTGAAAAAACCAGATTACATCAACTGGGTGTTCAACAATCAAAAGAAGAATATATTAAGCAAGTAATACGAAGTCTACCAAAATCATACAAAAGTCTTGTTGTGATACTAGAAAAAATAGCAGAAGAATTATCAATCGAGGAACATCATGCCAAAGATCCTACAAAAAGAGTTTAAAAGTATTCTACATCAGAAAAACAACCACACAAAAAATACCTTCAAAGAAAACATGAAAAGAGAAATACAAAAAATTCTTTCAATTGTCACTAATGTCAGAAAAAAACATAGAGTTCAAGACTGTCGCACAGAAAAGAGAGATGAAAACATGATATATACAAAAATACAAACCAAACCGGATATTCAAGAAACGCATCAAATTATACAGAGAAAAGGCCTGAAAATTCTTTAATGGCTCGACCGCTAGAAAAGACGTTCAGCCCCAACCGGTTCAATAACCTTCGTTCACGCTAGTATAAAGCCGTTAAAGGGAGACACAGGCATGGGAATCGGCTCTTTACAGCGGCTATGGCCTTGGTACGGCGCCTGGTACTGTAGGAGGAAAACGAGTTTGCTCATATTGAGTGAAATTGCCTGCGGGCACTTTTGGTCCACTGCAAATTATGGGTCATAATTTGCACCCTTAAAGTGCAAAAATATAATGCAAATCAACAATCTGGGTGCAAATTATGAGCAGTAATTCGCAGTTGAAATTTATTTCCTGCAGGCAATCCTCCTTTTGCTCCCCCAAACCGCATCTCACCTAAAGCGACCCCGACCGTATTTGAGCTGTCAGCTATCGCTCTTCTGCAGTCCTCTCCGCTTTGCAACGTTCCCCTTTCGAAACTTGGTCGTTGTTCCAGCGGTGTTTCTTGTTTTGGTTTCTTGCGCCCGCTGCGGTATCGAGTTACGATCAAGAACGGCTTTGACGTACACGCACCCGCTAAAGCCCAAGACCTCACCATTGCGCAAACCCTTAAACGGCCCCGCTCTTTGACTCAAACGAACCCACGACCCCTTCAATCAAGACGCCCGTGCACAACTACAGCCCGCGAATTCTCCTTCAAAAGAACAAGTCTCTCTTCGTTCAATCACCCCCCCCTTTCCACCTCTCTATCTCCGCCCCACGCCTTCTCCACCGACACTTCGAATATCTCTCCAAGTTCCGTTTTACAAGATGGTCACCACCGAAGATCTCATTGGTTTGTTCTGGCCGCTGCGCGACGCGTACGCCCGCATGCGCCCCGACGATTCCAACGACCGCGTGCTCCAGTACCTGGACTTGGTCTACTTCGCAGTTCAGAACAGAGGCTCTGTGCCGGCTGCAGAGGAAGTTTGCTTTTTGGTCGTCCCATCTGAAAAGCACGGCAAGTACACCAACACGGAGATACAACACAGCCTCCTCAAAAACAACTACTTCTCTCAGGTGTACCTCCTGGCCAGATGTGTGGACCTCGACGATGGTTGCGACGACCGGCGTCTCAGGGACTTGTACCAGCTCTACCTCCAAATCCAAGCTTAAAGCAATACTTCTGAGCAGCAACCGTCTTCCGCTGCTTGTAATGTTACCAGCCGTGCAAGTGCTCGTTCTTCCAATGCGCCTACAAATCGCCGTCGCCCTAGCCGCCAGGTCGACTTGCTCATTCCTAAAACGGCTCTCTTGTCGTCGTTCCTCAAATCGCGCATTCTGCCTCCGCAGTCGCAAACTTCCAAGGACAGTCGCTCACGATTCTCCACTACCGTTGAGGCATCTCGTTTTGAAATGGTTTTGTACCTGTCCATGATCTACACTCTCAAACGTGAGAAACTCAAATCGCGCCAGACCAAGAAACAACGCCTCAATACCGGCGTTGCAACCGCGACCTCTTTGTTGCCTTCGTTGCAAAACTTTAAGCACGAAACGTGCGAGCGAATTTCATTTGTCGTGCACAAGCTTGTGACCTCTTGGAATGTGTTCTGCCGCCATCTTTGGTATGACTCACTGGAGCACATGCTCGCTCCGTACATCTTGTTCGACAGCAATGTAGAGCAACGCCCAGTTAGGGGATACTTGAAGATGCAACTCATAGAATGAGAATTGAACCCTCCGAGGGTTATGATTATGATCCCCTCTAAGGTGTGCTGAGGTGGCACTGTTTTCTGGTTAGAATTCGCCTATAAGGGAAAATTCGGATGGCCCATGGTTGGATTGGCCCCGTGATACACGTGGCTTAATTTTGGCACCGAATTTCGGATATTTGTAGAACGTTGGACTTTTGGGCCCTGACAGTTGGATCTCCACGTGTATGGCCCTGAGCAGGTGTGCACTACTGTAGAGTTTAGTTAGTGGGCCCTACTTAGGGAGATGAGATCTGACAGTCCGAAGCTCAAAGTAAATGGTAACCAAGGTTGGTCTTCGATACCTTTAGAGGTTCTTCGTCGCCATCGTTTCGGCCTTACAACCCGGAACGGGCTCTGGTTAGCAACGCCTGCGTAGGGACACGACTCCACTTGGAGAGTGCCCACGTTTGGGTTTCGTGCAACCACCCCCTTGGGACCGCTCAGACGACCTGCGTGCACGATACCCCGTGGGGGTTCTGCTTACTTGTTGCGTGCTTTTTGTGTTTCCTTTCGAGGACAGGTTTTCGCCCCTGTATTGGGTTTCTTTTGTTGTTTCGCCCCTTTTCTGGTTCTCGGGTCCGGTGCCTGTTAGTGCCCGACCCTCGCCCCGTTTTTCCTCTTCGCCGGATTTTCCCCCATTCTTTGGGATACCCATACCCATTCCCGATCCAACGGTTTCTACCCCTCACCTCCGTCGGTACTGCCGGAATCCTCCGTGGGACTTACACCCCACACTACGGGTGGAACGGAGGGCTCTGTCTCTGAGTCTGCCTCCCCCAGGGAGCAAGGCTTCGAACACCTTGAGAGCACTTCCTGTCGCCGGGTTTTGCTCCACAAGCAACACCCTAACCTACCACGCTCTCGAACGCCGCGAGGAAGGCTACGCCCCGTTATCGCAAACTACCACATTTGCCAAGGAGGCACAGCCTTCCAAAGTCCAATCTGAAGTGGACAGCGTCACCTGGTCCCACACCGACGAGGTTGACCGCAATCTACGCGTGCTAGCTTCCGAGTTTTTGAACGACCTTCACCGCCTGCTGTTCAACGACTTCCTATACGAAATGGATGAAACCGCTCGCTGGCAATCTTTAACGGAGTTCGAGTATAACTCGACCGTCTACGTGTACCCTCGCCGCTTCACGACGTTCGGTCTGCCACTTTGAACCCCGATTCGAATGGCCATGGTCGGCCCTATTCCGGGCCAACCCCTCAACCCGGTCGTGGAGATAGCCAAAAAAGAAGCCTAGTTGGTGGACATCATTATGAACGAGTCACAGCAGCAACCTCCGCCTGATCCGGGAGCGCCACTACCGTCGTCATCGGAACGCGCCAACGCCGCTGGTCCCTCACCTCCTCCCCAACCCCCAAATCTTCCCTACAACGTCAACGAAACTCGCGTCCTCCCGCCGCACTCCTTCACCCAAACTACCACTCTCAACGCTCTACAAGAGGCGGAGGACGAAATGGAAAAGCACATTCGCCTCTACGGTGTCGATTTCAAAGAATTCGTACAGGTGGATATTATCAAACGAACTACCGCCTCATCTCCAGCTGGAGCAGTGCAACCGGTCCTCACCGACCCGCCTTACAACATTCGTTACTCAGCTGGCCGCCACAACAGCAACCACGACGCCATTTCCCAAGACGATATGAAGCGCACGGCGCAGGTTATTGGCGAGCTCTTGTGCCCTAGCGGCCACTTTATTCTCTTTTGCTCCATTCGCCAGTTCAGGCCGTGGTTGTCGTGCTTCAAGAGTATTTCCGAGTCCCAAACTGCGCTGTTCAACGTGGACCCTGTGCCGTTGGTTTTCTTCCGCGCCACCTCCCATCCTACTAGGAGCAACCGCGGGCTGCGAACGTCGCCGTTGCCCATCACCGAGTACGCTATTCACGGTATCAAAACGGGGCTCACTCACGATGAAAACCTGGCTTGCGTAAACCTCGTCAACTACAACTACGTTCCTTCTCGCTACCCGGCTTACAAGAACGTGATTGATAACGTGCCGGGACTAGCCGCTGGCGAGACCCTGCGTTGGAATCGCCTGCATTCTGTCACTAACAATCACAACGCCGTCACTGAAAAAGTACGCCCGGAGCAGAAGAGTCGTGCTCTACTCAAGGAACTCATAAGCCGCTATTCTCAGCCTGGCGACATGGTGGTGGATTTGTTTGCGGGAACGGTTTCCACCGCTTTGGCGTGCATGGAGCTCCCAGGTCACAGACGCTTTTTGGGGCGCGAGAAAGACGCAGTGTGTTACGCTCACGCAAAACAAAATGCTGTCGTTCACTTTATCAAAACCGTTTTACAGAACAGCACCGACATTGAAGTTCCGCACCATCTCATCGCCAAGTTCAATCGCCTAGTTCGCTCACTACCGAACCAGGACCTCCGATCGAAATACCTTTGGACCGCGCCTCCCGGTCTGCCACAGTACCAAATTTTTCCTGCGCCGCTCGCTTCCTTTCTCTACAACTTGTGGAAAGACCGTGAGTATGCAGCCGTTTTCCGCACAAAACCAGTGCATGAATGGCCGCGAGAGAAACAGGGCCTTCTCACTCAGATCGATCCGGCTACGTTACTTTTCATAGAAGGGTATGCCCATGGAGTGTATACCAAAAAGTCCGACATCCGACACCCCTTGGCGGGAGACGGTTTCTTTGCCGCACGCCAGTTTAATGAAGGCGACACCGTGTGCTACTTTTATGGAACCCTCGTCTACCGCGACCTCTCCAAATGCTCCGCCACACAGTCTTCGTATGCCAACGGTTTGCTCGCCGTCACCGTGGAGCGCTTCAACTCCACTTCCATGGAAATCCGAGTGACAGGTCCGGACTTTGTCAGATTGCCCACCCCGGGAGACCGTGGAACCCACTCCATGTGGATCACGCCTGCCCCGTTCTGTGTTGGTGGAATCATCAATGATGCCCAATACCGCCCAGAGGACCTCGACATTTAGGCCTTACGGGACAAGGTACTCCCAAACCCTCGCACACCAAATGTAGTAGCGCGCCTTTCGTCTACTTTGAAAAACTCAAAGTCAGGAATCCAAGACTACCACCTTATCACAATAGGGGCCACCCGAACCATTGAGCGAGAAGAAAAAGTGCTAATAGACTATGGCAACGACTACGATCATTGGCCCAGGGTTCCAAAACCACAAACACACACCTTTCATGTGAATCTTGTAGATTAGTTGTTTCTTTTCTTTCTCAGTAAAACACAACTAAAAACTAAACCTTCTCTCCTAAGAACAACCACGCGCAAACTCTCTTCCTTCATTCGTTTTAAAAACAGAAAACCTATAACCTTCTTCTTCGGCCCCCACTGCCACGCCCCGCAACATCTCACTTCTTTTGCCAAACACCATCATAACGTTACACAGTGCGCATACTGTAACACATATCACCCCTCCTACCCACGTCACATGTAGCACCATTTTTCCAAAATCAACGGTCAAACATGTCGCTTATGCATATATGAGCTCAACCGCGGTGCAGCACCGCTTGTGCTCAAACTGATACGTGTGTACGATACGCCACCACCGCCACTAGTTAGCCGTTCCGAAAACGTCATGCTTCACAACAAGTTGCCACATTGCCGTACAACATCCGCTGGCGCACCCGATCGCGCGCCAGCTCGTTCTAAACCTCCGTCCATTTACACACAAATACGAACCCACCCTGAAAACTTCTGCCCTCCCCCACCCCGAATCCACCACCGCGCAGCCCCATCTCTTCTCTGCGCTGCCCTTTTTCCCCGTCCCGCTCCCCCCCTACACGCAAACCACGCCCCTTACACAAAATCACTCTCCTCAATGGGGCGGAGGTCAGTGAGATTTATTGTGACACACTCCTCCCCACAACCCCACAGTCATACACCGGGAATGAATGACCAGCAATACAACATAGTATCGTGTTGGTTCCCTTTTACAGTATGCCGTTTGCTCGAGCCAGCCACACGCGCCCTCCCCCTAAACACCAAACTGCCTTTCTCCAATTACCCTCGCCCCACCTATTTACTACTTATACTGCTATATCGGCAGTGAACCCGTCCATTTCGCTGTTGCTCCCAAATTCATTTCTGTTTGTTTGTGTGTGTCTTTCTTTCGGTCTTCAAAAACAATCCTCCCAAGCATCTTCTTCTCTATCTTACACTTTCAGTTATGTCGCAAAACAGCTTATCCTCCGCCGGCGAACATGGCTTGCCCGGGTTCATCCCCTCTTCGGTGCACAGCCCACCGAGGGCTGCGGTGAACATCTCACCACCCACTCCCCCTAATCCCCTGCTCCCCCCACCGCCTCCGCCCGTGGCGCGTGACGCCCATGCTCAACCCCATTCCGACTTACCCGTTACCGAGGCGAATGCAGCCGACGATTCTTCCTCTTTTATCATGGCACTCGGTACCATTGTGAATATGAGTATTCATTCTATTGGGTTCTTTCCGTTGTGCGTCAACTGCCAGTGTGGGCTGCCGTCTGCCCGCGCAATCCAACATCACCTGCGCAAACAGCACTCCATCCCTTTGGAAAATGCACGTCCCATGTCAATGGAAATCTTGCACGAGGTGCACACCTTGCGCAACAACTCTACCGTTGCCCCCGTGTGGCAAAAGTATCGCCCCCAACACAACGCTCAATTTGTGTCCGGGCCCTCTACGTTCCTCACGCCCCTGGCACACATTGCCATTCACAATGGCTATTAGTGCCCGCTCTGCAAATTCTGCTACCTCGACCCCGTTCGTCTGCAAGCGCATCTGATCGAGTGCCACAACATGTCGCCTGCGGTTGCCCAGCCGCACCTTGACCGTACCGTCTCGTCGGGCCGTATTGCCTTGCAGACAGTGTACGGCGGCTTTCGTCGCCGTTTATTCCCTGTTACCAATGCTCAACCCATAGGCTGCTTTTCCAAAACTTTCCAGGTTCCGCAGGCACCTGCAGCACGGCCTGAGACCCCCCCGGCGCAGCCTGTTTGTCTCCCACCACCCCATCGTCCAGTGGCGACGACTGCCAACGGCATCGAGCCCCTGCTTCAACACATTAACCACTTTTTACAAAAGTTCAACACCGGCGCTCCTTGTTCGCAATCAGACCCTTTGCTTCGTCACCACTTGGAGAAAAATTCTTTCATCACCTTTTCCAAGTTTGAAATCGTTCTTCACTCGCTTTATGTTCATCTGGATGTGGCGGCTCAACTATCCAGAACTGGCACAACGCCCACATCCGCTGAAAGCACCATCACCCACCACATCTTCGACTACCTCTCTCAGGTGAACATTTTGGTTAGTAAGACCTCCCTGGCTTTCTTGGACCGCCTCAACAAGCGCACCGACACAGCTTTTAAAACTGTCTCCACTGAAACCCTCAAGCGTTACGCTTCACACATTTCCCGTTTGCTTGTGTTTACTCACAGGACAAGGGCAAACCTCCCTCATCTTGTACCCGACTCAGACCTCATGTACTGCTACATTACTTCCATGTTGGATGCCACTCGCATGTCTTCCTCCGTTGCTTTCCCCGCCCCGTTTCCTCCAACCCAACATGGCCCAGCGGTCCATAGCGCGCTCAAGCCCTTCTTGCTTCAATCATTAGCGCCATACCAGTCTTTTGATCTCCTCTCCATTCGCAACTTCATTGCTTGCGCAAGCGTGATAAGCACCGACCCCAACCCGCCTATCGCTGCCCCCGTGCCGTCTGAGCGCACGCCTGAGCCTTACGACACGGTCATTTCTCACGACCCCAACAATACCTTCTTTCGTTTTGCAGCCGCCTCGGATGTGACGCACCTCCTCGCCGCTCTTCAATATGGCATCTGTGCCTGCGCCATACACGAACTGCACGTGCTCTCCCAATCTTCTCCCCTGTTGCAACCCGCCACCCCTGCTTCCGAACGCACAGCTCACGTTCAAGAACGCAGGCGTACCATCGTCGCGGCAATCGACGCTGATTCCAACAGCGCACTTTCGTTTGTCAGAAAGACACTCACGCTTGCAATGTCCATATCCTCTCGCGAGGAAATATTCGTTTCTTTCCACAACTGTGATGTTCACCCGTCCTGCGGTATAGTGCGTGACATTCACCTCGCCCTCTCAGAAGTCGGCTCTTTGGTTTTAAATCTACACAAAGAAATACCACGTACTCTTCACAACGACCTGCTTCTTGGCCACGCTCTGCCAACCGGTTTCACAAACGCGCTACACTCACTTCAGGACGACTCCTTCAACAAAAGCCCAGGCTTTTCTTTCCTTACCAACCTCAACAACCGCCCGTTTATCGAACAAAAAATGGCTTTCGTTTTCCCTTGTCTCACGTCTTCCGTGCCCCACAACTCTAACACCGACCACACTCCGTTTCTTCCGCAACGCAAGCAAAACTGTACCTTGCCCCGCACACAACTGCCCACAACCGACATTTTGGGCACCGATATGTTCACGCATGCGTTGTCGAGGTGGCTCTCATGTGCGCAGAAAATCCAAGAGCGCCTGTTGGTTGCGCTACACCTTTCGTCGGGCTCTCCTGCGCGCGGCACAGAGATTGAGACATACCGTATCCACAACGACCAACATTTTCAACGTTGTTTCATGCTCATCGACAAATCGCCAGTCCTCATTTGCCGTTACATGAAAACGCGAAACAGCAAAGGGGCCGCCACTCCGATTGCTCGCTTTCCCGATTCCCGAAACATCCCGTCTTCTGCTCATGTACTTGACTCTCATACGTCCGTTTGAAGCATATATCGTCCGCCGGCTGCACGGGGAAAACTGTTTCCAGATGCATTGGAAAATGCTGTTCGCCAACTGCGGAATTCTGTATGCCGCAAACACCATCCGCTCGATTATCAGCTCTCAATTGAGCAAACGCTGTTTCCCGATATCCTTCAACGACTATAGAAACTTCACCGTGGGAATGACCAACACCGTTTCCAATGTCACCGCATCTTCTGTAGCAGATCACATCTTGGAAGAGCTATTGACCACTGCCCATGGACAGGCGGGCCACTCTGCGCACACCGCCGCTTTTCTTTACGCTCGTAAACCACATGACATATCCGGTTTGCAGCACTCTCAACTTTCCAAATATCGCGAGTGGTCCATCAAATGGCACCAGGATCTCTGTCTTCTTCTTAATGCTGCCCTCACCCAACAACAACAACAACACCACAGAAAACGCCCGGTTACTGACACAGTTCTACCTACACCTGAACCAAAGCGCTCCATCCATACATCGCAACCAACCCCGTCCCCTCCCACTGACCGCTCTGCGATCCCCCATTCTCAAATCAACCTAAACCTGGCGGCCTCTCATCCTTTCAATCCACATCCGCCTGCTTTTATGGCAGCCGCCATACCGCGCGGTGGAGCTTCTCTCTTACAACAACAGCTTGTGAACTACGAACATATTACATCAGAAATGCTCCGAGCACTAAGACAGGCACTTTCCAACGACTCCGCTTTATTCAAGTCCCACCAACAATTTGTGAACACAGCGGCCGTGTACAACAGGCTTTCCAACATGCTACTACTCCAGCCGACTGGATCTGGAAAACCCCTATCTCTTCTGCTCCCCGTCTTCATGGAAAAAGGCAAATACTCCACCGTTCTCATCACCCCTCTCACAGCCTTGCTCAGCGAATACGAACTGCGCGCTCAGCTCTTCGGCCTTCGTGCTTCTCGTACACCCACCCCTCCCGGATCGCACGCCTTTGCCGACATTTACATCTTTCCCGCCGCAAGACTTTCTCTTCCTTCTTTTACAGAGTTCACCACGCGACTGATGGCCGCCGACCGCCTCGCCCGCATTGCCATCGATGAATGTCACTTGTTTCTTTTATGGCAACACTTTCGCCCGTGCTTGGCCAACCTTCACAACTGCTTCGGCCACATTCCCACAAAGATCCCTCGCGTGATTTTAAGCGCGACAGTGCCGCCGCGCGACCGCCCCCTCCTTCTGTCGCAGCTGCACATCCCGAACGCGCATGTGTACGCTTCTTCGACTGCAAGAAACAATATTTCTTTTGTCGTGTATCACCTAAGCTCAGCCCCCAGCACTTCGCGTGCCACACGCTTTCGCGCCGCTCATGGCCACTTTCAGGATGTGTTTGGATACTTTCTTCAGCTGGGCGTCTCAATCATGCAAGAGCATGTGGCTCGATTGCTTCACTCGTCGGCTGACACAACCCTAGCTCGCGTTCTTATATTCTCGTTAACGCGCCCGGCTGCGGAAGCTGTCCATGAAGCTCTCGCCGCTTCGCGTTCTTCTTTTGGTGCCCTTAAACAATCCACTACTGTCACGGTTCTCCTGTACCATTCTGGTCTCTCCGATGTTCGTAAACGCCGGGCTCATACCCTTTGGAACTCTCCGCCTTCTTCCAGCGCACCCACAACCAACCACATTCTCTTTATGGTTTGCACCTCTTCTTTTGGTACGGGCATCGACGTTCCCAACGTTCGCCTGGTTTTCAACTTTGGTGGAGTAGCGAGTCTTTGCGACCTCGCGCAACAGGCCGGCAGGGCCGGCCGCGATGGAAACCCATCCAGTTGCGTCACCATTTATTCCCAGCCCTACTTCAAACTCGTCACGGAAACTCTTTCTTCGTCCTCATCCAACACAAATGCGTTTGAGGAGCCCAATCGCATATACAACCAAGCACTTTCCACGGAGCGTTGGTTGGAAGCGCAGAGTTGGGTCGAATGCAAATCTGTTTGTCGAAGGAACGCCCTCCATTTCCCCATGGACGGAAAAGAACCAGGCATCTGTCTCTTCTCTCCTTCGGTTCTTATTTGCGATATTTGCAATAGCATCGCAGCTGCCTCCCCCTCTCCCACCCCGGAACGAAGCTCTGTTTCCGCGACCCCTTCTGCCTCTCAGCACGCCGAATCCGTTTCATCGTCACCCAGCGCTTCCCCACAAACGCCCACGCCGCCAAAAAACGGTCCCAATCAATCAAACAGAACATCCTTAAACAACCAAAACACCAACAACAACGGCGGCCCAACACCAAGCCCCAATCCCCACGCCAATCGTCCACCACGACTCCCCACCTCCACTCCATCGCCGTTGCTGACAACCACGCATCAATCCGCTGCGACCCAATCCCCCACTGTCGCTCCTTCTCAATCTCAGTCGCACTCTGCCACCTTCTTTTACACCTTCGAACGAAAAACACCGCAACAAATCGTGTCACACTTCGAGGAGCTCTCCTGCCGACTTGCCCCTCTCTGTGTGCCGTGCTTGCTGCACGAAAAAACGCAAGTGCACTTGAAAGACAATCATGCATGCCCCCATTCCCGTCAACGATGCTTCAGATGCTTTTCGTCGCACCATATATCGCGCAACTACAGGTTCGATAAATCACCTCAAGGAACCTGCTACCGATACCATCTCGGATTCTGCAAGGGACTCAAAACTAATTCTCAACCGCACACTTTTGGAACAAGACACTGCATCTTCATTTCGCTCAATCAACTGGCATGGGTCTTGTGGCGAACGTGCTCCAAAACTCGCTCCGAAATTGCACTTCACCTCTTTGACGGCCGCATGAAATCCAAGTTCAACTCCATTTCCCAATCCTTCCAAGATTCCTCACCCCCCCACCTTGAAATAGACGCCATGTTTCATGATTGGTTAACACACAACAACCACTTTGCCGTACCCAACATTCTACGCCTTGCAGCTTGGTGGAAGTCAACCACAACACTCATTTAAGCACGGTTTGAGATTCCAACCCGGTACAATAAACACCCATTCTTCTTTCTCCATTTTGATTTCAACTCTCTTCCTTGCCACAGAAAAACACAGTTCCTCCTCTTTATACTTAAGTATAACGCCAAACACCCCATATTCGACCGTTACATTACACCCAATCCAGCAACAAGCGTTATTCAAACGTACCTATCTCCAGCTCAACCTAAGCCCCTAAATACCCCAACTCCGCCTCAAAAATACAGTGTAACGAAACAACCTACTCTCTATATCAGTCCAACACATAAAGCCCAGTACACTTATCGAATGCAGGTAGCTCAAAACAGAACTTTATCCAACCACCGCAGATATCGAGTACACCCTCAAACAATCTGTACACCACGCATTCGTACTATACTGGAACTTGACGTCTCGACTCTAAACCCCTAAAACTCCTAAAACCCCATAAACGTAAAGCTTCCCCTAAAACCCCTAAAGCCCTCCAGCCCCTAAACAATGGTTTCCTCTCCGTTAATAAAAAATCCCATAAAGGTAAAGTTTCCCCTAAAACCCCTAAACCCCTGAACCCCTGAACCCCTGAACCTCTAAAACCCGTAAAACCTCTAAACAATGTTTTCCTCTCCGTAAATTAAAAATCCCATAAAGGTAAAGCTTCCCCTAAAACCACTAAACCCCTAAACCCCTGAAACCTGTAAAAGCCCGTACACAATGGTTTCCTCTACGAAAACGTAAACTCTCGTAGGCCCTGACCGATAGCTACTTTGTGGCGATGGCACTGTTGGACAAACCTTAACGTCATAAGACCCTACCAGGCATCGTTAAGCATACGTCATCCCTACCTCACTAAACGCACTGCACGCGTCTTCTTTAGCTGAGAGTGTGGCGCAAGCACTCGCGTGACCTACTACTCCCACACTCAACCTACGTTGAACTTGACAATACCAACGAATATCGACCACCAGTGTTGCCGGATATGGAAACCATCCTAGAACCAAGCGCAAACGCACCTTTTTTAGCCGCGTACACGACCCCAAAAACGCACATACAAAATGCCTGAGAATGTGCCAACTGCCTCCACGAAATCGCCACAGAACCAAGCGCAAACGCATACCCTAACCCTTTCTTTTGATAAAATTTTCGCAGATTATCCAGCTTACAACACAGCTCGACTGTGCAGCGGAGATGTGGCTGAAACCAAGCGCCTTTGAGTGCCACACTCGACGCACGCCTCCACGTTGTGCAGCAAAAATGTTACAATAAAACATGTGCAAACGCAGGATTTGGCAGAAAGCCCAGCGCGCGTAAAATCTATGATTTTTTCAAAAGCAAAAATTGCGAAAATGGGTGCTGCGCGCCAACATCTGGCAAGTCGCACGCTACGTTACCCGAACGAAGCGCCTGAGCGCAATTAGCCACGATTTTTTGGGCGTGCCAATGTGTCATACGCGCTCTCCAGCACAACGTTTTCCATCCAGGGGGTCAAAATCGCACATACGTCGAATGCAGCGCGTGGCGCTTGGTGTATGTAATTACCAAGCGCTTCTGACAACCGTGTTTTACCAAGCGCCAGCCCACACTTACAAACTGTAATATATATAGGCAGCTGATTCGTAAACCGCTTGTTTTTAAAAAATTCTCATATGAATTAATGACTTTTCATATCTTTTTTCTTTACTTTTCGAAATCCCCCAATGTATTAATTTAGTTGTCCCTGGCGCCAGTACAATACTTATATAGTTTGTATTACTGAATATGTAGTATTTATATTGTTTGGATTTCCATGGCATCATTCATTTTATTAAAACTCAGTTCAACCATAAATTTGCCTGCCACATCTAAGTGGCAGCCAACGAGTTCACCTCGCCGACAGATCGTAGTGTCCCATGCTCCATAATCTTTATCTGGACCGCTGTCTTTCGCGATAGTAACATCTTTGAAGCTGAGGTCATAGTTTCTCTTGATAGGCATGGGGACGAGAGCCGACGACTCTAAAACCTCTGTCTGTCAGTTTAAACTGAAACGGTTGTCCTTCTTTCACAAGTGCTCGCTCATCAGGTACAGTACACCCTTTCAGTTTTCTAACGAGGTATGGCTGCAAACCATTGTCCATGGTAGATGTTGCGTGCGACACTGCAAGTGCAAGACTTAATTCCGCGGAACACTCTGTACAATACACAGGCATTCAGAACACCGCATGCTGTCCCCTAACGCAGATGCTAAACACTGTTCCATGCGTCGTGCATGCACTCATACATGCAATGACAATGTGCGTATCAACGTGTTTTAATTTCCCCCGTTGTCAATAGTTTTCTCTTTCAATCTGCAATCTACGTTGTCTTTATCTTTGCACCAACATTATTCATATTGGAAACGACGGTGTTGGTATATCATGGTTTCTGTCGACTTGTTCTGGCCCTCAACATCTCTGTTTCGTTCTACAGAAGTGACTACTTCCTCTTCGTACTCGTCTTCGCTATTGAACGTCCTTCAATCTCGGATATCCTGCGTTGTATTATACGATGATTTCCTCATTATTTTCATAGTCCTACGTCTTCTCTCTGTTCAAAACCCCAATCTTCTTTTGACTGTCATTTCTCTTGGTCTTGACCGTTCTCGCTTGCGGTACTATCTTCAGGAGATGAGCTTTGAGTATGATCAGGGCTTGAGCCTTCCGATGATAAGCTTTCCTCCTCCTCCTGAATGCTGTCACTACTGTTTGAACTATCATCTTCTTCCATCATCTTCTCCTTCACCAAAACATTTAACTCGCAAAGATCTAAGGGGTACTGAATGACATCTTTTAAAAGAGAGTCAACGTATGTGTATAGATCTTTCTCTAAAAACCATTCTTTGTTATGTCCGAACCACATTCGAATCTCTGGTGTTGCGCCACCATCTTCATACGTAACTCCCTCAACCCATTTCACTAACTTGAGAACAGGGTTTTTAAAAAATACATCTTCCATTCGCAGCAGTCCTGGTACTTCATCGTACATATTCCGCAAAAGCAGTATTCTAATTCAGAGTTGATCTTAATATCCATTACCGTAGGAATTGTATCAACAACCCCTTCTCTCGCGCTCTTCCCATGGCGATGCAGAATGTTGAAGTTAACAGTATCCATGTTCTGTAGAAACGACGGCGTCAAAAACTCCGTACGACTGTCAATCTCGTCGATATCGGGCAAAAGATCGGATTCTTTTCTATAGCAGAAGTCCATTATTTCGTTTCCCAGTCGCTCTGCTTTCAATAAGTATCCAAAAACCTGTACTTTATATCTTTGGGGTACTCCAAACCGTACAGCCAAAGTGCTAGGAAGGATTAGACATGAACCCACTGTCATAAAGAAAGCCCTTGACTCGTTTGACTGCATTGGGCGCAAAGGCGCAACAAACTCATAGTACAGCCCGGACTCTCCCCTTTTCGCTGTGTGCCCGGTTACTATCTGTTCTGTGACAGTGACGTATATTCCGATACCCTCCAACTCACTAGCAAAAAAACCGCCTGAGGAAGTAGGAAAAAGAGTGTAGACCACGTAAGATCCAGTGGCCTTATTCTCCGAAGATTCCTTCGCATTACGCTGCCAACGCCCGGGACTGTCTTCTCGCTCGTTTACGGGAAGCACGGTCTTGGGGGAGATAATTAGGCTTCTCGATGTCTCAATTTGTTAACTGGATATGTCTTCGTCTATTACCCTTATGAAATCCTGCATGCCCTGGATAGGATACAGCACAATGTTGAACCTGCAGTCTCTTCGTGGCGCAAACCTTACAATAAAGCTCTTTCCAATCGGACCTTTGTAGTCGAAATCCATCATTTGTGAGGCCTGCATGGAAGATAGGTTACTCCGCATATCTCCTTTATCAAACTTGTACTCTAGATATTGGTCTATTTCACAATAATCACTCGGTGACAAATGGTGTATGGTAAGTCCGAATCTGAATCCTTTCAGAAGACCGTCATAGGCACCTTTCCATGATCCACACTTCACATCACTTGCTGGGAACGCCGGCTTATGAGGAAGCGGGTGGTCGTCAACCAAGATTTGTAAAAGCGGTTGAGGCCCCTTTCCAAGGTGATCTACAGCCTGAGATGAAACATTAATAGATGTCATGCTCGCGATTATTGAAGTAACCGCACATAAGTCCCGTAACACGAAGAAATGTATGGTGCAACAAAATGGATATCGAGTGTAGCATGCTCCCCTGTGTAGTGTAGTATATCACGAATTGCGTCAGTCTGATAGTTGGCGCACGAACCAGTCGCTTACGCGAGAGTACCGTGTTGGGGGTAATCCAGGATGAAAACGGTGTACGAGAAAAGCGGCTGGTCTTTGTAAACGTAGGTACAGGTTATAACCCTCGAGACAGAAAGCAACAGGCTTCCTGTTATGGAAATGGGACGGGGATGTCACTGTTGGAGAGAGTCGCAATTGTTAAGCGCGGAAGTACAACTCCCAGAAGAGGCCTCAGTGTATGTGAAGGCACGGGTGCGATACCATGAGATAAAGGCTGGGTGTGAGGGTGTTATAGAGCGGGCGCGTTGTTAAAGGCTAAGGCCTGATGAGCCCGGGATGGGCGAACGTGAATGGAAGCCGGAACTGAGGCACCATGATCACGAAAAACGCCGTCACAGGCACCAATTGATTTCAAGAAAAAAAAGCAAAGTAGGGCACCAAGTGCCGTCGGCAGATTTGGGGCGGGGTTCTAGAGGCTGCATGGCGCAGTGCTATTAAGTTCAAATTTTTAGATTTTTTTTGAGTTCGAAATCGAGGATTGAATCTGCCACTCGATTTGTCCGCCATTTCAGAAAAGAATTTTTTTTTTCATTCCGATGCTCCTGGCAAAATGGGGGGTTCCGTCCTCCAAATGAGTGGCTGCGCTGTCCAGTTTTAATTTAAATGGACTAATTAGCCCAGCATGGGCGAACTTGAATCAAAGCTAAAAACGGAGGCACCATAATTGCGCAAAACGCCGCCACGGGAGCCAAAAGATTTCAAAGAAAAGATGCAAGAAAGGGTACCAAGAGCAGGTGGCAGAGTTGATGGGGGGTTCTAGGGGCGCCATGGCGAAGTGCAATTAAGCTCAATTCTTTAGATTTGTTTTTGAGTTCCAAATCCAGGAGCGAATCTGCCACTCGATCTGTCGGCCATTTCAGAATAATATTTATTTTTCGATTCCGATGCTGCTGGCGAAATGGGGGATTCTGTCCTCCAAGTGAGCGGCTGTGCAGTCCAGTTTCCAAAAAATGGACTGATGAGCCCAGAATGTGCAAACGTCAATCAAAGCGAAAACTGTAGCACCATGATCGCTCAAAACGCCGCCAAGGGCGCCAAAAGATTTCAAAAAAAGCCAAAAAGGGTACCAAGTGCGGGTGGCAGATTTGGTGCGTGGTTCTAGGGGCGCCATGGCGCAGTGCAATTAAGCTCAATCTTTTAGATTTTTTTTTGATTTCCAAATCGAGGATTGAATCCTCCAATCGATCTGTCGGCCATTTCAGAAAATTCTTTTTTTTCAATTCGAATGCTGCTTCCAAAATGAAAGATTCCGTTTTCCAAATGAGCTGTTGAGCCTTCAAGTTTTCTAAAAAAATTTGTGTGCAGTAAGGAGTACACAAGCGCTGCACCTCCGTTACGTGCAATTCCACATGCTGGTATGTGCTCCTGATCTGCGCCGTTCTTTTAGCGCACGTGGGTGAAAGAATGCTAGGGGAATTCGCTGCGCTTCGCCGCGGCTGTTCGAAGTCTCTACACGTCGGCTCTCTTTCCCACTCATACAGTCTGCTTCGTCAAATGCCTCTAGTCGCCAGTCGGCCGTGGTGAAACCACACCGAACCGACGTTCTTCCCTAATACAACAGCGTTTTCCTCGATTCTAATGGACCCTCCCGAGTGGTACATCTACGACATAGTCCAAAGCCTTCGTTGTTTCTCCTTCTCACATTGATCACTGTGGCATCGCTCCGAAAAAGATATCTTTTTTGTACACAATACGCGCCGTACTTGTCCTACTATCTAGAGCGCATTAAATATAATTTCTCTGGTGGTCCTTCAAACACAAACCGTACTATACTACTCCACAGGAATACTTTTACACATCCTCTCCGCTTCTTCAAAAGTATCATCTCCACCAAGCACATGGATTCTTTCGAAAGGGAGCTTTATCAATGCATTCTGAGAGGAAGATCCTCCAAGGTATTTTTGGGATCTATTGATCTGTTTATAGGCCCCATCATCGAACGCAGCACCTCACCGCTTAGACTTCTTCAGGTCTCCAAAGAAATCAGGGCCCCATCTGAGTTTCGACTTTCAGACCCACTGCTGATCGTGAAAGGTGTGAAGGGTGTTAGCCAGGGGAAGCTCCTTGTCCTCGGTGGTTCTCATAGACTGATAGTGAGTGCAAGGCAAATGCTGATTCCTTTGTTACCGTATCAAATAATCGACTTCTCATCACTTCACGGAAAATTGAACCTTAGAACTCATGAAGCTCTTATTACTCACCATATAAAATCGCTTCAACCCCGCCCACAAACGTATGGAATCATGAAGCAAGTGGTTCTATATGGAAAGCTGAAGGAGTACTGGCTCTGGCAATAAAGCAATAGACTTTCACAGACATGAAACGCGAAACCAAAATCCATGACACATTCAAAGCTGCTTACACTCTACGAAGGACTTCAAGATCTAACGGGTGACTCGAGCAAATACGCCATTGCTTTTCTTGATTCAAATTTGGAAATGAATACTTTAAGAGGGTACATGTCCGGCGCCGATCGACTTCTCGAGGCCGACGTTGTTTCGGACATTTGTGTAATAGAAGATTGCGGAGATTCGAAGTTCATTCGAACCACACTGAATACTCTGAAGAGATTGCCGGTGGAAAATATAAGAAGAACAGTATCTCTGTGGCTTTCGCGAAGAAGTGAAGGAATGAAATTCATCTGCCAGTTTTCTGATATCACTGGAAGTGAAGTGGACGGGAAAAAAGGAGAAGAAAAAGAAAGTATGAGCAAGGAGACACAAGCACGCGAACGTTCCGAACCAAGCCTCCTAAAGGCTGGGAGCACTATATTGATTGGAGTACTCCGGGATGCGTTGCGCTTTTAGATGAACTTGACCTCATTATACGTAATGAAGCAGTGAAGGAAGATCCGGATATCGAGGAAGGACGTATACATGTAGTCGATGGCACTGAAAGAGAAGAGAAAAATTAGCAACATGGTGAGGACAGAGCTGGAGAAGAAGAGGGATATTGAAGAAGATGTAGAAGAGTTCAATCTTATACAAATGATCAACAATGCAATCGATGTGCTTGAGACCGAGGGACTGAATGAAGCTCGACTACTCGTGGAAGGTGGTACATGCCAGGAATCTTTCACCTTGGGGAAGAGCGACATGAAATCTATCCAAGCCCTCACAATGGCAAGCGACGAAACGCTTTTATTCATTTTGAATTTTCTTAACAACTGGACTATGGAATCAATTTCGGAGGTGTACATCTTGCCTTCTATTCTAGTTAGCGGCTGGTGGGACAGTGTTTTCATGGAAGACAGCCCTGAGTTGGATGAACTGATTCGAAAGGTGCAGGAACACAAGAATACAAAACAGAATGCTCACAAGCTTGTCTGGGACTCGAGTATCATCGTCGTCATGATTTTTGGCAGCAATCACTGGTCTATAGCCGTCGTTGCTAATCTCCCGCGACTACTGTACGACCTTGAACACGAGGATGGGAGCTCAAGTGAACCAGTGCCAGAAAGAGAAAGAAAGACGCATGTGTATTGCTTGGATAGTATGGGGAGCAGTTCCCCTCACAAGGGTCTAGACTCAAACTTGATCCACCATCTGGTAGCAAGCTATCCTGGAAAGCGCTGTGTATCCAGTTCTACGTTGAGCCGTTTTATTTCAGTGGTCAGTCTTAGGAAAGCTCTTCAGAAGCGCCTGGAATGTGGATTCTACGCTACCTACCATGTTTCTTTGGTCGCTAGAAACTTCAGTATCTTCCTGGGTGGTTCTGTGACACACGTTGAACAATATATGAAGATGTGTTATTCGAAGTACACGTTTACACAGTACAGTCATGACATCCAGGCGCGTCTCAAACTACTTTGCATAGCATACGACAAACAATCACCAAAACCGATCAGGAGCAATGTTTACCTTTGGGATGACGACAACGCACCTGTGCGAACACTGCCTCTTTCAGAAACGAATGATATTATCCAGGCACAATCCGCAAAGGGACCTCCAACCATCGGAAAGCCAGACCCATGCAAAGAGCACTTCGATGAAGGCCCTGTACTCGCAAATAGTGACAAACATTTCGAGAAATGTTCCTGGATCCCTTCTCTCCAACAACAACGCTTAGACAGTACGCAGTGTATGTCGACATCTGACCTTGAGTTTCTTGTACGCAGTATGTCAGAGAGAGCCATCAAGGCCATTGACAATGAAGAGGATTTGAAGAAGAAAACAAGTATTCGCCGACTTTTGAATGAGCCAGAGATGAAGAAAGTGAGAGAAGAGCTTGACAATGAGGCCACTATACGAAGCAAAGTTGAACAAATCATTTCTACGGTGCCTCCAGGACTTGAAAGAGAACAAGACAAGCAGAGGAAGGTCTCACCTTCTGCAAATAGCCAACCACTTCCAAGCTGCAAGCGCCTGATTCGGAGATTAAGCAAAGTGCATAGAATTCAGGGTGAAGAAATTTCTGAGTCGGCACCGAGATGGAGCCAAATCATACAAGAAGGTGGGTATATAGTACACAGGGTTGAAGATAGTGAGATGAAGATGGAGTGGGAAGCATGCATGAAGAATGCCGAGGATCTGGTGAATCGTATGAAGAAAAGCAGGTCTATCTAATGGCCCGAGGTTCATGGTATGGTCGTATGTTCTATCTGTCTCTCTTTTCAGTTTCCAAGACATAAAATGCAAGGCTGTGAATTTCGACAAGGGATCGGCGTTCAACATTTTACCTCTTGCTGCAGACGGATTATCGAGTGAATACATTCTACCTATCCATTCTATAGAGTTTGTTTCTTTCCCGCTGAACAATGTATCTCCGAGAGATCACAGTAGTGCGCATCATTTACGTTATTTTCTACTTTCTCACCGCGTTTTCTATATCATGGATCGGAAATGTATCAAGCGCAGAACTCTCCGTTGCGACCCTTTCTGAACAGAGCATTTCTATCGAACTTTTTCCTAAATCTCCTCCTCATCGTCTTCAAAGAGTTGAAACCCACCACTGGAGAGTTCATCATCCTCATCATCATCAGTGTCATGTCCAATATTTCCCCTTATCACGTTGTCTTTCTCTGGAGTACCTGCCTTACTTACTTCGCGCTTCACTGGTTTGTCGTCATCTTCTTCATTGAGGACAATGCAAAAATGCTTTGAGATAAGGTCCATAATTTCCTTGAAGTCAGTGGAGTAGCAAGCAGCATACGTACAGCGCAATTGCTCATCTTATCTTTTCATTTGCTTTGCAACCAATCCCAAAAACTTTTCCTCGGACATGGATTTACCAAGCGAACCAGAACGAAACTGATGCAGCATTGATGTGGCGTAGTTCGCGCGCAATGTCATTGTAGTAACTGATTTCAGATCGGGATCTATTTCGCGCATGAACATCTTGATGGAATTTGAAACATTGGCTGTGGTAAGAAAGTCCCCGTACCGTGAATGCAAGAGAAGTGGCTGACCAGTCTTAGATATCAACTAATCGTTTCTACTGCGATGTAGAAGAATTGGTCGTACTACTTTGACGTGGAATCGGAGGTATGACACCATCATGCAGGGAAAGTTAACATTCGGAATGTCTAGCGCTCTGGCAGTCTTCTCTGAAAGTGTTTTGATACCGATTGTATTTCCGCCATTGCCACCAGCCCTCCCCATTTTCTTGAGCTCTTTCTTAGTCGGACACTGAAGTTTTGCGTATGCCTGTGGCCATTGTCCTCCACCGCACAAAGCAAGGAGAGCTAGAAAGTTGATGCACCATTTGTTGAGGAGCCCTTGGTTCTTTTACATCTCCTGCACGCTCTTCTAATGGCCCTTGCCATTGACATCAGCCGCAAAATTGTTACAAATACCTGAGAGACGACCTCGCTCAAGCCGAACCCCGCGCTTGATATGATCCTCAGTGACGATCGTATGATTTTGAACGCGTTTCTCAGCCGCCTGCTTCATTCGAGATTTTTTTCGGGCACTTGTTTTAGTGGCATTGAAGGTTGTACTCAAAAACATCATAACCCTTTCCAAGTCAGAAATCTTTTCCACATCCGTTACGTACCTCATTCTGGCAAACCTGCACACATTGAGGAGTGTGTTGCACTTTGCAGCCACAGTGCAGCAGGATGCCATGAAAATGAAGTGGTTGATGAAACACTTCATAAGGTTTTCATTTGAAACACATGAAAACAACGAGTTCTTCCGCCATCCCGAAGATCGGCGCATCACACAAGCAGAAATACACCAGCGCATAAACTGCCCGGTGATTGAATTCACCACCATAAAACTGGTCCCACTGGAAACATTCATCAGTTCGCGTGTTTTGTGTTTCAGGGAATAGATCTCTTTCAGGTCCTCACAGTTTTCAGGTGTAATTCTGAGACCTGCGTAGGCTGTGAGGCCCTTCCCGACCCTAGGACATTTCTCCTTCAGCAGAACGATGGAGCTCGTGAAGAATTCTGGGTCACGAAGGAGTGTATCACGAATCATCATGTGCCACTTTTCTTTGGATGATAATTGTTGCCCTGGATCCTTGTGTGTGATCATCAGATCGGGGGCGTTGACGTCGTCTATCTTCCCGTATCCATAAGCACGTCTGGAATTGAATTTCAAACGGTAGATGTCTGCTCGGGAGTGCCAATATGCATCATTCATCTGATCCAGCTCTCTCTCTTGATCTTCGAGAAGACCTGTTAAATCCATGGGTTTTAATTCTTCACCATCATCTGTGTTTTCTGCTTTAACTCCTTCCTCTTCTCCAATAATATCAACAGTTCTTCCGTCTATGTGGTTCGAGAGCCCCGTTTCATCCTAATTTTCCCCTTCTCCGTCCTCTTCGAAGTCACTAAAGCTCAAGCGCTGGGGCTTTTCTTTTGACGAAACAAGAACTTTCCCGTCATTTTTTGTATCTCCCACGGGTTTCTCGAATGCAGGCGGCTGTTCGCCGGAATCACGTGGCGGTAGATAGTGGACATCTTCATGATACTCTCCTTCATCTTCCCATGCTCTCTGCATCTCATCGTGACCGAAATGTGGAGCATGGTGGGGGTTCCTCATCTTTGTTGTAGATGGAAGCTCGGCAACCACCGACTTCAATCGGTTCTTTCTATTACTCCTTGTCGTATTGCTAGTATTGGGTTCTAAATCAGACTGGGATGTAAGTGAGGAATACAAAGTGCCTGGTGGGGTTGCCTTATTCTTTTTCTTTCGAGGAGCTTCGTCTTCATTATCGCTTCGTGCAGCATGGAGAGCTTTTTTCACCTGTTGCATAGACGGGAACTCGGGACCCGCAGATGTCAATCGGTTCTTTCTATTTTTCCTTTCCACAGTGCTCGGATGTGGAACTGTATCAGACGGGGATCCAAGGGAGGGAGACAGATCATCGGGTGGCGTTGCCTGGTTCTTTTTCTTTAGAGGGCCTTGGTCATCATTTTCGTCTCTTCTGGATTGTTTTTGGCGGTGTCTTTCCTGTGTTGCCGACTGGCCTTTCCGTCGTGAAAGCTTATAATGTGGTTCTGGAGACTCTGTGTCAGACGAGATTCCGTAGACGGCGTTAAAAAACCCGGCCGCGTTCGTCATCGCTCAAAGTCTGCAAAAAAAATATGGAGAGTTTGGAATGCAGAACGCAACTCTAGGGTTTAGAAGACGTAAGAACCGGATAATAAAAAAAGAGAGTAAATGCAACAGAAGCCGAAGACACTCATCCCGGGTTGGGGACAATGTTTAAAAGAGAAAAGACTCGACTACTACGCTGATGAACACGAGCTGGCTCTGAAATACTTCTTTTCTGCAAAGATGAGAGCATGGACTGTGCGCAGGGAGCACAGGGTACACAAACTGGACTTCTCGCTTGTTCCTTACAGAATCTAAATTCACAGTTTATACAGGACGACAACGGCATTGTTGCTTCTACCTTTTCAGTTCATGCCAAAGTGTATGTACGCGCGTCAGGTTTGTACCTCTTTAATTTCAATTCCAATATCGCCAACTTGCGCGGGAACTGATGGATCTCATGGGGGGCCCTTTAATTTCTCTTCCAGTATATAGGAAGTGGAGGTACCACTTAAGAGGTGTACTCGCCAAAACTGATCTCATATTTGCAGTTTGGAATGTATATCTGATTATGTGGGGAAGACAGAGAGTTTGTCTGTGCTGCACTGTATACAATCATGGGAAGGACTGTTTAAGATAGGTAACTTCTCCATCTTTGAGGACCATGCATATATTCACGCATTTTCGAAACATGTGTCACGCTAGATCCATGCTGTATGACGCTTGAGGTGTTGGCGATCTCGTTTCATTCTAAAAATGGTCAGACATCATTGAAACTAAACTGACAACATCTGCATGAAGTCCTAAAACCCCTACGTCTCCTTCTGAGGCGAGAACCAAAGTCCCGATTTCTGCAACTCGTTGTTGTGTTGCCTTTGCAAGCGATTATAACGCGAAGAAAAAAGCATGGAGTTGTGCGCGTAGTGCTCAGGTATTTTTTGCCCATCAGCCTACTCTGACATCTTTCTGCTACAAAAAACCATTAGTAGTATAGTATAAAAAGCTGATAGGTATTCTAGAACGACTAGACTCATATAAAAGAACAGATTCCAATTTCAAGTCGTAGTTTAGAAAGCCCGCGCCAATTTTGGGCAAGAATGAAAAACAAAATACAGCAGCGAATGTGAAGAACTCCTTTGTAAACACTGCATGACGCCCATGGCCAGTGTGAGCCATGCAGTGTGACGAGAATTGAACCCACGATCTCCGGCGGCGTAGCACAGTGTGCAGGGCCAGTGCACACTGTTCTACGCCAGCGGATTTCGCTTTGTCAACCATCGATCAGCGGTCCAATTTAACCTAAAGTGCGGTCTTGCGGTATCCAAATATCCTATGCACAAACCATGGCAACATCGGTATGTGTAAACAAACACGTATCACAGAGCGAGAGCGGTGGACAACGTGTCGTTGGTGTCCAGCGTGTAGTGAACGTGTAATGTTTGTCCACGGAAGAGTTCGCTACGTGTGCCACGTGTTGTCTAGAATGGAGGATAAACTCCTCCATTCCCAATTGGAGGATGGTTGCCACAAAAAATCAACCTCAAATCTGACAAAGATGATGTCCATCTTCTGAATCCTGTATAAAACAAAAAACAACCGAGGAAAAAGAGTAAAACCCCGTAAATCCAGGTATTTCTCATTCCGTAAAACCGATACACCCCTGAAACCCCCGATGAAAACCATCTAAACCGATAAAACCGGGTGTTTGTTAAACCGTAAATCCGATAAACCCCTAAAAACCCAAATAAAAACCCTTTAAACCTCAAAAACACATTCTCCAATTTCGTCAATCCTTATGAAAACCAATAAAACCGGAAAAACACAATTGCTTATATCCTAAAACCCCTGAAAACCATGAAAACCATGGTAAACCTTTTAAACGCAATCTTAAACCCTTGCAAAACCCTCAAACCAAGAAAGGCTCCCTACAAAACATAGAAAACACAAAAAACCTCGTTAAACACATTTCCTGGTTTCGCATTCTCCTTCGAAAAACTAATTCCAAATTCCTAAAACCGCGTAAAACAATACGAAAACCGCACTTAAACCGAAAAACCACCCCTATAGTTATAGTAGAAAGAACCCCAGAGACTTTCTACCTTTCTCACCTGACCAACAATAAAGATCGAGCGTAAGCTGTCTGTGAAGCGCCAAATAATCGTCATTATCTAATCACAACGTTCTGAGTCGAGATTTTGCTCTCATTACTGATGTTTTCATTATTTTCAATCTTTCGAGAACTCTTGCAGGAGTTTTTGACATCTTGATAATGCCAAGACCTCTTTCTATTTCCTCTCAGTATCCATGGTGTACTAGAATCACATAGCTCTTCATCTGACATTGATTCGTATGTATGGATGTGTTCAAACCCGTTAGTTCGTGTACATTCACCCTCTTCCCTTCCTTCACGACCGACCTGATGCTCACGTCTGTCACAATTTGTAGAATGTTGTTGTTCGAGAATAAGAGCCTCACCATCTCTTCGGGAGTGCATTGGGCTAGTGCAATCGCACGTCCTAGGTGTTTCTCCTTTGATAGCTCCACTTTTCCCACTCACACAGACGTCTCCTTGCATAGTTGTCAGCTTTATATTGGATATGTGTTTAGAAGCCTCAGGAGCAGGCTTCTTATCATTTTGCATGGCCTCCTTGATAGATTCCATTGCAACTCAGTGATTCTGAGCTGCGGCCAAAACTGGGAATGTATCTTCGACCTATCTCTTTAAGTTCAAAAGTTGAGTTGCGAAATCGTTTCTTACTGAACTATAAGTGCGACTGTCTTGTTCGAGGCCGAAGAGTTGGCAAAAGAACTGTTGCATCCAATCCTTCAGCGCGTAAGTCATTCCGAGTACATGGGTTAATCATCTTATACTAACTCGTTGACGCAGGGCTCTAGCTGTTCCTGGTATATGCGATTGAGGACAACCCTTACAGAGATGATGGCTCTAGTTGGAACTCATGGGCGGTCGGTTTCCATCATTTTTCATTTACGAAAAGCATTGGGGATGTAAAAAGAACTCGGGGGGCGAGTCTGATCAGAGTGCAGAGATGCTTTCTGTCGTCGTCAAGCGATTACAGATGCATTCATTGAGGATCCATGGAAAGGACGCTGATTGAGGGTAGTGTTCCGAGCATATATGGGGTTCAGAGCGCTGTCGGGGTTCACCTGCGGCATAGTACGAGACCCCATTCTGAATAAAAGATACCAGAAGTTTCATAGTGAAAGAGGGCGGTCAGAATCTTTCTTTACATTGTGCTAGAGGATTGAAGGGCCAAACGCACATCGAAAATGTTCTTTGCCAGTGATTGCTAGCTTCTATCGACAAGTGCAGGACCGGAGAGGAGGGAAATGAAGAATGACAGGGGATGGCAACGAGGCTAATGGAATGCAGAACGCTGTGTTTCTTCTGAGGGGAAGAAGCGTTTGTGTCGCAACCTGAGATTTGCCAAGACTTATAAAGATCGGAAAGAGGCTCAGAGTCGGGAACGTCTTAAATGACTGCGAATTCATACCAAAAAGAAAGTTGAAGTCCAAAAGCAATCTTGGAAAACTTTTAGGTCACGAAAAATTGTAGTAAAGCACTTGATATGTTTTGAACATTTAACCTTTCTTGCACACTTCCTCCCTAAGTTCATCGTCTTAAAGCAGCCCACCCATCCCATCCTAAGGGCCTGGAAACCGCACATCTGGTGAAGACGGAAGCCAAGAAACATACCGCTCTTGGAGAGGCCGCTGTGCAGGATTCTAGTGTGTCAGCTGGGAACTAATCCAATTCATCGGAAAACTCTGCTCGCCAGCCAGAAACGCGAAGCTCAAGTAGACCTGCAAAGCCGGTTCGGCTGACCCGTAAACGGAAGAAGACGACGAGGAACCCCGGGAACACTCTGTCGTAGGGGTATTACGGCCAGTATCTCCATGGAAACATCCGAAAACACTGGATCAGGAAGTGGTGATTAGACCTCGTTAAGGCGGGTGAGAATTACAGCACACGCATGAGGCTTTTTGTGACCATACAACACGGATGAAGCTCACGTACGTGAGCAACACGTGCTGCACGTCTACTGTGGCCACTCCACTAGTAGAAGGGCAATCAATGCACAGGGCTCGGTGGAAGTGGCGCTCCGGTCTCCCACTGGGAAAAAAAGGGCTCCTCCGGACTCCAGAGCTCCAGGACTCTCGGTCAAGGTCACTCGCATTTGCGTTGGAACGCCCGTGGCGTGAATTGACACCTCTCAGTATCAAGGCAGAAGTTCAACGTCTCCGAACTCGGACACCTTCTCCAAACTCATTCACCCCCACGGGTAGCACAAAGAGTAGCCATGTCAGTAAAGGGTGAATGAACCGAGGAACACCGTGTATATGCACAGGAGTTTTTGATTGATCTTATCCTAAAGAACGATGTATCCCCCGAAGGAAAGCAACTGTATCGTATCCGATGGTACGGATATCACTTTGAAGGGGACACTTGGGAGCCAATTGAACACCTTCCGAGGCCCAAAGTCATATCGTATCACCGAAGGACCAGATCGGCTTTGCCTCCAACCCTGGACAACGCCCAGGTTGGATGAACCAAAGCCGGTATAGAACAGTCCATACGTGGAAGAGTTGCGGTTGACTCTAGTGAACTCGAAGAGTGAGCGGAGGAAAGATAACTCTGCGGAAAGAACAGAAGAGAGAGATTGACATAACGAATTGTCAGTTCTTCAGACACTATCGTATAACGGTTTTAGAAGTATGGAAAACGTCAACTTAGAATATCCACGAATGGGATAAAACCGAAGAAGAAGCTCTATATTTGAGAACAGATCCTTGGAAAGGAATACAGAATCAAGAAGTACCACTATTGAGTTTATTGGTTAAGTTTCACCTATGCCCCACAAAAAAGGTCAGACCCGAACACCTCGGTGAAGCTACTTAGTCAGTTGTGGGACCAGCACCTCCCGAGGGCGGTTTCTGGTTGAAATGTTGGCTTTATAGCTCTAGGAGGTTTCCGAAATCGGTTTCTTCCGGTGAGACAAGGACACCGAAAGCACCAAGGTTGGCACGCAGCGCTGCGGCATTGCCCAACACGTTACCTGGATTCGGTGTCACAAGCGACCAACCTTCAGGGGCCTGTCGGCTTTCCGTCGGGACATCTGCCACGGCAACATCCGTATTCAGAACGCCAACCAAGGGTAGTGTGTGTCCGCAGCAGTCCCGTGGTCCAGGCTGGGATCATCCCAATCCATCGGTGGAGCGTTATCTTCAAGAAAGACGAACCCCTCCGGGTGACCAGGGGAACAATGCGTTCCTGTTGCAATACGTCTGTGTTCTCGGAAAGCTAGTATAGGGGGCTAGTTGAGTATGCGGCAAGATATCCGGCAAAAAATCTGCGAAAAATGACGGATTGCGGATGCAGGGGCAGTTTCTGTTAATTTTTTAGAGTGCCAGCTAGACTTGGAGTTCGATTCTAGAACAAAACCCTGCAAAATTATGAATGGGAAACGAATGCACAAGCCGCTGCTAGTTTACCATGGATGTATGGATGACAGGCGGTAGACGTGAATAAGGGGGGTGTGGCTCAAACCCCCCACATCAATCAAAACATTACCTCCTACAACAACGATCATCTGAGCGAAGGTTGCGTTTCTCTCTCCGAAAATGACAACTCGTAGAAGTCGACCAGTACACTCCCTTCTCTCTCCCTCAATCTCTCTCCCCTACGTCCACAATATATATCTTATCATCAACCCTTTCCTTACCCACTCCCTACGACTCTCCACGTTTCGTAGTCCCCACCACAAACTCTTCCCTCCCTTTCTCCTCTTCCTCACCAACCTTCCCTTACCCACGTCCAACATTCATCCCCGCAACCCTCACAGTCATCAACCCCCACCTTCGCACTCATACTCTGAGTTCTCGGAGTGCTAGTTTCAGCCGCTAGAAGCGCAAGGGGCATAGAAAATCGTCCAAAATCTCCGAAAAATAACAGATCTGCGATGTGCACGCAATAAATTCAAAATTTCCGGAAAACATTCCTTCGCGCATTCAGGCGAATACTGGAAATCGCCAATGCAGAATGGAAGAAAAACAAGTTGCTAGTTTGCACTTCCTTCAATGGAAGTGAAACGCTAGTTTACTCCCCTTTACCAACCATCACTACACTCCTCAATCACCTCACCATCGGCCTACTACACCCACCATGCCTCGCCTTCAGTAGCACTCCCCGCCCAGTGGCGGCTGCGTTTCCGTCTCCGGGAGCGTTAGCGCATAGAAGTCCTGCGGAAAACTACCACCTTCCTCCTTCCCAGCTCCACCCCCACCATGCGCCTCCTCCCACTCCAGAGCATTCCACCTCTTCATCTTTTGCTCTGCTAGAATCCTTTCCGCCTCACTCACAGCGGCTCCCAAAGTCCAGAACCTACCAAAATCCCCCTCCTTCTCCTTCTGCTTTCCCTCGCCCACCTTCACCCTCTTTCTCTCCACCTCCATATCGCTCGTCACAATCGGCATCTTCTCCCCAACTCTTCGTTTCCTCTTCTCCACCTGTTGCGTCCCCTCCACATTCTCCACATCCTCCTCACTCTCGGAATACACTCTAATCGCTCCATCCCTAACCACCCTGAACCTCGGTGTCACAGGAGACCACCGAAACGCTCTACCACCTCTACCTTTACCTTCCAACTCACTCACCCTCTTCTCCACAGCCTTCAACCTCGACTGCAACAAATCCTGCTCCGAATTCACTCCCCCCAACTCCCTCACAACAAACTCCTCCACAATCGTCGGCATCCTAGAAACGCCCCTTTCCATCTTCACGCCCCATTGAAAGACCAGTCGCCGTCGCGCACCGCAGAAAGATTGACTCCCCACCACTCTCTTTCATCCCCCTTGTCCTCCACTTCCTTCTTCGAAACCTTCCTTTTCCCCTTCCTCGACCTCGGCGTGGGCGTTGGTTCGATCTCCTCTCACGATCACCTCACGCTCGAATCAGAGTCGCGACCGCTCATCACTCCACAAACAACAGAACCGTGTCAACACTACGCAAATCCGAAACAACACACAGATCCACAGCTCCTCAGTGCCACCTCAAATTCCCGCGCCCGCTCTCGCTCTCCCTCACACCCTTACAACCGTTACTCCCAACTCTCTCACCACATCTCCCGATAGCCCCACCGGTCGCATCAACCGCACCCTTAAAAAATGCCTTCCCCACGACCTTCTTCCCACCATTCGGCATGGTCACCAACAGAGTCACCTGTTCTTCAGATTTCGGCTTCCATGGTGGGGTTCCTACCTTCTTCGCCTCCGTTGCAGCGCTGCGCGTTGTAGGCGTCGCATTGTTCCCGCTAGAAGCCGTAACAGGCACCTTTGGTCTCCGAGACCTCCGACTGAGGCTTCTGTTCTCGGCGTTTGCGTTTTTGCGCCGCATCACGTGAGCCTTTCGAGAAGCGCCACGGATCCTTTCTCAGACGGTCGCCAAAAGCAGGGCGCGCTGAGAATGTAAATAGACGCTCCTCGGCTACGTAGCCGTTCGAGAGGGGGCACGGAATTGCTTGACCTTTCGACGACGGTCTTGAACAGAAGCCCGCGAAGACAAACAGAATGAACGCTGCCACAGTTCCTCTTCGCGTCCGAACGAATCGCTTTGTTTCCGGTTCGTGATCTGGATGTGTTCGCGTCTGGGAGAAACGTATGCGATCACACTTTGGACACACTCTCTCTATCGCTTTCTCTCACAGCGTATTTGCATCATTGCTGGTGCGCAAAATACCGGTTCGGCGCAGCTGGGCAGATGGTCCTAGTCTGGCATTATCGACCGACAATGCCAGACATTGACCCCCAAATTAACCGAAAACCAACATTTCGGGATTCCGTGTCTTCCATTGTCGACCGACAGTGCCAGACATGGACCATCGGCGCAGCTGCGCGGTTGTGAACTTAGAAGAGTCATCGACCGGTACACTTCGTTCTCCGTTGTAGGCTGCTCGACCATTCTCCTTCACTACATCCAACGTCTCCTCAAACGTGAGCCTCCAAGAAATATCGCGAACGGACGTGTTTTGTACCTCTACAGCCAAGAAACATATCTCGCGACGTCCATAGACCCGAGTGGGGAGCCGGTCATATCAGCGTAGAGGTTGGAAAAACTGGAGAACATATGCTTCTGAGGGTATGATATGACCTCGACAAAGTATGCCGATGAATCTGATGACTTGTACATCAAGAACGGATTGAGTGTGGAGGTCTTGAGAGATTTTATGGGGTACGATGTGGAGCAGCCGTGAAGGGAAGGGGAGCCACAGTATGTGGATGGAAGTGTGATGCATCTGGCCCGATTGGATGCGTGGATTGCATCTGTGGTAGAGGCATTGGATGAGGATGTGGGTAGAGGAGGGAAGCCCCCGATGCTGTTTTCGAAACTGTATGCGAAGCATCTGCCGGTTGCTGTGGAGGATGTGTTAAAAACAGCCAGAAGAACGGTGGAAGAGAAGTATAGGGAGGAGCTTGTGAACCATGATGTGAAAGATGAAGACCCGACTGAAATGCTGGGAAATGAGGAACGTGAAGAGACCGTTCCGTGTTGGATGCCATCGAACCAACTGGTCTATCTCGGTGTTCGGTGCGAGGTGTTTTGGGAAGACATGAGGACTTATCTGGGTTATGTATTCTATTGTTATTTGGGACGTTGCATGCCTGAAGAACGTGAGTTTAGGGATTTGCTAGCAGATGAAAAAAAAAATGTGGGAGGCGAAAGAGGAAGGGGAGGAGAGGGAGGGGGAGGTGGTGGAAGGCGGAAGTGAACAAAATATTGGTGATGATTGATATATTTAATATCAGAAGATGGGGGTCATTTGCTTAAAGTTGATTCCTTTATAGAGAAACAAGCTCTCGCTTTCGGGTCGCTGTAGAATCTGTTGATATAGAAGCGATTTTGATGCCACGGGAGGGGCGGGAATAAAGGGAGTGCTGGGTAGTTCTGGCGAACCAGATGGACCGAACTGAGGATGGCGGAGAACGGAAAGAGACCGAACCAGGGCGCGAAATTGGATCCAGAGCGTGTGATTATGTTTCCAGTGGGGAGAATGGTGTGGTCCTGTTCATCATCTGTTGCCCAAAGGAGGGTGATGCAGTTCAGGGTTTCATCCACGTGATCGACGGGACCTGTGAGTTCGAAGAAGCGGACGAAGCGTATTCGCGTTCGTCTGGGTCTTCATCTTTTTTGGGAAAGCGAAGAAGGGCAAGGAGCTTGCAGACCCGGACAGTGGGGAAGTTGCAGCTAGGTGGTGGAGTACGGGAGACGAGAATTTTAGAGAACTTTGGAAGTTTGAAAGGACCGAAGGCGGAGATGGCAAATATGCGCTGGAAAACGGAAACTGTTGGTTCTCTGAAGCGGATGCAGTTGAGTCTTTCATCGATGCCTTGCAAGGAAGGGGTGGATCCGCTGTGGATGAAGGCGGAGTTCACGAGGGAGAAGCTAAGGGAGGAGAGAGAAATAAAAGAAGAAGAGAGTCTGAGAGCTTCGAGGCACAGGTCGTGAAAGGGTGAAATGGCGTCGCGTCAGATTTGGGTGGTGAAAGAGAGGATGGGAGAGGTGAAGATATTTGAGGGAGAGGCCTTGGAGCAGTTTGGGTTTGCACGGAGGTACTTGTTTGAGGTGATGATATCGCGGTAGAGGATGGGGTTACCGTCGCGGACCATGGCAAGCCTTCGAGCGCGACGGAAGGAGGAGTTGGAGGAGGAGCAAAGGTGGTGGGGAATCGCGGTTGAGTTTCGGAAGCCTTCTGTGAGTTGGATTGAGTCGACTATTTCTCTGTGAGCGGTTGAAGTTTTTCGGTATGTGAGTCGATAGTGTTTTTTGAAAAGGAGGTTTGCGTGTTCGTAGATGCCGCCGTCAGTGAATCGAACACCTCCTTATAGTTTGATTTCAGCAATTATGTGGTGTAGAATGTGAAACTTGAGTGTTCCAAAGTGTGAAGCTTGGAAAGGGGCGAGGACGGAGACGCAGAGATGCTTGAAGTGCTTGATGAGTTCTTGCAGTGCGCAAAGTCGTTGGTCTGTTCATTCTGAGGTGTTGTTGCACTGGAGTGCGATGGTAAAGAGGTCTGCGTATGACGTGAAGATGGAGGAGATGGGAGCTGTGTCAACTTCACCGCAGAAACGGTCGAAGAAGGCACCTATGAAGGGGAAGACCATGTCGACAGCGCGGTAGTCTTTTGCCTCGAGCATGCCTTTGATGCCGTCCGTTGTGAAGAAGCCGTTTAGGGATTCGCCCTTTTTGTGTGTGGAGAAGTCGATGTGCAGTTTGGGTGCAGAGAAATTGGCTTCGATATATGCGAGGATGTTGTTTGCGTGGGTGAGAAGGGTGCTTCGGATGGATTAGAAGGATTTCGAGGAGGCGTTGGCGGACGCGAGATTGGTGAAGAGGCTGTCTGACTTCAAGCGTTCGAGTGTTGCCAGTTTGGGGAGTTTGGAGTTACCAAGATGGAATTTTGTGAAGGGGTTCGAAGCAGAAGATAGAGTAAGGGGTGAGAAATGGGGATATTTTAGGAAGGGGGTATGTTTCGAAGAAAAAGTGGTACGCGGAGAGGGAGTTTGTGTGGAGGAGAGATGCTGCTTGGTCTCTGAGAGTTCTTGCAACACGCGGTGGGCGAAGTTGTTCGGCGTCGTTGGCATCCTCGAAAAGAGGGTCGTGTGATGATCTGGTGTAACGGGGGTGGGAAGCGGTTCGAGGGGATAGGGAAGTGGAGTGGGGGTTGAGGTCGGAGCGAGGGGTGAGGCATCTGTGACAGGGCTTCGATGGTTTTGTGCCGTGTAGGATGGCGAGGATCTCTTTCGCTTCTGGGATCTCTGCAGTATAGTTTGCGATGACTGGGCGGTACTCTCGGATGACCTAGTCTTCATCACGGAAAGGGAAACCCTTGAGGGCGACTGCAGCGAGGGGTTCGAGGATGGTTTGTAGATATTGGATGAGTTCCATTCGAGTGGTGCGGCTGATGGCTGAAGAAAGAGGGTACCCTTCGATGTAGTCCTCGTCGAATGGGGAGGAAGGGGCGTCGAACGAGGTGGGGAAGTAGCCGAGGAGGATGTAGTTGCGGTAGATGCAATGTCGGCGAAAGGAGTCTGAAAAGTTGAGGAGGGTGATTTGGAGGGGGTAGGAGGTGATAGAGGAGATATGGAGGGGGGTGGACGACTTGCCTGAGTAGGTCTGTACGAATCCGATTAAGCATTCCATGCCAGTGATGTCGGTGTTGTGCCAAATAACATCTGGGTCTGGAGAGTGGAGGATGTGGTGTTTGAAGTCCGGGTAGACAAATGTGCCGAGCTTTGATGCCATGGGATGAGCCAGTGCGGGAGAATCATCTGAAGAACACTGTATGACGGGGTGAAAAAAGGTGTTCGTGCGAGAGGCGTAGCGGAGTTGCTGGAAAAGGACATGGACGGGGTTTTTGAGGTAGAGAGTTGCAGTGATGTTCGAGGTATTGTGACGAACGGTTGTGGATTTGAAGCCAATGGAGCCGACAGTGCCCTCGAATAGTTTGGAATGAAGTTGAAGGCAGTGGGAGACGGAGTTTATCTGTTGGATAAGTGTTTGGGAGTAGTCGGGGTTCTTGAGGAGGTTGATGAGTTCTTCGGCTCCGCGTTTGCCGAGCTTCGTGGCGATGGATGATATGTAGGAGACGATCGGATGGGGCTTGACGGATGGGCGAGGGCTGGGAGAAGGGGAGCGAAGAGAATCGCGGAGAATGTGGGCGGCGTCTGCGGAGCATATGGCAAGAGTGAGCTGGCTGGAATGGTAGTCGTCGTCTTCTACCAGTGGAACATTGTCGGAAAGGCGGTTTGAGATGCGGACGGAATGGCTGTCTGCGGTCTGGACGCGTGGGCGCTTGGTGCGCGGTGGGAATAGAGTGCCATCCTTGGGGGTAGTGGCGAGGAAGGGGTTGCGGGTGGTGCGGTAGTGACACTGGCGCTGGTTTTGGATAAGGGAGGTGTTTCCTTTTGTCTGGAAGGAGCACCTTGGGAAGCGACAAAGGTGCATGGTGTGGAGGGTGCCTGCGCGCGATCTCGTAATGTAAGTCGGGGAGGTGAGAAAGTCGTAGGACGAGGTGGGAGGCGGACAATATATATAGGCTGGAGGTACTGAAGATGCAGGACGAGGACGGTGGGGAAAGTTTAAACTTATCACGTGTAGTCATCAAGGTCAAGTGATGCACCAGAGATACCCGCAAGTCGAGCGGCACGACAGACACGGCGCGTGTGTGGCTTGGAAAGTGGTTTGGAATGAAAATTTGAAAGTTGTATAATTTTAAAGCGGCGGCGTGTACTTGTGTTAATTGAGAGTGAAGTGGTTTAGATTTGCTGGAGACCAGATGAGCGTTAGTGGGATCTTGGGATCCTGTGATATGATGGTGGCAGGATTTGCTGGACCTTCTTCCTTTTCTAGGTGCGTGACAAGCGGTATTGTCCACGTTTCGGCGTGCGTTTCACAAGTGGTGACTCGGTTTCTGTTCATGCGCGAGGGGACGAAGCTCGAATGGAGGGCTAGGTGATGGAATGAGGTGGAGGTGGGGGGGGGGAGTGACGGGGGTAAGCAGCTTGCTATTGGGACGTACATGGTCTATGTTGATCTAGAGCCTTGAAACTGTTTCTGGTCATGCGCGAGCGGGCGGAGTGCGAGGGGAGCGATTGGTGATGAAACGTGGGGTGGGGGTGAGGGGGTGAGTCGGTTGCGATTTGGAGGTACGCAGCGCGCTACGTTGACCTGGTGTGTTGGGTCTCCTTCTGGTTCTGGTCCATGTTATGCTAACATGGGAAACCTATTTCAGCGCCCCTCATGATGATGAACATGTGAGTTTGCTATATTTTCTGCTCTGCAATCTGGACGGAGACCTGACATGTTTTCGGCTGTGGTTGCAAAGCGACAGAAATGAGGTGTTAGGGGAGCAGGAGTCGTTGAGGTAATGGTGAGTGCAAGTGCTAATGGTGTCTCTTATTGGTCTAGGAAGGCGATCTGGCAAGTTCTTGTTTGCTGCTGCGAAGCGACGGAGAGGAAAGATTGGGTGGGGAGGAGAACCTCCTTGAAGGAAGTGGATCAAGCAAGGTGCTTAAGAGGTGAATGCTTCGCTGAAATAATTGGTTTCGAATACTGACGGAGATCTGACTTGTATTTGTTTATTGTTACGACAGGGCGGGGGACGTTGCATGAAGGGGAAATGATGGAAGTGCGGGTAAGTGCGAGTGCTACTGGTGTGTGGTATTGATTTAGGAAGGGGTTCTGAAATGTTATTCTTTGCTGCTGCGAAGCGACAGAAAGGGACGATTGGCTGAGGAGGGGGACATCTTAGAAGGAATGCTTGAAGCAAGTTGCTTAAGAGTTGAGTGCGTGAATGACGTAATTTGGTTTCGATTTTTGATGGATATCTGACTTATGTTTGTTTCTTTTTACGACAGTTAATGAATGGGAAATGGTTGCATCACAGGTAAGTGAGAGCTGCAATTGTATCACGTATTTGTTAGAAAAGGAGATCTGACTTGCCGTTGTTTGCTGCTGCGAGAGAACAGGGAGGCAAGTGTAGTATCCGCTCTAACTGAGAGAGCAGACCCCTGCGACAGCGTTCGGACTGCCGATGGGTCGCTTGGGGCGAAGGAAAAGGGGTGGTAGAGCTACAACACCAACGAGCTGGAAGTGGGGTGTAAGGCCACTACTCGCCAGCGAGGGCGAACAGTGCAACTGTAAAACGTTGTTGGAACGTAGTGAACAAGACGGCTCGGGAAGTGGTTGGGGGCTGACTATCTATTATAGCTCGTCCGGATCTCCGGTTAAGGAATCGTAAGCGACGAACAAAATAGTCATGATGCCCATGTTGTCTCCTTTACTTGGAGTCGGCGCTCACCTCTGGTACACTATATACTGTGTTCCAGGGTGAGTGCCCAAATAATACGTAAATAATTCCCAGTGGTCAGCCACTTAGCCAAACCACTGTATGGGTATGGTCCCTAATGGACTTACATCTACAAAGGGTATTAAACCAGCCACGTAGATCGCCACTACATGCGCCGTTGCAAGCCACTCGACTCGTGATACCACGTGTTCCAACAATGTACCCTGCTTCCTGGCATCCTACGCGGTGTGCCGCTTCTTATCTTAGCACTGAACAGGCCACTCAGTAATGAGTTCCAAACGCGACTTTGCGACAAAGAAACAATCGGAACGCCGAAGTAGTAGAATACCACAGCAAGATTGGACGAGAGGTGGGATAAGTGGTCTCTATAGAGGCGAGTGTCGTGCTTATGTGGTTTGTGTTTGTTCTATGACGTAGATCTGACTTTTGTCTGTATATTGATACGAATGCAGAAAAGTGGGAGAAAGACAAGAAGCAGATGTTGGGAAGGGGTAAGTTTGTTTATATGGATTGTGGTTGCATGAAGCAAGGAATTGAGTTCGTGTGATTTTGTGATGTTTACCTAATTATGTAGGAATTTATCACTGACGAAGATGAAGCAGGAACGGTGGTACTGCTTGAAGGGTTCTTGGAGAACGGAACGGTGTTCGCGTCGCGCAAAGCGCAACGCGAAGTGAAGCGCAACGATCGGAGGACGGGATGCAAAGCGGGTCACCGCATGTGAAATGGGAAGATCTCATTTCACGTGCATCGGTGACCCGTTTCGGGTCTCCGTTGCGGGATCGAAGTATCATGCAACGGCCATTAGGGTCATTAGAGGGCATTAAATTGAATGTACAGTGCATTTGAACCATTCATACTAGCTACGGTACCTGCGCCATATGAATGATCTCGCGCTAGATAACATTCAGGATTCCTTTCATTCCCGGTAGAATTTATGGTCTAGGAAGAATGAGTATTGAAATATATCTCCCAAGTTTCCTTCCATTCCTGCTAGTGCGCTAGTGCTAGTTTGGGCGTTTGCTAGTTTTCTACATTCCCCCTAAAATTCACTTGAGCTAGTATTTTTCCGCTGGGTATTCTGGCATCAAAATTCTGCGATCTTTTGAACGCTAACCATAGACAATCTAGCACACCCAAACTAGAAATCTAGCACCCCATAATAGCATTCCGAAAACACAGACGTAACGCTCGCGCGTGTGCGACTGAGATTAAAATCCGTTCCCACTGGTTGTGATACACGAAAAACCCAGCATGGGTGTAAACGCGTACTGGGGACGGTTCAAACGGACTCGTCGCCCCACCACGTGGATTCGCCACTGTAACTCGGTCCCAATCCACAGAATGGATTACATCCATCAAGTAGAGGAGTTCATTCAAGCTTTCTTGCGATCCAAATGAGACCTACAAGTCCAAGTGGCGGATGATAGACCGAGGTAACGGTGGGATGTAGCAAATACGATGGTGTTCGTACACATCCCAGAGAAGATGAAACGCAACGCGAGCTACCCACTCCGCCGCCACAAGGGACCAGAAACCCGTATATGAGTCATCAAATACTCGGGAACCGATGTATTAGAGACTCGGTGGAAGCTCCACAAAACACTCACGAGGGACTTTGACGCGAGTCCACCAGAAGGGAAGACTGAAATATTGGGCTCCCATCGCGTCGTTGCGAATCCGCTCATCTTCCGCATGAGGGTACGTGATTAGATATTACCTACGGGAGCTGGTCTTCCGTTCAAACCAAATTCAGCGATCGAAACTATACTGTGTCCTGGACCTTCAAAGATACCGGAACTGAGCCCTTAACAAGGGTCGGCTCCAAAGGAGCATGTCATGGCTCCCCTGTGGACTCCTTGCCTAGTGCAAAGCTTCCGAAACTCTGTTAGTGCGTCACCATATACCATCTCCCCGTAGGTTCGGTAGTGCGACACCTCGAGGTCGAAGTTTGATAGAATGTCATGCTCACCGAGAACTCGGTGTGCTCGCTCTTAGGAAAGGTTCGCCATATCGTCACGAGCTCTGTAAGGCGATGTGTCGCGTTTTCGGTACAGCAGATGAGGTTGAACCGCAATGCGGGAACGCCAGTCGAGTGAGCGCACCATGTCTCGAAGAATCCCACCCGGGAGCATGCCGTCAACGGCGAAGGAGTCGATGAAAGCATCGTCGGTAACCGCACTTGGGTGGAACCAGGGCGGACGGGAATAGATAAACCTGTCTATCCGGGGATTACGCACCGCGAGTGATTCAAGAGAGATCCATCTCCTGGAATTCACCGTCAACGATATAGCTTGTTCGGGATTTCACGCGATAGTTTCAATGTCAGGGACCGTCGAAAGTACAGCAGGGCGAAAACCTTGGGCCGTCAAAACAGACTGCTGGAGCCCTTAAGAGTCAAAATACAGAGGCTGGGGTCCTTGGCCCAGCTGATTCGCTTGAGGGAGCGGTTTGGACTGGAAAACCTCGAAGAAACCGGGGTTCCCCTGTGAAGGATCGCTGGGTGCCGCGTTGGAAAGGGCCACAAAAGGCGAGGGACACGAGATTGGGTTATTATGAAAGGGATTCATTCCTGTAGAAGGAGGGCGAGTTGGAAAATGAAACCGAGAATCGGAAGAAAGCTGGAGGGATGTTGCCTAACTAGTCGGAGGTTGCTTGTTTGATACAGAAACCGGCGAGTCGTTGGTCCCCATTTCGAACCTGCTTATCTACGCATTGGACGCCGGCGTTCTCCCACTTCTTTAAAGCGGGAATACTTGTCTAAGGAGGGGGAGATGTAGAGCAATGGAAATCCGATACAGGAGCGCAAGCTTGACTCATATCAAGAGTCCCCCCGTGAAGGTGACGTGGTAGAAGGTAGGAACGTATCCCTAATTTGGATTGCGTTTGGAGAAGTAATTCCAAAAACCTTAATGGGTGGAATTGGTATTTGGCCCTATAGCTAGGTTGTACACGCTGGACTCTTGGAGGATGATGCTGATTGTTGCACCTGCGGGAGGTTCGCTTTTGGCACACGGACAGTGGGTTAGCCACGTGTGTGGGCTCGGTAGAGTGTGCACCATATTAGTTAATAATATTAGTTAATTATTCAGTAGGACCTACTTAGGTGAGGTCAACCTCGGCCCGAACCCCACCAAGTAAACCAACCTCAACGGCGTCCTCTTTAGAGAGTTCCGGGCCATGTTCGTAACCGCCTACGATGGTTTACCCCTCCGTTAGGAGGGTACCCACGACTTGTTTCCCTACGTTCACCCTTCATGGTCAATCAAGAATTTCTCCGTGTCTTTGTATTGGATTTATGTGACGACGGTTCATCTGCCATCCCTGTATAGGGATATTACCGACGCTATTGATTGTCTTCGCTCCGCCTTACGGGCCTGTTACCGCTTGTCGCACGGTCTTTGACTCGATCTGCGTGTTCCTGCACTGAGGAAGCCCTCGTATCTACGGTCCCTTATTCTCCTCTTTTCTCACTTTTCCTCCCTGGGGTTTCCTTATCATTTGATCGTCATTCCCTTTTAGTTTCACCTCTGCAGGTTTAGCCATTCACATTCTCCGGTATTACACCCGGATTGCGCCTGCGCTTGGGCACTGGCAGAGGGCACTGCCCCTGCGTTCATCTCATCAGAGAGCGGGACTCGGAAACCCATAAAAAGTTCACGCTCGCGTGTTTGGCTCTACACGACACAGTAATGACGCGTGATGACACTGCAACGGTAGTGGGAGGTCAGAGTCTGTTAACTGCACCTTTCGTATCAGTCGGAGTCTGTCGCGCCCCTGACTTATTCTTCAAACTGCAGGTTGATAAGAACGGTCCACCAGTGTGGAGCAAAGCCAGAAGGCCAAGCGAAACGAGGACTTTAGAGATCTTCCCCTAGGGGGGGTAGCACAGCAACGGAGCCTCTCCGGGAAGGCACAACGAAGTCGCAGCGAAAGTACGGGGCTAACTGGCACGACAAGCGGGGAGAAAAAGGGTAGAAAAGGTTAGGTCCACGCTTATTGGGTCCACGGGGTGTAGGTCAGTCCTTCGAGGAGATGGCGAGTCCACGGTATGGGTAGCCACGAGACGGTGAGCCGGAGTGTAGGTACATGACGACGGGAACAGCTACCCACCAACAACGGAAAAGGGATACCATGAGAGTGGGGGAAAAGAAAGGGGTGTCACTCAGTAGGGCGAACGGGGCGTAGGGCACGGTAGTCAAGGTATACAAATGGAGACAACTCTATACAGGGGCGAGAACACAAAAAGTAACAAATAACATACGCCCAAGGCCATAGTAGTTCTCTTGAAGACGCGAGATGGGTAAGTCTACCGGAGGTAACGCGGCCGAACCTCCGAACAGAGTGGCAGCACGCGAAAGCGGAAAAGACTAAGAGCCACAAAACCCGGTTGGGGAAGATTTACTGAGCGTCAAGGCAAGACCGGCGAGCAACTATATAGTGTAGAATATCATAGTAAACTCCCTACCTTACTAGAAATAATGCAGATAAATTATGTAAATTAACCATCAATCGTGGGCGCACACGTGTACACATGGCGGGCACGACCAGTCCGTCAGGCAATGACGCTCCGCTACTAGCGGCAATATTCATGACACCGCGCAAGCGGTAAAATGCCTCAGTCCTAGGAAACCACGCTTAGGAAGGTTCCACTTCATATCCCCCTACTCAAATGCGAGTAAGACATCCGCAATGGCGAGCAAAGCAGCGGACAACACGCCTATAAGAATATCCGGGTCGACGGTCCTGTCTCTCTTTCAGAGTGTTCAAAGCGCAACAGCGAGACACAACTCTTCTAGCAACCAAAACTCTCCAGAGTCGTTCTCCAGCATCTACGCGCCTTTGCGGTTAACTTCTCCAATCCCTCGGCTTCATCCATGGATCCGTCGAGCAATTCCTCCAGGTCGCCCGTTAATCTCCAATCCGATGGACGACAACAGCAACAACTCCAATCACACCAACAGCACTCCACAGGGGTACTTCTCCGGAGTTCATTCCGTGACACTGACGCAGAGCAGAGCTGCGACTCCAGCGCCGGTTCCGGTCGGAAACATGGGTGTCGCTCCTTCGGGAGGTTATCCACAAGTGGCCTGGCCTCCGTCTGACATGCTTGTTTGTGCTCAACCCATTTTGCACACATCTATTCTCCGGCTGGCCCCGTGGTTTCATCCGACTGCAGTCTTTAACGAAGCGCTGTTAGAGATGTATAACGACGGAAGCAGAATGCTCCCGGGTGATATTCCAGTTCTTGCAACCATTTCGTGAGATTAGCGTAACCGCGTCGCGGTTCCCGTTCATACGATCAGTCGTCACGGGAGCGGGTCGGTAGCTTCCGCACATGTGGCTCTTGTCCTCCTTGGTCATCAACGGCTTCTCCGGGCTCCTTTCGAGTATCCCATCCCCGATGGTCTGGGCTCTGATGTCAGGTTGTACCGCACCCAAGATGAAATTGGATATCTCGACCGTCTTGCAGGTTTGGGAACATTCCCGTGAAGAGACAATCCCATTGTGCGCTAGGTCACCCTCTGCTGGGTCCGACCGATCATTCCGGCTGAATTCCGCTTCATGCATCTTGGCGATGATCCGGTTTGAGTGCCGAGCGCGATCCCAATTCGGGTATATAGTCTCGTACCAAAACGTAGAGATCAAACCCATTCGAGCAGCCAACCGACGCGGTCGGTTTGTTCCCATCTCATCTTGGTGGTCGCATCTCGAATCCTGTCGAGTTTGTTACACCGAGTTACCTCCGTTCATCACGTATTACGGTTCATACCTCCTCGAGGATCCGCAGTCCGGACTTTGGTCCGCTTTCGTCACCGAGTGGGCTATCCATACTGCGGCTTTCCTCCTCTGGGAGGTTTATGACCACTACCGATTGTGGTTCGTCCCGTTGCGAGTTCGCGCCGGCATTCGGGCCTTGGATTTGCGCATCCCACTAGGTGGTGAAACCAGCGCTCAAGAGGTGGCGACCATTCTCGATGTCATCGACCAGGTTGACTGGGCCTCAGTTTCGCCTGCACGGAGTGGAAGTGCAACCAGTGGCCACACGCAGAACCTGTCAGCAGGACGCAGAACTCCGCTCGCGAGTGACTTTTTCTATTTCAACCCCTGGTGGGGACATGAGATCTCTTCGGAGGAGACTAACGAACTTCGGTTTGCTCCGCGGTATATTACGGAGGGACATCCAACCGGTTTCTTCGAAGCCGATGAGTACTACGACGCCTACGACGGTGAGGAACCGATGTTTGATAATGAACCCAATGAAGGGGTTGCGCACACTGAGGCGGTAAATTCCCAAGCTATGGAGGGACCACACAACCCAGGGAACCCTTTCATGCCCTAAATGGACGTGGATAACCTTGCGTGGGCTGCTCCTGCCGTTGCAGGTGGTGATGAACCTAGGGCTCCGCCAGTGGTCCTCCCAGATTGGGGTGCCTCCGTTTCAGGCGGGGCAAGTGCCGCCTAGGCGGGTCAGGCAAACGTGATATCCCAGTTCCTCCGCGAGGTGGTGCTGGGAAGTAACGTTGCCAGTGGTGATGTCGCCGGGATGCGCAAGGCTTTGATTTCTCGTCTTCAAGGTAACCACTCCGGTGGTAGCCACTCCAATTCGTAAAGGGGGTGATGATCCGGAAAGGGGCGTGAAACCTCATGATGTAGTGTAGTTTCCGACTTCTTGGTACGGTACCGATGAAATCTAATACGCACCAAATTAACTTGTGCATTCTTCTTTCTTCCTCTTCCAAATTCTAAAACTTTCTCCTATGCTTCCATCTTCTCCTTCTCTTCCACCACGGTGGGTCGAATATCTCACATGGGCGTTAAAGATCGTTGCAGGGATCCCTTTACGCGTTAGGCGGTGATATGAAACCACTTTCGAAGGTGGGAGATGCTGAATCGGTTCATCCGAGTCGGCCTCGGAACCATAACCGTACCAACGGACAAGATACTGAATGTAACCATGCGGATCGTATTACAGCTCTACAATATGGTCGATAACGAACTCCTGCTGGTAGAATTTCCTGCTTGACGGTGGTGAACTTGACGACGAAGTCAGTTGTGCCACGGTGCCCCGTGCACTGTTGAGTTGAAGGTCTTGTGCGTTGATTGGTCTATCTCCCGAGCGGGGTGCCGTGCTGTTCCGTGCACGTTCCAGTTGATGGCTGGGAGCGCTCCTTACTGTGGCGTGTTTCGCCTTCTCACGTGAAGGCTTGCGCAACAGCGTTGCCAGTGAGTTCGTCCGCTTCGGCGTTACAGTACTGCGTACAGCGTGTTCTTTCGAATTTGCGGTACCGTTTTCGCCCAAGTGCCGTGAAGGTGGGTGGAGTGTATCCCCATGGGCAGCGTTTTTGTTACAGCGCACACCTTTGGAGGGCCTCACTTCACACGGCAACGAGATGATTTCGTCTTCGACGTCTGAGCTATCCGAAGTGATCGGCTTGTCCTCAACGACACTGTCGGTTTCTACCTTAATATCCTTCTCCCCCTCCTGAGATGGAGCGGTACTATCGCTCCATCTCAGGACTCCCTAGTAGGGGGAGCGGTAGAGACTCCCAACCGGCGAAGGTAGATATCTCGCGGTGTCGTGAAAAAGGGACCGTTCTGAGTAGCATCCGACAATAGCGGCAAATCAGAGAGTCCCCGAGTAGGGTGGGGCAAGACAAAAGGCCTTGTAACCACTGAAGTGGGCTGAGCCACTGAAGTTTGTTGAGGAACACTATTCACAGTTACTTCCAAGGAGGGTGCTGGGGCGGTGACAACGCGGTCGCGGGAGATCTGCTTCTGAGCGTCGGTCATTTCCACAACGATGGTGTCCTCTTTGACAGAAATAACCTTATGAGGTCCGTCCGTCATGGGCGAGAGTTTGTGCCGTTTCTTTTTGTCAGGATTCTAGTACCCTTTACGGACGAAGACGTAGTCAGGCAAATTGATCGGTTGCACCGTACCGCGTAGGTGAGAGCTAAAATCATGCTTGTAGACAGCTTGAGCACGAGCCCTTGAATTGCGAGCAGCTAGAATCAAATTGATCAGCCATTTCTTCTACTCGTGGCGATAATCTTTCACAGATGGGAAGTCAGCCAGCGTAGGCTGAGGTTCTAACGCGACAGGGGGCGGAGGGCGTGACAAGACTAATTTGAATGGAGTTTTAGTATCCGCTCTAACGGAGAGAGCATACACCTGCGATAGCGTTCGGACTGCCGATGGGTCGCTTGCGGCGAAGGAAAAGGGGTGGTAGAGTTAAAACACCAGCGAGCTGGAAGGGGGGTGTAAGGCCACTACTCGTCAGCGAGGGTGAACAGTGCAACTGTAAAACGTTGATGGGACGTAGGTACGAGACGGTTTGGGAAGTGGTTGGGGGCTGACTATCTACTATAGCTCGTCCGGATCTCCTGTTAAGGAATCCTAAGCGAGGAACAAAATAGTCATGATGCCCATGTTGTCTCCTTTACTTGGAGTCGGCGCTCACCTCTGGTACACCATATACTGTGTGCCAGGGTGAGTGCCCAAATAATACGTAAATAATACCCAGAGGTCAGCCACTTAGCCAAACCACTGCATGGGTACGGTCCCTAATGGACGTCTAGCTATAAAGGGTAGTAAAACAGGCCACGTGGATCGCCACTACATGCGCCGTTGCAAGCCACTCGACCTTTGACGCCACGTGTTCCACTAAGAAATTCTGCCTCTAGGCATCCTATGCGGTGTGCCGTTTCATGTCACAATGCTGATGATATCACTCACTTATGAGTTCCAACGGCGACTTCGCGAAAAACCAACCTATCGGATTCCCCTATATAGTAGAATACTACAGGAGTCAAACCCGTTACGGTGTACCTGCGTATTGTACGCGAACGTTAAAGCGTCAGTAAACAGATCAACACGTTTGGAGTGATCGGGCACGTAAGAACGGAGAGATGCGAGTAGCGTTCGGTTAAACCGCTCGACCTGTCCATTACACTGATGGTGGTAGGTCGTTGTGAAGAGATTCTTGATGTCCAGAATCCGACACACTTTTTCGAAGAATCCCAATGCAAATTGCCTTCCTTTCTCGGACAGAAGATGAACCGGCGGGCCGTGGACAAATACCCAATGGGTTACAAAAGCTTGTGCAACCGTGAAAGCGGATATCTTCCGTAAGGGTACGGTCTGAACCAACTTCGGGAAATGATCCGGGATAGTGAGTAAGAATTTATGTCCAGGCATAGTAGTGGAGCTCGTCAAAGAAAAGCTTCAACTTCGTTGAGCGTTTGCGTAGTTTCACGCGATTCGTAGCACATTCGGTGCAAAACCGCACTGTTGCGTGGCAGTTCACAGCCATGGCTGGCCATTAAAGGTTCTTTCGCAAAGTGAGGTATAGCTTCCGGTCACCGGCGTGTCCACCAAGTTTCGCATAGTGCGATAGATGCAGTACTCTAGACTGTAGAGTTTGCGGCACCACAACTTGTGGGGATGACTGCACCGTCCAGAAGAAGTATCAAATGTCATTCATCTCGAAAGGGAGTGTTGCACCACCCTTAAGCCGGGCGCGTATCTTCGTACAGAAGGGGTCACATTGCTGTTCTTTAACCATCTCTTCCGAGAGATCGTCACAAATACCCGGTGGGGGCTTCTCAGTTTTGTCAGAGACGAGATACGCGTCCCATTCATCGTCCGATTCGTGGTCTTTAGGCCACGTATCGTGTATTCAATCCGGCTCGTACGGTGCTCGATGGCCTAAGACGAATCAAGGGATATCCTCGTCATCGACTGCCAGAGCTTCTCCATTCGTGGGTAACCCTGATAGCGCGTCCGCTTGCATGTTGTGCGTGCCCTTCTTGTAGATCACTTCGAAGTCATATTCCGCGAGGTGGAGTCTCCAACGCATTAAGCGCCGGACGGTTCCGAGATGGTTCAAAGACATCGTAGGAAAGAGTGATCCTTGCAAACAGTAAAGTGCACACCCATGAGATTGGGGCGGAGAGTAGAGAGGGCCCACATAACGGCAAGACACTCTTTCTCCGAAAGGGAGTAGTTGCGTTCGTAGACATTCAGCGAACGTGACCAATACCCAATGGGTTTCTGTTCTACTTCGGGAGTTGTCTGAAAGAGAGCACAACCTACTTGGTAGTCACTAGCGTGTCTATTGTGAACAGTAATCTTGGTTTTGGTAACGATAATATCGGTGGTGATGTGACAGCCTCAATAAAGGAATTAAAAGCATCAGTCTGGGCGGACGTGAAGGGTTCCACTTTAGGTGGTTGACCTTTTTGCACAAGTGCGTTTAAGAGCTCCGCAATGCCCGCGCAGTTAGATATAAATCGTCGGTAGACGTTGATCAATCCTAGAAAGAAGCGTAGTTTCTCTTGAGTTGCGGGTTCTATCGCTAGGGTAAGTGATTTCTCTCGGGCCTCCTCGATCATGACCTGTAAAAGGACGGATAATGTGACCCCGATACTTGACAGTATCTGGGCAGAAATCGCATTTCCCTGACTTGAGTGTTATTCCAGCTTCACGTAAAGTGGTCATACTATCCTCGACATGGGTGAGATGGTCATCCAGATTATCAGAGAAAACAATGATATCGTCGAGAGAGACGAGGCATGTACGCCTCTTGAAGCGGGCCAGTAAGATATCAAGAGCGCGCTGAAAGGTAGCGGGAGCATTGGTCAAACCAAAAGGCATTTGTTTGAAACGGTAGAGTCCAGAATGACTGACAAAAGCAGTCTTGTACTGGTCCTCTTCTCTGATGGGAACTTGCCAGTATCCCCAACTGGTTTCTAAAGCCGTAAAAAGGTAGCAGGGCCGATCGAATCAATGTACTCATCCCTGCGTGTAATTGGATACACGTCCTAGACGGTTACGTCATTCAAGCGACAGCAGTCGATACAGAAACGCCAGGAACCATCGGGTTTCGGAGCCAGTAAAACTGGAGATGCCCATGGCCACTGAGACTGTTCGATAACTCCCGGTCGGAGCATTTTATCCAATTGAAACTGTTCCTCTTCACGAGCCTTGGGGCCTGCCCTGTAAGGGTGTTTAGCAACCGGTCTAGCGTTCAACAACAAGTCTATCCGGTGTTCCATTGTGATAATCTCACCAAGAGAACCATCCCACATTGGGGTAAACACCCGTAACATGTCACGGAGGCGTTCACGGTGCGACTCCGGCACCTGGCCGAGGTCGAGTTCCTCGAGTTCTTTCATGGGATCTATCCGGTCATAACTCGTCGGAACGGGTTCTTCTCTGCTTCGGCAGGTTGCGGGTCCAAAGTATTTGGCGATTGGGTGACCGATTGAATGACCGTGTCCTCCCCCTCCTCAGCGTGAACGAGACCGAGAACATCGGCAGCAGTCAACTTAGAAGCGACTATAGCGGTGGGGTGAGGAATTACGGACCCAATAACTTGATATTTCACCAGCGATTGCGGCGTAGAGCCAAGATTGGCAACTAGTACAGTGAACGGTTTGTCCGGCTCAATCTGAGCAACTCCATTCGCTACGGCGAGTTGATACTTATCGTATAACGATGGAAGGGGTTGAATAACTCGTAAACCGTGTTGACGGGAATTGACACGCACCCAGACCTGGGACTCAGGTGGGATTCGTATCGACGCAGCCACGCGGAGCTTAGTAGATTCCCGACAAGCGGGTGGGGGTTCCGGCGCCGCAGGTAAGGGCACGAGCTTCTTCGAGGCTCGCCTTAACAGAAGACGGACGATTGGAACCGAAGACCCATCTTCGAGTTCGACACGCTTTAAGCTGGGCCTTATCACGTCAACGAATCTGTCGCAATAGTCACATCCCAGTATTACGGGGGCAGTCAGGTCTCCGCATACGATAAAATCAATCTTCAACATGAAGGAGCCTAAGCGCACGACAAGGTCGATAGTTCCCAGCGTTGACAACGGGTTGTTATTCGCGTCAGCGACGCCTGGTATTACGCCAAGGCGGATCTGAGACCGCAAGGGAGGATGTATAAGCGACTCCACGATGAAGTTCTGGCCAGCACCTGTGTCTAAGACAGTGAGAACTCGCACCAGAAATAGGGTAGATAAGCCAAGATCAGCATACACATTGTAATTGCGCTTGGCCATTACCATGACTGTATCCGGGAATCGGTTATTTTTACTCCGTTTCCACGGTCGACGCAGAACACCGAAGTGCTCAGAGTCCACGTCTGAGACGGCCTGCTTCCTTGTAAGGATTCTGACCTGGGAGCGAGGCGGGGACGCCTCGGGCGTCGACAACCTCACTGTCGGGAACGCCTCTCCCAAAGGGGAGACTCCTGTATTCAGATTTCCTGGGTCTGTACTGCCTGGGGTGGGGCCTCAGAATCCTGAACCACTAGGATGGGGGTGCTAGCAGTGTTGTCCTTAAGAATAGAACGGAGGTTGGTACTCGGCTGGGACGGGCTAAGCAACGCGTTCCGCGGGTTTGTGTCCCGAAAGATTCCGTGGAAAGTCCGTTTCGCGCAGAGGTTCGATGCGATGGGGACGACCTTTCTCTTCTGAGGGGTCCATGCCTCATAATTACCCATCACTTGGACGTATTCTATCAGTGTGAGGATACAGTCCGGGGAAATTTGACCGTGTTAATAGCATAAGTGGCATATGGGTCCAGGGCGTGGGGGGGACAAAACAGGACGAGCATCCGTGAATTTCACTGCAGGACCGGTATCCTTCCATCCAGGACGACTTTGTAGAGTACTCAAGTTCGTATATGGAATAAGAGGTCTGTGAACACGAGGCACATCTGCATAAAGCAGGGGTTGCTCCTGAGTCGTGTCATAAGAAGAATCCGTAGTGGACGGGAGTTCTGTTGTCGGAACAGAATGGATATCGCTGCGGGCCAATTGAGGTTTATCGTAATCCCTTTTGGGGGTACCCACTCGCGACCAGCGAAAAGGATGGAGAATTCATTTCCGTCATCAACGCCTTTGCGGAAAGAGACTTCTGACGAGGGATACGAGCTCGTAGAGCATCGCCTTCTGCTTGCGCGTTTTATACTAACTCCAAGTACGTGGTGCTCTTTCGGTCTTGTGGATATCGGGCCACCAGTGTACGGATTGCGGGATCCAATCCATCGATGTACATAGTGGAGCGCTCTCCTGCGGAGTACACATTATCACAACGGTGGAAAGCCTTATTGAGACGTACAGAGCACTGGGTTTCTGTTTCTCCAGGCTTCTGGTGGGTGTCACGAAGAGCGAGAATAGGCGTCTGAATCGCTTGATTAGTGGCGTAGGACCTCAAAAGGTATTTCAAGGCTTGGGGCCAGCACGTGACTCCTCCCTCGGAGGCTCGGGATGAACCTCTTACAGAGTTGTACTGATCCTCAGGGAGACCTGGTAGAAAGTACGGGAGCGAAATATAAACCTGACCCTCATTTATACCAAGTATGTCGGATTCCGCAACAAAGCGTGCAAAGAAATCCAACACCAAAATGGGGTTATCTCCAGAGAGAATGGTTACGGAGGGAAAGCTGCATACGTTTTATGCAGTCCTTCACCTTACTCGTGCCGCGGGGCGTACGATCCATTGAGGAGTCCTCCAACCGATAATATCGATACGAGACCAGCTTCTCGTACGGGGGGTTTGTGCACTTCAGTTCCTTCAAACCAGCGTACCTCTTTCCCTTCGTACGGGCACGAACCACACCTTGGGTGTCGGACGACGGTTTAGAAGGGGAGGTGTGCCTTCGATGACCGTCGTCAGACGTAAAATCTGATGAGGTCGACCCTTCCGAATGGTGAGCGTTCTGTGAAGATCTTGAGTAATCCGAGGAATCAGAATCGTAAGTGTCTTGGTTCTTTCGCTTTTGGCGCTGTAATCCTTCTTCTTGTGCTTCGCTTTGTGCGAGACCTCAATCGCCTCCTCTGGGACTTTATCATCTATCAAAATGGCTTGCTCTAACATCTGCAGAAGGGACCTAACACGATGGAATCGGGCTTCAACGTTTTTCACGTAAAGGGCAGGACCACCGAAACTTTCCAACTTTGTGTTGACATCCGCCCATAAAAGACGGAGGTGTTCGACCAAATCATTCATAGAAGAGCTATCAAACCTGACACGCAGGACTTCAAACTCCTCCACAAAGACATTGCGAACATCGCGCATGTCAGCGAACTGCTTTAGCAAGTACGCATCATCATCAATATGGAATTCTCTTTCCTGGGGCGTTACGGAATCTGCGGGGACCTGGGTGTCCGCGGCAGAACCTGGTTCGTCACCAGTGATGGATTCTTCAAGCGACGCCTTCGGCGGTTGATTGCGGGTCTTCGAAGAGCCCTGGCCCTTGCCGTTGGACTTCGAGTTAGCCTTAGGTGGGGGGCCAGCGAGGGACTTCTTCGGAGAACGGACGCCTACGGCCGGGTCACATCGGAGACGGAAGGGCTCCGCGTTTTGGCGGGTTCGGCATCCGACGGCCGTCGTGACATAGTATATCTATTCCACCGGTGCCCGGGTAAATCAAATACTTCCACGAAGTGCTGTCGAACCAAGAAATTGGGAACGAATCTCAAAAGAGAACTGACACACGAATGTGGACACCACCTTGTAGACCAAAAACCAAAGATGGACCTAACTCCTTCTAAGTGGGGAGACCACTTTGTGGTACAAGGCCTGGAGGCCAAGGGACACGAAGACGTTCGAGATCTTCTCCTCTGGAGTTAGCACAGCAACGGAGCCTCTCCGGGAATGCACAACGGAGTCGGGGCGTAAGTCCGAGGCAAACCGCCACGACAAGCGGGGAGAGAAAGGGTAGGAAAGGTTAGGTCCACGGGTACTGAGTCCACGGGGTGCAGGTCAGTCGTTCGAGGAGATGGCGAGTCCCCGGTATGGGAAGCCACGAGAGGGTGAGCCGGAGTGTACGGTAAGTCATGACGGGAACAGCTGTAGTATTCTACTATGTCGGGGAATCCGATAGGTTGGTTTTTCGCGAAGTCGCGGTTGGAACTCATAAGTGAGTGTTATCATCAGCATTGTGATATGAAATGGCATCTCGCATAGCATGCCTAGAGGCAGAATGTCTTAGTGGAACACGTGGCGCCATGGGTCGACTGGCTTACCACGGTGCGCGCATAGTTCCGACCCTTCCTAGAGGAATGCCATATTGGCAACAGCGCATGAAGTGGCGATCCACGTGGAGGCCTGTACTACCTTTGTAGCTAGACGTCCATTAGGGACCACACCCATACAGTGGTTTGGCTAAGTGGCTGACCACTGTGTATTATTTATATATTTATTGGGCCACTCATCCTGGTAAACCGTATATAGTGTACCAGCGGTGAGCGCCGACTCCAAGTAAAGGAGACAACATGGGCTTCATGACTATTCTGTTCCTCGCTTAGGATTCATTAATCGGAGATCCGGACGCGCTATCATAGATAGTCAGCCCCCAACCACTTCACGAGCCGTCTCGTACCTATGTTCCATCAACGTTTTAAAGTTGCACTGTTCACCCTCGCTGGCGAGTAGTCGCCTTACACCCCACTTCCAGCTCGCAGTTGTTGTAGCTCTACCACCCCTTTTCCTTCGCCGCAAGCGACCCATCTGCAGTCCGAACGCTGTCGCAGGTGTCTGCTCTCTCCGTTAGAGCGGATACAACAACAGCCACCAACCAACAAGGGAAAAGAGAGACCACGAGAGTGAGGGAAAACGAAGGGGTGTCACCCAGTGGGCCAAACGGGGTGTAGGGCACTGGAGCCAAAGGAAATAAATAGATACAACCCTATACATGGGCGAGAACACAAAAAGTATCCAATAACATACGCCCAAGGCGATAGTTGTCCTCTTGAAGACGCGGGGTGGGTAAGTCGACCGGAGGTAACGTAGCCGAACCTCCGAGGAGAGTAGCAGCACGAGAAAGCGGAAAAGATTTAAGAGCCACAAAACCCGGTTGGGGAAGATTTACTGAGCGGCAGGGCGAGACCGCCGAGCCACAATATAGTGTAGAATACCATAGTAAACTCCCTACCTTACTAGGAATAATGCAGATATATTATGTAAACTGACCAGCAATGCTGGGCGCATACGTGTACACCTCGCGCACACGACCAGTCCCTCAGACAATGACGCTCCGCTACTAGCGGCAATATTCATAACACTGCGCAAGCGGTAAAATGTCTAAGTCTTAGGAAACCACGCATACGAAGGTTGTACTTCAATCAGTGGTCTTCTTTGCAACAAATTCGGCTTTGAATTCACGATATTCTTCTCCGGAACACTCTTTGCAATCGTCAACCCAGTGACGGGCGCCGTTCTTCTTAGAGGGTGGGTTGGGGCACGGGCGGGTTTGGTCTACTGCGTGAATGTGACGTGCATGATCGTAATTGGATCTTACTTTTTCCGTGTTTACCTTGCGTTGCTCAGATAATGAGTATTTTCCATCCCTTCTGTGATGAGGAGTGGAACTGCGTGATACGGGACCGTTATCGATCTCCTTGAAGGAATCTGAGACGTTCATTGCGTGTTTGAAAAACGCATTACAGTCGTGTTTTAGCTCCATGTGAGAAAACTACACGGTTAATTCGAGCTTTATGCGAAGTGATTTCGGTTTTACCGCGTATATGATTTGCCCAATTTCAGTCTTTGGCCATGATGTAGTCAACAGCTTTAGTACATGCCGCCTCAGCAGCGTCAAATAGGCTGCAAAAAGGTTCTCCAATCGCATAGATGGAAAAGTGTCCCAAATGTCCATTCGGAGCTCCTTCTCGATGAGAGCCTTGGGAATGGATGTAGAGATCGGGGTTTTCTTGAGTGTTGATCGCTCTTCCAAAAACATTCCTAACGTCTCATCTGTAATCATCTCCGGATCGATGAGACCGGGGATAAAGTTGAGTTTGATGACTGATTTCAACCATTCGGTGTCAACGCAGAAAGTGAGCTTGATTGGACGGACTGGCTTTGTGGTCTTAGAATCTACGACGGCGAGTTGGAGAGCCCGGGCTGTTATTTCCCTGCAATACGGATCATACAGGTCCAAAAAGTTCCTAAATCAAACGGCATCTGTGCGCGAAAGCATAGAATGGATGATCGAGGTAAATTGAAAGATAGTTCTTGATAGATGACCGTCAGTTGAGAATTCTCCTTGTGTTTGCTGCTTTCAGGGATTGAATGAGAGTCACACATCGCGACCGAACGAAGAAATTTGAACGCTGAACTGTTTTATTAATTCCAGTGATCTTTCTGGTGAACAAGGCGAGCTGTTCGATGGTAATGATGAGATTCAATGGCTCGGTTTATTAAAAAACGCAGTTGTCGAAGCTTAAGTACTGCGACATGGTCTCCTGATTGGGACAGACTCAAATCTAGAACACATTTACTATCGTTCTATCTACTTCCGTGTTATAGGTGACGGAACCCCTTTGGGTTCCTTTCGGGAAAGCAGAGTCAAAAAGCGCTACATACGAGCAGGACAAAACTTGCTTTTAATGTTCAGATTTGCGAAAACTGAAATGAACTTTTTACGCCTCATAGGTTATGGTAAGTTCTGACGCCAAATCATAGTAAAAGCACTGTGATCTAAAATACAAAATTAGAAAATTATTCCGAAAAACAAAGGTTCTTTGTTTTTCGTAAAAAAAAGGAAAACAAAACTTCCCTTCATAAAAAAGTTAGTTAGAATCTAGCGCAATTGTTTTCCGCTGCATGTATTGTCGAAATATATTATAAAATTTTTTTTTCTGCCAAACTTTTTTTGTGAAGCAGAAATATGGTTTGTTTGGGTGGTTACCGTCAAATAGAAAAAGAGCACCGGTGGGAGTTCCACGTGTTGGTATATGCATGCGACAACAGATAGAATTTAAAAATGTGCAATGCATGCATATAATGTCTCTTTGTGCCACAAGTTGCACACATGAAATATCTTTGCAGGGTGCTGATCATTCAACATAGAATGCATGCGTATATGGAAATATGAAGAATAGTTTAACGGTTTTAATCTAGTTATGCGTACGACGCTCCTCTTTAGCGCTATCGAAGTCTATATAAGAGACCTCAAATGCCCCATCCGGCGTTGCAGTCTAAACCAACGGAGACCCAACTTAGACCGAACATTCTTACAACTAGTTGCATTCATCTATTTCATCGTTTTATACTCTTCAATTGTGTGCAGTGCTGCAATTCAGTTAAGCGGCTCTTTCTGTTCAGCTTTTGCGTTTCTCATTCTTCTTTGGCTTGCGTGCTTGCATGAGTACTGCCCAACTTTAAGAATTTCCTGAAACCGGTTGAAGCCCTCTGCGTGGACAGAAGACGGGTGACGTGTACCAAAGGTTCTGAATCTGTCTAGGGAGCCCCCACAGAGTGTAAAGCCTGTGTCGGTCGTAATGACCTGGTGGAAATCCGAGATTCAGTGCTCAACGGGAAGCTGTTAGCTGGGAAAGGCTTAAAGTACTGAGCAACGTTTTCGTCAAGAAGCCAGCTTCGGTATAGAGCAAAGACTTATGTTCAATTAGTAGCTCTCCTTAGGACGCTTGATAAGGATTCTAAGCGCCTGTCTGTGGACGTCCAGAGGTGAGTTAGGCTGAATAACTTGCGTGCAGTTTCTTTTCTTTTTCTTCTTTTCATGTCTTTTGTATAACTTCGAAGTGTCTTTAGCTTGTGACTTTTTTAAACTCTTTCATTCTTCCATGGCAGTTTTTCTTTTCCAACCTTTCACATTGTTTATTTTTGTGGACTCTGGATCCACGGTGGTTACCATCGGTAGCCGGTTGTTCCTTGTAATTCATATTATTCATGTTTCAGGCTTCGGGGCACCTCCAGTAGGGTTTTTTGACACCCACGTTGTTTGCCACCAAAATGACGTCCAGAGTTACCTCATGATAATTATAAGATTTTGAATTTGTTTTCGGTTTCTGAATGTTTTAGAGTAAAATGAAGTTACTTTGAAAAAAGGGACAGGTGAAAATTTCACTATTTGTTTTAACTCGATTTGGAGAAGAAGAGAACAAATGAACTGTATTCACTTATCATGATAAGCTGTAAACTGACGTTTCTGTATTTGTTGGATTTCCCGCAGCTCCCGCTCCTATTCTTTATACATCCCCTTCTTACATAAATCTAATCTCATGCGTGATTTGAAATCGGCATTGAACAATTCCTACACAACAGACAGCAACAAAAATGCCATTCATGATCTGGGGCGACAAACACAGCTTGAGATCAAACGTTTGAGTACCCGGATTCCTTAGATGGCATTGGATGCGATCGAGAGCTTGTCTTTCTCAACCTGAAATCACCACGACGACAGTTCCATTTGCTCAAGAAACAAAACTTCAATGTTTGGCTTCATGTCGAAATTCAATTTCTTTCCTAATGTAGCGCTAGCGCTGTCCAAGTATTCCAATAACAATTTTGTCATCCCCACTGCTGTTTCAATTTCATTCAGTTTTCAGCTCGAACCAGTTGTCTCTCGTCTATACATCTAGACAACAACTTTCCATCCAGCATATTAAACGTCTCCAACAGACGCTTTCAAAACATTTACACCAGCATGAAACCAAATAGAGTGCACATGGAACATCTTCGTCGGAAGCTTATCTATCAGTATGTATCCCGCAACACACAAATACGTGAAGGAAATTACGTATCGGGCAGATCTGTGCATCTGATGAGACATTTTTGATTTTGGGGACGAAGCTCGAATGAAAGGAACCTGCTAAGAAAATATCTGGCCGAAATCTTGGTTTAAATACGCCACCACATAATAAACAAGAATTAACGGAAGAAATGAATATTATAATATTTCAACACACGATCTTCTCATTCTATCATAGAGAGTACAAAACAACTCTCGGAAAGTAGGCAAGCAACACAACGTTGCGCAAAACTCGGCGCCCTCGAACATAAATGCTATAGAACCATGTTTTACCGAAGCACTTTCGTCTATCAAGCGACAAGCTGACGGCAATCGGCGACGTCTTTAGCCTGTCTTCGTTGCTTGGTCTTAATATGTCGCTACAACGAATAGTCTATCTCATGGGCCTTTGGCTTCTCGTATCCAGCTTCCATCCTCTTCCAGCAAGTATCTCGCACAAGAAGCCGCCATTCTGTTAATCACGGAAGTTCGAGCGACATCTCGCCTTCTTGCACCGTGACGTGGCCCCGCGCATTGCCAGATCTCTCTTGATGTCTCCATGCTATCAGGAGCATGTTGTCACCATTTGTTCAACCTTGATTGGCGCGGCCAAACGCTGCACATCTTGTTTCACATGGCACACATGGGTTTGGACTAACTGTTCTACGCGTCTCTTTTGGCAAATGCGTGAAGCCGAGGATACAAGTTGTTCACGCGTCTATGGAGTAGCCAATCAATTCAACTTCCGCGAGAGAGGGCTATGCCCTTCATCTTTGAATTGAAAGCTCGCATGAAGTGTCCTTGCATGTGCGGGGTATATTGCCAAATAGCACAGATCTCCTCGCGCAATACATTCTGAAAGTCTGGAGGGAAATCCTCTGTGGTCGAGTTTATTCGAGACAGTTTCTCGCAACCATTCGACCCTTCTTTGCCACAACCAATGAATCTAGGAAATGGTTTACCCAAGACGCGTTTCTTCAAGATTTTTGGTAATGATGGCTCGACGAAATGCACAGTATGTGGAGCTTACGATGGATAAACTTGTAACACCAGCGTTACTGGCGAAGGAGAAACTTGTTGGTGCATAGTGGAGGGTGGGGGAGAGAGGACGGTGGGGACGTTTGCCGCAAAGGTGATCCACGAAATTGATTGTCGTCTTCGCGATTCTGTGCCACCAGATTTCGTACTGTGCCAGATGTACGACTTGGCAGCATTTGCGCCGGCTTCTAGAAACACTTGCGTAATTGGTCTTTCGTAGATGCACTAATGTTGGATCTCAAGCAGCCCTACTTTTATGCACCACTGCTTCGTAGCCATTTGACAGAACAGAGTCCGAATATTGACGAATGAAGAGAACCGTTTTGTTGACATATGTAGATTTTCATGCTGTACGCCACCGGTAGCACTCTCGACTTGCTCTTTTGGGCGCTCGATCTGGCTCGCTGAAAATAACCAACCAGTTTTCAGCGAGCCAGGTCTATACTCACTATCGAAAAGATGAGTCTCACCTTTTCAGACACGTTCTTTGCAACAACAAAAATGACAGATTGAGTGTAGCTCGTTTCCACTATCCAGGATTGGTGATGGGACTCATCATCTCACAAATGGACTCTGATCCATCTTACGTTAGCACAACGGAGGCCACGAGATATCACCCGTTCACCGAAGGGCAAACGGCATGATTGGCACTCTGTCGAAAGCGTTTTTGAAAGCGTTTCATATTAGCTTTCGAGAGAAGAACGCTATGACTTCCGAGAAAAGGGGACATACCGGCCTAATCTCACATCAGCAGGTTGAATTCGGATTGTGAGGCCTGCGACAAGATCTCAGTGGACTCAATATCGTTGAATGGCTCCCTCGCAATGAAAAAGGAGGAAGAATCCTATCCCACAAAATGCTATATTAGCCGAGCTTCTTTGGTGCGAAGCCTTCTCTCCAAGCGTCCATCAACTTCCTCGATCTCTTCTCACAAGAACTTCAAGATATCCTCTCCGTCTCCTTCGTCATTCTGTTCTACCGAAACCCAGCAACCATGTCGCACATCCTTCTCCTCACCCTTTTCCTTACGCTTCTCTCCCTATCCACTGCCGTACCCGCTAATATAGGCACCAGAATAACTTCATCTGGTACTACAAAGGACGAAATGATGCCGGAAGCCAACGAACTTGCGGATATTGGACACGATTTCGACTTGGCAACTGCAGAGAGAAATGGCCGCGGTTACTACTATCCAGGAGGTCCCTACAACTATGGCGGTCCGTACTATGGGGGATACTATGGTTATGGTTATGGACCGTACTACGCACCCTATTCGTACGGATACTTCCCGTATGGAAAGAAGTTCAAGTACTTTTAGTAGGGCTGTGAGCTTAGTACTATGAAAAGTGTGCAAAGCGTGTTCTGGTTGCTGCTTGTTGTGACTGCTTGCCCGTTGAAGATGTCAAGTTTAGTTTGTCATTATCCAACGTGGGAAATGAATCGCGTCTTCTTTGAAGCTTTGATATTGATATAAAAACCTGATTTGCTCGTCCGAGTTAGGATCAAAAGCCTAATAGACTCCATACTAAAGCAAGCTTCAACGTGAAATATCGTCGTACTTGTAGAAAACAAGATGCAAACACACTGGTTCACCCGTAGAACAAAATATTGTTGCTCCATCTTTTTGGTCTTTCTACACATGAAATTCTTTTGTGCCGTTATATCAGTTTGTTGAATGAATCATAATAAACTCTAGAGTTGTAACCCATTTGTAGAAAGATAGATGACATCTCATAAATTGATTGTGTGGGCTGTAGTAATTCGTTCTTGACATAAACAGGTCTGTAGTTACACGAAAATAGTTTCTACAACACATTTGTTTATAATATCGCAAACCTAATCTGACTTTGCGCAAGTAGCTATACCGACAACCCTAACAAAACTCATACAATATGGAAGAGTCTTTGTAAACAACTTGACGCAAAGAAGATATAGTTTTGATGCCCTCTTATTTAAGAATCGTTTGTTTATTACTGAAAATTTTAAATAGAAACATTTTGCAAACAAATTTCTAGACTAGTTTTTAGGTTTCCCGCCGGCTCCTTACAGAGTTGTGGAACTTCTTTTACACGTATGCAAAACGGTTGGCAACTTATTGGAAACAATGAAAATGGGATATAGATCATTTTGGCAAGTATTTTAAATTTTGTCTTGTTATTACGAAATTTTTTTCGTGCAAAATGCTCTGCGCTCGCGGGATATGGAATTCTATAGGAACCCTGAAAACCGATCCTATTGTATTGGAAGTATGTTAGACCAGCAAAAAAAAAATCTTCAATACTGTGAATAGAAAAGGCGCCGCACTGTGGGAAATATATCAAACGTTAATGTTGAAGATGAAAATATTAACAAGACTCAAAAGATTTCTACGACAGCAAGCAAATTAGCTTATTGGGCTACACACAGATGAACACACCATAGCGCCCCAAAACTTTGAATAGTTTTTACTACAGATAATCTATGTTATGACTGATAAAGATTAACTTGAGAAGTGTATCATCGCAACGCTAACAATACAGCTTATGTCTGTATCCGAAGGTCAACATAGTGACGCATGCTTGACTCATTCCTGAATCGAGAAATCAAGCACAGTCATCGCCTTTACCTCTAAAGGCTCACTAAAAATATACTTAAAACACCTTCCTGACCAACCTCAACGGCTGCACGCGTTCTGGATCAAGAGAGAGAGCTCCAGAAACACATCAGAGGAGCTAGCGGAGCTGATTTCAAAGGCTTTGCCGCCTCCCGCACCTGCAATTCTCTGTGATAAGATCGAGTCAAAAATTCCTACACCCACAGTGTCCAGCCTACCTTTAGGCTCGAAGAACTTCCTAAACGTGCCGGCACGCGTTACAGGATGTCCCTGAGAATTGTCGCGGAAATCTCCCAGTAAAACAATGAATGAATTCGCATCAGTTTGCTTCATTAATTCTACTTCACAGTACGCAATGCCTGTGTCCAGAGACGAGCTTGGCGAGGTGACAGAGAGTGTTCTTGCGACACTTAACAAGAAACCGCTAAAGTCTGTGGTGAGAGGAGATATGGGAATTGGACGTGTGCCGTATTGAACTGCTGCAAACTGTAGGCTCCCTGCATTCTCCGTCGAAATAACGGAAACCACATCCAAGATGAGGTCCTTCTGAATTTCAAATTCATCGCGATTGATGGAACCACTCCCATCAATTGCAAAACATATGTTCACATTGCACTCAGTAGCCATCCGTTCGCTGTGTTCCATATCTTTGTGATCGATCAAGTTTGTGCGACGCGGAGCGATGGCCGTAGACATAGAAATCATGACGAAAACGGCAAGAACACGAACAAGAAACTTCATTTTGCCTCTGTGCTTCGAAATTTCAACCGGTGTGGATTTCTAACGGTGCTGATTCCTTTAAGCGACAGAGAGCCTTTTGGATAGGTACCAAACTTGCTATGACGGCCTAAGTTGGTATTGAACAGTGATGTGCAGAATTTTGACGTGGTTCTGCATCTTTTTATAGAAAGCACATACTCATGCTTGACATGAGAAATGGTTTGTGGAGAATTAAACATGGAGATGCATGTTTGCCGCATAGCTGCTGCTTGTGAATCCAACTTAGAGCAAATAATTTTAGTGGCGAACGCCCTAGATATCTGCCAACAATTACCCACTGGGCAAAGGTTTTTCTGTGTTCTCGCCTGGGAAGTGAAGCAAAGGAGAGACCTGAGACATCTCGTAGGAAGCCAAGGATCTGTTTGATGCATCCTTGAATGTCTATTTACACGTATCAGTTACTTCGATAAATGGCAACTTGAACTATATTCGTCGAAAAGTTTGTGAGAGCATCGTTTCTAATTCAACAGCATAGCAGCAATGTAAGTTTGTGTTGGCTCCTGAAGAGCTGAGTATTGCATGATGATATTTCTACCAAACCGGAAGGCAAACGGCGAGTTACAGGAGAATGACACGCTACAGATCCCAAGCCTTTCCTGGATAGACACTGCTGTGGAATACCTCATACTCTTGGTAAAAAAAAGTAAAGAGCAACACTTTATGTACTTTTCCCGGAGGAAACTAATAAAAGTGGAGCAGATAATGAGGGGATGCTATGGTTCTTTCACGATCGGTTCATTGCATCCGTTTCAGCCTTTCTACTACTTCTAAGCTGACACACCTGAAATGTCGAATGCAGTACCACACCATACAAGGGAAAGTAAGAGATCTGGCATAGTAATTCCAAGGTACAGTGACTACTAGAACAGCGATATACTTTGTCGAGCATCAAACCGAAGAGGTATGCTCCGGACTAGGTTAAAGACGCACTGTAACGAAGATCTTTATTGAGTTGTAGACTACATGTAGCTATGCTGCCCAATTTGGTAGTTAAACTACTTGTAGACTGTGTTGAATGCTATGAAGCCATTGTTGTAGAAGAAAGTCGAAGCACGTGGCTCATCAGCGCCTCGCCAAGTGATTTTCAATTTGTCTCTGACATACTTCAGTCACAAAGCGAAGCAGAGGGGCAAATACGATCGAGAATGGCACAAACCACTTCATCCAAGAGGTTAGACCTCAACAGCTTGAAAACAAGAGATGAATCACCACCAACGATTTCTTCCAGGCTGGCCTTGTCGATGTTGCCCACACCAACGGCCGCAACTCTGCCTCTAATTTTTCTGAATATATTGGCACTTCGTACTGGGTCTCCACCAAAGTTGCCGCGACCATCTCCGAGTACAATTATGGTGCCGACCTCCGGGCCGGTAGATGTGAGTTCAAAGTCGCAGTACACAATGCCGCCGCGGATAAAGGTAGAGGAGGACTTGTTAAACGAGGTCTGATTAACCAACTTAACGAACTTGGCCGTATCATTCGTTAACGGGCTGATCGGCTGATTGTCCACACCATATTGAACTGCGGCAAGCTGCAAAGGTTTCACGGTAGAATGGATAGCTCTGACCAAGCTGATTACGAAACTTTGCTGCAGCTCAAAAAGTCCTGAAATTGAACCACTGCCGTCAAGCGCGAAGCATAGTTTTGTTTCACAGGAAGCTTTCCTTTGGACGAGAGAAGGGCGATTTTGGGCATTCTGTTCCGAGTTTGAGACACTGAAAAGAACAACCAAGAGAGCAAGAGTGGTGAAAAAGGGGGTGCGAATGTCCATGTTGAGTCAAAACGCGAGTGGTGGTGGTAAGTGGAATGTTATCGAAGCCGAAGACAGCAACAGAGGTGCAGAAGTCTTTGTGTTTTGGCTTCGATTTGCGAGCAATGAGCGGCCTGCTTTTTTGTTGTTGTCACCCTCTGTTGTCCCCTCCGACTGGGGTTTCGAGATAATTACGAAGACGGATTCTGCCACCCATGCATTTTATGAGCAATGTCCCTTTGTTTTTTTTCGAGAATCACCTTATTCTTCCAAAGGGAGAATGGATGGTTCTCGCGAAGTGTACAGGGGGTTGTGCCAGCGGACACTTGTTTTGCTGTTCTCTAACCCATACTCCAAAAGAGCACCAAAACGTGGTAGAGCACTTGTCTTGCTTTGTTGCATCTCTAGCAGCGGAAACACTTGACTCATAGAAGAGTCATCAAACATCAAGTTCTTCGGTTTCTGTATACATCCCTACCATCAGTACGTACAGCTTCATCGAATGCCCATACACTAATGTGACAATGATCTTTATCGTAGTTTCCGACAAGAGTAAGAGCTCACAATATGATTCGAGTAAACATTTGCCGTGCTTAGTTACGAGTCGAGCAAGGTATGATCGAGAACGGCAGGTCTTGAATGCGTGAAGTTTATATCAAAATAGAAAACCGCTTAATTCGAACTCTAGACAACTCCCCTCCGTGTCGAGAGAAAAGTCAAGATATGACAAAGCTCTAAAAAAAAGTAGTGGTGAGCTATAGAAGGATAAGGAGATCTTGAAAACGTTTCCCTGATCTAGAAATCACCAACACAAATTCGCGGCAACATAGAATGCTTCACTTATTCTTGTGACAGTGAGTTTGGTTTTGAAACCAATGAAACAAATGCCGCGATTTGAGCAAAGCATAACGCTTCCGCTGCAGGAGAAATGAACTGGCCAACTATCAAGGACTTCGAGTCTGAGATTTGACAGCTGTTCAAGCAGAGATGTGTATGATGAGTGATTAAAACATAAATCCATCTTTGGTGTCTCGCGTGATACAATGCAATGAAAATGCAGTGCAGAGATCCAACTCTCAATACGGTCATCGGCTACAGGTATATACTTCTCTTATTCTTGCGACAGTGAAGATGGTTATGAAACCAATGAAATACAATATGGCGACTTGAGCAACCCACAAAGTCTCGGGCAGGAGAAATGAACAATTCCAACAATCAAGGACTTCGGGTCTGAGATCTTTCCGCTGTTCAAGCAGAAACGAGTACGGATTTGATATTAGTTCGAATACATTTATCGCACGCAATCGATGACAAAGCGTAAACCCACCGGAGAACACATCCAATTCATAATCTGTGTATTGGAATAGAGATTGAGCATATGCACCCTTCCTTCAACCTTCGAGATCGTAGCAGCGATGAAAACAGCAATCGTTGAGAGGTGTGAAGGGACAACGCACGGTTGACACCAGCAATCTGGACCGCAGGCCCTGCTCCAAATAAATTTCCTCTCGCCATATCTTCGTTATTTAAGCATTGGATCGGAAGGGCAGTCCACTCAAAATCATCACCAACACCTCAGACAGTTCTCGTACACTTGCCAAGGAACGAACCAACTGCTCAAAGTTACAGTCAGAGGACACACTCTCTTCTCTATTTCAACCCCAAGATGAACTTTCTTACTCTCTCACTCTTTGGAGCGCTCTTGGTGTGCGCTGTGAACGCTGTGTCTCTCCCAACAACGCTGCGCGAACAAATTGAGGAAGGTAAGCGCCTGGTCGGCAGTAAAGGTTGCAATGCAAATGTTTGCTTCGCACTTGATGGAAGCGGTTCGATGACACCCTCGGACTTTCAATTGCAGAAGGAGTTCGTTCAGGACGTCGTCTCTATTATCGCAACTGACAACGATGTAGAGTTTGCGGCAGTTCAGTACGGTCTTGACAACTCCCCAATCTCACCTCTCGGCAAGGGTGATGCTAATTTCTTGACACGTATTGACCAGGCGGAGTTCCTGAATGCTCTGACCACCTTTATGGGTGCCGGCATTGTGTACTGTGATTTTGAGCTGAGCGCGCGAGAAAACGAGTTGGCCAAAATTGTTGTAATTGGAGATGGTCGTGATAACTTTGGAGGAGATCCGGTTCGCCGTGCTCGCAACTTCAGGCAGTTCTTCTTCCCAAATGGCGTACTGAGCGCAGTTGGCGTGGGCTTCGAGGATACGACGAGGCTGACGGAAATCGCGAACGCTGGAGGCGGCAGTGTGTTCAACGTGGACAATTATCGTGAACTCTCCCGTCTGATTCTGACACTGGTGCGCGAGGTGTGCAACATTAATTAGTCATGCGCTGGGGATTGGGGTGCCAGATTTACAGCTACGGCAGTAGCAGAATTCATTCGCGTTTGGTAATGTGGTATTTGTACTCTGCGCCTCATTCATAAGTAAATCTTTCAGTTCCAGCCTTGTGCGACTTGGGCTTTCTCATACACCTGTGATCAGATTAGTGTGATGTAGATCACATGCAGTTTGATTCACCAGTCGAGTCACTTTTTCCCGTCATTGGCTGTAGCAAGCGGTAGAGCAGCAAAGCTGCACAGCCATTGGCTGCTGCTGCTGCCGATTGTTTTTATTGGCTGCCGCTTTTCGCCAAAACCACACGTGGCATTTGCGGAAACACGCAAATGCCGCGGTGCCAATTTGGCGCGCACGCAACCATACCCCTCCAGCTGTTTAGATGAAGTTAGGCTTCGAGCCTAAATCTAGTAGAGTTAGGCTCGGCCCGTGTGCCCTATGTGTAGAGGAGCGACTATACAAGTGCTACATTACAAAGCGGCGGGCATGTACAATAGTTTGGAGAGTGTTGGAAAGCACAACCACTTCCTTTGCTGGAGATCTTTCTAATGAGGAAATGAAGCCGAATACCTCCCGCATGAGTTGCTTGAGTCGAAAAACACTCGATCATAGAAATTTTTTCAGCTAAGTGTCAAGTGTAGCGCCCCAACTATGCACCATACTCCACAAAATGTTTGGAAAGATAATCATTTTGTCTTTGTACAAACTTTTCCACTACATTTGACCGCAGAGGCGGCACGGCCAACATTCTGATTCCAGGCCGTTCCATGCTGGCCGAAAGCGCTCCAAGTCAGGTGGCGATGAAAGCTTGCCAGGGGAGAAAGCCATGTGCTGTTGTTGACCCTACTTCGTTCTCGATGGCCCATGATGATAAGCATGGAAAAGGGGTGACACTTGAGCTAATGGGAGGTAGACTACAGTAGTCATTTGAGCAGAGAAGGTGGGAAGAAAGAGACTTTTCGATGCGGATGGATATCGATCACTTAACTACGCACTATCTTCAGAATGATAGGTTTCCGAGCTCTATATCAATAAGCCTTGGGCATTAGCCCACCTTGGGGTCTGGTCCAAAGAACAATAAGGTTTCAAGGGAGGAACAAGTTAGTTTCTCTTCGCGAACGGAGGAGGCGAGGCACCTTGTGGCCCTCAGGTGACTCGCTTGGAAAGCTGATCTAGAAATCGCCACAAGATCTGGTTACAATGCGTTTGTGGATCGCAGGTCTTTGTCTACCACGTACCAAACGTGGACAGCGCAGCTACATGCTATCTCGCACCACAAAGCATGCATTCATTCGAAAGGTATCTGTGAAATCTCAAACTGTGAGGATCTGGCGACTTTCTCGAATTCTACATCGTCTGGAGCGCAGTCTCGAGATGCAAGTGATGCGTTCTCCGAGTCGGCTGCTGCTTATGTATGCTCTTCACACCCTGAGAACGAGGTTGTTCGTGGCCGTTTCCTGAACATAGAATCCTTTTTTTTCTAGGGATACCCGTGAACATTAAACCCAGGGAAGGCCGCCCTGGGAAATGTGATGGTTTTGATTTTGACTACAGAATCTAAATCTGCCACGAAAAGAAAAGGAAATAGAACTTAAATTTTCTAATCATTTTAGCTCAGTTTTGCGTTCTTAAAATGCCCATTTCACACTTTAATACAAGCGTATGACGGAATAATTGGAACTAGTAAGATAAAACCGCTATCCAGTGTTTGAAGGGGGACGGTTGCGCATTCAATCTTAATAGCATGTGTTTTAGATTGCATTTAATTCGGAAAACCGCTTGAAAGGGGATGATACAAAAATGGATCCGTCAACGGCGATGTTTCCGTATTTGCACTTCACCGTCGGTATTTCCATTTTGGGACCCAAGGTTGTACAAAAATCGAAGTTACTCTCCAGTATTTATGTGGCTTCTTCGACATATCTTGCTTGCTCTCCCCGGCATCACAAAACGCTTAATCATTGAAAACGAGTTATCAGGAAAGCAAATCGCCTACTCCAACAACTTTGAAACTTTCTTGCAGTCTCGGACTACATAAACCACTTCTTCAACAACAACAGTTCGCTTCTTTAACATGCCGATTTCTATTATTGCTAAGCGAGCTTTGGGCGATATCACTAACCGCCACGCGACTCAGCCCAACACCTTCTTGTCTAAGCGATCTGCAGCTTCGCAAAAGCTTTCTTCCCAACATTCCGCACCTCCGAAACGCAGTCGCCAGCTTCCGTCTAAGGAGTTGATCTCCCTAGAGAATAAGGGAAAACCATTTACCACAGGAGCTAAATACATTGATATCGATGCGTCCGACAAGAAGAATCATATTGAGGGGAGCGACTTTGCTGCCGACATCCACAACAACCACCTAAACGCAGAGAAGCGACACTTGCCCAGGGGCGATTACTTGGATTGCCACCCGACAGTGTCGAAGAAAATGCGAGCCATTCTAGTGGACTGGCTCACAGACGTTTGCGCCAGTATCAAGCTCTCTGACAGCACCCTGCACCTGTGTGTGCACATTCTCGACCGCTTCCTCCAGGAACACCAACCAACGCGCAACAATCTTCAGCTTGTGGGCAGCGTGTGTCTATACATTGCGGCAAAGTACGAGGAAATCTACGCGCCCTGTGCAGGCGACTTCGTGGCTCTTGCGAAAGGCGCATTCAGCAGGCAAGATGTGATCATCATGGAAGCCATCGTGTTGAATGTTTTGCGCTTCCAGGTGACCACTCCTTACTGTTTGACGTTCCTCGCTCGCATCGAGAAGACTCTTTTGGAAAAGGGTGTGTCCGAGGAGGTTGTGCAACACATCTCCACAATGGCGCACATGTTTGTGGAGCTTTCAATGGTCGATGGGCTGTGCTTGATGTTCCGACCGAGTCTTTTGGCGGCCAGTGCGGTTTTTTTGGCCATACAGAAGCTGAGTGTAGGGACTAGCTGGTGTGAGAGCTTGGCTTTTCACTCTGGGTGGAGCCAGGGCGAGCTTGTGGGATGCGTGAAGGACTTGCGAGACCTGGTTGATATGGGAGACGAGACGAGCAGACGTCTAACAGCGATCCCAAGAAAGTTCGAGCGTAAAGCGTCGGACAAGAGGACTTTTTGAGTACTTTGACGATTGTAGTTGCTCTGCCATGAAAGCCAAACAGTATAAAGTGCTTCCCGTACTCGTTTGTGTCCTTTGAAAACCCTTTTTTCCGCCTCCAGGTGTTTACCAGAAGTAAAGCTCAGGTTGTATAACAAACATTAATGCTCTGCGCGGGGCCTTCCATCACTGGAGAGATGGATGCACCGTGAAACAAATCGTAGCCAGACATGTTGCGTAGGTATACTTGTCGAAGAATGGTCGGCAGGACCGATGAAAGTTATAACTATCATACGGCCGGGTGGTTTGAACCACAGGCGCACAAGCGCGGTAGTCCAGAGAGCGCTGTCAAGGTCCGGAGGACAAACAGACGCCGGGTAGCACGGCAGGCGCGGAAGAGCGCGGACGCACAGAAGATAATTGAATCAGAAGAGTAGTTGGTTTGTTTTTGTTCGTTTTTTGTTGTTCGTTTTTAGTTTCTGTCTGAGCGACATTGTGCTCTAAACCGCTACTTTTAACTAGCGGTTTTTAAGTATTAAATCAGTAGACTATATCACTCATGGGCAGTATCAATATCCTACACGCATATGCAATAGTCATATCTCCAAGTGTCAATATCCAATGCGATCAATCCTAGAATGCATCATTAGCCGTTCATCTTTGTCATCAAGTAATGTAGCATACAGATGTACCTACATTTCCCAACTCTACAGTACTCGTCCTCAGCGCCGCTGCTCTCCAGTAGCAAGCACGCGTCCTCCTCCTGGGTCGCAACTTTGCGAGCAATGGCAAGATCTACACTATGATGATCGATGGCCGTCTGCAGGTTGGGAGCGAAAGGCCGTTTCGATGGGAGGTGTAGCGACTTCGGCCTTCTTTGACATATGACATCTATGTTGTTTGAAATTTAAACTCGTTCCTTATGATCCTCGAACCTTGCCGCGGAAAGACCCGCGGCTCAAGGTACAAAAACGGGAATTCTATCCGAACGGCGCAGGAGTACAAAAAGCTCGGCCCTGTTCCCTTGGCCAAAAAACAAGGACACCTTCGCGAAATCGGGGAGTGCTAGATTTCTAGCACTCAACATCGCTATGCCAAGGGGTACCGACCGAGCGCGATGCGTTTAAATAGTCCGAAGAGCCAGAAAAAGTAAAGAGAACAAGAGGAATGGACTTGCGAGTCTTTTCTCGCCTTTATTCTTCCTAATCTACTACCGCTATTCTCTTGAGTTGCCACAGAGGCACAAAGGAGAAAGCCAGCGCTGTGCTACGCCAATATCACTGTCAAACTATTGTCTGCTATTCCACGGGTGCCCGCATCGTGCGCCAAGGAGGAGGCCGAAATCGATGGGCACCACGATGTACCCGCTGGGATAGCGACCTTCTGGATTCATGAAGTCTGAACTAGTTCGTGGAGGAACCTTTGGTTAATCATTTGTTGAACATTGGATTTGGCAACCGATGGCCACAGCGTACAATTACTGTTGGTCACGCAATGAGCATGTGATGGGGAGGGAGCTCTTCACGTTTACAGCGCCTCCAGTGCGGTCCCGGCGCAATCACGCCTTGCTCTACTTGTGGGGCTTTTCACCAAATGGATTAGCGCTCCGCGCGCATGCGCAGCCCGATGCGCGCGCCCCTCCGGCATTGTAGCGCTACTGGCATTGCGCACCGACTCAAATGCGCTTTCGCGAAGTCGAAGAGAGAACAACAGGTGATCCCTTCGCGTGTTCCCCGCCAACCCGCAGCGCATGCATTCTCGAGAACACCGGCGGCCGCCGCTGACGTTCACTGGTGCGACAGCGAGGCGCGTGCGCTGACGCATGGTCTTCGGTGGCAGACATCTTTCATACTTCGCGTTCATGACGAAGGTCGCGACACCTCCTTCCTACCGCGCTCGCCTCTCGTCGCGCGCGTCCTCCAAGCTGGCCACCAACCGGCGCAATTGCAGTTCGGCCAACAGCTGCGGTGTTGATCTCTTTAAGGCTCAAGTTGATCGGCGTGCCACCGTTTTGTCCATGCCATAGAACGACAATCGCACATCCTCAGCAGGCGCGAACACATCAATCGCCATTTATGCGGTTTCACAATAGCTCCCCGCCATTAGCTCATTGAACGCCGTCCGAGAGCTCAATTACACGCGAGGCAAACTCTGCACATGTCACTCCCTCCTTTGTCTACCAACACACGGCATACAACGTGTGCTCTAAGAGGGTTGGCAGTTAGAATTGCTAGATTGCTAACCCTAACTACCAAGGGTATCAAGAGTCCTGCAATACACACGCTTTACGCCTGGGAGGGGCGGGAAATTCGTCATTTCAAATGACTAAGGTTATGGACAACAAGAAGCTTCAGTCATAGAACTCAGTGATTTTTAAATGCAAACTAGTTCATCTTTAAACTCAGAACTCACACCACACACTCCAGCAGCAACAGATCTCTCCATAATATTACTCCCCAAAGCTAAAACAGTAAAGAACGAGTGGCTCCGTGGCGTGCTTCGCACGCCTTTGAGAGTTCAAATATAAAAAGAACCCCTGAGTGCCCACCCGGCAGACCGTCCTCCACAAAAATCCGCCCTTTTCTCCCACACGCGGAGCCACGTTACTCCGAGGCTCCCCCTCCACACCCGGCGATCTCCCCGGCTCTAGGCGTGCCTATGAGCTGCAGTTCAGTGCCCGGCGCAGAAACCACAACAAAAAACAGCCAACAGGGCTGCTCTCCCTCTGTAGCCAACAACCAACGCAGCGCTCCTCAGCGCTGCTCGCAACCAAACAGCGGTTCTGGGCACTGTGTGACAGTTTCGTTTTTACCCGTCTCAGCAGCACGTGCGTCTTGGCTGTCAGCTGGCCCTCCAACCCAGCAGCGCGCTCGCAAAGCGCTGCCGACCAAGCAGCGCTGAGCAGCACTCTTCTGCTTTGCCAACCGCTCCCACAGCACGGATTGGCAGAGCTCTGGCGCTTCGAAAACCGATCCTGGAACAACAGCGCTCATTGGCACTATGAGCTTTTGCCGGCTCAGCTCCTGCCAACACAGCAGCGCACAAGGGCCTGAAAAACAGTTCCCACTCGGGCAAAGCGCTTCCACCGGATATAGTGCTCTTAGGCTCTGTTCTACCCCAGCAATTCCGCAATGCAGCCCGCTCCGTTCAAGCCCAACGCCGCCTGAACAAACCGCATCTCCCGGCCGTAGATGTCCCTGCCTAAAGCTTCCTCAATGCAGCTTTGCATTTTGCGCGCAATTCAGCTCTCAATCGCAGAGACCCTCGTTCCTGCCGTTCGCCTTTACTCGCGTTTTCTTCTCCGCCACCGACGGGGCGCTGTTTCTTTTTACGCCCCCTGCCTCGACCCATCACGGTCCACGCCCCATCTCAGCGCTACCCTTCGCCGCATCCCGTCCTACGCCCTCTGCCTTACCGCATCACGCTCCACGCCCCAACAAAACGCTCCTGCCTTGCTCTGTAACGTCCTACGCCCAAAAACAGCGCCCCTATTTCGCCCTCTCAAACCCCATGACCCTCCAAAGCGCCTTAGCGCTGCTTTCTTTGCGCTCCCGGAAACCTAGCCCGCGCCGACTTAGCAGCGATCTTCCACCTGGCAAATTGCTTCTGCCCAGGGAAAGCGCTTTTATGGGCGATAGTACTCCTGGGAAATCGCTTCTGTCACGGAAAAGCGCTCCTATCGGCGATAGTACTCCTATGCTTTGTCCAACCTCAGGGCGTCGCCCCAGCCGAGCACGGCCAAGCAAAACGTTTGTACCAAGCTACTGGGCTCTGTCCCTGCCCAACGCTTTCGCGATGGAGCGTTGCACTTTGGAGAATTTGATTTGATGCCAGCATTGACGATCTGCGCTCTGAACCCACGGCGAACTTTAGGCAGAATCTGACGGCAATCCCCTTAGAACAAAACGAACTTGCCGCTAAATGGGGTATTCGAGCGCATAATATCGCGGAGAGTACGCTCCACAGCTTCAAAGCAAGAGCGGTGACACATCACGATATCATTCCATATGATTAAGTCAACGTTCTGTATCGTTTCGGCAACTGTAGATTGCAAGGAGATGTATCACATATTATCAGCCATTTCAGGTATGAGTATCTTGAACGTCGAGTGCGCGGTGCGACCTCCATCTAACAGTACAGAAGCTACAGCAGAAGTAGCCACTGTGCGTACATTTTTGTCTCGAAGCTGTAGAACTGCTTGTATAGCTCTGGAAAGAAATGTCTTTGAAGGACAATGCCCTTCAAGGGGGTTTCTTCCAATGACTTAGAAATTTCGTTCGCTTGAGAACTAGCTTGGCCTATAACAAGCTATACCGCTATTGCGTGCCGACGGCCGGTTAGGACCGAAAGTGCACACTGGTGGAACACGTGGACTGCACGGATGCCGACGCTCGAGTGCGAGGCTTGCTCCATTTGGCCCGTATTCTATCTTATAGTTATTATTATTTAGTATTGTTTAGTGTTTATTTAGCTACGCTATCGCTATTTAGTGTCTATTTTTCGGGCGCGCGCCCACTGTCCGGAGCCGCGTGCCTCACTACTTAGGATGTTTAGCACTGCTCCTCAGTAGACAACCTCTTTGCAGATTTGATGGAGTGAGTCTTGGCTCTGAACTCTTCGCCTTCGGCGCTTCTTCACCGCATACTGCGTGAGCGCCCGTCGCACGTTAGTTCATCCACCACTCTGTCGACCAGAGTGCTACCACCACCGTGTGTTTATATTTAATCGCCGACACTTTTCGTAGTCTCGCCCCTGTATAGGGTTTCGCCCCCGTTTCCAGTTGTTCTCTTTTCTAGCTCTCCTGAGTGGCCGCCTCACTCACCCCGCTTGTCCCTTCTCATACGAGTGTTTCCTAGCTCCTTTTCCGACAATAGCCGTGATACCGTTCCGCGTAGGATTGGTCACATCCCGGACTGTGCCGTGCTCACTTAAACACTCTAGTTATATACCGCCGAATTGGCCTCGGTCTTACACTCGACTTCGTCGTGCCTTTCCAGAGTGGCTCTGTTTCTGTGCTCCGCTGGGACGCGTCTCCTCCGCCTGAGGCGTGTCTCTCAAGAGAGGAAGATCCCGAACATCTTCGTAGTGTTTCTGCTCGAAGCGTTTTCCTACAGACTTGCCTGTACCTCCGGTTGCGTCCAGAAAGAACACACATGAGAACTGATCTGAGACGGAAGAAGCCTTTGAAGCATTTCCAATACCTTGCAAACTCTCTGTTGACACTCTTCGCGCCGACGATCTTGGTGAATACATTTCTTTGATCTGAGTTGAATCGAGGAATAGAAGAGCGCACAACTTCTTCGAGGTCACTGCACACCTGTTGTTCGGATTGAACTGGAGCGCGCAGTGTAGGATGTAGAGCAATCCGATGTTCGCGTTTGCGAGTGGCGTCCTTAATATGACGCGCGCGATTCCCGTGTCGGGAGGTTGAGTATATGAAGTTTGGATGTACTGAGGACGCGGGTATGGAGGAATGAAGTGTACCAGGAATGGTCGTGAATGCGCCTTGGAGGGCGAGATACAGTTGTGACTGTTGTACAGGTGGACCTGTTTTTCTATGAGCACAGTAAGTTTTAGATTTATGTCCCCGAGCCGAGGCCAATTGTAGGGCCGCCAATTACGGGAAGGGACCCCTCAGCCACGTGTGTGGATAGCACGCGCGTGCACGCCCTTATTTTAATAGGGATAGTTGATTATTGATGGTGCCTACTTAGGTGCGGGCTGCAAGGCCAGCAGCCCCGTCAAGTAAAGTAACCGAGTGTTCGGCTCTAACAATATTCCCTATGCAAAGTCTCCGACTCCCCGGGAGTTAGACGGCGACCGGTTTAGTACTGTTTCCCGCCTCGGGTCGTCCAGGTCAGTCTGGTACTATTTCACCACTTACTTATTATTGTTATTTCTTTCTTGTTTCCCTGTGTGTATAGGACATTCTACCGCCCCTGTATAGGGATATTTCTTTGTGTTGTTTCGTGTTTCTTTCCCTTTTGGGACTTCCCCTTTTCCTAGGTTCAAGCACCACCGTGTGCACGGACCTTTTTCCCCTTTTTCTTTCCCTTCTCTCTCTCGAGACATCCGTTTACACGGGTGACGTCACATCTACGCTACACGTTTTCCCGTTCCTGGGAGCACCGGCATCCGTTCAACCTCCGAGGCATATCCAGGTCGCCATCGGTTTACACCCGATATCCGTGCGATACGGAGGGTTCTGCCATCTGCCTACCCTTCACAGGGAACAAGGCTTCGAACAACTTGGCCGGGTTTTTCCCCACTGGGGTTTGGCACTACATAGGAATCTGAGCTGGAGGCAAAGGTAGGCCATAGTTTTTCAAGGAGGCTGATGCACTCATTTCTTGCAGAGCGGTCTGGACCTCAAGCAAAGCATACCCAGTGGCTACTTCATCATTAAAGAGCGCTCGCCCCATGCCTCTATGTCGGGCGCGAAGATCTTGCAAAAACATTGACAGGTGCTCATTCCAAAGCGAACGTGGGTCTGCCGGTTCGCAGTATAGCAAGATTGTAGCCAATAAATATGTAAGAGGCACGAAAGAAGACTCGATGGACTCGGAAATCGTGCGCTTCCATTCTGCATCGCCTATTAACAGACCCATTCTAAGACATGCGCCCCTAAAAGTAGCACACACCTCGCCCTGTACAGTACGCAAGTTTTCGAACGAAGTAGCACCCGAAACCTGTGTGAGGAGCAATCGCAGGTAGTATCGTTCGCCTTCACGGGGACTTACGGCGTAGATACGGCCAATGAAATGAGATTTCTTGCGATTGAAATAGTAAAGCTCGCCTGGAACAGCTGTAGAAGAGGATGCCTGACCTCGAGGAACGGAGCGACGCCTCAAACAAGCTCTTGGAAGCCAGAATTTTTGCGACTTGCTCCATGTAAAGTACTTTGGAAAGTCGTCGTAGCGAATATGACGGGCACCGGGGAACTTTTGGTTTGCCACGAACCACTCGGAGAGCTTTGTAGCTGGTCTTTCTCGAGCTGCAGCAAACCTTTCATCGCCTTCTCGGAAGAACACCGTATAATGATGCTCCAAGTGAACGTCGAGTCGCACGACAGGTGGATGGCGGTCCACAATATCGAAGGAATACAACCGCAACACCGCCTCGGAAGCTGACACGTATCTAGCGTCCTGACAGTGGCTGATATAATTGTATCGGCCATTTGCTGCTGCAATTTCCATAGTGACTCGATCTGATCCTTTGCAAACGTATTTGAAAAGGTACTTGATTCCTCCGACTCGAGAGACGCACAAATCGACATTCATGTGACATGCCATCTCGCGAAGTAGATCCGGGCTGTACGGGACGACCCAGGAGTTATTCAGCGATACTACACTTATTTGACGCCCAGTACGGACTCTGTACTGCAATGACTCACCGCCATCCTCAGGAGAGCGACGGCGATAAGAGATGCAGTACTCGCTCTCAAGGCGGCCAGTCTCGGCGCTGAACTCCTTCTGGAAGTATTTCTTGCAGACTCCTTCACCCATGCAGGGCGCAGATTGGTTATCAGAGCCACAGGGTGTATGAATCATGTTCTTCAAAACCAATTGGCGAAGAGTTGGATCGGTTAGGGGCGGGATTTCTGCGGAAATGACTTTGTCAACGTTTTCCGTAGAAAAAAGGCTCTGTTTAGAGCTAGAGTCCAAAAAGAAGATGAGGTGAGCATTCGGCAAACCTCTCTTCTGGAACTCGATGACCCACACATGGGATGCTAGGGTACCAAAGTATTTCTCCTCAATGATGAAGACCATCAAAGCCTTGAGCATTAGGCGAAACACTCGCGCACTCAAATCGGGCCTTTCCTGTGGTTGCTGACCGGGAAAGAGCGCTCCTCTGATCTCAGGCCAGTTGGGATTACAGGTCATGGTAAGAAAGATATCTGAGTGTCCAAGTTTGTTGGATATGGAAATGATGTCATGTAGTTGCTGCCTCATGTATCGGTCGCCTCCGACGAATGTGGAAGGAAGCACAAAAAGTCTTCCGGCACGCACGGCATCGGTCTCATCTACTGCGTGAAGGGAATCGCCCAGATTTTCTCTTAGGGAAGAGTAGTCGGATGCCCGTAGTTTCTGCTGGTTGTTACGGAGATATGAGAGACGTTCGGACTCGAACCTACAGAACTGATCCACCAAGTACTGCTGAAATAGTCGTTTGTCGTACAGGATGGTACTAAACTCGGTGGGCCTCTGGAACTGCTGCAATGAATAGTACATCAAAGGAGTCACCTTTTTCTGTATGGTAGAGTTAGGTGGAGTAAACCTGAGGCTGGTGTGCCATCCGTCCTGACCATAACGGAAGAGAATGACGTAGGTCAAAGGATCGTAGGATCTGTGCGTGACGGGTATGATATCGAGAACTTCACTTCCATTGGAGTGGAGAACACCTCGCTTACGCACTTCGATGTCACGGACACCAATTTCACCATCTTCATTACCGGTAATGAGCGCCGCTACTTCAGAAGACTGAGGACCGTTGTAGCGGCGAATTTACTTTCCACGCGGGCGGCAATCTGCGTGGATAACCATTTGATAAGAAGTGGAATGATCGTCTTTGAGTGCCCACTCGCGCAGGCCACGGAAAGTCTGTACGTATGGATTGACCTCGTGAAGCAGAGTTGCGAGCTCAGTGAGAATAAGATGGCGAAGGCGAGGCATGAAGGTCATCCGGGTGGTAGCCTGGGTATTGTAGTCGGGGTAATTAATGTAGACCGAGAGAAAGGCCGCCTGGCGTCCGGGAGCAGGGAAAAGAGGGCCAACGAAGTGATAGATCTGTCCCTGCATGGTAACAGTGGGGTTTAAGCTAGAGTTCCCGCGGCCTCGGTTGACCCAGTTGGCCTTGACTGAAGCCATGGATAGCACTGTATTGTAGGCACGGATTTCATTTCGGAAGTGGGCCGCCAGAGGTTCAGTGTCAGTGAAGAGCAGGCGAAGAAGAGGAGGAAGATCCGGAAGCAGAAAAAAGGTCCCGAAAACAAGGTTGATGCTCGAGCTACTGACAATGCGCTCATCTCGAAAGTGTAAAGCGTTGCCGCAGCGACACAGAACGTCCATGAGACCAAGGTCAAGATATAGAGAGGGTTCTTCTTCGGGCTCATCGAACAATCTGCGGGCGACTTGCTGAGTGGTTCTATTAGATGCAACACGGCGTTGTCGATCTGGAGTATTCTCATCGGCCCTAGACAGGCGCATTGCATCTCTGTTGCCCTCATTTCTTGCATAATGAGTAAGAGTATCTTCCAAAGCCTGGGCCTCGCGCATGTTGTCTCGTTTGTTCTCGCTGCGAGCACACCGAGTGGGTGTGTCCTCTTCTGCTCTGTAACGACACATAGCGTCTCAATTGGAAATCTGGCAAGCTCGGCTCTCGGGAATTGTTTGGGATGCCCTTACATCACGAATAGCAGAGTAATTGACAGCTTGTCGTGCCGATCGGACAGGTGTGGTCTCCTGTGCTCTTGCTGCCAGAAATGTAGAATGTAAAGCGTCAAGTCTCGTAATTCGTTCTTCCTCCGTTTCTTGCGCTCTTTGCTGCCACAAGAGATCCCGATCTGTTGCTTGCGCTGTCTGGCGCTGGGCGTCGGTTTGTCATGCGCGCCGGATTCTCGCGCGTTCTCGATTACGACGCTTGCGTTTTTCGGCCTTTTCTGCAGTCTCAGCCCTACATCGTGCAGCAGATCGCTCGCGCTTTTTCCTTCTGCGAGCTTTGACTGCATCGATTGAAGATACGTTAGGCATAGTAACGTAAAAAAACTCCGTTTAATGCCCTTAAAGATCCTTACCTTCTGAAAACGGCGAAAGATCTGCCAAAAATAATGCTAATACTATATTAATTATTAAACTAGGTGAGAGCGTATAGTACGCAATTCCAAGCAGTAATATTGCAAACATATTATTGGTTCACAACTGCAAGTGTTGATCAAGTACTGTGAGGTCTTTTCCACGCAATGCAGGGACCTAGCGCGATGGCAGTTTTTGCAAGAGTACTCCGTTCAGCAGTAAGATCGTCCGCAAGAGAGAGGTACTGCAATTGTTATATTTAAAAATATTTTGCTAAAATATTATTATAAACCCTTCTTAATAATATGTAAAACGTTTTCTAAATATTTGAAATTATTCAAAGAAAAACCAATATTGTCTACAATATTTAAAACGTTTTTTAAATATTAAAAAGTATTCAAGAACTAACCAATAATGACTTCCAGTTTTTTACAGTGCTTTTTTACAATTATATATCTTCGAAAAACCTGTGGGTTTGTATTTGAATATATTTGTTATTATTTAAGAAATGTGTTTAATAACAGGGTCCGCAGCACACTCGCAGGAAGCTGGTTAGGCTCGCTGGAAGTGCATGGAGAATATTATTACACGTAGTACTATACAGGGAAAGGGAATCTGCGCTGCAGATATGGGTAGGGAATGTGTACGAAAGAAAGAGAAAGGAAGAGGTGGGAAGGAGGAGATGGATGAAGGGCGCCGTTGCATCATGCGCGGCGTGCAATGGGGCGCCGTTCATTGCATGCGCGGCGCGCAATGGGGCGACGTTGCATTAATGCGCGGAGTGCAACGGCCCAGCATTGGCTGCTGCGCCGCACACGTGTGCCGTCCGTCCAATGGGGCGCCGTTGCACTCACACGCCGAGTGCAACGGCGCGGCATTGGTGCGCCACCAGCCACGTGTGCTCGCCACCCAATGGGGCGCCGTTGCACTCGCACGCCGAGTGCAACGGCGCCACATTGGCTGCTGCCCCGTACACGTGTGCCCCTCACCCAATGAGGCCGCCAACCCTCTCGCACGGGGCGACACACGGACATACACACACACACACACACACACACACACATCTGCTTTAGTGAATTGTGAAAAAAAGAAAACAAAAATCTCAGTACTTCTTTCAATCCACCTGAATGTGTACAATGTTTTCTACTCGAGCGTACTTATCGTCAGGTGCTTTCAAATCAACATATAAAATACTGGTTCCGTCATTGAAGTCAAGAATTTGCTTTTTCGGCACATGTGTTTCCACTGCAAACGGTAGTAAAATTTCACAAACAGAACTTACTTTCTCTGACGTAGAGCTTCGAAATAGTTTCAAACTGCGCTGGAAGCCCAATATCTTTGGATGATACCCCATTATTGGCTCAAACTGTTTGCTTAGCCAAGCCTTGTGCAACAGTTTAATATCGACCATGGCTTGAGGCCACTCACCAGTAATCTCAAACGACTTCCCTCTATTAGTTACTTGGCTCATAATATTTTCCACCTTTATCCCAGACGGCAACCGAACTGCTAGGCTGAGAAACGGCACGGTGGACTTCTCATCTTCCCAAACTGAGTGTAAAACAATAGGTCGAAACACTTTTTGTGCAGGACTGCTTTTGTGTTGGTTTTCATTATTTCAAGATTCCTCGTTCTCCAAATCGAGATCATGATAGCCGGCTTCAACACTATTTTTGTGGTCATCTTCTGCTGTATTTCTTGGCTGAGGGACGGAAACACCTTTCGCTGTCGTTTGTTTAGTATCTTATAAACATTTGTCGTAGAAAAAGAAAGAAACGAACCTACATTTTTACGTCTTTCATCCCGAATCTTTCCATACCTGATTCGAAATGTAGAAAGTTTGAAAGGCCTGAACAAAGAATATATTCTATAAACATCAGCCGGGGCTTCATCTCCAGTAATTTCTCCATTTTCAAACATCGGACGTAATCGCTTGACTGCTGCAGAACTTTCACTTAATCGTGGTTGCTTACGTTTGGTTGTCATTATGCAAGGAAAAGATGAGCTCGATGTTCCCAGAGGTTATCGCTTGTAGCTCCGAGGCGCTGCAAGTTCTACTGGTCCGCTATAAATTTGAAAAGCTTTGTACTATGAACTGAGAGGGAAACTGCATACGATTGTATTGATTGCTATTTTTTTGTCATAGGAAAGTAGTAGAGCACCAATTAAATTTTGCCATGGTTTTGGTTTCTCAATACAGCCAATAGCAAAACGTTTTCTGGCAGAATGAAAATTTACGCTGGCCTTTCCACGATTCGGATTGACAACTGTTTTGGTTTATCGTTACAACTGAAAGGGAGGTGTACACTTAAAACATTAAAGCACGTTGCACGCCTACGAAGTATTAATATCTACTTACTGCGAGAATGATAATGTTCAAAGACCCTACATAACTGAGTGAACTTTAACATTTTCCCGTAAACTTCTTATATAGCGTACTTGAAGTCCTTGAGTCTTAGTCCAACGAGAAGAATTTAGCCTATTTTCTACCTAGCACTCTTTGCCTCGGTTCTGAGTTTAGTGAGTGCGAAGCGATTTTAATTGAGAGCGCCGTTATCTCAAGTTTTTAGAACTCTCATTATGTGATTTTTATTGCAAAATGCTAAACTTATGCTTCTTTACATCATTGAGCTTTTCTAAATACGAATAAATGAGAAGAAGTATATATAGTATATGAGTGCTTATCTGTTGATAAACAAAAATAATTGAAGTCTCATTGAATACAAGCTCAAGTAAAAAAAGCCCGTAGCTTAGAAGCTGGCAGTAGATAAAGTTATAAGCCGCAGATTCTTCTCTTGGAGAAGAAACCAACCCTTGTAAGCTTACCACATAAAGCACGTTTGGGCACCGTACGTTCATTGTCACGCTTTTGTGGACACGTAAAAACAATCGTTGTTGAATGTTTGGGTTCATTTATTTCTTGGGAATATACTAAGGACAAAGACCTAGGTCTCAAACCAAAAGAAGTTTTCCACACGAAATTGGCAAATTAAACAACCGAAGTATACTTCTGATGTCAGCAAAAATTTCCATGCTTCCATCTTTTTTTTCGCAATCCATTCTCTTATATATTCCGTGTTCCTCGCTCTTCAAAAGCTCTTTCAAGAATTCTGAACATCTCTTTTAACGACAATATGGAAAGATCATGTGCGACTACGTTCAATACAGCTGGAAGATCTATGCTTTATCATTCAAAATTAAAATCGTCGCATTCCTTTAAACGTCGGTTTACCTCCTTATTTGGAATTAGCAGCCCGATTTGTAGCCAAATTTAGAACAAAATTTATCCAAAGACTCCTCTGCGCGCCAGTCCGAAGCATTTACTCTGGGCTTTATTGTTTTTGCCCCACTACAGTACGGAATCTGTTCATCATGTTTTATCAGGCGTCGACGAAAAAACATTTCGAAAATGGTGTTGGATCTATGTGCATTTGCTATCAAATATGAAATAGGTTTGTTTAATCTAATATTATCCTTTTTTTCTGAGTTCTAACAATTGTCAATAATAGATCAAATGGAATTATAGGCTGTTAGGAAAATCGTTTTACAACTGTTTTGTTTCCATATATGGTACGGATTGTCCGATTCACGAACCAACGCCCTTTTCAAAGATTTAGTACTCTCATAAATTCAACGAGGCGGGTCTATGTTACGAAATTGGAGTTAGAGTAGATTCATGCGATATTGTTTGGGTGAATGACGGATACCCATGTGGAAAATGTCCAGATCTACAAGTATTCCGAGAACATCTGAGCGCTAAGCTATTGAATCAAGAAAAAGTCCTTACAGATGACGGGTACAAAAATAGGAAATGCGTAAGGAAAAACAATGTTTCAGAATCTGACAAAAAAGTTCATGCCTGGTTAAGAGCGAAACATGAGATAATCAATAGAAGACTGAAACAGTTTATGGTACTAAGCCACCGATCTGGGCATAATATTTGTTTACATTCAGTTTGCTGTTTCGCTGTCGCAAATGTGATCCAACTTTCATTGTCAAGGTAAAGCTACAAAACAATAAATCATGCTCTCCTTCATCTTGCATAGACGCAAGAGAAAAAACAGAAAGTCTACAGAATCCTAACTGTTCTTCACAGCATGCGATGTTTATTAGAAGTAAGAACTCCATATTTGTCAAGAAAGAAATAGCTATAAATTATTTTAAACGAGTTTTAGACACCCATAGTAGCGTGATATGGTCTGCAGAAAAGTGTGTACAGAATTTTGTATCGGTTTGTAGTCATATACAGCATGCGTGAAGGAATATGCTGTATTTCCCGCGTCTCCCTGTGGATTGTTTTGTACTTATGACCAAAAAATGATCAAATGAAATTACAGTTAATGAAATCCCAGCAAATCATGTGACAAATCATCGTGAAATGTGAACTGGTAGTGGAATCGTTCCAGCAACCTCAAACGACTGAAAACTTCACACGTGTGTATCGTGTACTATGATCTGTGGGGAACTGGAAGAGAGTATAAGTGTTTCGACCGAGTGTTCGGAACCCTGCACAACCGACCGCCACTCAACCCCATCATGGCTGAAGTCGATCTCGATCCATCCTCGACTGCGAACCACGAATCTGCTCAAACCCCTATCACCGCCGCTACCAACAATGCCGCCCCTTCCTCTTCCATTTCATCCCCCCCCCTCCGAATCCATCCCAACGAGCGCTGCTGCCCCTGTCCGAGCTACCTCACCGAGCAAGAAGGAAGGACGTCGTCCAAAATTCACTCCAGAAGACGACCTCATAATTGCCCGCGAAGTATCCGCTGCAAAAGCGCACATCGCTGGATATGGCGAGATCCAGAACAGCTTCGGACAGGCGGCTGCGAAAGCTAACGTCAACACACAGCTATCCCAAAACGTCAGTGCTAAGAGTATCCCAGACCGTTACAAGAAGATTCAAGATACATTCAAGCAACGAGATGCAGCAAATAGGCGTCTTTCGGGAGTTTGTGGAAAGATTGAATAACTAGATGAGTTGTTAAGGGCGATGGATGAAGCGGGGAACGATATGGAAAAGAAAAGGAAGGCCGAAGTGGCCGCCGAGGAGGAAAAAGAAGCTCGGAAGGAACGAATAGGTCGAAATTTAGTTGCAAGATCGCTAGCAAGGAAGAAGGGTGGAACAAGCGATGAGCAGGAGGGTGCGGGAGATGGTAGCGAGGCGGGTTCTGCTAAGAAGAAGCGTAAGACTCGCCATACACCTGGGGATGCGTTGGATGGAGAGCTGCAAGGGTTTGGAAATGCTCTAAAGGAAGCCGACCTTGCACGGATAGATTTAGAATCGAGGCGATTGGAGTTCGAGAAGGAGCGTCTAGAGGTCGAAAAACAAGACCGTGTGAAAGACAGAGCGATGCGACGAGAAGAACGCGAGGCGCACAACGAACTGGAGCTTGGAAAGTTTAAGTTGCTTATTGGTGCCTTCGTACAGTCTAAAAAGTAGCAATAGTGGCATGACCTTGTAATACCAGTAAATGGCAAGTTTTGAGGCAACAAAAGTAACTCGAATGTCCATTATTGAAGTGAGAAGGCGCCGGCTTCTGCTCGCGAAGGGCTCCCTGCGGGAGTGAGGCCAAGCGTTTACTGGTTATCCTCATGACTGATATAATCTTCTCATGTTGGTGGGGCGCATTGGAAGTACTGCGAAATCGTGTTTGGCTACACACAGTCTCGGATATTCGTAAGCAAAAACGACGCTATGTACAAAACTGCTACCGGTAACTCTCCTGTTCTCATCTTCCCCTTGAAGTCTACAGTGGACCAATATAATTTCACTTCTTTGAAAACCCCCTCCATGGTTAATCTCCCCTTAGACATGGCAGTGTTGAATGCCTTTTCGTAGCATTTCAACTAAGAGCCTTGAAACTGAACCTCCGAAAACGCTCTTTTGTTATACCCTGAATCTCCGTACAACGATTACTGAATCCCGTCCACTATCATTAGCTCCAGTAGAGATTCTTTCAGCCCATTTCTACATTTTTTAAAGTCAAATGCAGTTCATTTATAGTGTTCTTTATGTCCCATGAAGAGCAGCAGAGTAACACTGATTGGGTTTCTTATCTCATTTGATCACTCAAAGGTGCAATCATTCTACTTTTCTAGTTCCGGTGCACTACACCAGTTCTTCTTCAAGCATCTGTAATATCTCAGTCGCTTCCTTATACTCTGAAGCTGGCCATTCACACATTGCAAGCAATACTTTCAGTCTCTCGTACCTCCAGTACTCACTTCCAAGTAGTGCCTGTACCTCAGATGGGTTTGCAGGGAACTCATTGAAATACCATCGTATTCCCATCATCCGGTGCTTCATATTCTTCAACTTCAACACCAGAGGGAATCGTCCACTGCTGTCGCATGGGATTTTGCGAGCCCGTCTAGCAGTAGCAACTTTCCACTCCCGTTCCCGTACTACACCAATTCCCACACCCTCAATGTTACCAATGTCCATGCGAGTTGCGCATATTGATGGATGAGTGGTGTATATTGACAGTTGTCTACATGCCCGATTCACTCGACGTCGGCGCGATGAATCCGTTGCAGGCAGAGAACGGGCCTTGTGGCGACTTTGTTGATAATGCCGTAGACGTTTAAAAGAAAACTCAAAACAGTCAGGAACATGGTACTTGGATTCAGAAGCATCCTTTCGCATGACAAACAATCAATGGTGGTTTGTACCTAACAGTGTACAGAAAATTGACCCCAATAAGATTAGACTTTGGGAGGAAACCAAAGTCACTTCAAACATTAAAAAAAGTGGAAATGCACAACACTGGAAATAGAAAAACTGAAGATTTAAAATTCTTTGATGTACTGCAAGTACCCGGAATTGCTGCTAATATTCTTCCTAATGGACAAATCGATGAACGTGGTCATACTGTTCACTTTCAGAAAGATTCATGCAGAATAATTTCAAAACACAACAAAAAAACCATTTTAAACGTTCAAAAGGAATCATCAACGAACTCCTTCAAAGCCTACAAAATTCAAGATAATAGTTACTTGACATATGTTGCCGTACAGGAAAATTTTTAAATATGACATGCCAGACCAGGACACACTGGGGAATCAGTTTTACATCAAATACTTTAAAAACCCGGTACTAAAATACCACTGAAACTAAAACCAAAGAATAAAATTCTTATAGGGATGAGTTTTGGGGAAAATGGTTTCAAAGTCAATTAAACCTCTTAACGATTTTCAAGCAAAATCAAAACTGGAATTAATTCGCACAGACCTCTGTGGTCCTATGAAACCCTTGTCAGAAGAAGAAAACTATTATTTTATCATGTGTACAGATGATTATACTCGGAAATCTTATGTCAATTATATAAAAACAAAAGAACAAACGGTTAAAAAGACGAAAATTTTTATTAGAATGGCGAAGAATCAAACTGGACTTTGTGTCAAAAGAATTCGCATTTACAGAGGTAGAGATTACATCTCTACAGAACTTAAAAAAATTTTAAAACCGAAAGTAGTTGCTCATGAGCCAAAAGCTGCTCACCAACTCCAACAAAATGAACTTTCTGAAAGACCAACCACAACACCATGCGAGAAAGCTCTTTGCATGATTTATTACCACAATATTTTTTAAAGATTTTTGGGCTGAGGCAAAACAGATTGCAAAAGATTAAAAATACAAATCCAACAAAACTCTTAAGAGACATAAGTCTTGAAGAAAAGTGGTCTAGAAGGAAGCCGAACATTTTCGATCTTAGAGTTTTTTAATGCATGGTATAAGTTTTTATTCGGAAAGAAGAGCGAACAAAATGAGATGCTAAATCAAGGCTTTATACTTTTATTGGATATGACGAGGAAAACTACAGAATCATGAATAACAGTACGAAAAAGTGTATAGTAAGCGCAAATGAATAGTTTTTCGAGCTTCCAAAAGACATTTTTTATAATTGAAGGCAGAAAAGAACCACGATGAACAACAATTTGAAGAAACCAGTTCAACCACAGAAAAAATTCAAGAACCAGAAAATAAGAACAAAACGATTGGAAACAAATCAAATCGTCCCGAAAAGACCACCAAAAGTCAAAAAGATATTACTATGACTGACATACGGGCACGTTTAAGAAAAAGAAAATAATACTACAGGATCAGTTATGATCTTAACAAATGAAATGAAATTTAAATCATTTAAGAAGCAATAAAGGTATTTGATAAAAAGTATTGGATAACTGCAAAAGAAGAAAAAATGAACTTCCTCATATAAAACAATACACGATCTGCGGTACCAAAAGAAGATGAAATGTGGTTTTTAACGACAAAAATGGGTTAATAAAATTTAACACAAAACAGAAAACTGAATGATGCTTACACTTTCGAAAAGAATAAAAATGCATATATTCCCAATAGATGTCCAAACTGCATTTGTAAAAGAAATAATAGAAAAAGAACTATACAGGTAGCAACCAGAATGATTTAAAAGTATAAAATATCTGACGCATGGTTTCAAATTGCTAAAATCTATTCATGGTTTAAAACAGGCACCAAAAACCTTATAAGATGTTATTTGCTTAGTATTTGAAGAGATAGATTACAAAAACTGCAACACAGATCATGGAATCTTTGTTGGAAATACAAAGTACATCCAGAAATTATTGCATTATATGTGTGAGAGGAGGACTCTGCCCGGACCTTTACTTCGAGCTCTTCTTTGCCTTTCCTGAGTACTGGATATTTCTACTGTCATGTTTGGTATTCAACAAATGCGGCGCATCATGGATTCGTGTTTGATGGTGTTTGACAGTCCCCGGTTGATGCGTCGCATTTTGTTGCGGTTTGGGGGTGTACTTGGGGCTGTTCCCTTAGTTTTCGGAATCTATCGCGGTGAAGGGGTTTGGTAAATATGTCGGCCGTCATATCACTCGTCGGGATTTTGTTCAATGAAATGGCGCGGGAGGCGATGTGATGTTGGAGGTGATGGTGTCTAAGGTCTTTGTATTTTCGTCGTTTGGTTGGGGCTTGATTTTTGGCAATTAGTATAGCAGAATGGTTGTCGATATAATGAGGGGTTGGGTCTAGGTTAGTTAGTTGTGTGGCGTGTAGGATATTGCGGAGCCATTGTGTGTGTTGGGTGGCGCTGGTGGCGGCTATGTATTTGACTTCGGTCGTGGATAGCGCAACAATGTTTTGCTGTTTGGAAAACCATGAAATCGGAGTACCATTGATGAGGTGGACCGTTCCCGTAACTAACTTTCTGTTTTGTTCGTTGGCAAATTCTGCGTCGCTGTAGACCGTAAGTGGCGCAGTAGTGCGATGACCGTAATGGTATCGTAGTCCATAGGATTTGGTGCCTTTCAAGTACCGGAGAAGCATCTTTAAGGATTGAAAGTGGTGTTGTTGGGGTTGCGACATATGTTGCGCTAGTCGGTTGGTGACACAGGTGATGTCTGGTCTGGTGCTGTCGGTGATGTACCTGATTTCCCCTAGGATCTGTCCGTCTCTGGAGGCTTGTTCGGTGGATAGGAGCGGCGTTTTTGGGAGCCTTTCCAAAGCTTTTTGATTGTTGTAAGGGGTGGCCATTGGGTTGCAGGTGCTCATCTTGGTTTGTTCGAGTAGTGTGTCGATGGAATGTGGTTGTGCGATGTGGACTGCTCCATCCGCAGCATATGTAATTGTCCAATTAAGAAAGCGGGTTGGTCGTCCTAATCGCTTGCTTTTGTACTTCGTGAGTAGTTGCTTGTGAAGGGTATCGATGAGCTTCTGTGAGGATGCGAGGACTAAGGAGTCGTCGATGGTGGTGCTGACGATTGTGACGCCTTCTGGCGTGTGGCGTGTATAAAGGCACGGGTCCCGTTCTGAGGGTGTGAATTGCAGTTTGGTAAGGAATGCTTTCAGTCCGTGATTATAATAGTATGCTGCCGGTGGGGATCCGTATAACTTGCCCATATGCTGTCCGTATTGGCCTTCGTGTGCATAAGTACCATTAAAGCGTGGAATCTGCTTGACATATATGGGTTTGTCGTGTTTGTATTCTTCTTGTACGTATGCCGATGTTATGTCAAAGTGCTCCAGTGGCATTTTGTGACGAGCGTGTAAGGTGATCAGCATCCGTTGAGTCGTATGGTCGGCAGTATATGTGGTGGTGTGTTTGGGGTTGTAGTGAACGCCAGGTTTCATGAAGTTACCTCTGAGGTTACATCTGGCTTTTCGTTGCACTATTTGGCCGTTCTCTGAGCGTTTGTACCGATGTAACATCATAAGGGGTATTACTGCGTGTTTTGGTGGGATGAATGTTCTCGGAAGCCATTTGATGCTGTTGTGTTGGTCGAGGTTGTCTAACTCTGTATCATTTGCCATTTTCCACAGCTCGGCGTTGGGGTATTGTCGTGCTTGTGTGAGGTTGACGGGGGGGGGTGTATTGATTCTGATTGCGGTGGGCAGTGGTGGTCTTTTTATTGCTCTGGCCTTAAAGGCTGTAGTTGTAGTTGCCGTGGGGTCCTTGGTTATGTGATACGGATGAAAGTCACTGGCCCGGATGCTCTGGTATTGTTGGGTTCTGAGGTTGATTACTACAATGTGCTTGAGGGATATGGGATATATGTACCTGGCTGGCTCGGCCCTCGATTCGAGTTTGCTCTTTGGTGCATATGTGGGTATTGTGCCGAGTTCGCCGAATATGAATATTTTTGCTATGGCTGGGGGTTCGCCGTACCACAATTAAAATGGAGATGTGTTGATTGCTGCATGATGAAGGAGATTATATTTAAAGACTGTGTCACGTGCGGAGTCTTCCCAGTATTGTTCAGGTAGTTTGGCGGTCGCTAATAGTGCACGGACCGAGTTCATGATCTTTCGGTTCATTCGCTCCGCTATGGAGTTTTCTTGTGGTTGATGGGGTGTTCGGAGGTGTAGTTGCACTTCATGCGTGTGATATAAGTTTTGCATTTTGGAGGATGTATACTCCTTTGCATTATCCGTTCGAAAGTATTTCAGAGGGTGTTTCATTCGGTGGCGTATGTGATGGAGTGTGTTGCTGACGTGCGTCGGTATGTCCTTGCGGTCCTTTATAAAATGTGCGAAGGTGAATCGACTGCGTGCACAAATGAGGAGAAGCATGTGATTGTTGCCATGCGTAGACGTCGGTTTCACTGAACCACAAGTGTCTGAGCTGATGTATGCTCCAACTGGGTACGTGTGTATTGTCGGTTTGTGAGGTGCTGGGGCTTTTTGGGAATGGCGACAAGCGCTGCATGTGAATTTGATTTCATTGGGCAAGTGTTTGGGCATTGGACGGATCAGCCCTTGTTTGGCTGTCAGGCTGAGTTTAGCTGGGTGCGCATGATTCATGCGGATGTGCCAATTGTGGGCTATCAATCGTTCGGGGGTCAGATTGTTATTCGACTATGGGTTTGGGAGATGACTAAGGGACTGTGTGGTGGCTTTAGTCCGGAGAGTGGGAATGGGTGGTGGTGCTGCCCGTTGTATTTGGGTTGATGTGGCTCGTGTTTTGGTTTCTTTGTGCTTCGTAGGGGTTGTTGTTGTGAGGGGGGGTTTAGTTGCGACAGAAATCCGAGGTTTACGTGGTAATGTTCTGGCTGTGGAGGCGTTGGTTGTGTCTAAAATTATAACCTTAAGTTGATATAGCGATGTGATCCTTGGTGCTCTTGCGATTATTTGTGGGGGTTCTTGGTGTGTGTCGATGATGTATCCGGCTTCCGGAGTGAAGGCAATGAGGCCGTATTGAGTCGCGAGATCATGCACCGAGAGGAGATTTTGCCTGATGTGCGGATTGGCCACGGCTGTGGTGTGGATGGTTTTCTTAGTCGTGCTGGGCCGTATCCTGATTATCCCATGATGAGTGCACATGGTCTTAGAATTCGTCGCAGTGGTGGTCAGTGTGGGGTGTTGGAGTCTGGACATGGTTGACGTTGGTAGGGGGATATGGGTGGGTGTTGCTCTGCTGTCGAGAATAAACGTACTTTTGTTGTCGTTATCTGTTTCCGCCGGGTCACTGGGTTGTGCGGGATACGGGACGGGATCATATGGATGTGGATAAAGCGGGATGGGGATGTGGGGATGGGGAGGATATTGGGGGTGGGTGTGTGCTAGTTGTGCTTGCCTCTTAGTGTGAGATTTGGGGTGTCGGCGGTCCTGGCATTCCTCGTTCGTGTAAACTGATGGGACTCCCACACTGGTGTTGAATCGGCACGGCTTGTAGCCGGGGGGTAGTCGACGTTGGACGTATGCGCTGCGGCGATACGGACGGTGAGGGCGGCGGTACTGATATCTGCCTCTGAATGGGTGCTCCCCGGTGAAACGTTGCTGGCCATAGTCCCCGGTGAAATTCCTAGCTGCTGAGGGTTGTGGTGGGGGTCCGTGAATGGGTTGATACAACGATTGGAGTTGTTTGAAGCTGATGAGAAAGGCTTTGATCGTCTGGGGTTTTTGGAGTATGATGGGTCCGAGAATGGGGGTTAGGGTTGAGTTGTTTTTCAAACCGTTTATGATGAAGTCTACTGTGGTCTCTTCCTGTCTGATGTTAGGATAGCGTGCTGATATCATCTTCTGCTGGAGTTCAGTGTGAGACTTGATGTAGCTGTCGATAGTTGTGTCCGGGGTGTATGTAGTATTTTCGGCTTCTGTCCTCAGGAACTTGTGATCGTCCTTGGTTGCTTGGTCAACATGGGTTATAATGTCGTAGACTAGGTTGTGGGGTGTTGGCCGATCTTCTGGGACGAGTAGGAGACCGAGTATATCCGAAGGAACACTAGTGAGGATGGTTGAAAGTAGTTTGGACTTGCATTGTGTGTGGCGTTTGTGTTGTGCGGGGTCTACTGAGATGGGGGGGTTGCTGGAGAGGTGCTCTGTTGCTTCTATCGTTGTAGCGTACGTTTCCAACGCTAGGTACCAGGGTGCGTAATTGGCTGGGTTTAGCTCCGGGAGCCTGGGTTGTCTTTCGTTTTCCATTGTTCTGTGTTGCCTGGTGTCTGTGTGGTGATGTTCGTCGTTTGCTTCTTGTATGGCTTGTGCGTATAATTCTGTCGTTAGCTCGATGGTGTCTTTGGTGTATTGTCGTCTTTGACGACGCTGGGTTCTTAGGTTTGGCGAATTCGTTGTGTGTGAGGTTAGATGGCGTCGTGAAGTGGTTTGTGGGTGGGTGGGTGGGAGACGTCATCTTGTTTTGCAGCAGTGGTTGCGTCGGGCGCATAACCTGTGAGAGGAGGACTCTGCGCGGACCTTTACTTCGAGCTCTTCTTTGCCTTTCCTAAGTACTGGACATTTCTATTGTAATGTTTGACAATATGTAGATAATCTTGTCATATCCACTGCAGACATTGAAATAATAAATTTCGTCAAAACAAAATTAAGGTCTTATTTTTCATATAAGACCTGGTAAATATCAGGCATTTCGTTCGATTCGAACTAAAGAACAATATGAAAATAGGAAAAAAAGAATTGTTACACATACAATATTAGAAAACTGCACTCCAAAAGCTAACAAATTGTATCCAGAAGCAAAACAGAATGGCGATAACAATAAAATCAACTCCGTGTCGAAAACTACTTTAATATATCATTTATCTTATTTTTGGAACGTCACCAGACTTAATTTATTCCATTACTACTCTTAGGCAACATTCTGAAAAACTTTCTAGTGAACATGAATCTGATTGCAAAGGAGTATTACGCTACATACAGAAAAATGTCCTATATCTTTCATATACCAAGTATGGAAGCAATACTGCAATAGTATTCAGTTATGAAAGTTGAGGAAGTACAGACGAGTGAAACCCAATTTAAAGATATTTCAGCTTTTGTAAAAATTGTTAAATATCGTAGTGTAGACGTAACAAAAGCTTTTTTCTCTGCCAACTACGAAAGCTGAATTCATTGCATTATGTGAAGCAGTTGAAGAAAGAAAATGGCTCTCAAAACTATTTCATGAACTGAAAAATGCCACATTAACACGAGTAATTATGTGTGTAGTCAATCAGTTAGCAATATCTATTTCTGAAAATGAAAGAAGTGAGAAAAAATCGAAACAAATTTCTGTTAAGCATTTTTATGTTCAAAAATGTGTGCAGAAATTTTTAGTGAAATCAAATACTGCCCGACAGGAAACTTGGCGGCCGATATCTTTCCCAAAGCTCTTCAGAAAACAAACCACTAACGATTTGTGTAAGTAATCGGACCAAGGCATTTTTAAAGTTCTATGGGGAGGTTTTAGAAACCTCTGGAGGGTTCCAAAATGTAACTGAGAACTGCTTTATGTAATAACAGTTTGTAGAGGACTCTTGAAGCTTCTATAAATATTTATGCATAAAACACAAGAAATACCTTAGAAAAAAGATGATATGCCTCTAGAACAATTTAAAAGTGCTTTAAAGAAATAGAAAACATCAAAAAAACCGAGATTGAGTTGATAGATACGAAGTAGAGTAAACATCTCAACAGTTCACAAAAAATCGTCGTTTCGTGTACAATAATCGATCATGACGGTTCAAAGACCTCGATGAGCCTAGTATGATTGCGCTGACGATTATTTTCAGCCATGTCGTGACGCACTCGGACACACGCATAACCCCAAAAGGGATCCGATTCCGTTTTGGGTCAACAGCAGACCACGCACCAACTAGGCTAGGTAGCATGCAACCAATGGCGGAGTAGCAGTAGTAAGTCAAGTCCTTCTTCACTAGGGAGTCGGATGCAGTACTTAAAGCGCAGCAAACCGGCCTGCTTTAGTAAAACAGCTCACCGAACTTTTTCTCTACTGATCCTACGGTCAGCAAAGTGATCATTAGCCTCGTTTCGTGATGCTCATTCGTTTTAACTTAGTATTTTTGTTCGATCAGTATCATGTCAAATGCTTCGTCATCTATCGTGAACAATGGGAAAACCGACCTCACCGTTCTGCAGCAACCGTCCTCTGTACTTTTTTCTCTAGCACATCCACGTCTCTTCAAAACAGATGCAGCTTCTGTCCGTCATTTTCTTCAAATCTATCTGTAGTATTCTACTATGTCGGGGAATCCGATATGTGGTTTTTCGCGAAGTCGCGGTTGGAACTCATAAGTGAGTGATGTCATCAAACTTGTGATATGAAACGGCACACCGCGTAGGATGCCAGGAGGCAGGGTACATTAGTGGAACACGTGGTATCACGAGTGGACTGGCTTGCAACGGCGCATGTAGTGGCGATCCACGTGGCAGGTTTTACTACCCTTTGTAGCTAGACGTCCATTAGGGACCATACCCATACAGTGGTTTGGCTAAGTGGCTGACCACTGGGTATTATTTATACATTTATTTGGGCACTCACCCTGGCACACAGTATATAGTGCACAAGAGGTGAGCGCCGACTCCAAGTAAAGGAGACAACATGGGCATCATGACTATTCTGTTCGTCGCTTAGGATTCCTTAACCGGAGATCCGGACGAGCTATAATAGATAGTCAGCCCCCAACCACTTCACGAGCCGTCTCGTACCTACGTTCCCTCAACGTTTTACAGTTGCACTGTTCACCCTCGCTGGCGAGTAGTGGCCTTACACCCCACTTCCAGCTCGCTGGTGTTGTAGCTCTACCACCCCTTTTACTTCGCCGCAAGCGACCCATCGGCAGTCCGACCGCTGTCGCAGGTGTCTGCTCTCTCCGTTAGAGCGGATACTACACTATCACCACTTTGCCAATGAAGTCACAGCCCGCGCACTCCAATTGTCTGTCTTTGATTCCACTACTAAGGAACCTTTTCGTCCCGTAAGTATCAGCTACTGCATTGACGCAGACTGGTTGGAGTCGACTATTGAACTTGGCTACAACTCAGGAGTTACGCAGACTTCAGAACTGTCAGAGACAGCTTTGCGAAGGTACCTAAAACAGAAAGCTGGGGAAGATAAGGAATCGTTCACTCTATCCACAATCAACTCTCTAATCGAGAAACATTTGAAAATGGATATGTCTAATTCCTCTTCTCGCTCCCAAATGAAACGACTATTTACAAGCTACATGTCATTCCTTCGTAGCAATGGTATCAAATGGCTCTTTGACGACAATCCAAAGACTGCAGTGTTGCCTGTAGTGTCTGCCGTGCGCCCAAAGACTTTGAAGTGACGCCTGGAGACGGATTTGGAACTAGTTCACTGCACATACAAGAAAGACTTTCGAGGTTTTATGAAGCATGTACTTTCAGTTGCTGACGCTTTCCAAGTTGTAGACAACGGCCCTATAAGGCAAAGAACCACCTGCTGTCGTAGAGAACCCAAAAGCCGCGCCAATGCACCTGGAGAAAAGACGTGGGAGTGAGTTGACATAGAGGAATCCTCCCAAAATAATAGCCGTTACAGATCTAAACGCCCTCCACCTTTTTTCATTCAACCGCCATGCAAGGCGAATAAACGCCGTCATTGGATACAAGATTGTGATTTGGCCAACGACTTAGAGAAGAAGGCGTTGATCGAGAAGATAAGGGCCCGGAAGGCAGCAGACGGATCTTCAAGGTCAACCAGAAGCCAGAACAGTAGATCGATTGGATCTGCAGAGCATAATGCTAGTCAGGGAACAGTGGCTAGGCTACGCCCATCCGCCCCTGGAGAACATTCTCCTTCTTGTCCCATCACAATTTCAGATAAACAGACACCCATCAACGCCACAGGGCGATGTGATGACAGGAGCGATGACAGCATTGTGACGCCCGGACTCGCAAAGAAAGCCGTGTTGATGGGAATTGGCACTATCTGAGCTATCAAAACTACACATCTAGTCGTCTCTCTCAAGAAAGGCTTCAGTGCGGAAAGTTTTTCATTCAGCCGTACATGAACTTCACCCCGAACTGTTCTAAATATCTCATCGGGAAGTCTTGCGCTAGTCAACATCACGTTTATGGTAGCAGATGATCAGCTCGCATGCGAAGATCTTCTCATTGGCCGCCCGGTTTTACACCATCTCCGTGTAGACACCCGAACGCTTTTGGATCACAACAGGTTTGAACTAGATGGGGCAGATTGTTTGCAAGTAGGAAACCCGACAATCGAATGTGACGCAATTTATGTCAGTCGTATCATGTCCGCGCGTTTGAACCAGGAACCCACTGCAGATTGGCAACTTACTGAAGCTCAACGTCTCAGTCGTCCAACTGTAAACTACCACAGGGCAAAATAGGAGCAGGACCCATTCCCAGACCCTGAATTGCTCGATCTTATTGACGGGACGCAGCACAGAGCGATTGAGAAAGCCACAAAGAAGCTAATAAACGGCGCCAAAACGAAGGGAATTGGCAACGAAGACTCGGAAACTCTCAGACAGATTGTCGAGGAACACAAGAACATTTTTCGTGCCTCTATCTCTGCAGGACCCCCTTCTAACATCCGCCCGTTGTAAATCAGGTTAGTGGCAGATGCCAAGCTGGTAAGAGTGAAACTCCGTAACTACTCACACGAACAGCGAAAACTCCTTGAAGGATTTGTCTTAGATCTGTTCAACGCTTGCATGGCGAACCCAAACCGTACTACTGCTTGGGCAAGCACCCCACTTATCGTCCCGAAACCAGTACCGGCACGTTTCAGATTTACGGTAGACCTTCGTCCTGTCCACAAGTTCACAGTCCGCCACCAATATCCGATGCTGAATATTGAACACGAACTCGAGAAGCTCTTCGGCTCCTATTATGTTGCCACATTTTATCTTTCCCATGGCTACTGGCAGTTTCCGTTGCACAAAGGCTCCCAATAATTGCAGTCGTTTATAACCTCCGATGGAATATTTTCCCCTACGCGTGTGTTACACGTAACAACCAACGCGACGACGTATTTGCAGTCCGTGCTCGCCGAGATATTCCCGAAAGACCTGCGAAACCTTTTACTATACTGGCTGGATGACATCCTATTGCATACTGGAAGCGTCGGAGAACTACTGCAAGGAATTCGGAAGCTCTTCAGTCTCTGTAACAAGTACTTCATCCACCTATACCCCGAGAAGTGCATACTTTTCGCAACCTCAATCAGGTGGTGTGGAAGAATCATCCGCGCGGAAGGAATACGGTATGACCCTCGACAAATGAACGGTATGCTGAATATGGAGCTGCCAGCCAGTGGAGCGCACCTAAAACAGTTCTTATGCGCCATTTATTCGGTCAAAATGGGTATACCGGATTTTTCTAACCTCATCTGACCCCTCCATGACTTCTATGAATTCTTGGAGCGCGTATATGAGCGATCAGGGAAGAGAATCAAGACAACAGCTGCCAAAGATGACCTAACTGGTCTCAATTGGACTAAACTCGAGAGCAAAGCTTTCTCAGATTGCAAACATGCCCTTACCAATCTGGTCACTCTGGCTCATCGTGATGACAACCAACGACTCTGTGTGTACACAAACGCTTCCCAAACCATATGTTCCGGCATCATCACCCAAACACCTACTGTACACCTTTGCAAACCACATGCAGAGCAACGTCATATTTCTCTGGCTTTCTGCTGCAGATTGTTGAACGAAACTCAGCTTAGATGGTCTATACTAGAAAAGGAAGCCTTTACAATTCTTGCTACGCTTGAGCCAATTCACTGGATGGTCGCCACATCTGCTGGTTTTGACTTTTTAGACAGATCAAAACAAGCTGATATTTCTCGTTGGCCCATTCTTTCTCATCCGAGACTTCAGTTTGCCAGCAATGAGGAAAGTGTTGAGGTGGGCTGTAAAACTCAGCGCGTACAACTACACGTGCTATCATATCAAAGGCACTGATAATGTCTTGGCGGACTTGTTCACCCACTGGGCAGCACCCCCTGTAGTCCGCCGACTTATAAAAGTCCCAGTGCTCCCCTCAACCTCTGATGAACAGTAAGTGTGGCCTTCCATAAAGGAAATATGGTCGTCACAGGAAGAAACCCAGGATAACAGACCGCAAAACCTGAACAAAGATGAAGGTCTCTGGAAGAACACAATGAAGTCCATATGGATTCCTGATGCAGCAGAAGATCTTCAACTTCGACTCTGCATTATTGCGCACACTGGCGAAGCAGGACATCTTGAATAAGACGCTACAATTAAGACTCTCCTTAAGTTTTTCTTTTGGAAAACTTTGGACAACGATGTCAGGGTATTTGTCCGCGCCGGCAAACACTGTATCTCTACTCTCGGTGGCGACAAAGTACCCCGACCTTTTGGACCAGCAGTGCACGGTTGCGCACCGATTGACTTACTCCAGTTTGACTATCTGGAGATCGGTTCAAGCAAAACTGGATAGAGGTATGTCCTCATGCTCCGTGACGACCATTCTGACTACAAGTGGCTGTTTCCGTTCCCGAACACCTCAGCGGAAAATGCAGCAAACCTCATTGACTGGTGTGCGGTTTTTGCAGTCCCACAAGGTTTGGTGTCCGATGGACCGACACATTTCCGTAACAAAACCCTCCGACTGCTGGCCAAGTCTTGGCGTGTACTCCACCATTTCACGTTTTGATACACGCCTTAAAACAATGACTCAGTAGAACGTCTGGGAAAGGAATTGTTGAGATCCTTTCGTGTTCTGACTTCGGAACTGCAAATAAAATTAAAAAAATGGACTGATCGTCTCTCGATTGTCCAAATCTCTCTTAACAATACAGTATCCCCGCACTGTGGTAACATTGCCACTGTTGCTGTCTTTTTGGGCATGAGTACGACCCACCGGTTTGTAAGTTCCTCCGAACTACGTGGTTAAAGTATGTAACTGTCAAAAAGGCCATTCTCTAACGTGCATTGAATGTTCAACAGCTGAAGAAGTACGTAGTCGAACTGAATCCACTCGTGCACCGAACTTTGTTGAAAAACAGAGGTATATCCCACCAGAAAGCATCTCGAGGAAGTTTTCTCAACTTTATCGAAGGCGACTATGTTCTGGTCGCATGGAAGATTTTCATGTCCGCAAAAAACTTGCTTTGCAATGGAGAGAACCAAGATGGATATTGCAAATTTCATCCGATTCTGTGTTTTAAGTCGAGGATTTACGAAATGGTTCTACAGAAGAAGTACATGGAAGCAGATTAAAGTTCTATTGTGACAGCTCTCTTGACCGGGATTGTATTAAGATTCATGTCTTGACATCAAAAACGCGAATGCCTGTCTCTCGATTAATGAAGCTGGTAGAAACTACAGATGGATTGAAAATCCACGTGCGGTGGAAAAGTTTGTCACACAAAGAAAACACTTTAGAGCCTATGAAAAGAATCGCCTAGAATGTCCCCGTAATGTTTTGACGTCTGCTCGAGCGGAAACACGTTCCGGCAAATTTGGTAGCAATCTCTCGAAAACAACTCTCTCTTTGAAAGAGGAGAGTGTGACGCACTTGGACACACGCATAATCTTAAAAGGGATCCGAGTCCGTTTTGAGCCAACAGCAGGCCACGCAACATTTAGGCTAGGTGGCATGCAATCAATGGCTGTGTAGCGGTAGCGAGTCAAGTCCTTCTCCACTAGGGAGTCGGATGAAGTACTTAAGGCGCAACAAACCGGCCCGCTTTAGTAAAACAGTTCATCGAACTTTTTCTCTACTGTCCCTCCGGTCAGCACAGATGGATACCGTTGGGGGGCCCGGAGTGGTCCGCTTCCAGATGTTGAGAGTTGCGGCTTTAGCAACGTGCATCAAGTCTTCGAACACAATGCTCAATACTTGGATGTATACTGCTACCAGTGTTTCTTGATTATCCTGACGATTGGTACAGGCCATGAGGCTTTTAAACCTGCCACTATACTCTTGGACAGGTTTTCAGGAGTCTTGAAAGATCGTCATCAACTCGAGCGCAAGCTTGTCTTTGATAAATGGCGATTCAAAGTGGTGTGGGAATGGAGAGTGCATGTCCTCTCAGTCGAGTCCGGGGAGGTTGGTTTCAGTCGATTGCCTGTCGTAGCCATTGAATGTGGCCAGGAATGCCGGAAACCAGCGAACCTGTAGCACCCTATTAGTCGACAACTGAGCCATGAGCTTTCCAAGGTACTCGAAGGGGTCTTTAATGGCGCCCGAATCGCTGCGTCAAAATGGTGGCAACGTTGGTATGCGGTAGGATTCTGTGCGGGCTCCTCTTGAAACAGCAACCGTTGTCACCATTCCTACCGGGACGGCCAAATCAGCCTTGGTCGTTTCTATCCGCTTTGCCGGTGCTTCGATGGGCCCCATCTTCCCGCTTCGTTTCTCGTCAAATTCTGTGAGTTGTCAACCGAACTGTTCTTTTAGCCGGATCCAATGCTATACAGATCACTGACGTTAGCTCGTAGTACTCTTCCTCCAACTCCGAATAAGAGGCAGATAAAGATTTCATCATTGCTTTTTAATGCCACGGTAACGCACTCATCAGCCCGGGCGCACTGTCTGCCATGTTGCGGACGCAGAAGAAAGCAGAGTTGGATGGTCGATTGAAAAAAATGCCGTACCGGAGAAAGGAGGAGGCAGAAGGATGTTCAATCAAACGCCAGCTCGTCCGTTCGTTTACTTTGTGTTTTTTATTGCGCCTTAAATAGGCTCATGTCATCCATACGCTGGGCACTCCAGCGAGTTGCCGGAAATCTGGGCTCAACTGTCACCCACTAAATAAAGGGTAGTTGTAGATGCTTCTGTTAAAGAACAATTTACTGATTCAGATTACTATTCGAATGCTTGCCTCCCTCGGATAAACCAAGGGTCCATGTCCAGGCTCTTGGGCTTATATACCCGACAAGGCGGGCTAGCGGCCATGTAATCTATCACTAAAAGGCCACGCAATCGAATGCTAACGGCCACGTAATCTACTCTCTTGCTGCACATGATTATTGCAGCACCATGTCATGCAAAACCTCTCCTAGAGGGCTTGCATTATACGCAAATGCGCCTAGGGTATGCATAGATTGACTAAGATGCATTTGCTTTCCATACCAATTCCTCTCAGAGTTCCTGCTAACCAGTGGGTGCGTTAGAGTTTCGGAATAAAGCCCCATGAAATTCCATGGATATTTTTCCATCAAAAAACATTAACTCCAAGGCTTGAGAGATAGGGCTATCGGTTTTTGTCAACGGATCAGCATAGTTTGCGCTACCTGGAATCCATATCATTCTGTCAACGTTTCTTGTTTCAAATTCGTATCTGATTACGCCGACATCTCCACGAATAGAACGATCTGCAGCGTTGCGACAGGTAGAAAGTGTGCCAAACAAATCCTTTGAGTCCACAACGATCCACAGTCCAACGTGGATTCCTAACAAAGCCTGGAATGCCTTACAGAGTACCTTGCCCTCATCGATGGCCTCTCCTGCAGCCAGAGTTTCGGCCGATCCAATTGATTTAACTGGTCTTCGGGACTTATGAGAACTCCAGGAAATGACATGAACGACAGAGTCTTGCTTCAGTTTTCCAAAAAGAAGTCCAGCGACAAACCCAAGCTGTCCATAGTCGTTCGTTCGGCTTGCGTCATAAAATACTACAATTGAGATCTGATATTCTTTTCCACTGAGTGGCCTCAGGAACCTTAGTGACGTTCCTTTTCTCTTCAGAGTGCGCAGCATATTAATCTGCGTTATCATGTCCTTGATAGTAGGAAATGGCCCTTTTTGCTGCAAATAGCTTGCCGCAAATGCGCAAAACGGAGAGGCGGCAATGCCAAGCCAGCAAATTGAACTGTTCAGCGACCTGAATGATGAGAGCTCAATGCTGTTCAGCTGACTTTCCTGGTCTTTTCTCCTTAAACGACTAATTGTTCCGGCTTCGTACCCTTTCAGCTTTTCGTCTCCATCGATGGTAACTGTGTAGTCTTCGTACTGAGTAAGCACCAGACCATAAAACTGTACCCTACCTGGTCCATACACTATCGTGCCAAGTTTATGGTTGTGTCTTATTTTTTCTATTATTGTAGACAAATTCTTTCTCTCTCCAGCAAAGAGGATGTCATCGACCACTTTGACTGCAATGACTACAACTTTTCCATCCAATTTTTTGTAAAAGAGCTGCGGCACGTACACGAGCTGCGAAAAACCAAATCCACGTAGCACATCATCACTAAGCTCTTGCCACTTGGCCCCTGCATTTGCGAGACCATAGGCTGCTGATAGCAGCAACCAGTAGTGCTGATGACGTGTTTTGCATTCGCGAGGAGGTACCATGTAGACATCTCGTTGAGCTTCCGTTTGAAGAAAGGCGCTCTTGAAGTCGATCTTTGCCAGAGTCCACCGATAGATCGTAGAAAGAGACAACAGTATGCGGATACCAACTGGTGGGCATGTTGCAGAGTCTGTTTTCAGGGCATGCTTTTCTCGATCCTTATTGCCATGTACTGCAATTCGTGCCTTTAATGTCAGCGAGTTATCATCACACTTCTTCACCTTGTAAAGGACGTGGCTTGATACTATGTTCGCGTTTTTAGGAACTCGAGAAACTGCTACATCTCTCACAATCTTCTTAAATGACCGTTCTTCCTTGTCATAGGCATTCTGTGTTGCAAAGGGTGGTAACCCCTGTGCTTGGTGCAACATAAATTCTGTATTTCCGAACGCCTTGTAATAGGTCTGAATGAGGTCTTTCTCTGTGCTTTGCAAGTCTTGCCCCGGCGACAACTGTACTTCTGCTGCACTGATAGGTTCTTCCGCATCTGGTTGGTCGCTTGATTGGTTGGACTGATAGTCCGTATCCTCTTTCTGCTCTGCGACTGCTCGGTTGTCGAGATAATTCCATACTTCATTTTCCAGGTTGAGATTTTCCTTATCTCCGTCGAAATAATGAACTGCGTACTTTCCAGTCCTGTCGTCATGCGTATGTACTGTGCCTCCGTAAAATTTTTTGTCTATTGGCCAGTACACTTCTATATTGTCACCGACATTGGGAGTGTTAGGTCCTATGCAGTCGGGTTCTTCTTCTAATTTGTGCGGAGTTGGGTTTGAGATTGGAACTTCATCTCCGATAGAGTCTGTTCTGGATTCGGGGGAGTTTTCTTCGAGTGTGTCTACAACTTCTTCCAAGTTTCGATCCAGTTCATCAATAGCATTCTGCACAGCAGTAGCTAGCTCGTTCTGGACTATTGCTGGCCTGACGTCTTCAATTGCAGCGTTAATTTTTTTTCCTTTGGCTCCTGGGACGGTCACTGTGCCGTTTGCAATGTCAAAGGCCAGCACGGGCTTGTCTCGTGACCACTTCCCACGTTTTTCGTGCTCCTTCTTGATAAATATCTGCACGAGATCTCCTACTGCAATAGGGCTTTCATTAAATGTCTTTGATCGCAGAATCAAGGTCAGCTTTCGCCTTGCTAGAAGGGTTTGGTGGGCATACACGAGTTCCTGTGGAAGTTGTTTTGGTATGACACCCTTCTGTATCGGTCTGGAATAGCCCTTGGCAAGTTCTTGCGCAGATAGAACGTCGCTGCCGTAGAGATCATTGGAAATTCTGATTGCCTGTTGAATGATCAGAGAGGTTTCCCATTCTTTCCGTTCCACAGTAGACTCTTCCTTCAGGCGAGTGAAGACATCTCGGATGATTTTATGCTTGGACTCAAGCACGTTCTTATTGTGCCTTCTCGGCGGCAGAGGTCTAGCTTCTATGTCATGTTCCCGCAGGTACTCGGCAAGGATGCTATTCTTGAATGCGCTGTCATAAGCGACTGTTAGCGGTGTCCAAAATGGTGTCAGCCAGTGCGCATCAAATACTAGAATAGCTTCACGCATTGATGTGTCTTGCACCACTGCGCCAACAGAGTAGCGCAATGCGGTATCCATTATGTGCATAACACAGTGCTGATCCAGAAACATATGGTCCACACACACTACCTCATTAAAGGATCTGCTCATCGAGCTAAGTGAGACCTTCCTGTCTGCTTTTGGCCTAGCGGTTGTTCTGCATGCTGTGCACTCTTCAAGTGTGCGCTGAAGGTACTTGTCTACATGTCCATTCCATAGTTCGTTTCTTTCAAGAAGTATCTTGATGTCGGAGTATGTAGAGTGCCCGCAGACATGTTTATGGACTTTGTCCACAATTTTTTTCAAGTCCTTCCACGGTTTCTTAGCCAGGTTTCCGTCGATGTGAGCCGTTGCACAGAACAGGGTCGTTTCGTGCCTAGGGGTCAGCTTTTTTGCTTGATAAGTGAACGCCGTATGGGGAATGTAGGTGTGCATGTCTCTGTCGACGAGAGTGACGCTTCCTTGCGAATTGCCGCTGGCATCGGGTGGCAACTTCAATATGTTCTGGTTAACATGTAGTATGTCACAGTAGTTGGTTACGTTGCGTCCTACAACCCATTGAGAGGAACCATCGATAACCAAATGCCTGATGTTCACCACTGTACCTTCGTCCGTTCTTGCTTTGAAGACCACCGATCCAAGTATTTTCCTTGCCTGGCTTCGATGTTCACCGTTGCCATACTGCCAGTAGGGTCTTTCAGCAACTGCTTCTGGTAATGGGTCCAGCTTCCTGTTCCAATCGGGACAGACGAGAGGAGTGATGAGGTTCAATTCAGTAACCCCAATTCCGCTGTAAGGTGCTCCATCGTCTAAGAGTGGTCCAATAAAGCCGTCCGGTGTAAATTGTGCGAAGTTTTGTGCGCTCAATTCTGCCATATTGAAGGTCAAAACGTTATTCTGTGCCTTATCGCCTGTTGCAGGGGTATCTAAAGACTTCACACCCGGTTTCAGCGTCCCGTTCTTCCTGTGGTCTTGATACCAATGACCGTACTTTCCACAGGTGTTACACTGCGTCTTCCCTTTGAGCTCAGCAATTTGCTCTGGGGTTCTCCGGGAAGGTCGATTATGCCTACGGTTGCTACCGGCGGCGGAAGAACCTTGCGGCGCCGACTGATAGTGAGCGGCGTTGGTGGAGAGCGTTTTTGAAGTTGCATCTCCTCCTGAATGTTTCACTTTGTCGCATTGCCTAAGAACAGAGGCAATCGAATCATAAGAAACCACTTTGAGGTAATCATTTGTCGTCGACGTCGGTGTAAGACTGGCGTCTCTCGAAGCGCCATTGGCCAAAACTGACACTCTCTGATTATTGTCGACATCTGCATTTGCCAGAAGAGTAAAAGCCACAAGCGTATCAGAAAGCTTTGCTTCCGTTCCATGAGCGTTAAGTCTCGATACTTGCGCCTGAAATCTCGATTCAAAATTTTTAAAGCTTTCGTTGTGGTTTCTCTTTGTGTTGA